>CM046030.1:37350239-37950239 GCA_025215565.1 Flaveria ramosissima
CCACTCGAACTTCTCAGTCGGCTCAATTTCAGGCGATGATGGCTACACAGGGAGTGAAGCGTCTGGAGCAGGAGCAGAGGAAGAAGGGTACCGGGTGGTTTGGATGGTTAAAAGAGGAAGTGGATGTGAGGACTGGAGTACTCAGAGTGGATTTATCTGTCTGTGGACAGTAGAAGGAAAATATTTGAATTCTTGTTTGAGACTATATTTATTATTATGGGGGGGGGATGGCACCTTCCAAATTGTAAGAGCGTGACTCTGATTCTACTCGTTTGGATGATACTATGTTGACTGCTTTTGAGATGCTAAAACTTTTTAACTGTCTGTATTAAACTGCTATATGTTTGTTGTGTTTTGAGATTGTCTGTGCCTTTTAAATTGTTGCCCAACTATTATATCATGTTTTGAATGGACATTTAAGGTTCTTTAGTGGGTTTGTAAATACATGTATGTGCATGCTATGATTCCTCTTCCGAGGCATGGTGCGATAGGATAATGATGCCTAGGCTATCCGAAACAAAATTTATGAGATGCTAAGCGAATCTATTTGTGATACTATCAGAATGCCGACCCGCAGAGGAACACGTTTTGGTTCGACGTGGAGCCACCAGAGGCCGCCATGAGGGAGAGCAAGGCCTACTGGAACCCAACCTACTCACCAGGGACTCCCACGGGGAGAATACTAATCAAGAGAGTGACGAAAGGATTGCTAACCTCGTAGCTCAGCAACTGGCCAATGCCATTCCGACTATCATTGCACAGATAAATGCAGACCGGGAAACACTACTGGGAATGAACGGCCGATAAACGCTGAGAGCCACGATGATGAAGCTGAGGAGTTAAGGAATGGGTGCTCTTACAAGACCTTTATGGCCTGCAAGCCCAAGGACTTCTATGGCACCGAGGGTGCCATAGAGACTTACAGGTGGATCGACGAAATGGAAGCCGTCTTGGACATCAGCGAGTGCAAGATGGAGCACATGGTGAGATTTGCATCACAATCTCTCAAAGGATCAGCTCTTGAATGGTGGAAGTCCATTACCCAGAGCCGTGGAAGAAACGTTGCCAATCGAATGGGTTGGACTGAATTCCGAGAGTTAATGACCAACAAATATTCCCCATCAATCAACTCGAGAAGCTGGAGACAGAATTTTTAAGCTTGGAGATGAAGGGACCCACTACACCGAATACATCAATCGTTTCTTAGCCCTGTCTCGACTTGTGCCACATTTGGTGACGCCAGAAGCCAAAGGTGTAGCACGGTTCATCTGGGGACTACACCCAAGAGTTAGGGGTATGGTTCGTGCCTCTCAGCCGATGACCCTACAAGCTGCTGTCGACCTTACCAGCAGTCTGACTGACGATCTTATTAGGGCTGGATGGACCGATCAAGGAAGGGCTGATGAGAGGAAGAAGTTTGTTGGAGACAGAGAGGAAGTGGTTTGAAGCAAAAAGAGCGATTGGAAGTAGCAGTGGGTCGAGTAGAAGGAGTTCTGAAGGAATGAGACGTGATGATCAAGGAAGCAAAAACCGGAGATGTATACGGGGACAAGCCCACTCTGCAGCAAGTGCAAGTTACATCATCAAGGAGAATGTAACCCGATGCCCTGTTTTAGGTGCAAGAGAACAGGCCATCTAATTAAGGACTGTACTTATGTACGGGGAAACAATGCTACGAGTGTGGAGATCCAGGGCATATGAGGAACAAGTGTCCTAAGCTGGGTAGAGACAAGGATGCCAAGCCCAATAAGCCTAAGGGAAGAGCTTTCGTTATGGACCCAGCTCAGGAGCTCGTAAGGAACCCGACGTTGTCAACGGTACGTTCCTTGTAATAATCATCCCGCTACTGTACTGTTTGATACTGGAGCGACTCTGTTTTTATCTCTAGTACCGTTAGGCAATTGATTGACTTAGACCGTGCACCTTGACTGATACATTTACCGTAGAACTAGCTGATGGTAATATTTTAGAAGCTAACGAAATCATTAGGGATTGCCCCCTGAATCTAAAAGGGAATGTGTTTAAGATTGACTTGATGCCCATTAAGTTAGGAGGATTTGATGTTGTCGTGGGTATGACTGGTTAGCGAAGCATAAAGTTGAAATCGTATGCGATGAGCGACTGCTCAAGATACCATTGAGCGTTGAAGAAGTGTTAGTGGTAGAAGGAGAAAGGAGTAACACTTTATACCCTATGATATCTCAGTTGAAAGCTACCAAGAGCTTGAAGAGGGGATGTCCAGCTTTTATAGTCTATGTGATAAAAACCCAAAAGAGAAGAAAATCGAAGAGATTCCCGTAGTTTCGGAATATCCAGAGGTGTTTCCGGAAGACTACCAGGACTTCCTCCGAATCGACAAGTGGAATTCCAGATAGACTTGATGCCTGGTGCTGCACCAGTAGCCAAGGCACCGTACCGGCTCGCCCCACCCGAGATGAAGGAGCTAATGGTACAAGTTCAAGAACTGATGGACAAGGGATTTATACGTCCGAGTGTCTCTCCATGGGGTGCCCGGTGCTATTCGTGAAAAAGAAGGACGGAACGTTGCGAATGTGTATTGATTACAGGGAGTTGAACAAGCTGACCATAAAGAACCGTTACCCTCTCCCGAGAATAGACGACTTATTTGATCAATTGCAGGGAGCAAGTTACTTCTCCAAAATAGACTTGAGGTCAGGATACCACCAGCTGAAGATAAGAGAAGAAGATATACCCAAAACTGCCTTCCGAACTAGGTATGGACACTATGAGTATTTGGTCATGCCCTTTGGACTGACTAATGCTCCAGCAGCATTCATGGACCTCATGAATCGCGTTTGCCGCCCTTACCTCGACAAGTTTGTGATCGTGTTTATCGACGACATACTGATCTATTCTCAAACTAAAGACGAGCACGAGAAGCATCTCAGGCTAATCCTTGAATTGCTCAAGAATGAGCAACTATATGCCAAGTTCTCGAAATGTGAATTCTGGATGCGCCAGATCCAATTCTTAGGCCATGTGGTGAACAAAGATGGGATTCAAGTTGACCCTTCCAAGATAGAGGCCATAAAGAATTGGAAGATTCCTGAGACTCCTACGGAGATAAGGCAATTCTTAGGACTGGCTGGCTATTACCGAAGGTTTATAAAGGACTTCTCGCGTATAGTGCAACCTTTGACCGCACTAACCAAGAAAACACAACCTTGTGTGGGAGCGAGAGCAGAATGAGGCGTTTGAAACACTTAAAGAGAAGTTATGCAGTGCACCTATACTTGCTCTTCCAGAAGGAGTAGAAGACTTCGTGGTCTATTGTGACGCTTCGCGTCAAGGACTAGGATGTGTATTGATGCAACGCAATAAGGTGATTGCTTACGCATCAAGACTGCTGATGATCATGAGAAGAACTACACGACGCACGATCTGGAGTTGGGTGCCGTGGTGTTTGCCCTTAAGATGTGGAGGCATTACCTTTATGGCACAAAGTGCATTATCTACACCGACCATAGAAGCTTGCAGCATATCCTTGACCAAAAGATGCTCAACATGCGTCAGAGAAGATGGGTTGAGCTATTGAACGATTATGAGTGCGAGATCCGCTACCACCCTGGTAAGGCCAATGTTGTGGCGGATGCGTTAAGTCGAAAGGAAAGAGAAAAACCTCTTCGTGTACGAACCTTAAGATGAGTGTGTATACCAACCTTATAGCAAAATTGAAGGAAGCTCAAGGCGAGGCATTAAAGGAAGAGAAACTAAGGAAGAAGGATTGACTGGAATGGAAAAGCGAATGGAGATAGGGGACGATGGTACATATAGATATGGTGGAAGGACTTGGGTGCCAAAACACGGAGGAATTCGAGAAGTAATCCTCGATGAAGCACACAAGTCTAGGTATTCAATTCATCCTGGAAGTGATAAGATGTACCAGGATTTAAAGACACTTTTCTGGTGGCCAGGAATTAAGAGATCAATCGCTGTTTATGTGGGGCAATGTTTAACTTGTGCCATGGTAAAAGCTGAGAACCAAAAACCATCGGGAACGTTGCAGCAACCTGAGATTCCCGAATGGAAATGGGATAATGTTACGATGGATTTCGTTACCAAGCTGCCTAGAACGTTTAAAGGTCACGATGCTATTTGGGTAATAGTGGATAGATTAACCAAATCAGCTCACTTCTTGCCAATTAGAGAAGACTACGATATGACGAAACTGGCCCAACTTTATGTCGATGAGATTGTGACAAGGCATGGAGTGCCTCTGTCGATCATCTCAGACCGTGATAGCCGTTTCACCTCTCGTTTCTGGAAATCTTTCCAGCAAGCTTTAGGAACCCGTTTAGATCTTAGCACGGCTTACCACCCTCAGACCGACGGACAGAGCGAAAGAACTATTCAAACGATGGAAGACATGTTGAGAGCTTGCGTGATGGACTTTGGCGGAAATTGGGATAACCATCTTCCTTTGGTAGAATTCGCCTATAACAACAGTTACCACGCGAGTATCAAAGCCGCTCCGTACGAGGTCCTTTATGGCAGGAAATGCCGATCACCCTTGAGTTGGAATGAGATTGGTGACAGCCAAGTGATGGGACCCGACATAGTGTTGGAAACCACCGATAAGATCTATAAGATAAAGGAACGACTGAGAGCAGCTAGAGACCGACAGAAGAAGTACGCCGACAGGAGGCGGAAACCTCTAGAGTTCCAAGTGGGCGACAGAGTGATGCTAAAAGTAGCACCGTGGAAAGGAACGGTGAGATTCGGAAAAAGAGGAAAACTAAGCCCAAGATACATTGGACCATTTGAGATAATGGCAAGAATTGGCCCAGTAGCATATAAGTTGAAACTACCCCCGGGATTGAGTCACATACACGACACCTTTCATGTGTCAACTTGAAGAAGAGCATGGTAGACAAAACCCTGGAACTACCATTAAAAGAAACAAGGATAAGCGACAAACTGAACTTTGTGGAAGAACCTGTGGAGATCACGGATCGTTTGGTCAAACAACTCCGGCGGAGCCGCATACCCAAGGTTAAAGTTAGATGGAACTCCAAGCGAGGACCTGAATTTACTTGGGAACGTGAAGATGAAATGAGAAAGAACTATCCACACCTCTTCAAACCCACCCGTTTAGTCCCTAATCAGAGTTAAATTTCGGGACGAAATTTCTTAAACGGTGGGAGAATGTGACAACCGACCTCCAGGTTGTTACCCTAATCCTAGATTACTTGCATCATTATCCATGCTTTGAGTGCTAATAATTGAAACTATACAACCCTACTATGAAATTGGAATCAATTCTTGCTATTTGATGTAAATTATGATTTCATGTGATCTTTACTTTTGATTTTTAACCAAATTAGGTTTCTACCTTTTTAAAAATTAGTGTCCGGGAATGTCAATTAGTCACCCTAGATAGAATTAAGAATATTAATTGAATCAATTAAAAATATGTGTACACCCTCACACTTGGAAATTTCGGATCATGCAAGAATGATCCTACACATGTTATCAACTAACATCATCTACTAACTAATAATTATACACTACACACCAAATTAATACCCCATAATATTATTTCCTACAATAAAATTAAAACAAAAATGCCTCACTAGAGGCCAAATTCGGCCACCCCCTTCTTGGCCAATCCATGGTCTTCTACACCACCTACATACCCACCACTCCCCTCTCATGCAACTCTCCATATTGCAAGACACACACTACACTCCTCCTCTCTCTCTCATTTTCGAATTTCACCAGCTGAACACACATATTCTCTCTATCAAACACTCCCTAATCCTCCCCTTTCAAGCTCCAAAATCGTGAACAACAACAACAACAACCATCGGCCAGCAGCATACCGCAAGAAAGGTGACTTTTGGTGATGTTTTGAGGCTTGGAACGTGCAATACTTGAGGTTCCAGCTTTTGTTCGAGATTCTCCAGCCTCATCCAAGGAGATTTCATCCATTCACGACCATCCACACCTTCTAAACCGTGAGATACATCAAGTGTAAGCTCACTATGTTCGGTTTTGGTCATTTCTCAAGTTTAACTTCATTGTTCACCTAAAAACCTTACTTTTTCTTGTTGTAACAGAAACCTCTCACCCTCACCTTGTTCTTGAAGAGTTCCCAACGTTCTTGAAGGTATATCACATGATATAATGGTCAATCTAACCCACAAGTCCCAGGATCGAAACCTGGCTCTGATACCAATCTGTCACACCCCGGGCCCAGATAGGGTGGGACGTCACAGACTAGCAACAACATATGGCAGCGGAAACAAACCATTATAAGAGCTCAAAGGAGAGAATATCACATGGCATTTAAGTTTTAAAAAAGGTAACGGGGCTAGATACACATCAAGACCCCAATTAAGTTTTACAATCATCCATAACAATGAAATTGTAATTGTTCAACACAAAATATAAATTGTTCAAAGGTTTCATCAAGGGAATAAGCCAATGCCATGTCACGGGGATAGGTCTAGGTCTTCAAACAGCTAGGATCTCTTCAAACATTACCTGAAACATGCTCAAAAGAAAAATTGTGTCAACTATAAAGTTGGTGAATTCAAGTGCTTAAAGTTCAAAAACAAAAGGACTTAATAAATCCTTCTTTGATTAAAAGGAAAATAATCATTGTTTATCATCGTGGGAGAAATAAAATCATAATCAACCCTGCACTCAGTCCCCGGTTAGCCTCTTCTAAAGTTGTGTTTTACCGGATATTCCCGAAGGAAGAAACTGAGCCCCATACCAGTGAACCCTACCTGCCCGGATGGTTCACCATAGAATCTTAACAAAACTTGTTACATGCCACAACGATCCCTCAGGATCTCAGTGGGGTAACCTTCCTGGAACGGAAGCCACTGTGTGTGGGGGATTCCCCAAATAGATCTATCCATATAAATCAAGCGGTTCACGAAAGAATTAATGATCATGATATAAGAATTAGCAGGTAACCACAATCCCACATAGTATCATCAAATAAAGCACAATCATAGTTCATAAAAGTAGAGCATGTTTCATCCCAAAACAGTAGTAAAAAGGGGGATCACTAGAACTCACCTTAGATATCAAGCAAAAAGAAATTCTTTGCGTGCCGGGATTGTCTCAAGTCTAGCACCCTAACATAAGTATATTAAGTGATTAGCTACTGCTCTAAACCTATTTAAGGAGCAATAATAGTGCCTAAGACTTAAATGGACGGGTTCGGTTTTGATTCGGTTAGGGTTTGTATAAAAGGTTCCTTTTATGGAAAGTCATGGTTTTTCATGAAATCAAAGGTTTCTACATTACTAAACCAAGAATATATAGTAATTATGCCATTTAAGGGGGAAAATGAACTTATGGGAGTCGGTTATGAAGTTTTGCAAAATTTACAGTTTTGCCCCTGAAGTTTCAAAATTGACATTTTCTACCCTTAAGATTAGTTTCTTGCATTAAGTGACCTCTATACTTAAAAATCAGGTTCAAGACCTTAATTTAACTTAGTTTTAAGAGTTTATAACCAAAAATTCAGTTTATGGTCTCGGTTTGCAAATTACGCTTTTAACGTTGCCGGTTACGGTAAAACCGAACGGTGTAAAAATGGTTATCTATGATTTCTTGCCTTTTTGAGTCTAAAACCAGTAGATGACTTTTTAAAGTCATTTTAATAAGTTTCCAACCTTTTAAATCACAAATTTTGCCCCTAGAAGTTGAAAGACCCGTTTTTACGTTTAAACCGTTAAAATGCGTTTTTAGTCGGGTTTGACCATTTTAAAAGCTTGTTTGACCAACTATTTTACTTTTGAGGTTATTTTATCTTTTAACCTACTGGAAAATCATGATTTTTATAATTTGTAACATTTAACCCATTTATCGTATATTTTTCCTTAAAAACGCCCCTCGGTTTACACCCGGTTTCACTTAAAATTCATTTAAAATACCATTTGACCACTAAAAATTCTCATTAGCTCCAGAACACTTTATTAATCCTTAATGAACCTGGAATTCTTTTTTTTAAAAAAAGTTTATAGTTCAAGATTTCTTCTTTTAAGTCCTTTTAACACGTTTTCGGGTCCCGAAAGTGACCAAAATGGGTCTAAACACATTATGTCTTTTGTTCCAGAGGTCAAACCATGTTATTAAACTTAATATGCACTAAAACTTACTGAAATAACAGTCCCAACACGTTGCCTAAGGGTTCTACACATACAAAGGTTTCAAGAGGTGAAAATATGCCAAAACCGACCATTACACATGTGTGATTCATGGTACCTTAAGTTTAATCATTGCCAAAACTTCATCTTACTTAAAAATCAGATTATTGAGGTGTTTTAAAAGTCATTTTGAGCAGGTTACACGTTTTGTTTTGAAGGGTTGCAAGATACACAAGTTTGATAGTGCCAAAAACACCAAAATAGGGTTTTCAAGGGGTAAATCGGGTTCTACCCCTTAGATTGACCATTATATCATGTGATATACCTTCAAGAACGTTGGGAACTCTTCATGAACAAGGTGAGGGTGAGAGGTTTCTGTTACAACAAGAAAAAGTAAGGTTTTTAGGTGAACAATGAAGTTAAACTTGAGAAATGACCAAAACCGAACATAGTGAGCTTACACTTGATGTATCTCACGGTTTAGAAGGTGTGGATGGTCGTGAATGGATGAAATCTCCTTGGATGAGGCTGGAGAATCTCGAACAAAAGCTGGAACCTCAAGTATTGCACGTTCCAAGCCTCAAAACATCACCAAAAGTCACCTTTCTTGCGGTATGCTGCTGGCCGATGGTTGTTGTTGTTGTTGTTCACGATTTTGGAGCTTGAAAGGGGAGGATTAGGGAGTGTTTGATAGAGAGAATATGTGTGTTCAGCTGGTGAAATTCGAAAATGAGAGAGAGAGGAGGAGTGTAGTGTGTGTCTTGCAATATGGAGAGTTGCATGAGAGGGGAGTGGTGGGTATGTAGGTGGTGTAGAAGACCATGGATTGGCCAAGAAGGGGGTGGCCGAATTTGGCCTCTAGTGAGGCATTTTTGTTTTAATTTTATTGTAGGAAATAATATTATGGGGTATTAATTTGGTGTGTAGTGTATAATTATTAGTTAGTAGATGATGTTAGTTGATAACATGTGTAGGATCATTCTTGCATGATCCGAAATTTCCAAGTGTGAGGGTGTACACATATTTTTAATTGATTCAATTAATATTCTTAATTCTAGCTAGGGTGACTAATTGACATTCCCGGACACTAATTTTTAAAAAGGTAGAAACCTAATTTGGTTAAAAATCAAAAGTAAAGATCACATGAAATCATAATTTACATCAAATAGCAAGAATTGATTCCAATTTCATAGTAGGGTTGTATAGTTTCAATTATTAGCACTCAAAGCATGGATAATGATGCAAGTAATCTAGGATTAGGGTAACAACCTGGAGGTCGGTTGTCACATTCTCCCACCGTTTAAGAAATTTCGTCCCGAAATTTAACTCTGATTAGGGACTGAACGGGTGGGTTTGAAGAGGTGTGGATAGTTCTTTCTCATTTCATCTTCACGTTCCCAAGTAAATTCAGGTCCTCGCTTGGAGTTCCATCTAACTTTAACCTTGGGTATGCGGCTCCGCCGGAGTTGTTTGACCAAACGATCCGTGATCTCCACAGGTTCTTCCACAAAGTTCAGTTTGTCGCTTATCCTTGTTTCTTTTAATGGTAGTTCCAGGGTTTTGTCTACCATGCTCTTCTTCAAGTTTGACACATGAAAGGTGTCGTGTATGTGACTCAATCCCGGGGTAGTTTCAACTTATATGCTACTGGGCCAATTCTTGCCATTATCTCAAATGGTCCAATGTATCTTGGGCTTAGTTTTCCTCTTTTTCCGAATCTCACCGTTCCTTTCCACGGTGCTACTTTTAGCATCACTCTGTCGCCCACTTGGAACTCTAGAGGTTTCCGCCTCCTGTCGGCGTACTTCTTCTGTCGGTCTCTAGCTGCTCTCAGTCGTTCCTTTATCTTATAGATCTTATCGGTGGTTTCCAACACTATGTCGGGTCCCATCACTTGGCTGTCACCAATCTCATTCCAACTCAAGGGTGATCGGCATTTCCTGCCATAAAGGACCTCGTACGGAGCGGCTTTGATACTCGCGTGGTAACTGTTGTTATAGGCGAATTCTACCAAAGGAAGATGGTTATCCCAATTTCCGCCAAAGTCCATCACGCAAGCTCTCAACATGTCTTCCATCGTTTGAATAGTTCTTTCGCTCTGTCCGTCGGTATGAGGGTGGTAAGCCGTGCTAAGATCTAAACGGGTTCCTAAAGCTTGCTGGAACGATTTCCAGAAACGAGAGGTGAAACGGCTATCACGGTCTGAGATGATCGACAGAGGCACTCCATGCCTTGTCACAATCTCATCGACATAAAGTTGGGCCAGTTTCGTCATATCGTAGTCTTCTCTAATTGGCAAGAAGTGAGCTGATTTGGTTAATCTATCCACTATTACCCAAATAGCATCGTGACCTTTAAACGTTCTAGGCAGCTTGGTAACGAAATCCATCGTAACATTATCCCATTTCCATTCGGGAATCTCAGGTTGCTGCAACGTTCCCGATGGTTTTTGGTTCTCAGCTTTTACCATGGCACAAGTTAAACATTTCCCCACATAAACAGCGATTGATCTCTTAATTCCTGGCCACCAGAAAAGTGTCTTTAAATCCTGGTACATCTTATCACTTCCAGGATGAATTGAATACCTAGACTTGTGTGCTTCATCGAGGATTACTTCTCGAATTCCTCCGTGTTTTGGCACCCAAGTCCTTCCACCATATCTATATGTACCATCGTCCCCTATCTCCATTCGCTTTTCCATTCCAGTCAATCCTTCTTCCTTTAGTTTCTCTTCCTTTAATGCCTCGCCTTGAGCTTCCTTCAATTTTGCTATAAGGTTGGTATACACACTCATTCTTAAGGCTCGTACACGAAGAGGTTTTTCTCTTTCCTTTCGACTTAACGCATCCGCCACAACATTGGCCTTACCAGGGTGGTAGCGGATCTCGCACTCATAATCGTTCAATAGCTCAACCCATCTTCTCTGACGCATGTTGAGCATCTTTTGGTCAAGGATATGCTGCAAGCTTCTATGGTCGGTGTAGATAATGCACTTTGTGCCATAAAGGTAATGCCTCCACATCTTAAGGGCAAACACCATGGCACCCAACTCCAGATCGTGCGTCGTGTAGTTCTTCTCATGATCATTCAGCAGTCTTGATGCGTAAGCAATCACCTTATTGCGTTGCATCAATACACATCCTAGTCCTTGACGCGAAGCGTCACAATAGACCACGAAGTCTTCTACTCCTTCTGGAAGAGCAAGTATAGGTGCACTGCATAACTTCTCTTTAAGTGTTTCAAACGCCTCATTCTGCTCTCGCTCCCACACAAAGGTTGTGTTTTTCTTGGTTAGTGCGGTCAAAGGTTGCACTATACGCGAGAAGTCCTTTATAAACCTTCGGTAATAGCCAGCCAGTCCTAAGAATTGCCTTATCTCCGTAGGAGTCTCAGGAATCTTCCAATTCTTTATGGCCTCTATCTTGGAAGGGTCAACTTGAATCCCATCTTTGTTCACCACATGGCCTAAGAATTGGATCTGGCGCATCCAGAATTCACATTTCGAGAACTTGGCATATAGTTGCTCATTCTTGAGCAATTCAAGGATTAGCCTGAGATGCTTCTCGTGCTCGTCTTTAGTTTGAGAATAGATCAGTATGTCGTCGATAAACACGATCACAAACTTGTCGAGGTAAGGGCGGCAAACGCGATTCATGAGGTCCATGAATGCTGCTGGAGCATTAGTCAGTCCAAAGGGCATGACCAAATACTCATAGTGTCCATACCTAGTTCGGAAGGCAGTTTTGGGTATATCTTCTTTTCTTATCTTCAGCTGGTGGTATCCTGACCTCAAGTATATTTTGGAGAAGTAACTTGCTCCCTGCAATTGATCAAATAAGTCGTCTATTCTCGGGAGAGGGTAACGGTTCTTTATGGTCAGCTTGTTCAACTCCCTGTAATCAATACACATTCGCAGCGTTCCGTCCTTCTTTTTCACGAATAGCACCGGGGCACCCCATGGAGAGACACTCGGACGTATAAATCCCTTGTCCATCAGTTCTTGAACTTGTACCATTAGCTCCTTCATCTCGGGTGGGGCGAGCCGGTACGGTGCCTTGGCTACTGGTGCAGCACCAGGCATCAAGTCTATCTGGAATTCCACTTGTCGATTCGGAGGAAGTCCTGGTAGGTCTTCCGGAAACACCTCTGGATATTCCGAAACTACGGGAATCTCTTCGATTTTCTTCTCTTTTTGGGTTTTTATCACATAGACTATAAAAGCTGGACATCCCCTCTTCAAGCTCTTGGTAGCTTTCAACTGAGATATCATAGGGTATAAAGTGTTACTCCTTTCTCCTTCTACCACTAACACTTCTTCAACGCTTAATGGTATCTTGAGCAGTCGCTCATCGCATACGATTTCAACTTTATGCTTCGCTAACCAGTCCATACCCACGACAACATCAAATCCTCCTAACTTAATGGGCATCAAGTCAATCTTAAACACATTCCCTTTTAGATTCAGGGGGCAATCCCTAATGATTTCGTTAGCTTCTAAAATATTACCATCAGCTAGTTCTACGGTAAATGTATCAGTCAAGGTGCACGCGTCTAAGTCAATCAATTGCCTAAAGGTACTAGAGATAAAACTAGCAGTCGCTCCAGTATCAAACAGTACAGTAGCGGGATGATTATTTACAAGGAACGTACCGTTGACAACGTCGGGTTCCTTACGAGCTCCTGCTGGGTCCATAACGAAAGCTCTTCCCTTAGGCTTATTGGGCTTGGCATCCTTGTCTCTACCCAGCTTAGGACACTTGTTCCTCATATGCCCTGGATCTCCACACTCGTAGCATTGTTTCCCCGGTACATAAGTACAGTCCTTAATTAGATGGCCTGTTCTCTTGCACCTAAAACAGGGCATCGGGTTACATTCTCCTTGATGATGTAACTTGCACTTGCTGCAGAGTGGGCTTGTCCCCGTATACAATCTCCGGTTTTTGCTTCCTTGATCATCACGTCTCATTCCTTCAGAACTCCTTCTACTCGACCCACTGCTACTTCCAATCGCTCTTTTTGCTTCAAACCACTTCCTCTTGTCTCCAACAAACTTCTTCCTCTCATCAGCCCTTCCTTGATCGGTCCATCCAGCCCTAATAAGATCGTCAGTCAGAGTGCTGGTAAGGTCGACAGCAGCTTGTAGGGTCATCGGCTGAGAGGCACGAACCATACCCCTAACTCTTGGGTGTAGTCCCCAGATGAACCGTGCTACACCTTTGGCTTCTGGCGTCACCAAATGTGGCACAAGTCGAGACAGGGCTAAGAAACGATTGATGTATTCGGTGTAGTTGGGTCCCTTCATCTCCAAGCTTAAAAATTCTGTCTCCAGCTTCTCGAGTTGATTGATGGGGCAATATTTGTTGGTCATTAACTCTCGGAATTCAGTCCAACCCATTCGATTGGCAACGTTTCTTCCACGGCTCTGGGTAATGGACTTCCACCATTCAAGAGCTGATCCTTTGAGAGATTGTGATGCAAATCTCACCATGTGCTCCATCTTGCACTCGCTGATGTCCAAGACGGCTTCCATTTCGTCGATCCACCTGTAAGTCTCTATGGCACCCTCGGTGCCATAGAAGTCCTTGGGCTTGCAGGCCATAAAGGTCTTGTAAGAGCACCCATTCCTTAACTCCTCAGCTTCATCATCGTGGCTCTCAGCGTTTATCGGCCGTTCATTCCCAGTAGTGTTATCCCGGTCTGCATTTATCTGTGCAATGATAGTCGGAATGGCGTTGGCCAGTTGCTGAGCTACGAGGTTAGCAATCCTTTCGTCACTCTCTTGATTAGTATTCTCCCTACTGGTTTTAGACTCAAAAAGGCAAGAAATCATAGATAACCATTTTTACACCGTTCGGTTTTACCGTAACCGGCAACGTTAAAAGCGTAATTTGCAAACCGAGACCATAAACTGAATTTTTGGTTATAAACTCTTAAAACTAAGTTAAATTAAGGTCTTGAACCTGATTTTTAAGTATAGAGGTCACTTAATGCAAGAAACTAATCTTAAGGGTAGAAAATGTCAATTTTGAAACTTCAGGGGCAAAACTGTAAATTTTGCAAAACTGTAAATTTTGCAAAACTTCATAACCGACTCCCATAAGTTCATTTTCCCCCTTAAATGGCATAATTACTATATATTCTTGGTTTAGTAATGTAGAAACCTTTGATTTCATGAAAAACCATGACTTTCCATAAAAGGAACCTTTTATACAAACCCTAACGGAATCAAAGCCGAACCCGTCCATTTAAGTCTTAGGCACTATTATTGCTCCTTAAATAGGTTTAGAGCAGTAGCTAATCACTTAATATACTTATGTTAGGGTGCTAGACTTGAGACAATCCCGGCACGCGAAGAATTTCTTTTTGCTTGATATCTAAGGTGAGTTCTAGTGATCCCCCTTTTTACTACTGTTTTGGGATGAAACATGCTCTACTTTTATGAACTATGATTGTGCTTTATTTGATGATACTATGTGGGATTGTGGTTACCTGCTAATTCTTATATCATGATCATTAATTCTTTCGTGAACCGCTTGATTTATATGGATAGATCTATTTGGGGAATCCCCCACACACAGTGGCTTCCGTTCCAGGAAGGTTACCCCACTGAGATCCTGAGGGATCGTTGTGGCATGTAACAAGTTTTGTTAAGATTCTATGGTGAACCATCCGGGCAGGTAGGGTTCACTGGTATGGGGCTCAGTTTCTTCCTTCGGGAATATCCGGTAAAACACAACTTTAGAAGAGGCTAACCGGGGACTGAGTGCAGGGTTGATTATGATTTTATTTCTCCCACGATGATAAACAATGATTATTTTCCTTTTAATCAAAGAAGGATTTATTAAGTCCTTTTGTTTTTGAACTTTAAGCACTTGAATTCACCAACTTTATAGTTGACACAATTTTCTTTTGAGCATGTTTCAGGTAATGTTTGAAGAGATCCTAGCTGTTCGAAGACCTAGACCTATCCCCGTGACATGGCATTGGCTTATTTCCTTGATGAAACATTTGAACAATTTATATTTTGTGTTGAAGAATTACAATTTCATTTTTATGGATGATTGTAAAACTTATTTGGGGCTTGATGTGTCTCTAGCCCTATTACCTTTTTAAAACTTTAATGCCATGTGATATTCTCTCCTTTGAGCTCTTATAATGGTTTGTTTCCGCTGCCATATGTTGTTGCTAGTCTGTGACGTCCCACCCTATCTGGGCCCGGGGTGTGACAGATTCTCCAAAAGGAACGTCTAAATCATAACAACTTTATTGATTGGTATCGAAACTTGAGAATTGTTCTCAAGCAAGAGAGAAGATCATATGTTTTAGACGACCCTATCCCCGATCAACCTAACGAGGATGATGAGGAGGCCTTTAACGATTGGCTGAAATACACTGAGGACTCCGTCCAAGTGTCTTGTCTCATGCTAGCGAGCATGACTCCGGATCTCCAAAAGGAGTATGAACATCACGGAGCTTACGACATGATAACCCAGCTGAAGGAAACGTTCCAACAGCAAGCAAGGGTTGAGCGGTTCGAAACGGTTCGAGCGCTCCATGCATGTCGTATGGACGACAACCAATCTGTTTCATCTTATGTACTTAAGATGAAAAGTCATATTGACCGCCTCGAGAGCCTAAACTGCCCCGTCTCGAAGGAGTTGGCCACGGATTTGATCCTAAATGGCCTAACCAAGAAGTTCGAGACATTCGTGTTGAACTACAACATGAATGCATGGGACAAAAGCATTGGTGAACTTCACTCAATGCTCAAAACGGCCGAGGCGGCCATGGGTAAAAGGGTTTTACCCGTTCTCACCATCAATGAAGGTGGGAACAACAAAAGGCCTCATCCCGCACCCAAGGCAAAGGTTGCCAAGGGTAAGGGACATGTGTGGGGAAAGGGGAAAGGGGTGGTAAGGGTACCACCCAAACCACAAGAGAAGAAGCAAAAGGTTGCTACAAATGACCCATGCTTCAAGTGTGGGGAGATAGGACATTGGGCAAGGAATTGTCCTGTCCATCTCCAAGAGTTGAAAGCAAAGAGGGATGCCGGGCAGACCTCAGGTACAATATACATGATACATATTGATCTTAATGTTACATCTTCAAACACATGGGTATTGGATACCGGATGTGGAACTCATATTTGCAATTTGTTGCAGGGGTTCACAAGAAGTAGGGACTTCAAGAAAGGGGATGTTAGCCTCTTCATGGGCAATGGAACTAAAGTATTAGTTGAAGCTCGTGGGGACTACATCCTAAGACTTCCAAGTGGCTTGGAAGTTATTTTGAAGAATGTTTTGTATGCTCCTAGTTTGACTAGGAACATTATTTCTGTATCTCAATTAAGACATTATGATTATGTATTATCCTTTATTGAAAATGATATTCATGTTTCTTTAAATGGTATGTTCTATTTTAAAGCTATACCAATTAATGGTATTTATGAATTGGTTCATGAAAATACTTTTAATAGTTCATTGTACCAAACAAACACCAAGAAACTCAAGTTGGACTTGAGTGATACCTATCTTTGGCATTGTCGTCTTGGTCATATAAACAAAAACGTTTACAAACACTTCAAAAGAATGGTCTTTTAAAAACAAATGAATGTGATTCATTTGATGTTTGTGAATCTTGTTTACAAGGTAAGATGACTAAGGCACCCTTTAGTGGAACTACCGAAAGGGCAAAAGATTTATTAGGAATCATACATTCGGATGTATGTGGTCCTTTCAAGCCAATGACTAGGAATGGTGAAAGATACTTCATTACCTTTACCGACGATTATAGTCGCTATGGGTATGTGTACTTATTAAGGCACAAAGATGAAGCTTTTGAAGTGTTCAAAATCTTCAAGAATGAAGTTGAAAATCAACTCAACAAGTCAATTAAAGTTCTCCGTACCGATAGAGGAGGTGAATACCTAAGTGATGTTTTTCAAGATCATCTTAGGAGTTGTGGGATTGTCTCACAACTCACTCCACCTGGAACACCACAACATAATGGTGTGTCTGAGAGGAGGAATCGAACCTTATTGGATATGGTCCGATCTATGATGGCTAGAAGCACATTACCTCTATCATTTTGGGGTTTCGCTTTGCTCTCCGCGACCCGTATTTTAAATATGGCCCCAACCAAAAAGGTGGAAAGGACACCTTTTGAGATATGGCATGGAAGAGTTCCATCCCTATCATACTTAAGGGTTTGGGGATGTGAGGCTTATGTTAAGACTCCCACCCCAAACAAATTGGAAGTCCGATCCACCAAGTGTATCTTTATTGGATATCCTAGAGATTCTATAGGATATTATTTCTATGATCCACTGGAACAAAAGGTGTTTGTTGCCAGAAAGGGTGAGTTCTTAGAAGCAAAGTTCCTTATGGAAGGAGCTAGCAGTAGAACAGTGGATCTTGAGGAAGATCAAGAACCACAACCCGATGCACGTTTGGTTGAAACTAGCACTCAACATGAGGATGTTGAAGATGATCAAATGGTTGATCAATACACACAAAACGTTCGCAGAAGTGGTAGAACTAGTAATCCACCTGAAAGATACGGATTTTTCATGGATGGATGCTATATGGTAGATTCAGATGAACCAACCACATACCATGATGCAGTGTCCAATTTGGATTGTGACAAATGGCTTGAGGCCATGAACGTTGAGATGCAATCCATGTATGACAATCAAGTTTGGGAACTTGTTGTACCACCTCTTAATTCCAAAGTAGTTGGAAGTAAGTGGGTTTTCAAGAAGAAAACCGATATGCATGGAAACTTGGATACTTATAAAGCTAGACTTGTAGCAAAGGGTTTCACTCAAACTCAAGGGGTTGATTATGATGAAACCTTCTCACCTGTAGCGATGCTAAAGTCTATAAGGATATTGTTTGCCATAGCTGCTCATTATGATTATGAGATTTGGCAAATGGATGTCAAAACTGCTTTCCTAAATGGATATCTTGAGGAAGATGTCTATATGGTTCAGCCTGAAGGTTTTGTCGATCCAAAACATCCTAATAAAGTATGCAAGTTAAAGAAATCAATCTATGGATTGAAACAAGCATCGAGAAGCTGGAATCACCGTTTTGATGAGGAAGTAAAGAAATTTGGCTTCATCAAAAACGCTGATGAGGCTTGTGTGTATAAGAAGGCTAGTGGGAGCACAGTAACTTTCCTAGTATTGTATGTTGATGACATACTACTATTTGGAAATGACATTCCAACCTTGGAAGGTGTAAAAACCTGGCTTGGAAGTTGTTTTTCCATCAAGGATCTTGGTGAAGCCGCCTATATTCTAGGAATAAAGATCTATAGGGATAGATCAAGGCGGTTGATTGGTTTGAATCAAAGTGCATACATTGATAAGATCTTGAAAAGGTTCAAGATGGAGAACTCTAAGAAAGGTACCGTACCTATTCAAAGAGGAACGATATTGAGTACGACTCAATGTCCAAGCTCAAAGGATGAGCAAGATAAAATGAAAGCAATCCCATATGCATCTGCTATTGGATCCATCATGTATGCAATGATATGCACTCGACCGGACGTGTCATGCGCTTTGAGCATGACAAGCCGTTACCAGCAAAATCCTGGAAACAGTCATTGGATGGCTGTTAAGAACATACTTAAGTACCTAAGGAGGACAAGGGATATGTTCCTAATCTATGGATCTGGTGACGAGGAACTCGTTGTAAAAGGTTACACGGATGCGAGTTTCCAAACCGATCGTGATGATTCTCGGTCACAATCGGGATACATTTTCATTCTAAATGGAGGAGCTGTCTCTTGGAAGAGCTCCAAGCAGGATGTGGTGGCTCTATCGACTACAGAATCAGAATACGTTGCCGCCTCATTGGCAGCTCAAGAAGCTGCATGGTTGAAGAAATTCATTGCCGATCTAGGGGTAGTCCCTTCCATTCAGGACCCCCTAGAGATCTTTTGTGATAACGAGGGTGCGATTGCACAAATCAAGGAACCCCGTGCTCATCAAAAGACTAGGCACATTGAGCGGAGATTCAACTACATACGAGATGAAGTTGAAAAGGGAAAGATATGTATTCGCAAAGTTCACACGGATCAAAACATTGCGGATCCTCTCACGAAGCTCCTTGAAAAGGCAAAGCATGAATGTCATACTTGTGCCATGGGACTTCGATATTCTAGTGATTGGATTTGATCTGTACATTTTGTATTTGGATATGTGGAACTCTTTATTATTTGAATAAAATTATTTGGTTATAATGTTTCAATTAATGTTCCAATTTAGCATGTTTAATCCATGAGTAAATTGTTTACTCTAAAATGTCCGTAGTCGCTCATACTTGTGGGAACAAGTGTGAAAGTAAGATTATTATGAACTTGGATTGGTTGATATTTATAAGGATGAATATAGAGCAATGGGTTGCTACCAAGGTTCATAGATATTTGTGGGATACAAATATTGGACTAACCCGCATCTCAAATTTTACTACATGGAATCTTATTGATTGATCATAAGTAAATTTGAGTAAAGGCGAATATCATTTGGTATCCTCAGACCTGAGACACATATTGGGTTTTGATATTCACCAAGTTTTATACCTTGAGCCTATTCTTCACTGCCCTGAAATAGTGGACAGTACACAAGGATATGTTCAGGTATAACACGAAGTGTTTGTGAGAGACGTATGTAGTCAAGATGGAATTTGTTCCTCTTATTCGTTGAGAGTTAGATGTCTAAGGCCTGATTAAGTTAAATCAACAAGGAATGATCATTCTGTGTCCTTGGATTTAACATGACATCTGTAACAAAAGGATAGATGATTGATTCACCTAAATCATTTCAAGTAGGGCACTTGAAAGGGATGATGTTATTGAATGGCTATAAGTCATGCGTATTAAGGGTAGTAAACCGTTGTTAGGCGGTATTTACTGCTTGCATCAATCTTCTATGAATCTTGGGCAAGTGGGAGATTGTTGGATTCTGTGTGCCCAAGACACTTAGAATATTGATGTGGTTAGTACGTTATGATCCAAGTCGGGTTATACCCAATAACAAGTTTGGCAAACACCAATTAAATATTTAATTGATGATGTGATCATGCAATTAAATATTTACACCGATTTAGAAAATGGGTTTTCTAAATAAGTTGCATGTGAGTGGGAACAACTTATTAGGATAATTTGTTCAAACAATATTATTTGAAGTG
The DNA here is from genome assembly GCA_025215565.1 of Flaveria ramosissima. Lineage (NCBI taxonomy): Eukaryota > Viridiplantae > Streptophyta > Magnoliopsida > Asterales > Asteraceae > Flaveria > Flaveria ramosissima. The sequence goes on from CM046030.1 coordinate 37,370,563, forward strand.
TTGTTTAAATTAGTTAGATGACATCAAATAATAGTGGGAATTACAACTTATAAATTAAATGGTTAATTGTATAAGTATGTAAATACATATATATAAATATTGTACATACAATTTATTATATGTCTAGTTCACAAGACATATTAATGTGTGATAAACAAATTGAGAGGGAAAGGGTTTTGAAACCCAAAATTTCGGCCACCCTCCCTTTAATCCCATTGGACCAAACTTGCTTTGGATACCAACACACATTTAACTCTTGTCTTGAACACTCCACAAGAATTGAACCACTATTATTACATGCAAAAGGCTCCAATATCTCTCTCTCTCTCAACCTCACGGTTCTAGCAAGAAAGAAGAGTTTTGAAGCTTATTTTGGGTGATTCTACCTAACAAGAAAGGGTGTTGCCATCAAGCTTGGGGTATACTAACTTGAGGAGTCCTCCATTGGAGTCTTGGCCAAAAGAACAAGCATCAAACCCCTTTTCTTTGGTCGATTTTCTGCAGAAAGGTAGATGTATTCACAGCTCTATGTAGCTGTGATTTTATGTACGTTTTGTAGGTTCATAGCTTGTTCCATTCATATATTTAAGATCCTATTGATTTGGGTTTTGTTTTCCATCTTAAAACCACACTTAGAACACGAAAATTTCAGATTATAAACTTGTTATAATCCTATACCTCCGCTGCGTTTTTCTGAAAAGTTTAAAAGGTTAAACTATGTATTTGTGTTCTAACAAACCCTTCAATGGCATCAAGAGCCGGTTATATGGATGGCTTGCTTGATTCATCTTTTGAAATTGGTTTTAAAAGATGATATTAGACATGTTATAGGCTTGTTTTGGGCTGAAATATTATGTCTTATTGAAATCCCCAACTTTCAAGGTTACATCACACATGCTTGTGATTAAACCTTGAAAGATATGTATGTTGATATGTTGATTGTTTGGACAATATTTAAAACCAAAATTTCAGTTTATGTTGGCTGAAATTTGAAGGTTTTAAGTGGGGATTAATGATATATTTTGATGATTTAATCATTGGTTGTTAAAGTGCATAACCTAGCTTGTGGCCTTGTGTTGTTTGGATGATTCAAGTGGTTGTTTTATTCATTCAATTTGGTTGTAATATTTGTGTTTATTCATTTGGGTTGTAATTATTCATTCATTTGGTTATGTAATAATAGATTAGGTTCATTTCCTTTACTAGAAAAATGTATTAGGATACAATTTTGTAAAAGGAAGATGTACAAGATCAAGACCCAAAGATGGACATAAAGACACAAGAAACATGGAGCATTTGGATGCGGTTTCTAGTGGGAGGTTCTTGGAACTTTTATGATATGTTTGACCCTTAGAAAGACCATAGACAACACTTGTGATGGCAAACAAGTGTTGTCAACATAAGGGCTATGGTTATGCACATATGATTGTTAATGTTTATGCTTGGTTGATTGTTTGTTGTCTTGATTGTTTGGTTGATATTTGGATATTCAAAGCAAACTAATTAACAAACTTAACAAGCTGAAAATTGATGGTTCTTAAAGGTTAATAAAAGGTTATTAAAATTATTTAATGATTTTAAGGATTAAAATAGGTTTTAATCAAAGAACCATAAGGTACCTTGTATTTGAAAGCATGCAAATACAAGTACATAGAGTTTTCTAAACTTGTATTTTGAAACCTCTAAAACTTTTTTTCCAAACAAGATCAACACCGTCCTTTTACACAACACTTGAGTCACTTGGGAACTCTTAATGGGATAAAGGTCACCTAACCATTTTGAGGGAACTTGTGACTTGAGGTGAGAATGCCTTATTTGTGGGATAAAGGTCACCTAACCACTTGTTTTGGCAAACTCACACGTGGGTGTAAGTAGGGTGTCTTGATTTGCAAATCATGTCAAATGGATCACCTACGATGTGGTTTCCAAATGGTGTTGATGGGATTAACATGCCGACTTTACATATGATGTTTTAAGTCGATCCCATATTTCTAGAAGTTGCAAATGGTTGCAATCGTCAAACGTTGACCACCTTATTAATTTAAAACGTGGGATAAAGGTCACCTAACCACGATTTAAATGTAATGTTGGGTTCTAGATTTTAATATAAAAAGACCTTAAAAGGCATTAAATATTAAAATTAGCAATATCGAAAATACTAAAATTGATCTTTGTTAAATTTTGTAGATGGCCACCAATAATGAAAATCACGATAACTCGTCCGCATCAGAAGCTGTCACACCCCGGGCCCAGATAGGGTGGGACGTCACAGACTAGCAACAACATATGGCAGCGGAAACAAACCATTATAAGAGCTCAAAGGAGAGAATATCACATGGCATTAAAGTTTTAAAAAGGTAATAGGGCTAGAGACACATCAAGCCCCAAATAAGTTTTACAATCATCCATAAAAATGAAATTGTAATTGTTCAACACAAAATATAAATTGTTCAAATGTTTCATCAAGGAAATAAGCCAATGCCATGTCACGGGGATAGGTCTAGGTCTTCGAACAGCTAGGATCTCTTCAAACATTACCTGAAACATGCTCAAAAGAAAATTGTGTCAACTATAAAGTTGGTGAATTCAAGTGCTTAAAGTTCAAAAACAAAAGGACTTAATAAATCCTTCTTTGATTAAAAGGAAAATAATCATTGTTTATCATCGTGGGAGAAATAAAATCATAATCAACCCTGCACTCAGTCCCCGGTTAGCCTCTTCTAAAGTTGTGTTTTACCGGATATTCCCGAAGGAAGAAACTGAGCCCCATACCAGTGAACCCTACCTGCCCGGATGGTTCACCATAGAATCTTAACAAAACTTGTTACATGCCACAACGATCCCTCAGGATCTCAGTGGGGTAACCTTCCTGGAACGGAAGCCACTGTGTGTGGGGGATTCCCCAAATAGATCTATCCATATAAATCAAGCGGTTCACGAAAGAATTAATGATCATGATATAAGAATTAGCAGGTAACCACAATCCCACATAGTATCATCAAATAAAGCACAATCATAGTTCATAAAAGTAGAGCATGTTTCATCCCAAAACAGTAGTAAAAAGGGGGATCACTAGAACTCACCTTAGATATCAAGCAAAAAGAAATTCTTCGCGTGCCGGGATTGTCTCAAGTCTAGCACCCTAACATAAGTATATTAAGTGATTAGCTACTGCTCTAAACCTATTTAAGGAGCAATAATAGTGCCTAAGACTTAAATGGACGGGTTCGGTTTTGATTCGGTTAGGGTTTGTATAAAAGGTTCCTTTTATGGAAAGTCATGGTTTTTCATGAAATCAAAGGTTTCTACATTACTAAACCAAGAATATATAGTAATTATGCCATTTAAGGGGGAAAATGAACTTATGGGAGTCGGTTATGAAGTTTTGCAAAATTTATGAGATGCTAAGCGAATCTATTTGTGATACTATCAGAATGCCGACCCGCAGAGGAACACGTTTTGGTCGACGTGGAGCCACCAGAGGCCGCCATGAGGGAGCAAGGCCTACTGGAACCCAACCTACTCCACCAGGGACTCCCCACGGGGAGAATACTAATCAAGAGAGTGACGAAAGGATTGCTAACCTCGTAGCTCAGCAACTGGCCAATGCCATTCCGACTATCATTGCACAGATAAATGCAGACCGGGATAACACTACTGGGAATGAACGGCCGATAAACGCTGAGAGCCACGATGATGAAGCTGAGGAGTTAAGGAATGGGTGCTCTTACAAGACCTTTATGGCCTGCAAGCCCAAGGACTTCTATGGCACCGAGGGTGCCATAGAGACTTACAGGTGGATCGACGAAATGGAAGCCGTCTTGGACATCAGCGAGTGCAAGATGGAGCACATGGTGAGATTTGCATCACAATCTCTCAAAGGATCAGCTCTTGAATGGTGGAAGTCCATTACCCAGAGCCGTGGAAGAAACGTTGCCAATCGAATGGGTTGGACTGAATTCCGAGAGTTAATGACCAACAAATATTGCCCCATCAATCAACTCGAGAAGCTGGAGACAGAATTTTTAAGCTTGGAGATGAAGGGACCCAACTACACCGAATACATCAATCGTTTCTTAGCCCTGTCTCGACTTGTGCCACATTTGGTGACGCCAGAAGCCAAAGGTGTAGCACGGTTCATCTGGGGACTACACCCAAGAGTTAGGGGTATGGTTCGTGCCTCTCAGCCGATGACCCTACAAGCTGCTGTCGACCTTACCAGCAGTCTGACTGACGATCTTATTAGGGCTGGATGGACCGATCAAGGAAGGGCTGATGAGAGGAAGAAGTTTGTTGGAGACAAGAGGAAGTGGTTTGAAGCAAAAAGAGCGATTGGAAGTAGCAGTGGGTCGAGTAGAAGGAGTTCTGAAGGAATGAGACGTGATGATCAAGGAAGCAAAAACCGGAGATTGTATACGGGGACAAGCCCACTCTGCAGCAAGTGCAAGTTACATCATCAAGGAGAATGTAACCCGATGCCCTGTTTTAGGTGCAAGAGAACAGGCCATCTAATTAAGGACTGTACTTATGTACCGGGGAAACAATGCTACGAGTGTGGAGATCCAGGGAATATGAGGAACAAGTGTCCTAAGCTGGGTAGAGACAAGGATGCCAAGCCCAATAAGCCTAAGGGAAGAGCTTTCGTTATGGACCCAGCAGGAGCTCGTAAGGAACCCGACGTTGTCAACGGTACGTTCCTTGTAAATAATCATCCCGCTACTGTACTGTTTGATACTGGAGCGACTGCTAGTTTTATCTCTAGTACCTTTAGGCAATTGATTGACTTAGACGCGTGCACCTTGACTGATACATTTACCGTAGAACTAGCTGATGGTAATATTTTAGAAGCTAACGAAATCATTAGGGATTGCCCCCTGAATCTAAAAGGGAATGTGTTTAAGATTGACTTGATGCCCATTAAGTTAGGAGGATTTGATGTTGTCGTGGGTATGGACTGGTTAGCGAAGCATAAAGTTGAAATCGTATGCGATGAGCGACTGCTCAAGATACCATTGAGCGTTGAAGAAGTGTTAGTGGTAGAAGGAGAAAGGAGTAACACTTTATACCCTATGATATCTCAGTTGAAAGCTACCAAGAGCTTGAAGAGGGGATGTCCAGCTTTTATAGTCTATGTGATAAAAACCCAAAAAGAGAAGAAAATCGAAGAGATTCCCGTAGTTTCGGAATATCCAGAGGTGTTTCCGGAAGACCTACCAGGACTTCCTCCGAATCGACAAGTGGAATTCCAGATAGACTTGATGCCTGGTGCTGCACCAGTAGCCAAGGCACCGTACCGGCTCGCCCCACCCGAGATGAAGGAGCTAATGGTACAAGTTCAAGAACTGATGGACAAGGGATTTATACGTCCGAGTGTCTCTCCATGGGGTGCCCCGGTGCTATTCGTGAAAAAGAAGGACGGAAGCTGCGAATGTGTATTGATTACAGGGAGTTGAACAAGCTGACCATAAAGAACCGTTACCCTCTCCCGAGAATAGACGACTTATTTGATCAATTGCAGGGAGCAAGTTACTTCTCCAAAATAGACTTGAGGTCAGGATACCACCAGCTGAAGATAAGAGAAGAAGATATACCCAAAACTGCCTTCCGAACTAGGTATGGACACTATGAGTATTTGGTCATGCCCTTTGGACTGACTAATGCTCCAGCAGCATTCATGGACCTCATGAATCGCGTTTGCCGCCCTTACCTCGACAAGTTTGTGATCGTGTTTATCGACGACATACTGATCTATTCTCAAACTAAAGACGAGCACGAGAAGCATCTCAGGCTAATCCTTGAATTGCTCAAGAATGAGCAACTATATGCCAAGTTCTCGAAATGTGAATTCTGGATGCGCCAGATCCAATTCTTAGGCCATGTGGTGAACAAAGATGGGATTCAAGTTGACCCTTCCAAGATAGAGGCCATAAAGAATTGGAAGATTCCTGAGACTCCTACGGAGATAAGGCAATTCTTAGGACTGGCTGGCTATTACCGAAGGTTTATAAAGGACTTCTCGCGTATAGTGCAACCTTTGACCGCACTAACCAAGAAAAACACAACCTTTGTGTGGGAGCGAGAGCAGAATGAGGCGTTTGAAACACTTAAAGAGAAGTTATGCAGTGCACCTATACTTGCTCTTCCAGAAGGAGTAGAAGACTTCGTGGTCTATTGTGACGCTTCGCGTCAAGGACTAGGATGTGTATTGATGCAACGCAATAAGGTGATTGCTTACGCATCGAGACTGCTGAATGATCATGAGAAGAACTACACGACGCACGATCTGGAGTTGGGTGCCGTGGTGTTTGCCCTTAAGATGTGGAGGCATTACCTTTATGGCACAAAGTGCATTATCTACACCGACCATAGAAGCTTGCAGCATATCCTTGACCAAAAGATGCTCAACATGCGTCAGAGAAGATGGGTTGAGCTATTGAACGATTATGAGTGCGAGATCCGCTACCACCCTGGTAAGGCCAATGTTGTGGCGGATGCGTTAAGTCGAAAGGAAAGAGAAAAACCTCTTCGTGTACGAGCCTTAAGAATGAGTGTGTATACCAACCTTATAGCAAAATTGAAGGAAGCTCAAGGCGAGGCATTAAAGGAAGAGAAACTAAAGGAAGAAGGATTGACTGGAATGGAAAAGCGATGGAGATAGGGGACGATGGTACATATAGATATGGTGGAAGGACTTGGGTGCCAAAACACGGAGGAATTCGAGAAGTAATCCTCGATGAAGCACACAAGTCTAGGTATTCAATTCATCCTGGAAGTGATAAGATGTACCAGGATTTAAAGACACTTTTCTGGTGGCCAGGAATTAAGAGATCAATCGCTGTTTATGTGGGGAAATGTTTAACTTGTGCCATGGTAAAAGCTGAGAACCAAAAACCATCGGGAACGTTGCAGCAACCTGAGATTCCCGAATGGAAATGGGATAATGTTACGATGGATTTCGTTACCAAGCTGCCTAGAACGTTTAAAGGTCACGATGCTATTTGGGTAATAGTGGATAGATTAACCAAATCAGCTCACTTCTTGCCAATTAGAGAAGACTACGATATGACGAAACTGGCCCAACTTTATGTCGATGAGATTGTGACAAGGCATGGAGTGCCTCTGTCGATCATCTCAGACCGTGATAGCCGTTTCACCTCTCGTTTCTGGAAATCGTTCCAGCAAGCTTTAGGAACCCGTTTAGATCTTAGCACGGCTTACCACCCTCAGACCGACGGACAGAGCGAAAGAACTATTCAAACGATGGAAGACATGTTGAGAGCTTGCGTGATGGACTTTGGCGGAAACTGGGATAACCATCTTCCTTTGGTAGAATTCGCCTATAACAACAGTTACCACGCGAGTATCAAAGCCGCTCCGTACGAGGTCCTTTATGGCAGGAAATGCCGATCACCCTTGAGTTGGAATGAGATTGGTGACAGCCAAGTGATGGGACCCGACATAGTGTTGGAAACCACCGATAAGATCTATAAGATAAAGGAACGACTGAGAGCAGCTAGAGACCGACAGAAGAAGTACGCCGACAGGAGGCGGAAACCTCTAGAGTTCCAAGTGGGCGACAGAGTGATGCTAAAAGTAGCACCGTGGAAAGGAACGGTGAGATTCGGAAAAAGAGGAAAACTAAGCCCAAGATACATTGGACCATTTGAGATAATGGCAAGAATTGGCCCAGTAGCATATAAGTTGAAACTACCCCCGGGATTGAGTCACATACACGACACCTTTCATGTGTCAAACTTGAAGAAGAGCATGGTAGACAAAACCCTGGAACTACCATTAAAAGAAGCAAGGATAAGCGACAAACTGAACTTTGTGGAAGAACCTGTGGAGATCACGGATCGTTTGGTCAAACAACTCCGGCGGAGCCGCATACCCAAGGTTAAAGTTAGATGGAACTCCAAGCGAGGACCTGAATTTACTTGGGAACGTGAAGATGAAATGAGAAAGAACTATCCACACCTCTTCAAACCCACCCGTTCAGTCCCTAATCAGAGTTAAATTTCGGGACGAAATTTCTTAAACGGTGGGAGAATGTGACAACCGACCTCCAGGTTGTTACCCTAACCCTAGATTACTTGCATCATTATCCATGCTTGAGTGCTAATAATTGAAACTATACAACCCTACTATGAAATTGGAATCAATTCTTGCTATTTGATGTAAATTATGATTTCATGTGATCTTTACTTTTGATTTTTAACCAAATTAGGTTTCTACCTTTTTAAAAATTAGTGTCCGGGAATGTCAATTAGTCACCCTAGCTAGAATTAAGAATATTAATTGAATCAATTAAAAATATGTGTACACCCTCACACTTGGAAATTTCGGATCATGCAAGAATGATCCTACACATGTTATCAACTAACATCATCTACTAACTAATAATTATACACTACACACCAAATTAATACCCCATAATATTATTTCCTACAATAAAATTAAAACAAAAATGCCTCACTAGAGGCCAAATTCGGCCACCCCCTTCTTGGCCAATCCATGGTCTTCTACACCACCTACATACCCACCACTCCCCTCTCATGCAACTCTCCATATTGCAAGACACACACTACACTCCTCCTCTCTCTCTCATTTTCGAATTCACCAGCTGAACACACATATTCTCTCTATCAAACACTCCCTAATCCTCTCCTTTCAAGCTCCAAAATCGTGAACAACAACAACAACAACCATCGGCCAGCAGCATACCGCAAGAAAGGTGACTTTTGGTGATGTTTTGAGGCTTGGAACGTGCAATACTTGAGGTTCCAGCTTTTGTTCGAGATTCTCCAGCCTCATCCAAGGAGATTTCATCCATTCACGACCATCCACACCTTCTAAACCGTGAGATACATCAAGTGTAAGCTCACTATGTTCGGTTTTGGTCATTTCTCAAGTTTAACTTCATTGTTCACCTAAAAACCTTACTTTTTCTTGTTGTAACAGAAACCTCTCACCCTCACCTTGTTCTTGAAGAGTTCCCAACGTTCTTGAAGGTATATCACATGATATAATGGTCAATCTAAGGGGTAGAACCCGATTTACCCCTTGAAAACCCTATTTTGGTGTTTTTGGCACTATCAAACTTGTGTATCTTGTAACCCTTCAAAACAAAACGTGTAACCTGCTCAAAATGACTTTTAAGACACCTCAATAATCTGATTTTTAAGTAAGATGAAGTTTTGGCAATGATTAAACTTAAGTTACCATGAATCACACATGTGTAATGGTCGGTTTGGCATATTTTCACCTCTTGAAACCTTTGTATGTGTAGAACCCTTAGGCAACGTGTTGGGACTGTTATTTCAGTAAGTTTTAGTGCATATTAAGTTTAATAACATGGTTTGACCTCTGGAACAAAAGACATAATGTGTTTAGACCCATTTTGGTCACTTTCGGGACCCGAAAACGTGTTAAAAGGACTTAAAAACAAGAAATCTTGAACTATAAACTTTTTAAAAAGAATTCCAGGTTCATTAAGGATTAATAAAGTGTTCTGGAGCTAATGAGAATTTTTAGTGGTCAAATGGTATTTTAAATGGATTTTAAGTGAAACCGGGTGTAAACCGAGGGCGTTTTTAAGGAAAAATATACGATAAATGGGTTAAATGTTACAAATTATAAAAATCATGATTTTCCAGTAGGTTAAAAGATAAAATAACCTCAAAAGTAAAATAGTTGGTCAAACAAGCTTTTAAAATGGTCAAACCCGACTAAAAACGCATTTTAACGGTTTAAACGTAAAAACGGGTCTTTCAACTTCTAGGGGCAAAATTTGTGATTTAAAAGGTTGGAAACTTATTAAAATGACTTTAAAAAGTCATCTACTGGTTTTAGACTCAAAAAGGCAAGAAATCATAGATAACCATTTTTAACCGTTCGGTTTTACCGTAACCGGCAACGTTAAAAGCGTAATTTGCAAACCGAGACCATAAACTGAATTTTGGTTATAAACTCTTAAAACTAAGTTAAATTAAGGTCTTGAACCTGATTTTTAAGTATAGAGGTCACTTAATGCAAGAAACTAATCTTAAGGGTAGAAAATGTCAATTTTGAAACTTCAGGGGCAAAACTGTAAATTTTGCAAAACTTCATAACCGACTCCCATAAGTTCATTTTCCCCCTTAAATGGCATAATTACTATATATTCTTGGTTTAGTAATGTAGAAACCTTTGATTTCATGAAAAACCATGACTTTCCATAAAAGGAACCTTTTATACAAACCCTAACTGAATCAAAGCCGAACCCGTCCATTTAAGTCTTAGGCACTATTATTGCTCCTTAAATAGGTTTAGAGCAGTAGCTAATCACTTAATATACTTATGTTAGGGTGCTAGACTTGAGACATCCCGGCACGCGAAGAATTTCTTTTTGCTTGATATCTAAGGTGAGTTCTAGTGATCCCCCTTTTTACTACTGTTTTGGGATGAAACATGCTCTACTTTTATGAACTATGATTGTGCTTTATTTGATGATACTATGTGGGATTGTGGTTACCTGCTAATTCTTATATCATGATCATTAATTCTTTCGTGAACCGCTTGATTTATATGGATAGATCTATTTGGGGAATCCCCCACACACAGTGGCTTCCGTTCCAGGAAGGTTACCCCACTGAGATCCTGAGGGATCGTTGTGGCATGTAACAAGTTTTGTTAAGATTCTATGGTGAACCATCCGGGCAGGTAGGGTTCACTGGTATGGGGCTCAGTTTCTTCCTTCGGGAATATCCGGTAAAACACAACTTTAGAAGAGGCTAACCGGGGACTGAGTGCAGGGTTGATTATGATTTTATTTCTCCCACGATGATAAACAATGATTATTTTTCCTTTTAATCAAAGAAGGATTTATTAAGTCCTTTTGTTTTTGAACTTTAAGCACTTGAATTCACCAACTTTATAGTTGACACAATTTTCTTTTGAGCATGTTTCAGGTAATGTTTGAAGAGATCCTAGCTGTTTGAAGACCTAGACCTATCCCCGTGACATGGCATTGGCTTATTCCTTGATGAAACATTTGAACAATTTATATTTTGTGTTGAACAATTACAATTTCATTTTTATGGATGATTGTAAAACTTAATTGGGGCTTGATGTGTATCTAGCCCCGTTACCTTTTTAAAACTTTAATGCCATGTGATATTCTCTCCTTTGAGCTCTTATAATGGTTTGTTTCCGCTGCCATATGTTGTTGCTAGTCTGTGACGTCCCACCCTATCTGGGCCCGGGGTGTGACAGATTGGTATCAGAGCCAAAGGTTGTAGAGAAGTCGGGAATGCCATAGTAGACCCTAGGCTACAACCCTGATACCCTAGGACTGTCCTTGTGGGAAGTGTTGGAATGATCGGGTTGGGTAAATTGATGATTACACTTGATCAACGTAATCATGAATTTACCGGACGCGTAATTTCCATCACTGATCTTTAGGTTATGGTTGGATTTTTCTGGTTTATATTGATGATTTGAAACTAATTTTAAAAGGGGATTTAAATGATTTTTATGATGAACTATGTTATCCGATACTACTTGAAGAAACTATTGATCTGGGCAAAACAGACAGCTATATGTTGGAATAACAGATACTATTGCCATCACTACTATTATTAGTACTATTATGTAAATCATGAGCTATGAGAAACCAAATTACTCATGATGTATTTCTTACAGGATAACGATAATGGCTGATAAAGGAAAGGCGCCTGCTCACCCCGACGCTGAGACCGCTCCTACCGGACATCTAAGGAGAGAGAAACCCCAGACGGAGTATGAGGCGTACCTCCGGAGATGCGGACATCCAGGGTGGATATCCGTCACGTCCGAAGACACTGAGGCTTCCGAGGACTCTTCCTCCACATCACCTTCCCGAAGCCGAACGCGATCCCACTCTCCTCAAGTAGCTGCTCCGACCCTCTCACCCATCCCACCTATTGGGAATAGGGGTGCGCGTACTGTCACCCGACCTCGCAAAAGCGTTAGACCAGGATCCTCCGTATCCTTTAGGATGCCTCCTCCTCCTCCCCCGCCTGTTAGGATTCCGACATCGGTACCCCCACTGTTTGACCCTCGCGACGAGCGCCTGATGCCGCCGAGACATAGTATGTATGACGGCCCCACTGTACTGGCTGGTGATAGGTACTCCCAGTCGAGTCGCCGGGCGAGTGATGTAGGACCCTCCGATGCGACACTAGATGAGATTTTGAGGACTGTTCGCCGTCATGAGCTGACTGTTCAGCACGCCACTCGAACTTCTCAGTCGGCTCAATTTCAGGCGATGATGGCTACACAGGGAGTGAAGCGTCTGGAGCAGGAGCAGAGGAAGAAGGGTACCGGGTGGTTTGGATGGTTAAAGAGGAAGTGGATGTGAGGACTGGAGTACTCAGTGGGATTTATCTGTCTGTGGACAGTAGAAGGAAACTATTTGAATTCTTGTTTGAGACTATTATTTTATTATTATGGGGGTGATGGCACCTTCCAAATTGTAAGAGCATGACTCTGATTCTACTCGTTTGGATGATACTATGTTGACTGCTTTTGAGATGCTAAAAACTTTTTAACTGTCTGTATTAAACTGCTATATGTTTTGTTGTGTTTTGAGATTGTCTGTGCCTTTTCTAAATTGTTGCCCAACTATTATATCATGTTTTGAATTGGACATTTAAGGTTCTTTAGTGGGTTGTAAATACATGTATGTGCATGCTATGATTCCTCTTCCGAGGCATGGTGCGATAGGATAATGATGCCTAGGCTATCCGAAACAAAATTTATGAGATGCTAAACGAATCTATTTGTGATACTATCAGAATGCCGACCCGCAGAGGAACACGTTTTGGTCGACGTGGAGCCACCAGAGGCCGCCATGAGGGAGCAAGGCCTACTGGAACCCAACCTACTCCACCAGGGACTCCCCACGGGGAGAATACTAATCAAGAGAGTGACGAAAGGATTGCTAACCTCGTAGCTCAGCAACTGGCCAACGCCATTCCGACTATCATTGCACAGATAAATGCAGACCGGGATAACACTACTGGGAATGAACGGCCGATAAACGCTGAGAGCCACGATGATGAAGCTGAGGAGTTAAGGAATGGGTGCTCTTACAAGACCTTTATGGCCTGCAAGCCCAAGGACTTCTATGGCACCGAGGGTGCCATAGAGACTTACAGGTGGATCGACGAAATGGAAGCCGTCTTAGACATCAGCGAGTGCAAGATGGAGCACATGGTGAGATTTGCATCACAATCTCTCAAAGGATCAGCTCTTGAATGGTGGAAGTCCATTACCCAGAGCCGTGGAAGAAACGTTGCCAATCGAATGGGTTGGACTGAATTCCGAGAGTTAATGACCAACAAATATTGCCCCATCAATCAACTCGAGAAGCTGGAGACAGAATTTTTAAGCTTGGAGATGAAGGGACCCAACTACACCGAATACATCAATCGTTTCTTAGCCCTGTCCCGACTTGTGCCACATTTGGTGACGCCAGAAGCCAAAGGTGTAGCACGGTTCATCTGGGGACTACACCCAAGAGTTAGGGGTATGGTTCGTGCCTCTCAGCCGATGACCCTACAAGCTGCTGTCGACCTTACCAGCAGTCTGACTGACGATCTTATTAGGGCTGGATGGACCGATCAAGGAAGGGCTGATGAGAGAAGAAGAAGTTTGTTGGAGACAAGAGGAAGTGGTTTGAAGCAAAAAGAGCGATTGGAAGTAGCAGTGGGTCGAGTAGAAGGAGTTCTGAAGGAATGAGACGTGATGATCAAGGAAGCAAAAACCGGAGATTGTATACGGGGACAAGCCCACTCTGCAGCAAGTGCAAGTTACATCATCAAGGAGAATGTAACCCGATGCCCTGTTTTAGGTGCAAGAGAACAGGCCATCTAATTAAGGACTGTACTTATGTACCGGGGAAACAATGCTACGAGTGTGGAGATCCAGGGCATATGAGGAACAAGTGTCCTAAGCTGGGTAGAGACAAGGATGCCAAGCCCAATAAGCCTAAGGGAAGAGCTTTCGTTATGGACCCAGCAGGAGCTCGTAAGGAACCCGACGTTGTCAACGGTACGTTCCTTGTAAATAATCATCCCGCTACTGTACTGTTTGATACTGGAGCGACTGCTAGTTTTATCTCTAGTACCTTTAGGCAATTGATTGACTTAGACGCGTGCACCTTGACTGATACATTTACCGTAGAACTAGCTGACGGTAATATTTTAGAAGCTAACGAAATCATTAGGGATTGCCCCCTGAATCTAAAAGGGAATGTGTTTAAGATTGACTTGATGCCCATTAAGTTAGGAGGATTTGATGTTGTCGTGGGTATGGACTGGTTAGCGAAGCATAAAGTTGAAATCGTATGCGATGAGCGACTGCTCAAGATACCATTGAGCGTTGAAGAAGTGTTAGTGGTAGAAGGAGAAAGGAGTAACACTCTATACCCTATGATATCTCACTTGAAAGCTACCAAGAGCTTGAAGAGGGGATGTCCAGCTTTTATAGTCTATGTGATGAAAACCCAAAAAGAGAAGAAAATCGAAGAGATTCCCGTAGTTTCGGAATACCCAGAGGTGTTTCCGGAAGAACTACCAGGACTTCCTCCGAATCGACAAGTGGAATTCCAGATAGACTTGATGCCTGGTGCTGCACCAGTAGCCAAGGCACCGTACCGGCTCGCCCCACCCGAGATGAAGGAGCTAATGGTACAAATTCAAGAACTAATGGACAAGGGATTTATACGTCCGAGTGTCTCTCCATGGGGTGCCCCGGTGCTATTCGTGAAAAAGAAGGACGGAACGCTGCGAATGTGTATTGATTACAGGGAGTTGAACAAGCTGACCATAAAGAACCGTTACCCTCTCCCGAGAATAGACGACTTATTTGATCAATTGCAGGGAGCAAGTTACTTCTCCAAAATAGACTTGAGGTCAGGATACCACCAGCTGAAGATAAGAGAAGAAGATATACCCAAAACTGCCTTCCGAACTAGGTATGGACACTATGAGTATTTGGTCATGCCCTTTGGACTGACTAATGCTCCA
Source organism: Flaveria ramosissima (assembly GCA_025215565.1). NCBI lineage: Eukaryota > Viridiplantae > Streptophyta > Magnoliopsida > Asterales > Asteraceae > Flaveria > Flaveria ramosissima. Next base: position 37,385,613 of record CM046030.1, read on the forward strand.
GCAGCATTCATGGACCTCATGAATCGCGTTTGCCGCCCTTACCTCGACAAGTTTGTGATCGTGTTTATCGACGACATACTGATCTATTCTCAAACTAAAGACGAGCACGAGAAGCATCTCAGGCTAATCCTTGAATTGCTCAAGAATGAGCAACTATATGCCAAGTTCTCGAAATGTGAATTCTGGATGCGCCAGATCCAATTCTTAGGTCATGTGGTAAAAAGGATGGGATTCAAGTTGACCCTTCCAAGATTGAGGCCATAAAGAATTGGAAGATTCCTGAGACTCCTACGGAGATAAGGCAATTCTTAGGACTGGCTGGCTATTACCGAAGATTTATAAAGGACTTCTCGCGTATAGTGCAACCTTTGACCGCACTAACCAAGAAAAACACAACCTTTGTGTGGGAGCGAGAGCAGAATGAGGCGTTTGAAACACTTAAAGAGAAGTTATGCAGTGCACCTATACTTGCTCTTCCAGAAGGAGTAGAAGACTTCGTGGTCTATTGTGACGCTTCGCGTCAAGGACTAGGATGTGTATTGATGCAACGCAATAAGGTGATTGCTTACGCATCGAGACTGCTGAATGATCATGAGAAGAACTACACGACGCACGATCTGGAGTTGGGTGCCGTGGTGTTTGCCCTTAAGATGTGGAGGCATTACCTTTATGGCACAAAGTGCATTATCTACACCGACCATAGAAGCTTGCAGCATATCCTTGACCAAAAGATGCTCAACATGCGTCAGAGAAGATGGGTTGAGCTATTGAACGATTATGAGTGCGAGATCCGCTACCACCCTGGTAAGGCCAATGTTGTGGCGGATGCGTTAAGTCGAAAGGAAAGAGAGAAACCTCTTCGAGTACGAGCCTTAAGAATGAGTGTGTATACCAACCTTATAGCAAAATTGAAGGAAGCTCAAGGCGAGGCATTAAAGGAAGAGAAACTAAAGGAAGAAGGATTGACTGGAATGGAAAAGCGATTGGAGATAGGGGACGATGGTACATATAGATATGGTGGAAGGACTTGGGTGCCAAAACACGGAGGAATTCGAGAAGTAATCCTCGATGAAGCACACAAGTCTAGGTATTCAATTCATCCTGGAAGTGATAAGATGTACCAGGATTTAAAGACACTTTTCTGGTGGCCAGGAATTAAGAGATCAATCGCTGTTTATGTGGGGAAATGTTTAACTTGTGCCATGGTAAAAGCTGAGAACCAAAAACCATCGGGAACGTTGCAGCAACCTGAGATTCCCGAATGGAAATGGGATAATGTTACGATGGATTTCGTTACCAAGCTGCCTAGAACGTTTAAAGGTCACGATGCTATTTGGGTAATAGTGGATAGATTAACCAAATCAGCTCACTTCTTGCCAATTAGAGAAGACTACGATATGACGAAACTGGCCCAACTTTATGTCGATGAGATTGTGACAAGGCATGGAGTGCCTCTGTCGATCATCTCAGACCGTGATAGCCGTTTCACCTCTCGTTTCTGGAAATCGTTCCAGCAAGCTTTAGGAACCCGTTTAGATCTTAGCACGGCTTACCACCCTCAGACCGACGGACAGAGCGAAAGAACTATTCAAACGATGGAAGACATGTTGAGAGCTTGCGTGATGGACTTTGGCGGAAACTGGGATAACCATCTTCCTTTGGTAGAATTCGCCTATAACAACAGTTACCACGCGAGTATCAAAGCCGCTCCGTACGAGGTCCTTTATGGCAGGAAATGCCGATCACCCTTGAGTTGGAATGAGATTGGTGACAGCCAAGTGATGGGACCCGACATAGTGTTGGAAACCACCGATAAGATCTATAAGATAAAGGAACGACTGAGAGCAGCTAGAGACCGACAGAAGAAGTACGCCGACAGGAGGCGGAAACCTCTAGAGTTCCAAGTGGGCGACAGAGTGATGCTAAAAGTAGCACCGTGGAAAGGAACGGTGAGATTCGGAAAAAGAGGAAAACTAAGCCCAAGATACATTGGACCATTTGAGATAATGGCAAGAATTGGCCCAGTAGCATATAAGTTGAAACTACCCCGGGATTGAGTCACATACACGACACCTTTCATGTGTCAAACTTGAAGAAGAGCATGGTAGACAAAACCCTGGAACTACCATTAAAAGAAGCAAGGATAAGCGACAAACTGAACTTTGTGGAAGAACCTGTGGAGATCACGGATCGTTTGGTCAAACAACTCCGGCGGAGCCGCATACCCAAGGTTAAAGTTAGATGGAACTCCAAGCGAGGACCTGAATTTACTTGGGAGCGTGAAGATGAAATGAGAAAGAACTATCCACACCTCTTCAAACCCACCCGTTCAGTCCCTAATCAGAGTTAAATTTCGGGACGAAATTTCCTAAACGGTGGGAGAATGTGACAACCGACCTCCAGGTTGTTACCCTAACCCTAGATTACTTGCATCATTATCCATGCTATGAGTGCTAATAATTGAAACTATACAACCCTACTATGAAATTGGAATCAATTCTTGCTATTTGATGTAAATTATGATTTCATGTGATCTTTACTTTTGATTTTAACCAAATTAGGTTTCTACCTTTTTAAAAATTAGTGTCCGGGAATGTCAATTAGTCACCCTAGCTAGAATTAAGAATATCAATTGAATCAATTAAAAATATGTGTACACCCTCACACTTGAAATTTCGGATCATGCAAGAATGATCCTACACATGTTATCAACTACACTCATCTACTAACTAATAATATACACTACACACAAATTAATACCCCATAATATTATTTCCTACAATAAAATTAAAACAAAAAGCCTCACTAGAGACAAATTCGGCCACCCTCCTTGGCCAATCCATGGTCTCCTACACCACCTACATACCCACCATCCCATTCATGCAAATCTCAATTGCAAGACAAGACACACACTCCTCCTCTCTCCTCATTTTCGAATTTCACCAGCTGAACACACACATTCTCTCTATCAAACACTCCCTAATCCTCTCCTTTCAAGCTCCAAAATCGTGAACAACAACAACACAAACATCGGCCAGCAGCATACCGCAAGAAAGGTGACTTTGGTGATGTTTTGAGGCTTGGAACGTGCAATACTTGAGGTTCCAGCTTTTGTTCGAGATTCTCCAGCCTCATCCAAGGAGATTTCATCATTTCACGACCATCCACACCTTCTAACCGTGAGATACATCAAGTGTAAGCTCACTATGTTCGGTTTTGGTCATTTCTCAAGTTTAAATTCATTGTTCACCTAAAAACCTTACTTTTTCTTGTTGTAACAGAAACCTCTCACCCTCACCTTGTTCTTGAAGAGTTCCCAACGTTCTTGAAGGTATATCACATGATATAATGGTCAATCTAAGGGGTAGAACCGAGATTTACCCTTTGAAAACCCTATTTTGGTGTTTTTGGCACTATCAAACTTGTGTATCTTGTAACCCTTCAAACAAAACGTGTAACCTGCTCAAAATGACTTTTAAGACACCTCAATAATCTGATTTTTTAAGTAAGATGAAGTTTTGGCAATGATTAAACTTAAGTGTACCATGAATCACACATGTGTAATGGTCGGTTATGGCATATTTTCACCTCTTGAAACCTTTGTATGTGTGTAGAAACCTTAGGCAACGTGTTGGGACTGTTATTTCAGTAAGTTTTAGTGCATATTAAGTTTAATAACATGGTTTGACCTCTGGAACAAAAGACATAAGTGTTTAGACCCATTTTGGTCACTTTGGGACCCGAAAACGTGTTAAAAGGACTTAAAAACAAGAAATCTTGAACTATAAACTTTTTAAAAAAGAATTCCAGGTTCATTAAGGATTAATAAAGTGTTCTGGAGCTAATGAGAATTTTTAGTGGTCAAATGGTATTTTAAATGGATTTTAAGTGAAACCGGGGGTGTAAACCGAGAGGCGTTTTTAAGGAAAAATATACGATAAATGGGTTAAATGTTACAAATTATAAAAACATGATTTTCCAGTAGGTTAAAAGATAAAATAACCTCAAAAGTAAAATAGTTGGTCAAACAAGCTTTTAAAATGGTCAAACCCGACTAAAAACGCATTTTAACGGTTTAAACGTAAAACGGGTCTTTCAACTTCTAGGGGCAAAATTTGTGATTTAAAAGGTTGAAACTTATTAAAATGACTTTAAAAAGTCATCTACTGGTTTTAGACTCAAAAAGGCGAAAAAATCATAGATAACCATTTTTAAACCGTTCGGTTTTACCGTAACCGGCAACGTTAAAAGCGTAATTTGCAAACCGAGACCATAAACTGAATTTTGGTTATAAACTCTTAAAACTAAGTTAAATTAAGGTCTTGAACCTGATTTTTAAGTATAGAGGTCACTTAATGCAAGAAACTAATCTTAAGGGTAGAAAATGTCAATTTTGAAACTTCAGGGGCAAAACTGTAAATTTTGCAAAACTTCATAACCGACTCCCATAAGTTCATTTCCCCCTTAAATGGCATAATTACTATATATTCTTGGTTTAGTAATGTAGAAACCTTTGATTTCATGAAAAACCATGACTTTCCATAAAAGGAACCTTTTATACAAACCCTAACCGAATCAAAGCCGAACCCGTCCATTTAAGTCTTAGGCACTATTATTGCTCCTTAAATAGGTTTAGAGCAGTAGCTAATCACTTAATATACTTATGTTAGGGTGCTAGACTTGAGACAATCCCGGCACGCGAAGAATTTTCTTTGCTTGATATCTAAGGTGAGTTCTAGTGATCCCCCTTTTTACTACTGTTTTGGGATGAAACATGCTCTACTTTTATGAACTATGATTGTGCTTTATTGATGATACTATGTGGGATTGTGGTTACCTGCTAATTCTTATATCATGATCATTAATTCTTTCGTGAACCGCTTGATTTATATGGATAGATCTATTGGGGAATCCCCCACACACAGTGGCTCCGTTCCAGGAAGGTTACCCCACTGAGATCCTGAGGGATCGTTGTGGCATGTAACAAGTTTGTTAAGATTCTATGGTGAACCATCCGGGCAGGTAGGGTTCACTGGTATGGGGCTCAGTTTCTTCCTTCGGGAATATCCGGTAAAAACACAACTTTAGAAGAGGCTAACCGGGGACTGAGTGCAGGGTTGATTATGATTTTATTTTCTCCCACGATGATAAACAATGATTATTTTTCTTTAATCAAAGAAGGATGTATTAAGTCCTTTTGTTTTTGAACTTTAAGCACTGGAATTCACCAACTTTATAGTTGACAAATTTTCTTTTGAGCATGTTTCAGGTAATGTTTGAAGAGATCCTAGCTGTTTGAAGACCTAGACCTATCCCACGTGACATGGCATTGGCTTATTCCTTGATGAAACATTTGAACAATTTATATTTGTGCTGAACAAATACAATTTCATTTTTATGGATGATTGTAAAACTTATTTGGGGCTTGATGTGTCTCTAGCCCTGTTACCTTTTTAAAACTTTAATGCCATGTGATATTCTCTCCTTTGAGCTCTTATAATGGTTTGTTTCCGCTGCCATATGTTGTTGCTAGTCTGTGACGTCCCACCCTATCTGGGCCCGGGGTGTGACAAAAAGGCTGAAGAAGGAATTTTTCTAGAATACAACATACCGAATAAGAGAGTTTACAACAACTCAACGGGTCAGGTAGAAGTGTGGTGCAACATCGACGTTCAGAGATACACCACGCCCTCTGCTGGAAAAGGACCCGCATTCTTCTTCGATTATGATGGATTCTTTAAGTCCTTCAACATCCTTCTTTCCCCTTCTGATGATGAGTTAGCGACCAGAATGATGTACGATGTCTTAAACACACCGTCCCTAGACTCAACAACATCAGTTCCACACGGGGAGTCTTCTAGTTCTTTAGGGGGAGCACTTGATGTAAGTGACTCCTCCTATGACGATGAAGAAGTGGAGACTGAACAGGTGAACCAGGAGGAACAGGTTCTTGCTACAGCAAGTACACAAGCATCAAACCCTGATGCCTCTAACCCTTTGGAACCTCATACCCCAACAGCTTCAGATACTGAAGCTGTGGTTCACAATCTGGATAATGAGGCACCTGTTCCCACCACTCTTGGATCCTGGTTAAATGTTTATCATCCTTTGGACAATGTCATTGGAGATGTTCGATCAGGAGTATAGACCAGAAATCAGCTATGCTTAGCTGATTATGCCTCAGTCATGGAAAAGGGATATATTCATGACGGCGCATATTGATGTTTTGTGTCTCAATTTGAGCCAAAATATGTAAGTGAAGCTATAAACGACGAGGCATGGGTCACTGCCATGCAAGAAGAACTCCTTCAATTCAAAAAGCTAGGAGTATGGACACTGGTAGATAGACCAAAAGGTGCTAAGGTGATTGGCACCAAATGGGTCTTAAAGTGCAAGAAAGATGACCAAGGGGTCATAATAAGAAACAAGGCTCGACTTGTAGATCAAGGATTTCGACAAGTCGAGGGTATAGATTACAATGAAGTATTTGCACCTGTGGCAAGGATGGAAGCAATCCGTATCTTCCTAGCCTATGCATCTTACATGAAGATCAAAGTTTATCAACTAGATGTAAAGAGTGCATTCCTTCATGGTGAAATCCGGGAGACAGTGTATGTTAGTCAACCCGAAGGATTTGAGGATCCATATCATCGGGATAGAGTTTACAAGCTGGATAAGGCTCTTTACGGGCTCCACCAAGCCCCAAGAGCATGGTATGAAAAACTCTCAACTCATCTTGTGAAACAGCATTCGCAGAGGAGTGATTGACTGTACATTATTCTGTCTCACGACCTGATATCATATACGTGACGTGTCCATGCTCCAGATATCAGGCAAAGCCGAAAGTCAACCATCTCATAAGAGTCAAAAGGATATTTCGTTATCTGAAGGGTACTACAACACTTGCGTCGTGGTATCCTCATGACGATGACTTTGAGCTTACAGTGTATAGCGATTCGGATTATGGCGGCTGCAAAATGAACTACAAGTCAACATCTACAGGATGTCAATTCTTTGGGAGAAGATTAGTCACGTGGCAATGTAAGAAGCAGACATCGGTTGCTCTGTCAACTTGTGAAACTGAATACGTTGTTGCTGCAAGCTGCTGTTCACAAATCATCTGGATTCAACAGCAAATGCAGGACTACGGTTTGAAATTCTCTAACACTCCTATATTTGTTGGTAATTTTGCTGCTATAGCCGTGACTAAAAAATCCTGTTCAACATCCTAAGACCAAACACATCGGAATTAAATATCACTTTATACGTGATTGTTTTGAAAAGAAATTAATCGATGTGGTTAAAATTTATACGAATTTTCAACGCGCTGACCTCTAAACAAAAGCCTTTGTTAAACTGAGATTTTATATTTGTTAGAGGTCAACAGGGTGAAAAAGAAAAGTGATGTGATCACAAAGAATGAAAATGCTTAGTCCGTGTAAGGCCCCGTTCCCGGGACGCCTACAGCTGGTCATTCATCGCACATATAACAAATAATTACATTTAACTTGTTGGGTTTGCTAGAACATAAAATCAATGTTTAACCACTTAAACTTTCTGAAAAACGCAGCGGAGTTACAACTTAATAAAACCCATTTTATAAGCTGAAAAATAATGTTCCTTAGTGACCATTATAGATGAAAAACAAACCCAAAGAAAAGGATCATAATATGTGAATGATCAAGCTATGAAAATGTACTAAAACTACATAAAATCACAGCCACAATGAGCTGTGATTCTACCTCTTTGAGCAGCAAGAAACGACCAAGGAGAGGGCTGTTGTAAGCTTCAAAAACGTCCAACAAAGTGCTGAATGAGGGCTGATTAATGGCCAAGACTTCAAGCTAGAAGTCCTCAAACGTCTATACCCACAAGCCTTCAAGCAAACACCTTAGTTGCTAGGATTTTGGTCACCAAAACTTCAAGAATAAGCTGCTATATCACCTTCAAAACCGTGAGTTTGGAGAAGATGGAAGAGAGAGTTTTTCTTGGAGTTTAGTTGCATGTATGTGTCAAGATAGCTGGTCCAAGAAAGCATTCAAAGACCTTTAATGTGTTGTGTCTAATCAACAAAATTGGTCCAATGACCAACAAGGGGGGGGGGGCGGCCGAAAATGGGGTTTGAAAGAGGTTTCCCCCCTTTTTTTTGTTAGACACAATCACATGTTAAATGGTCTTATAATTTGTCCCTCTTAGAAAATGTATACAACTAACCCATTAATTGTATAACATATATAGCCATTATTAATTTGTAATGTCATCTAAATAACATTACAAATAATATCATTGAACAATATATCCTAATAAATTGTTCCATGTCATATGCAACTTATTTAGAAAACCCATTTTCTAAATTGGTGTTAATATTTTATTGCATGATCATATCATCAATAAATATTATTTGGTGTTTGCTAAGCTTGTTATTGGGTATAACCCGACTTGGATCATAACGTACTAACCACATCAATATTCTAAGTGTCTTGGGCACATCGAATCCTACAATCTCCCACTTGCCCAAGATTCATAGAAGATTGATGCAAGCAGTAAATACCGCCTAACAACGGTTTACTACCCTTAATACGCATGACTTATAGCCATTCAATAACATCATCCCTTTCAAGTGCCCTACTTGAAATGATTTAGGTGAATTAATCATTTATCCTTTTGTTTCAGATGTCATGTTAAATCCAAGGACACAGAATGATCATTCCTTGTTGATTTAACTTAATCAGGCCTTAGACATCTAACTCTCAACGAATAAGAGGAACAAATTCCATCTTGACTACATACGTTTCTCACAAACACCTCGTGTTATACCTGGACATATCCTTATGTACTGTCCACTATTTCAGGACAGTGAAGAATATGCTCAAGGTATAATACTTGGTGAACATCAAAACCCAATATGTATCTCAGGTCGGAGGATACCAAATGATATTCGCCTTTACTCAAATTTACTTATGATCAATCAATAAGATTCCATGTAGTAAAATTTGAGATGCGGGTTAGTCCAATATTTGTATCCCACAAATATCTATGAACCTTGGTAGCAACCCATTGCTCTATATTCATCCTTATGAATATCAACCAATCCAAGTTCATAATAATCTTACTTTCACACTTGTTCCCACAAGTATGAGCGACTACGGACATTTTAGAGTAAACAATTTACTCATGGATTAAACATGCTAAATTGGAACATTAATTGAAACATTATAACCAAATAATTTTATTCAAATAATAAAGAGTTCCACATATCCAAATACAAAATGTACAGATCAAATCCAATCACTAGAATATCGAAGTCCCATGGCACAAGTATGACATTCATGCTTTGCCTTTTCAAGGAGCTTCGTGAGAGGATCAGCAACGTTTTGATCCGTGTGAACTTTGCGAATACATATCTTTCCCTTTTCAACTTCATCTCGTATGTAGTTGAATCTCCGCTCAATGTGCCTAGTCTTTTGATGAGCACGGGGTTCCTTGATTTGAGCAATCGCACCCTCGTTATCACAAAAGATCTCTAGGGGGTCCTGAATGGAAGGGACTACCCCTAGATCGGCAATGAATTTCTTCAACCATACAGCTTCTTGAGCTGCCAATGAGGCGGCAACGTATTCTGATTCTGTAGTCGATAGAGCCACCACATCCTGCTTGGAGCTCTTCCAAGAGACAGCTCCTCCATTTAGAATGAAAATGTATCCCGATTGTGACCGAGAATCATCACGATCGGTTTGGAAACTCGCATCCGTGTAACCTTTTACAACGAGTTCCTCGTCACCAGATCCATAGATCAGGAACATATCTCTTGTCCTCCTTAGGTACTTAAGTATGTTCTTAACAGCCATCCAATGACTGTTTCCAGGATTCTGCTGGTAACGGCTTGTCATGCTTCAGGCGCATGACACGTCCGGTCGAGTGCATATCATTGCATACATGATAGATCCTATAGCAGATGCGTATGGGATTGCCTTCATTTTATCTTGCTCTTCCTTTGAGCTTGGACATTGAGTCGTACTCAATATCGTTCCTCTTTGAATAGGTACGGTACCTTTCTTAGAGTTCTCCATCTTGAACCTTTTCAAGATTTTATCAATGTATGCACTTTGATTCAAACCAATCAACCGCCTTGATCTATCCCTATAGATCTTTATTCCTAGAATATAGGCGGCTTCACCAAGATCCTTGATGGAAAAACAACTTCCAAGCCAGGTTTTTACACCTTCCAAGGTTGGAATGTCATTTCCAAATAGTAGTATGTCATCAACATACAATACTAGGAAAGTTACTGTGCTCCCACTAGCCTTCTTATACACACAAGCCTCATCAGCGTTTTTGATGAAGCCAAATTTCTTTACTTCCTCATCAAAACGGTGATTCCAGCTTCTCGATGCTTGTTTCAATCCATAGATTGATTTCTTTAACTTGCATACTTTATTAGGATGTTTTGGATCGACAAAACCTTCAGGCTGAACCATATAGACATCTTTCTCAAGATATCCATTTAGGAAAGCAGTTTTGACATCCATTTGCCAAATCTCATAATCATAATGAGCAGCTATGGCAAATAATATCCTTATAGACTTTAGCATCGCTACAGGTGAGAAGGTTTCATCATAATCAACCCCTTGAGTTTGAGTGAAACCCTTTGCTACAAGTCTAGCTTTATAAGTATCCAAGTTTCCATGCATATCGGTTTTCTTCTTGAAAACCCACTTACTTCCAACTACTTTGGAATTAAGAGGTGGTACAACAAGTTCCCAAACTTGATTGTCATACATGGATTGCATCTCAACGTTCATGGCCTCAAGCCATTTGTCACAATCCAAATTGGACACTGCATCATGGTATGTGGTTGGTTCATCTGAATCTACCATATAGCATCCATCCATGAAAAATCCGTATCTTTCAGGTGGATTACTAGTTCTACCACTTCTGCGAACGTTTTGTGTGTATTGATCAACCATTTGATCATCTTCAACATCCTCATGTTGAGTGCTAGTTTCAACCAAACGTGCATCGGGTTGTGGTTCTTGATCTTCCTCAAGATCCACTGTTCTACTGCTAGCTCCTTCCATAAGGAACTTTGCTTCTAAGAACTCAACCTTTCTGGCAACAAACACCTTTTGTTCCAGTGGATCATAGAAATAATATCCCATAGAATCTCTAGGATATCCAATAAAGATACACTTGGTGGATCGGACTTCCAATTTGTTTGGGGTGGGAGTCTTAACATAAGCCTCACATCCCCAAACCCTTAAGTATGATAGGGATGGAACTCTTCCATGCCATATCTCAAAAGGTGTCCTTTCCACCTTTTTGGTTGGGGCCATATTTAAAATACGGGCCGCGGAGAGCAAAGCGAAACCCCAAAATGATAGAGGTAATGTGCTTCTAGCCATCATAGATCGGACCATATCCAATAAGGTTCGATTCCTCCTCTCAGACACACCATTATGTTGTGGTGTTCCAGGTGGAGTGAGTTGTGAGACAATCCCACAACTCCTAAGATGATCTTGAAAAACATCACTTAGGTATTCACCTCCTCTATCGGTACGGAGAACTTTAATTGACTTGTTGAGTTGATTTTCAACTTCATTCTTGAAGATTTTGAACATTTCAAAAGCTTCATCTTTGTGCCTTAATAAGTACACATACCCATAGCGACTATAATCGTCGGTAAAGGTAATGAAGTATCTTTCACCATTCCTAGTCATTGGCTTAAAAGGACCACATACATCCGAATGTATGATTCCTAATAAATCTTTTGCCCTTTCGGTAGTTCCACTAAAGGGTGCCTTAGTCATCTTACCTTGTAAACAAGATTCACAAACATCAAATGAATCACATTCATTTGTTTTTAAAAGACCATTCTTTTGAAGTGTTTGTAAACGTTTCTTGTTTATATGACCAAGACGACAATGCCAAAGATAGGTATCACTCAAGTCCAACTTGAGTTTCTTGGTGTTTGTTTGGTACAATAAACTATTTAAAGTATTTTCATGAACCAATTCATAAATACCATTAATTGGTATAGCTTTAAAATAGAACATACCATTTAAAGAAACATGAATATCATTTTCAATAAAGGATAATACATAATCATAATGTCTTAATTGAGATACAGAAATAATGTTCCTAGTCAAACTAGGAGCATACAAAACATTCTTCAAAATAACTTCCAAGCCACTTGGAAGTCTTAGGATGTAGTCCCCACGAGCTTCAACTAAGACTTTAGTTCCATTGCCCATGAAGAGGCTAACATCCCCTTTCTTGAAGTCCCTACTTCTTGTGAACCCCTGAGGTCTGCCCGGCATCCCTCTTTGCTTTCAACTCTTGGAGATGGACAGGACAATTCCTTGCCCAATGTCCTATCTCCCCACACTTGAAGCATGGGTCATTTGTAGCAACCTTTTGCTTCTTCTCTTGTGGTTTGGGTGGTACCCTTACCACCCCTTTCCCCTTTCCCCACACATGTCCCTTACCCTTGGCAACCTTTGCCTTGGGTGCGGGATGAGGCCTTTTGTTGTTCCCACCTTCATTGATGGTGAGAATGGGTAAAACCCTTTTACCCATGGCCGCCTCGGCCGTTTTGAGCATTGAGTGAAGTTCACCAATGCTTTTGTCCCATGCATTCATGTTGTAGTTCAACACGAATGTCTCGAACTTCTTGGTTAGGCCATTTAGGATCAAATCCGTGGCCAACTCCTTCGAGACGGGGCAGTTTAGCCTCTCGAGGCGGTCAATATGACTTTTCATCTTAAGTACATAAGATGAAACAGATTGGTTGTCGTCCATACGACATGCATGGAGCGCTCGAACCGTTTCGAACCGCTCAACCCTTGCTTGCTGTTGGAACGTTTCCTTCAGCTGGGTTATCATGTCGTAAGCTCCGTGATGTTCATACTCCTTTTGGAGATCCGGAGTCATGCTCGCTAGCATGAGACAAGACACTTGGACGGAGTCCTCAGTGTATTTCAGCCAATCGTTAAAGGCCTCCTCATCATCCTCGTTAGGTTGATCGGGGATAGGGTCGTCTAAAACATATGATCTTCTCTCTTGCTTGAGAACAATTCTCAAGTTTCGATACCAATCAATAAAGTTGTTATGATTTAGACGTTCCTTTTGGAGGATCGCTCGTAGTGATTGGTTTGACGCGGACGAGTTATCGTGATTTTCATTATTGGTGGCCATCTACAAAATTTAACAAAGATCAATTTTAGTATTTTCGATATTGCTAATTTTAATATTTAATGCCTTTTAAGGTCTTTTCATATTAAAATCTAGAACCCAACATTACATTTAAATCGTGGTTAGGTGACCTTTATCCCACGTTTTAAATTAATAAGGTGGTCAACGTTTGACGATTGCAACCATTTGCAACTTCTAGAAATATGGGATCGAGTTAAAACATCATATGTAAAGTCGGCATGTTAATCCCATCAACACCATTTGGAAACCACATCGTAGGTGATCCATTTGACATGATTTGCAAATCAAGACACCCTACTTACACCCACGTGTGAGTTTGCCAAAACAAGTGGTTAGGTGACCTTTATCCCACAAATAAGGCATTCTCACCTCAAGTCACAAGTTCCCTCAAAATGGTTAGGTGACCTTTATCCCATTAAGAGTTCCCAAGTGACTCAAGTGTTGTGTAAAAGGACGGTGTTGATCTTGTTTGGAAAAAAAAAGTTTTAGAGGTTTCAAAATACAAGTTTAGAAAACTCTATGTACTTGTATTTGCATGCTTTCAAATACAAGGTACCTTATGGTTCTTTGATTAAAACCTATTTTAATCCTTAAAATCATTAAATAATTTTAATAACCTTTTATTAATCTTTAAGAACCATCAATTTTCAGCTTGTTAAGTTTGTTAATTAGTTTGCTTTGAATATCCAAATATCAACCAAACAATCAAGACAACAAACAATCAACCAAGCATAAAACATTAACAATCATATGTGCATAACCATAGCCCTTATGTTGACAACACTTGTTTGCCATCACAAGTGTTGTCTATGGTCTTTCTAAGGGTCAAACATATCATAAAAGTTCCAAGAACCTCCCACTAGAAACCGCATCCAAATGCTCCATGTTTCTTGTGTCTTTGTGTCCATCTTTGGGTCTTGATCTTGTACATCTTCCTTTTACAAAATTGTATCCTAATACATTTTTCTAGTAAAGGAAATGAACCTAATCTATTATTACATAACCAAATGAATGAATAATTACAACCCAAATGAATAAACACAAATATTACAACCAAATTGAATGAATAAAACAACCACTTGAATCATCCAAACAACACAAGGCCACAAGCTAGGTTATGCACTAAACAACCAATGATCATATCATCTATTCATATAATGAAGACCCCATTTAAAACCCCAAATTTCAGCCAACATAAACTGAAATTTTGGGTTTTAATCATTGTCCAAACAACCAACATTAGTGATTAGACCTTGAAAGTTTGGGGAATCATTCATATAAACTATAACAGCCCAAAATCAGCCTATAACATGTCTAATATCATCTTTTAAAACCAATTTCAAAAGATAAATCAAGCAAGTCATCCACATAACCGGCTCTTGATGCCATTGTTGGGTTTGCTAGAACATAAAATCAATGTTTAACCACTTAAACTTTCTGAAAAACGCAGCGGAGTTACAACTTAATAAAACCCATTTTATAAGCTGAAAAATAATGTTCCTTAGTGACCATTTTAGATGAAAAACAAACCCAAAGAAAAGGATCATAATATGTGAATGATCAAGCTATGAAAATGTACTAAAACTACATAAAATCACAGCCACAATGAGCTGTGATTCTACCTCTTTGAGCAGCAAGAAACGACCAAGGAGAGGGCTGTTGTAAGCTTCAAAAACGTCCAACAAAGTGCTGAATGAGGGCTGATTAATGGCCAAGACTTCAAGCTAGAAGTCCTCAAACGTCTATACCCACAAGCCTTCAAGCAAACACCTTAGTTGCTAGGATTTTGGTCACCAAAACTTCAAGAATAAGCTGCTATATCACCTTCAAAACCGTGAGTTTGGAGAAGATGGAAGAGAGAGTTTTTCTTGGAGTTTAGTTGCATGTATGTGTCAAGATAGCTGGTCCAAGAAAGCATTCAAAGACCTTTAATGTGTTGTGTCTAATCAACAAAATTGGTCCAATGACCAACAAGGGGGGGGGGGGGGCCGAAAATGGGGTTTGAAAGAGGTTTCCCCCCTTTTTTTTGTTAGACACAATCACATGTTAAATGGTCTTATAATTTGTCCCTCTTAGAAAATGTATACAACTAACCCATTAATTGTATAACATATATAGCCATTATTAATTTGTAATGTCATCTAAATAACATTACAAATAATATCATTGAACAATATATCCTAATAAATTGTTCCATGTCATATGCAACTTATTTAGAAAACCCATTTTCTAAATTGGTGTTAATATTTTATTGCATGATCATATCATCAATAAATATTATTTGGTGTTTGCTAAGCTTGTTATTGGGTATAACCCGACTTGGATCATAACGTACTAACCACATCAATATTCTAAGTGTCTTGGGCACATCGAATCCTACATAACTTTCATAAAATATTGAAGTGGAATTATCAAAATAGACATCTCATTACGTATAAAAGCTTTTGCCAAATAATACATCGTTAATCAGTTACAAAATATATTGATGCATTACATCACAAAAGCCCTATATAAATGGATGCCATCAAAAAGAGCTGAGTAGCCTCGCAGCACCATCCTCAGCAACATTACCTGGCAACTGGAAACACATAAAAAGTCAGCGTTACTCAGTTAGTTCTAGTTTTATAATAAAACATACTTTTCTATAGTTAAAACCGTTCTTTACTTTCTATCAAATCATACTGCGCTTTACATTCATTCGTGACCATACAACATACATATTCATCGAAATATAATTATTATCTTCCATTACATTCGTTAACTTTCGTTCCTTTTATACGTTCGTTCTTCCGAGTCTCTTGCGACAACAGGGTCGCTCACCTCATTAGCAATCTCAACGATTGCACGCTATCCGAGTCTCTTGCAACAACAGGGTTGCTCACCTCATGGCAACCTCAATGATAGCATGCTATCCGAGTATCTTGCAACAACTGAGTTGCTCACCTCATGGGCAATCTCAACGATTGCATGCTATCCGAGTCTCTTGCAACAACAGGGTTGCTCACCTCATATATGTGCTTGCAAGCCTTTCCTTCGTTCATTCATCATTCAATTATGCATGCATTCTTACTTCATGTTCTTTTTTCATTATCTTTCACTTTACGTTACATAATACTTCATTTAGTCATTAACACGACACGCAAAGAAACAAGAAAGATAAACATACATCATAATAAGGAACATGTCATACACAGTCATCATCATCATACAAGGCAACATCATAGATACATAACATGCAACATCATCATCATCATGCCCAACATGCTCTCTAAGGTCATAACAATCATCTTACCTGCTCTTACGGGAACCTTTACGTCAAAACTTACATCTGCACTTTCCCCTGAAAGTCAGAAGTCGAACTACACTTTCCTTCGAGTGCAACAGCCCTATCGGGCGTATGGACACCCTTCAGTCGCATGGCCTCCATGCGACTAAACATCATGCGATTGGACTCATGCGGATGAACATCTATGCGAATGGAAACCCAGTCGTGCGTATGGGCCTCATGCGAATGAGCACCTATGCGACTGACCTCATGCGAATGGACTCATGCGACTAAGCACCCAGACCCTCAGTCGTGTGACTCCCCATGCGACTGGACTCCCAATCGTATGAATGGAACCTTGATCTTGCGAATGAACCCTCAATCGTGCGAATGAACCTCAATCGCCTCTCAGTCGGCCGTATGGCCTCCAGTCGGTCGCCTAGCCCTAGATGATGCAGAAAGGAGTTCATCCCGAACCCAATCAGCCATTTTCGGCCTCCAAGCTCATCCAAACCCATTCTAGGCCTAAATCAACCATCCTAGACCTTAGGAATGCATACTACAATACCATACAAGCACACACAAGCCCGGAAACAAACTCCAAACGCATCACACGCAACACACCCAAATGGGTCATAAACACACACATACAAAACGGGTTTTTCATGCTTTCCAGCCCCAAAATCGTTTGAAAACAAGTAAAAGTGGGGTCCTAGAACTCACACAAACGAGCACAATGACAAGGGCTTCGATTTGACTCGCCCCTCAACGATTTTGGCCACTCGAACCAACCCGAACCAACCGTTCTTCCTCTTTTCTTCCTTCCTCTCTTCTCCTCTCTTTTCTTGGCTGAAATGTGAGTGTGTGGGGAGAGTATGGCTGCCCTCTCCCTACTAATATCACAACATTTCCATCTTTCCTTTGTTGGCGAGTTTGGTCTCTCGACTTTTGAACTTTATTTATTTTTCTTCATTCGCCAGCTTCAAAATAAAAAATAACCGGGTGTTACAAGTCCACCCCCCTCAAATAGGTTTCATCCCCGAAACCTGTTATTCCTCGAAGAAACGTGGATAATTTTGTCTCATTTCTTTCTCAGTCTCCCACGTTGACTCGGATCCCTTCCTATGCTTCCACTGTACACGCACAAGAGGAACCACTTTATTTCTCAGCTTTTTCTCCTTTCGATCGATGATTGCCACTGGTTGCTCCACATAATTGAGCCGTTCGTCTACTTCGATATCCTCCTGTGGAACAATCATGTCTTCATCACCTAAGCACTTTCTCTGATGAGATACATGGAATGTCGGGTGAATTCCACTTAACTCGTCCTGTAACTCCAATCTATAGGCCACCTCTCCTACTCGAGCGATGATTCGGAAAGGGCCTATATACCTTGGGCTCAACTTGCCCCGCTTCCTGTATTGGATAATGCCCTTCCAAGGGGAGACCTTCAACATAACCTGGTCACCCACCTGGAACTCAATCGGTCTGCATCGTTTATCGGCATACGACTTTTGTCTATCTTTGGCTGCCTTCATGAAAGCTTTAATCTCCTCAAGCTTCTAAGTCGTAGCCTCGATTACCTCGACGCTCCCCAACTCCTTCTGACCAATATCACCCCAACAAACGGGTGTTCTGCATCTCCTATCGTATAGCATCTCATATGGTGGCATATAAATGCTGGCATGATAGCTGTTGTTGTATGAGAATTCGGCTAACGGTAGGTGGTCATCCCAACTTCCCCCAAAATCAATAACACATGCCCGGAGCATGTCTTCCAATGTCTGAATGGTCCTCTCTGACTAACCATCAGTTTTGGGGATGATAAGCCGTGCTAATATGTAACCTCGTCCCCATGGCGAAGTGGAATTTCTTCCAGAATTTGGATGTAAACCGGGTGTCACAATCAGACACAATGATAGGATCAAATGTACCAATTTGTGATGATGTATGAACACAATTCAATGAAATACAAACAAAGTAATCAAATCAAGCAAGATATCAACAAAATTCATAGTTTCATTAATATCAAGCAAAGACAAATTACAAAGTATGTAAGCAGGTTTGTATTCAACTAGTTACCTACTACCTGTAAGTCTAAGCTATTTATAATGAAACAAAAAGGAACTAACTAATTACAAAACTAGTCCTTATACTATTACAAAATATTAAAAAGACATCTAAAGACAACATGTTAATCTTTCTAGAGCACTAACAATACTCCCCCTAAGATTTACGTGGTCTTTGGTCTTCAAAATCTTCAATCTTATCTTCTTTTTCTTTTCTTCATCTTCCATCTTCAGCTTTTATCTTCAACTCTTATCTTTATAACTCAAAGAAATCTTCTGGTTCTTCTTTGATCTTGAACATTGGCTTTTGTTTGTACATCTCTAGTTCTTTCAAAGCATTTGAAATAGCAGACTTGAATTTGCTAGCAAGAATGCCTTGTTCTGGTTTTGCTTCATTTGTCTTAATCTCTATCTTGTTCATTCTTTCCAATGTATCTTTTGAAAGACTCATATAACTCAAGAGGATTTTGACTTTCCTTTGATTATACTTCTAATACTCTTTTCCTTGAAATTCTCATGAATTCAATGTCTTTTATATCTTTCTTTACAATATTAGCATAAGCAAGAGCTTTTCTCAAAGATATTCTTTCCATACCAGCATTCATCACATTGATGATAGAAATGAAATACTTCTTGTCTTGCTCTGCTATCTCTGGAGATACTTTTTCAAACTTTTGTACAAACAAAAATGATATATAGCTAGGATGTAATAGCTTTAGTTCAAAAACTCCAAATAAAGTAATCATATCCTCATCCCATCGTTCGAGATTTCAGACCAACTTAAGCTCAAAAGTCTCATTGTTATAAAACCATCTGATAATTGGCTTAGAGTTTTGATTACCATCAATCACTTTCAGACCAGGAGTTTTGACCTTTTCAAAATACTTGTCACAAAATTCTATCATTGAATGTTCCTCTTCAGACTGTAATCCTTTGAGATTTTTATTCTTCTTCAAAATAACAAAGTACTCTTTATCCTCTTGATCACATCTTGTTTTAAGAAAATTACTTGATCTATCCAATCCTCTTCTTAACAATTCTACCATCGTCTTGCCACGTTTAGAATAAGATGGATTGATCAGAGGTAATCTGTTTAGCTCTTTCAGATCTTGCATTGGAAGTTTTATGATACTAGTGTAAAAATGATATACATCACATACTGCATTTACTCTTTTTATCAAAAATGCATCAAATACTTCATCATACTTCCATGCTATATCTTTACTTGTTATGTAAAATCAGGAGCAATCATAGCATTTAACAATTCAGCAACTGATTGTCCTCTTTGTAGTACATTTCTTACCAAGTCTCCAGTTGATCTTGAATTATCAAAAATTTGCCTTTGTTCAGATGAAGCTTTGTATGCTTGTCTTTCAGGATCAACAAACATTTCAATCAACTCTTTTCTGTGAGCATGTGCATCTGTCTTTCTTGCCATTTGTTTGATCTCTTGTGGCTTTAACATTCTTGTTCTTTTTGTAATTTCAAGATATTGAGGATTATCTGTATCAAGTATAATAATCTTCTTCGATTGTTTCTCTCTTTCTTGAAAACTTCTGACAAGATTCCAAAATGATACAGATTGTAATCTTTTCAGTTTTCTCCACGGGTAATTCCTAGCTTGCAACCATGATCTTAAAGCTGGAATACTCATATCATCTGGATCAGGATGATGCATTTCAGAGCTTGATAGTTCTTCTACATTTATACTCTCTTTTGCGCTATTCCATTCACCATGCTCAATCACAATCTCATTTGGATCAACAGGTGCAACTGACTCTGCGGAATTGCATTTCTTATATTCATCATTTATTTGAGAAACTGTCGGTCCATCCAAAAATACTCGATTGTATTTCATCTTCACAAGATAGTTATATCTGTCTTCAAAGTCTTGTGGAATTTCGTCTTGTTCTTAAGTTTGTTCTTATGAAGAGAAATGTGATACAAATTGAGCTTCATCAATATCTTCATCATCCAAAACCTCATCATACAAATCATCATTATAGACTTCTTCAATATTTTCTAATGCTTCAGTCTGTTCTTAAACATTTTGTTCTTCAACATTTTCTTCTGTTCTTTGCAATTTGGAAGATGATTCTGTAGGATTCTATATGCCCAAGACACGTAGAACATTGATGCGGTTAGTACGTTATGATCCAAGTCGGGTTATACCCAATAACAAGCTTAGCAAACACCAATTAATATTTAATTAATGATATGATCATGCAATTAAATATTTACACCAATTTAGAAAATGGGTTTTCTAAATAAGTTGCATATGAGAGGGAACAACTTATTAGGATATTTTGTTCAATAATATTATTTGAAATGTCATTTAAATTAGTTAGATGACATCAAATAATAATGAGAAATTATAACTTATAAGTTAAATGGTTAATTGTGTAAGTTATATAACTTGTACATGCAATTAAATGGTTAATTGCATGTCTAGTTAAAAGACCATTTAATGTATGATTGTGTGATAAAATTTAAAGGGGGGAAACCCTTTTTAACTTAAAATTTCGGCCACCCCCCTTAACATATCATTGGTTCTTTTATTTTGAAAGACTACACACATCATAAATGTTTTTGGGGTCTTCATTTTTCTCACCACACTCAACACATGCAAACCATCCAAAAACTCTCTCTTCTCTCCCAACAAACTCGGTTCTACCAGCTTTCCTTTGTGGGTTTTGAAGGTTTTTGGTGGTGTTTCTTCCTAACAAGAAGGTGCTTTGCAAGGGCTTGGGGTATAGACACTTGAGGACTTCTCTTGAAGTCTTGGTCGTTTTTGGTGCATCTAACACCTCCATTCTTGGTCGACATTTAGCTGCAGAAAGGTAGTTAATCACAGCTTTATATAGCTGTGATTTTATGTGCATTTCATTATGTTCATAGCTTGTTCATTCACATAAATGATCCTTTTTGATTTGGGTTTGTTTTCCATCTTAAAACATAACTAAGAACATGAAATTTTCAGCTTTAAAATCGGTTTTAAAAGCTACATATCCGCTGCGTTTTCTGAAAGTTTAAATGGTTAAACATGGATTTTGTGTTCTAGCAAACCCGTCAAATGGCATCAAGAGCCGGTTATGTGGATGACTTGCTTGTTTTGTCCTTTAAAATAGGTTTTAAAGGATGATAATAATCTAAATATAAGCTGATTTGGGGCTGCTATGTTTCTGTTTTGTTGAATCCCCAACTTTCAAGATTATATTATACATGCTTAAGATTAAATCTTGAAAGATATATATATGTTGATATGTTGTGTTGTTTGGACAACATCTAAACCCGAATTTTTCAGTTTATGTTGGCTGAAAATTCGTTGGTTTTAAGGGGATTCATAGTTATATTTTGGATGATATAATGGATGCTTATTTTAGTGCATAACCTAGCCATTGACCTTGTGTTGTTTGGGTGTTTGTAATGGTTGTATTTATTCATTCAATTGGGTTGTATTATCTATTGTTTCAAGTGTAATTTTATTTATTATTGGGTTGTAATAAATAGATTAGGTGTAATTTCATTTTCCTAGATATCATGTATTAGGACCTTATATCTTGTAATATGAAAACATATGCCTTGGAAGCACAAAGGAAGACACAAAAGAAACATGGAGCATTTTGGATGCGGTTTCAAGTGGGAGGCTTTTGGAAGCTTTCTATGTGTTCTCTTGGTGTAACCTTAGAAAAGACCAAATGACAACACTTGTGATGGCAAACAAGTGTTGTCAACATAAGGGCTATGGTTATGCACATATGATTGTTAATGTTTATGCTTGTTTAAATGTTTGTTGTTTGTTTGAATGGTTGATGTTTTGACATGCATAACAAACTCACTAACAACTTAACAAGCTGAAAATTGATGGTTCTAAAAGTTTATATAAAGTTATTAAAATGGTTTAATGATTTCAAAGATTAAAATTGATTTTAATCAAAGGACCATAGGGTACCTTGTATTTGATTGCATGCAAATACAAGTACATAGAGTTTTCTAAACTAATATTATGAAACCTCTAAATATTTTTAACAAGATCAAAGGACCATAGGGTGTCTTGATTTGCAAATCATGTCAAATGGATCACCTACGATGTGGTTTCCAAATGGTGTTGATGGGATTAACATGCCGACTTTACATATGATGTTTCAAGTCGATCCCATATTTCTAGAAGTTGCAAATGGTTGCAATCGTCAAACGTTGACCACCTTATTAATTTAAAACGTGGGATAAAGGTCACCTAACCACAATTTAAATGTAATGTTGGGTTCTAGATTTTAATATGAAAAGACCTTAAAAGGCATTTATTATTAAAATTACAATATCGAAAATACTAAAATAAAACTTTGTTAAATTTTGTAGATGGCCTCAAATAATGATAATTCCGATAACTCATCCGCGTCCAACCAATCTCTACGAGCGATCCTCCAAAAGGAACGTCTAAATCATAACAACTTCATCGATTGTTATCGAAACTTGAGAATCGTTCTCAAGCAAGAGAGAAGATCGTATGTTTTAGACGACCCTATCCCCGATCAACCTAGCGAGGATGATGAGGAGGCCAACAACGATTGGCTGAAGTACACTGAGGACTCCGTCCAAGTGTCTTGTCTCATGCTAGCGAGCATGACTCCAGATCTCCAAAAGGAGTATGAACACCACGGAGCTTACGACATGATAACCCAACTGAAGGAAACGTTCCAACAGCAAGCAAGGGTTGAGCGCTTCAAAACGGTTCGAGCACTCCATGCATGTCGTATGGACGACAACCAATCTGTTTCATCTTATGTACTTAAGATGAAAAGTCACATTGACCGCCTCGAGAGGCTTAATTGTCCCGTCTCGAAGGAATTGGCCACGGATTTGATCCTAAATGGCCTTACCAAGAGGTTTGAGACATTCGTGTTGAACTACAACATGAATGCTTGGGACAAAAGCATTGGTGAGCTTCACTCAATGCTCAAAACGGCCGAGGCGGCCATGGGTAAAAGGATTTTACCCGTTCTCACCATCAATGAAGGTGGGAACAATAAAAGGCCTCGTCCCGCACCCAAGGCAAAGGTTGCCAAGGGTAACGGACCCGCTTGGGGAAAAGGGAAAGGGGTGGCAAGGGTGCCACCCAAACCACAAGAGAAAAAGAAAAAGGTTGCTACTAACGACCCATGCTTCAAGTGTGGGGAGATTGGACATTGGGCAAGGAATTGTCCTGTCCATCTCCAAGAGTTGAAAGCAAAGAGGGATGCCGGGCAGACCTCAGGTACAATATACATGATCCATATTGATTTAAACATGATATCCTCTAACACATGGGTATTAGATACCGGATGTGGAACTCACATTTGCAATTTGTTGCAGGGGTTCAAAAGAAGTAGTGACTTCAAGAAAGGGGATGTAAGCCTCTACATGGGCAATGGGGCTAAAGTTCAAGTTGAAGCCCGTGGTGACTACATCTTGAAACTTCCAAATGGTTTGGAAGTAATTTTGAACAATGTTTTGTATGCTCCTAGTTTGACTAGGAATATTATCTCTGTAGCCCTGTTAAAACAATTTGGATATGTATTATCATTTGTTGAAAAAGATATTCATGTTTCTTTTAATGGTATGTTCTATTTTAAAGCTATTCCCATTAATGGTATTTATGAATTGGTTCATGAAAATACTTTAAATAGCTCATTGTACCAAACTAACACCAAGAAACTCAAGTTGGACTTGAGTGATACCTATCTTTGGCATTGTCGTCTTGGCCATATAAACAAGAAACGTTTACAAACACTTCAAAAGAATGGTCTTTTAAAAACAAATGAATGTGATTCATTTGATGTTTGTGAATCTTGTTTACAAGGAAAGATGACTAAAGCACCCTTTAGTGGAACTAACGAAAGGGCAAAAGATTTATTAGGAATCATACATTCGGATGTATGTGGTCCTTTTAAGCCAATGACTAGGAATGGTGAAAGATACTTCATTACCTTTACCGACGATTATAGTCGCTATGGGTATGTGTACTTATTAAGGCACAAAGATGAAGCTTTTGAAATGTTCAAAATCTTCAAGAATGAAGTAGAAAATCAACTCAACAAGTCAATTAAAGTTCTCCGTACCGATAGAGGAGGTGAATACCTAAGTGATGCCTTTCAAGATCATCTTAGGAGTTGTGGGATTGTCTCACAACTCACTCCACCTGGAACACCACAACATAATGGTGTGTCTGAGAGGAGGAATCGAACCTTATTGGATATGGTCCGATCTATGATGGCTAGAAGCTCATTACCTCTATCATTTTGGGGTTTCGCTCTGCTCTCCGCGGCCCGTATTCTAAATATGGCCCCAACCAAAAAGGTGGAAAGGACACCTTTTGAGATATGGCATGGAAGGGTTCCATCCCTATCATACTTAAGGGTCTGGGGTTGTGAGGCTTATGTTAAGACTCCCACCCCAAACAAGTTAGAAGTCCGATCCACCAAGTGTATCTTTGTTGGATATCCTAGAGATTCTATGGGATATTATTTCTATGATCCGCTGGAACAAAAGGTGTTTGTTGCCAGAAAGGGTGAGTTCTTAGAAGCAAAGTTCCTTATGGAAGGAGCTGGCAGTAGAACAGTGGACCTTGAAGAGGATCAAGAACCACAACCCAATGCACGTTTGGTTGAAACTAGCACTCAACATGAGGATGTTGAGGATGATCAAGGGGTTGATCAATACACACAAGACGTTCGCAGAAGTGGTAGAATTAGTAATCCACCTGAAAGATACGGATTTTTCGTGGATGGATGCTATGTGGTAGATTCAGATGAACCAACCACATACCATGATGCAGTGTCCAATTCGGATTGTGACAAATGGCTTGAAGCCATGAACGTTGAGATGCAATCCATGTATGACAATCAAGTTTGGGAACTTGTTGTACCACCCCTTAATTCCAAGGTAGTTGGAAGTAAGTGGGTTTTCAAGAAGAAAACCGATATGCATGGAAACTTGGATACTTATAAAGCTAGACTTGTAGCAAAGGGTTTCACTCAAACTCAAGGGGTTGATTATGATGAAACCTTCTCACCTGTTGCGATGCTAAAGTCTATAAGGATATTTTTTGCCATAGCTGCTCATTATGATTATGAGATTTGGCAAATGGATGTCAAAACCGCTTTCCTAAATGGATATCTTGAGGAAGATGTCTATATGGTTCAGCCTGAAGGTTTTATCGATCCAATACATCCTAATAAAGTATGCAAGTTAAAGAAATCAATCTATGGATTGAAACAAGCATCGAGAAGCTGGAATCACCGTTTTGATGAGGAAGTAAAGAAATTTGGCTTCATAAAAAATGCTGATGAGGCTTGTGTGTATAAGAAGGCAAGTGGGAGCACAATAACTTTCCTAGTATTGTATGTTGATGACATACTACTATTTGGAAATGACATTCCAACCCTGGAAGGTGTAAAAACCTGGCTTGGAAGTTGTTTTTCCATTAAGGATCTTGGTGAAGCCGCCTACATTCTGGGAATAAAGATCTATAGGGATAGATCAAGGCGGTTGATTGGTTTGAATCAAAGTGCATACATTGATAAGATCTTGAAAAGGTTCAAGATGGAAAACTCTAAGAAAGGTACCGTACCTATTCAAAGAGGAACGATATTGAGTACGACTCAATGTCCAAGCTCAAAGGATGAGCAAGATAAAATGAAGGCAATCCCATATGCATCTGCTATTGGATCCATCATGTATGCAATGATATGCACTCGACCGGACGTGTCATGCGCCTTGAGCATGACAAGCCGTTACCAGCAAAATCCTGGAAACAGTCATTGGATGGCTGTTAAGAACATACTTAAGTACCTAAGGAGGACAAGAGATATGTTCCTGATCTATGGATCTGGTGACGAGGAGCTCGTTGTAAAAGGTTACACGGATGCGAGTTTCCAAACCGATCGTGACGATTCACGGTCACAATCGGGATACATTTTCATTCTGAATGGAGGAGCTGTCTCTTGGAAGAGCTCCAAGCAGGATGTGGTGGCTCTATCAACTACAGAATCAGAATACGTCGCCGCCTCATTGGCAGCTCAAGAAGCTGCATGGTTGAAGAAATTCATTGCCGATCTAGGGGTTGTCCCTTCCATTCAGGAACCCCTAGAGATCTTTTGTGACAACGAGGGTGCGATTGCTCAAATCAAGGAACCTCGTGCTCATCAAAAGACTAGGAACATTGAGCGGAGATTCAACTACATACGAGATGAAGTTGAAAAGGGAAAGATATGTATTCGCAAAGTTCACACGGATCAAAACATTGCGGATCCTCTCACGAAGCTCCTTGAAAAGGCAAAGCATGAAGGTCAAACTTGTGCCATGGGACTTCGATATTCTAGTGATTGGATTTGATCTGTAAATTTGTATTTGGATATGTGGAACTTTATATTATTTGAATAAAATTATTTGGTTATAGTGTTTCAATTAATGTTCCTATTTAGCATGTTTTATCCATGAGTAAAATGTTTACTCTAAAATGTCCGTAGTCGCTCATACTTGTGGGAACAAGTGTGAGAGTAAGATTATTATGAACTTGGATTGGTTGATATTCATAAGGATGAATATAGAGCAATGGGTTGCTACCAAGGTTCGTAGATATTTGTGGGACACAAATATTGGACTAACCCGCATCTCAAATTTTACTACATGGAATCTTAATGATTGATCATAAGTAAATTTGAGTAAAGGCGAATATCATTTGGTATCCTCCGACCTGAGATACATATTGAGTTTTGATATTCACTAAGTATTATACCTTGAGCTAATTCTTCACTGTCCTGAAATAGTGGACAGTACATAAGGGTATGTTCAGATATAACACGAGGTGTTTGTGAGAAACGTATGTAGTCAAGATGGAATTTGTTCCTCTTATTCGTTGAGAGTTAGATGTCTAAGGCCTGACAAGTTAAACCAACAAGAAATGATCATTCTGTGTTCTTGGATTTAACATGACATCTGTAACAAAAGGATAGATGATTGATTCACCTAAATCATTTCAAGTAGGATACTTGAATGGAATGATGTTATTGAATGGCTATAAGTCATGCGTATTAAGGGTAGTGAACCGTTGTTAGGCGGTATTTACTGCTTGCATCAATCCTCTACGAATCTTGTGCAAGTGGGAGATTGTAGGATTCTATATGCCCAAGACACGTAGAACATTGATGCGGTTAGTACATTATGATCCAAGTCGGGTTATACCCAATAACAAGCTTAGCAAACACCAATTAATATTTAATTAATGATATGATCATGCAATTAAATATTTACACCAATTTAGAAAATGGGTTTTCTAAATAAGTTGCATATTAGAGGGAACAACTTATTAGGATATTTTGTTCAATAATATTATTTGAAATGTCATTTAAATTAGTTAGATGACATCAAATAATAATGAGAAATTATAACTTATAAGTTAAATGGTTAATTGTGTAAGTTATATAACTTGTACATGCAATTAAATGGTTAATTGCATGTCTAGTTAAAAGACCATTTAATGTATGATTGTGTGATAAAATTTAAAGGGGGGAAACCCTTTTTAACTTAAAATTTCGGCCACCCCCCCCTTAACATATCATTGGTTCTTTTAGTTTGAAAGACTACACACATCATAAATGTTTTGGGGTCTTCATTTTTCTCACCACACTCAACACATGCAAACCAGCCAAAAACTCTCTCTTCTCTCCCAACAAACTCGGTTCTAGCAGCTTTCCTTTGTGGGTTTTGAAGGTTTTTGGTGGTGTTTCTTCCTAACAAGAAGGTGCTTTGCAAGGGCTTGGGGTATAGACACTTGAGGACTTCTTCTCTTGAAGTCTTGGTCGTTTTTGGTGCATCTAACACCTCCATTCTTGGTCGACATTTCAGCTGCAAAAAGGTAGTTAATCACAGCTTTATATAGCTGTGATTTTATGTGCATTTCATTATGTTCATAGCTTGTTCATTCACATAAATGATCCTTTTTGATTTGGGTTTGTTTTCCATCTTAAAACATAACTAAGAACATGAAATTTTCAGCTTTAAAATCGGTTTTTAAACCTACATATCCGCTGCGTTTTCTGAAAGTTTAAATGGTTAAACATGGATTTTGTGTTCTAGCAAACCCGTCAGATTCAGTTAGATTTGTATCTGCTACATCATCAATTTTTCTTTTCCCTTTTAGCAGCTCAAGATTTTCTGCAACACTCATCTCATCACTTATCACTTGATCTGGTGAGATAGGCTTTTGAGCTTCTTTTTCCTTCAGTAAATCATCTTTTAGTTTTTCATTTTCTTCTGTTAGTTTCTTGAACTTCTCCTCAAGAATGTCATTATCCTTTATCATTACTTCAAAGTTTTTGATGACATCTTCTTTATTTTTGGCATAACTCACAATCTTTTCATCTTTTAATTCATCTTCTTCAGTCAACTTCAAATTTTCATCATTTAGCTTTTGAATTTCTTTTTCAAGAGATATATTCATCTCTTTTATCCTTTCATTTTCAACTTTCAACTCTTCAATTTTCTCTCTTTACTCAAATTTTCTTCTTTCAGTCTCTCCATCTCATCTATATCTACTATTTACTCAGTTTGTACAGACACATTGTGTGTGGTACTAACAGGAATTTCTTCAACTTCATTCACTTCAGTTTCAAAAACTGGATCATATAACATATCAGTCATAAAATCAAAATCAAAGGTTTGAGTTTGTGAATCTCTTTCATGTACAACATCATCATGAATATTAGCATCATTGGTTTCTTCAGCCAAGTTTTGAGGTTCATTGACAGTATCATCCTCATTTCTTTCATCAGTTTCTTCTTGATGTGCTTCAGTTGTACCATCATTACCATCATCATCATCATTATTATCATTATTTTCTTCATCTGATGAGCTTTCAGGAGCTTCATCCTCACTTTCTTCATCATTATCATTATTATTATCATCTTCATTGTTATCATCATTTTCTTCATCTAAAGAGCTTTCAGTAGCTTCATTCTCACTTTCTTCATCATGATCATCACTCATATCATCTTCAACATCCTCAATGAGATCATTTGGATCTATTGGTTCATCTTCAGATAGATGATAGTGTTGTTGATTGATATCTACTTCATTCATTGATACATTCCTCATATAATCAAATACTGGAATATTTTGAGCACCAGTAATCATTGCCAGTCTTTTATACACAGCTTCTAACATATGCTCTAATTGTAGCTTATCTCCTGTAACTCCTATAGCATACAGATCTGAATTTGCTTCATTAATAAGCAATTGGAGAGATCTTGGATACATCAAGTATTTATTTCTCTTTCCTCTTTCAAGATTAAATATGAATCGATTCATTATCCACTTAGCCATGTTGAATCTTCTGTTTGTGGCTAAAGAAATAATAGGAGATGAAATATCTATTGGGAACGAATCCCAACCAGTATTTCGTTTAGACATGCAATGTTGAAATATATAGCACAACAGCTTCCAATGTTTATATACTTGTGCTCTGAAGAATTGCTTCTTAGGGAAGTGATCAGGATGACCCATTTGTAGAAATACATCTCTACGTTCATTGAAGGTATACTCTGATAAGTCTTCTGGGTCATTTTCACCAAGCTTTAGAGCTATTCTAATGGCTTGTTCAGAAACTGCAAGCATTCTGTCTGATGTAATAAAAGCTCTTAGAGTTTTATTCCCTTATTCATCTCTTTCTACTTCTGCAGTTCTCCAAAATCTTTTGATCAATCTTCCATTAATCATTGGTCTTTCACACATTGCATTGACATATTTTTTCTAAGTAGAAATCGAATAATCTCTTCATAACCAATAGCTTCTCTGTTTTCAGCATCTAAGTATGCAGCAACATTATGTTTTTGCTCGAACTTTAATTCTGCCATCTGCAAACATAGAGAAAATAATATGAGAACATTGAAATATTGATTAATGAGTTTCATTTTTAACATATGAATTTGCAATTTTGACTTATAACTTTACATTCAATTTTGACTTATGATTTTGACTTTTGAATTGTGATTTTAATTTGTGAAACATTAAACTTTATTCATTTTGAATTTATTATCACACATTTGAATTCTGATTTATTTACCTTTTTTTAAAATTTTTTTTTAATTTTTATTTTTATTCAAAATTTAAATCCGTCTGTTCATCTTCTTCTTCTTCCATCGTTGAACAACCTGATCGAGCTATTATCAATATCATTTGCACTTTCAGTTGATGAACTTTATATCAAATTACTCGCAATCTGATACTTATCAACAATCCAGAGTCAATTTTAGATATGATTAAGATTTGATTAGTTAAACTTTGAAGAATATGATGTTCGAACGCCCAAATAGCATTCAAACGCCTATACCTATCATCATGATTTAACCAATATTTACTGATTTGAATCACAAACTTACGTTTATAGATCCAAATAATATCTACAATCAACAAGATTTGATGAAATCACAGATAAACTGAGAGTTTGATGATGACTAATAGTCGACAGTTCAGGGGTTTGTCTTTGGAAAGTTTTGAGTGTGAATGAGAAACAAGTGTAAGTGTTCAATTTATATTAAGTGAAATTTTAGACGCATGAGCCCTGTTTGTGCGTATGGAACCCTAAAATTCACTAACTTTTGAGACGCATGAGCACTGTTTGTGCGTTTTGACTCAGACGCATGAGAACTGTTCAGACGCATAAGCACTGTTTAGGCGTTTTGCACTGTTCAGTCGCATGGAATTTCTGAAACATCTAACACTTGTAACTTTGAAACTTTTCAACTTTATAGACGCATGAGACATTTCAAATGTCTACCACTTGGTTAAAGTCAGACTCATTCACTGTTTAGGCGCATGGGTTTATGAAAAACGCCCAACACTTGATTAAACTCATCGACTTAGTACAACCATTTAGGCGCATGGGAATGTGAAAAAAGTCCAAACACTTGTATAATTCCATGGACTTATTACAATTGTTTAGACGCATGGAAATGTGACAAACGTCCAAACACTGTAAAGTTCTGAAATCATGCTCCTATTTAGACGTATGTACACTATTTAGGCGTATGAGTTGACTTTGAGTTGACTTTCATGAGTCTTACAGTTGTGTTTTCCAAATTCTTCACCTGCACACTGTTTAAACATATTAGTAATATTTTATACTAATATTTAAACATTTTAAGCATAATTTTGAATTTTTCAAAATTTACCTTTTAGTCCCTCAAATTTGAATATTTTGCATTTTGCACACTCAAAAATTTTTTTTTATAGTTTTTTTAACAATTTTATTTTTTCACTTGTTGTTTAATTTTTAAATTTATTTTGTCCCTTCATTTTAGTCCAACATAAAATCAAGTATCATCTAATTTTAACTTTGACAGAAGCATTTCCACTTGCAAAATATATGTAGTTCATATTATACTTTTCAAAAATTACATTTTCAAATTACACATATACTTTGAATATTTAGCATCATCCTTTCAATCCAACATTTTAACTTTGATTTTGATTTTCTGAGAATAACTCTTTCATTTATTACTCCCCCTAAACTTTTAAGTTTAAAAAAAAACTTATAAGTTTCCTAGGTAAGATAATAAGATCACACATTTCATTGTGACATTGCCTTCACACACAAAAAACATGCATAAAATCAAAATGAAAGCAGAATCAAAATCTAATATAGACAAAAAAATTAATGTCTGCAGTGAGATCATATTAATGAAGATCAGCACATTAAAATAAAAAAAATGTGAATAGTCATAGACAATGAATAAATCCTGATCAAGTGTGTTCCAGGTCAGTGAGTGATATCACAGCAAAGGAGACACAAGATCTAAGGACAGACAATGAGTGTTTTTGACAAATTATCAACTCACTTACTTTTTCAATTATTGGATTGATTAGGGTAGATTTAGACATGACATGATGTACGTCATACAGAGACTGAAAGTGCTCAACCATCATCATGACATGCAAGCAAGAACACATACTCAACTTATTACCTGAAACATATGTATCATCAGGTTCATGTTACTTAAATTAATAGAGAATGATCATGTATAACCATTTGATTAGCTTTGACTATTCATTTGAATAGTTTGTGCACATTGGCATCTTTTGCATCAAAGAGAGAATCCAGGTCTGTAATCACTTACAACAAAGGATATCTCAGCACTTCAGGTCTATGATGACTTATAATAGAGAAGTGATATGATGCTTGTAACAGATCTCATGATTAAACACATTATCAATAGGTGTGTGTGGTGTAACTTAACAAGCAATCAATCTGATAAGCTAAAACAACTCAAAAGTACTCAGATGAATACACACAAGCATTAAGATTAGTGTGATCACAAGAATTTACTTTTTCAGAATAATAGTCAGATATTGTCTACGCATCATATCTGATCATGTCAGACTTTATTAATGAGTGAAGTTTGCAACTGATCTCACTAATGTACTATCATTTCTCACATATTACATAAACATTTGTAAGGATTCCTTTAAGTCTGATGCAAACCAAAACATCCAAAGTCTCTCTGCAAGCAATGCATTAAAGAACTGAAGTAGAATTGCTTCGGAAGTTCTACACCATGCACTAGAAATATTCTAAGTGTAAAATCTTCCGAAGCCAAGACAAATATCTTCGAGATCCAAATATGAAGTCTTCCGAAGCCTCAGAGACAAAGTCTTCTGAAGCTTCATCCTATGAAGACAGATTTCTTCCAAAGACTTTTAGTAACATCCTTTATTCGATGTACTGTTCAATAAAGCTGGACACCTTTCCGCTGCATCTCTGTAAAGTCACCAACTTACATGAGTTGGTGAAAAGGTTCATGCTTTTGGTAAGTGTACATTGAGGTCTTGAGTCTGTAACCTTCTACTTTATGTACTTTATCCTTTTTTAATAGATAAGGATGTGAGCTATGGCATGTCATAGTCACAAGGTCAAAAGGTAGATATGCCTTTTGATTCTATAATTGATTTTGTTTGTGTCTAGTCAATTGTATCCAGCTGGCTTTCAAAGTATAGCCGGCTGTAGGTTGTAGTATAAGTATTCCATGTTCTAGTATCTTTCTTTATGCTTTGTAACACTTGTAATAGAACTTGAGAAAACAATATACTGCATTCTTGAAACCCAAATCTCTTGTTCTGTCCCTTTATTATTACTTGTGTTCTTTGTATCATTATTGTGCTTAATCCAGTTTACTGTTTGACCAAGTTTGGTTAATCTCCTCTTTGTGTTGTTGTGTTGTAATTGTCAAGCCCTTCACCGGTCCTGCAATTGGTATCAGAGCTTTTTAGGCTCTTGATATAAGATCTCACCAGCTTAAGATCCCTCATACACACAAATACTAAACATTCAAAATGGCATCCATTTTAAAGACTAATATGGAAACTGGAACCATGAACAAATCCCCACTGATCACTCTTGAGGACTTTGAAACCTGGTGTATGAGAATGGAAGGTTTCATCAGGTCTTTAGACTCAAGAATGTGGGAATCTATTGAAAATGGACCTTTCATACCCAGCACTCCTTCTGCTACTGGTGCTGGTATGATCCCCAAAGATGTGGCTAACTACTCTGATGAAGATAGGAAGAGAGTAGAGATTGATAGAAAAGCCATGACTGCTCTTCAAACTGCCCTTCCAAACTCTATGTACAGAGGTTTCAAGAAGTGCAAAAACAGCTGTGGGATGCACTAAAACTGATGTATGAAGGCTCCTCTGAAGCCAAGGAGAACATGAAGGATCTCCTGAAGCAGCAATTTGAAAACTTCACCTTCAAAACAGGTGAAACCATGACTCAGCAATACTTTAGGTATGTTGAGATAGTGGATACCCTTGTGGATGGAGGAGTTCCTCTTGAAAACAAAGACATTGTAAGGAAGTTTATGTCCTTACTTCCTAGGCAATGGACACACTATTGTGTGGTGATTAAAAGGACTGAAAATCTCAAAACTCTTACTCTGACAGAGTTATATGGGATTCTCAGCAGCTACCAGATGGAGATGAACATGCAAGGTTCATCTGGCAACTCCAACAATCAATTGGGTTCAGCCCTGCATGTGGTTAAAAGGGATAGCATAGAACCCCAACATCATCTCATATGCTACCCTGACAACTCACCAAAGGGTCCTTTCATCACCTTCCCAAAGACACCTAGGGAGTACTACACTCAAGGAAGCCCATTCCAAGAGACAAGCTCTTCTCAAGCTTTTGTGTCTTTTGATGAAAGTTGCGGCAACTCTCTTTTCACTCTTGAAGACCTGGATTGTATCCACCCAGATGACCTGGAATATATGGAAATAGTTCAGCAGATGGCTCTTCTCACTCATAGAGCCAAGAAGTTCTACAAGAAAACTGGAAGGAGGTTTCCAAGCAATGTAACCAGTGGAAAGTTTGGCTTGGATAAAAGAAAAGTCAATTGTTACAACTGTAACTTGATGGGCCACTTTGCTAGAGAGTGTAAGGCACCTAAAACAAATGGTGGTCAAGCATAAACCAGACAAAACTACACTGACAAAGTCCCTCAGAATGAGAAGCCAAAGCAACAAGCTGTTGTTGCTGTTGTAGAAGGAGGCTTTGACTAGAGCTTTCAGGTGGAAGATGCTTCTCCAAACCAAGCACTAATGGCAGATCATGATGAAGCCAAGGTATTAAAACATCTATGTACTCCTGAATGCATTGCTAAAATTAACAGATACATGTCCTATAACTTGGAAATGAGATCTGATCTTGAGTACTTAAACATTTTAAAATCTGATTTTAGAAAGTCTGAAAATGATTATAAACTAAAGATAGAGGACTTAGAGAAAATCATTTCAGTTCTAAAACATGAACATACAGATTTTAGGACTAAATCCAATTTTGATATAAGGTGGAAGATGCTTCTCCAAACCAAGCACTAATGGCAGATCATGATGAAGCCAAGGTATTAAAACATCTCTGTACTCCTGAATGCATTGTTAAAATTAACAGATACAAGTCCTATAACATGAACATACTGATTTTAGAAAGTCTGAAAAAGTCAAGGAGCTTGGGTACAATCTTCTGAATTATCCGAATTTTGTGATCAGAGTCATAACATGCTCTTTACTGAGCATGAGTGCATTGTTCTCAAGCCTGGAGTGGTCATTCCTCATGAGCACATCCTGCTTAGAGCCCCCAGGAAGGGGAACATGTACAAGATGGATTTGCAAGAAACATCTCCCTCTGGAGAAGTTTCATGCTTTCCATCTAAAGCAAATAGTGATGAGTCTTTCCTATGGCATAAAAGAATGTGCCATGTAAACTTTAAGAACATGAATAAACTAATTAAACATGATTTGGTAACTAGAATGCCAAAGAAAGAGTTTACAAGTGATGATCATTGTGTTGCATGCCTGAAAGGGAAGCAACATAAGGTATCTCACAAGCCTAAGGAAAGGAACTCCATCACTACTCCCCTACACTTATTACATATGGATCTCTTTGGCCCTACCAGTGTAATGAGTCTAGGAAGGACCTCTTATTATTTGGTGATCACAGATGATTTTACAAGATTCACTTGGGTTTTCATTCTTAGAACTAAGGATGAAACCCTTGAGATTCTGAAGAATTTCATCTTAAAAATTGAGAATCAAAGTGATCACAAGGTCAAAACCATAAGATGTGATCAAGGGACATAATTCAAGAATCAAATCCTTGATACATTTTATGATGAAAAAGGTATTACAAGGCAATATAGTGGTCCCAGGACTCCTCAGCAAAATGGTATTGCTGAGAGGAGAAAGAGGCCACTAATTGAAGCTGCAAGAACTATGTTGTCTGACTCAAAATTTCCCATCACCTTCTGGGCAGAAGCAGTAAATACTGCTTGAGATGTGCAAAACAGAGTCTTAGTAGTTAAGACACATGGTAAGACTCCTTATGAACTTTGGCACAAGAGAAAGCCTTTCATTGGTTTTCTCAGGTCATTTGGATTTCCTTGCACCATCTTGAACACCAAGGATCAAATTGCCAAGTTTGCTAAGAAATCAGATGATGGACACTTCATTGGATACTCTTCCCAAGCTAAGGCTTATAGAGTATACAATCTCAGAACTAGAATTGTTGAGGAGTCAGCCAATGTGACTTTCAATGAACACACACCCTGTGTGGCTGGTTCTGGTCTTGATTGGCTATTTGATCTTGATTTAGTTACCAACTATTTTAACAAATCTTGTGAGAATGTTTCAGGATCTGTAGAAAATTTAAATATAGGTGATCCTGATCCAAGATTTGAGCTAGGAGGACCTTCAACTCATACATCTTCAGCTCTAGTTGGAACCACTTCAGCAAATGAGGTTTCTATCAGCACTACAATGACAAATTCAGCTGATACATCTGGGTGACTTCAAATTCCAGCTCAGAGGCTCCACAACCAGATAAAGATACCTCAATTGTGGAAGACATCAATGGTGATGGTGAAAGTGATCAGGAATTCCTTGATGCTAATAACCACACCATAGATGATAACATCAATGATGTCACACACTCATTGGATCAAGTTAATCTTAATAAATGTGGTGATGTGGAGGATGAATCATCTATGCTAGATCTAAATTTCTCAAATTTGGATCTTTCTCAGCAACTTGCTGTGATCCCTCAGCTAAGGATCCACAAGCCTCACCCTACCACAAACATCATTGGAGATGTTATCAAAGGAGTAAGAACAAGAGGACAAACTCATGAAGCAAATGTTTGTCTTCACTCTTGTTTCTTATCCCAGATATAGCCAAAGAAAGTTGATGAAGCTCTAAAGGATGGAAGTTGGGTTGAAGCTATGCAACAAGAGTTGCTTCAATTCAAAAGGCAAAAAGTTTGGAACCTTTATCCTTTTCCTCATGGGAAGACTACCATTGGAACCAAATGGGTGTTTAGGAATAAGAAGGATGATAGAGGCATTATCATCAAGAACAAGGCAAGACTAGTTGTTCAAGGATACACACAAGAAGAAGGGATTGACTACACTGATGTCTTTGGTCCTGTAGCAAGATTAGCTGTTAGGATATTCCTGGCATTTGCTACATCCAAGAACTTAAAGGTCTTTCAACTTGATGTATGTATGGAGTGATTGATGAAGAAGTGTATGTCAAACAGCCATCTGGTTTTGTAGACCCTGATCATCATGATTACGTCTGCAAGCTTGACAAAGCTCTTTATGGGCTGCATCAGGCACCCATGAAGTGGTATGAGACATTGTCTGAGTATCTTTGTAAACATAGATACAGGAGAGGTACTATATATGGAACTCTCTTCATCAAAGGACAGGGAAATGACTTATTGCTAGTTCAAGTATATGTAGATGACATCATCTTTGGTTCAACTAATCCAAAGCTCTGCAAAGACTTTGAGAAGCTGATGAAAGACATATTTGAAATGAGTGCAATGGGAGAACTCAATTTCTTTCTGGGAATTCAAGTGAATCAAGTTGAAAATGGCATCTTGATAAGTCAGTCAAAGTATGTTCAGGACATACTCAAGAGGTTCAACGTGACTGATTGTAAGATTACTAAGACACCCATAGCCAGAAACCACTTCCTTGGACCTGATCTTGCGGGGGAGTGTGTAGATGAACATTTATACAGGGCTATGATTGGGTCTCTCATGTATCTTACAGTTAGCAGGCCTGATATCATGTTTGCTACATGTATTTGTGCAAGATATCAAGCCAACCATAAGATGTCTCACCTCATCACTGTCAAAAGGATTTTAAGATACCTCAAAGGTGCTTCAACCCTTGGTTTATGGTATCTAAAGAATCCTGACTTCAATCTGTATGCTTATACAGATAGTGATTACGGTGGTTGCAACATGACTGCAAAGTCTACATCTGGGGGATGTCAATTCCTTGGTGGAAGAGTTGTCTCATGGGAATGCAAGAAACAATCCTGTGTGTCTGCATCAACTGCTGAGGCTGAATATATTGCTGCTGCAAGCTGTTGTGCTCAAGTGCTTTGCATTCAAAATCATATGCTAGACTATGGATTTAACTTCAAGGAGACTCATATCCACATAGACAACAATAGTGCTATCTTATGACTGAGAACCCTGTGCAACACTCAAGGACCAAACACATCAATATCAGGTATCATTTAATAAGAGATAACTATGAAAAGGGATTAATTAAACTAGTCAAAGTTCATACAGATGAACAATATGCTGATCTGTTTACAAAAGCTTTTGATGAACAGAGATTTAAATATCTAATATAAGCTATTGGGATGATTTACTTTGAGTAGATCTTTTCTTAAAACTAATTCTAATTATTTCTTAAAATATGTGTGTCCTAAGTTGTCTAGTTCATCACTTTCATAAGCTCATGTTTTCTTTGGATATAAAATCCTTTTTTTTGAACACTTTCCTTAGATTCTTGAAAAATTTTCTAATCCTTCGGAAGATATATTTTTATCTTCAGAAGAAAATCATGTCTTCAAAATAAATAACTGTCTAAGAAATTTTACCTTCGGAAGAGGTCTAAATTTATCTTCCGAAGCTTAAATCCTTGTCTCAGACACTTACTTGTTTTTAAGGACTTTTTCCTTCCGAAGCAAAATTAACTCTTGGAAGCTTTGTTGTTTCATATACAAAGCATTCAAGTGTTTATTTCTCTTCCGAAGCAAAATTTTCAAGACTCTCAGGAAAATCTTCCGAATTCATTTTAGCTTCAGAAGCTTTTTCATTAAAACTTCCGAAGATAATTTACCTTCGGAAGCTTTTCGAATTCCAAGAAAACTACTTTTTGAGCAAAAGTAAACTACTTTTTCAGGGGTGAGACCGACTTTCGGATTTCAAAGTTTATCCTCTTTCATTAAATTTGGTTCAAATCCCTTTTCACATAAATACCCAACGGTTCCCCCTCTTCCTCACTATCTTCTTCAATTCTACTTTTTCTCAAACCTAATTCCCAAAACCGCCTTTACTTTTTACCTTTCTTCAACCTTAAGTTTCTCAAATGGCCAACTTCACAGGCAACACAACCCGGTTGCTCTGTTAAGCTCTGAGAAAGATGAAAGTTTCTCAAAGATTTGCCAATTCTTAACTCTATCAAATTACTTCACCTCCCTAACCATTGATCCTACTCTGTATGAGGATCATCTCCTTGAATTCTGGAAGACCTGCCAAGAGGTCATCATGGATGGGGAGAAGGCACTGTCTGCCACAGTGCAAGGGAGGACAATCTTCATCACTCCGGCCATCATCAACTCTCATTTGCAGCTGGATGATGAAGAAGGTGAGTTGCCTTCCCAAAGGAAGCTGTCAATCATTCCTTTTAGCAGATGGGGTATGAGGGAGATTTCTCTGTAAAGACCTTCAGGAAAGGGAAGGTCTCATCCCAATGGAAATACCTACTACATGTGGTTATCCACAGCTTGTCAAACAAGCATGGAGGGTGGGACCAGATTCCTGAGGATCTCTCTTTCATAGTGCATGGAATGGTTCAAAGGGTCAAGTTCAGGTACTCTCAATTTGTCTATACCAATTTACTTGCTAACTTGGATTCCTTAGAGTATTATATGTTTCCTAGATATGTTCAACACATTCTCAACTGTGAACTGGGCTCATAGTTGAGGGAAACGGATAATATTCTTAAATTGGGACAGATGAAACTCGGCATCTTTAAAATCATGAAGAAGCCAACTGTAGGCTTCTCAGGGGTAGAAACAACCCTTTCCCAAAAATGTTAGAGCACATTGCTCAAGGTGACAACCTAGCAACACAAGCTAGTGTTAAACCCACACCTTCTACCTCTCTACCACTAAAAAGGCCCCAAGTAACCCTCACATACCAAAGAAAATCCAAACGAACCCCTGCTCAAGCTATTGAGTCTGTGCAGGTCCCCATATACTCACCTTTACAGGAGGAGGTGGACACTAGAGCTCCCACTTCCCTTGAGGAGCAAACCACTCCCATCTCTTCAACTATTAGGGCTGAGGTTCCTCATGCTCACCCTGATGAGCTCACAAGCCCAACAGCCTTAAGCCTTCACTCTGAGTCTCAACACTCAAGTGAACAACCTTCAGGGGATAGTTACCATCCTAAGACTTTTGATCTAAATCAACCCATTCCCAACCTATCTTTCTATACTGATAAAGACTTAGGATTCAGTGAGTACCATGAGTCTCTCTTCTCTTCCCCTACTCAAAGAGAGATGAGTACTCCTGAGTCTCCTCAGTCAAGCCCACATCAGTCACTTATAACTAAGGTGGACACTTCTGAACCTGTTCAAGATATCCATATGGAAGAGGCTCTCACTTCTGCCAGTGATTACATCATTAAGACCTCAACCATGGCAACTCAGCCCACTGACATCTCAATTGAGATTGCTAGTGAGCAGAGGAAAACCAGCAGCCAAGAACCTCAAGCTGGTGGTAAGAGAAAGGACTTTGGTCCAATCATCTCATCCCCCAATGATTCTTCTAATGAAGAAGAGGGGAATCTGAGACTAAAGGTGCAAAAACTATCAAAAACATGCTCCTATTTAGTCTCTAAGGTCAGCCATCTTGAATCTCAGGTGACTACCTTACACAATAGGGACAATGATCAGCAACTTCAGATTTCATATCTTAAGGAAAAATAGCTGGGAGACCTTTAAGAAGAGCTCAACCAGGAACACAAGAACCTGTGGATGTGATTGATTTATCCTCCAGCTCACCTATGCAAGTGGGTGATGCTACCAAAAAGGAGGAGAAAGTCATTGCAGCCACAACACCTAGGAGTTCTTCATAAAGAATGGACATAGAGGACTCACCATCCTCACTTGCAATTGTGCATTCTCAGCAACTTCCTCAAGTTCACATAAATGTGGACTCTATAGACTCTATCACAGGAGTCTCTTTGAGGAAGGTATACCAAGGGCTGTGTCATCCCCACCTCAATGAACTTCAAACTACATCATAAGGTGGAGATATGATGCTGATAGAAGAGCCCTTATTCTTCACAGAGTTCAAAGGCAACAAGAAGTATTTGACTTTCAAAATTTGAACTTCTATGAAGGTTTGGATCTAGTCAATATGCCACTTGTCAATCCAAGCAACTCAAGAAAAGCTGACAGATTGGCTCAAAGAATCCAAGACAGGATCACTGCAGAGTTTAGCTTAAGAAGGAGACTTAGGCAATTAGGTAATGCCATCGGTCAACTGGATGTTGAGGTGGACCCTAAGATTAGTTTCATAGGGGAAACCTTGACTGCAAGCCTAGTGGCAGAACCTGAGACCCCTGTCTCATCATCATCAACTGCTGCAGAGATTCACATTCCCTCTGAGACACCTGCTGGTGAAGGTGTTTCTCAGCCTCTCTCTGGCCAGAGCATGGATGCTACACCAGTCACAAAGGTCTGTGGGTGACAAAGGGAAAAGGATTTTGACTCCTGAGGAAATTGAGGAGGAAGAGAGAGAGAGGAAGAGGAAGCTAAGGGGAGAAAGTTCCTCTGGGTCTTCAGGTTTTATGCACGCTGCAATCAGAGCTGCCCCCAGACCAAATACTCAAGATGATGAGTTGAGGGCAGTCAGGATTACTTACCTGCAGACCAGGAACTATGACATTGATGAAATCATTTCTCTCCCCTTAGAACAACTAAATGAACTGCCTGACATGAAAGTGTCAAGAGAGATGAAAGAAAAAGAGGATGCAAGGTTACTTCTCCAATTTAAAGAGGAGAAGAGACAGAAAAGACTCTACAAGCATGCTCCTACTCTCTCTCCAGTTCAAGAAAGCCCTGTCCAAGAAGACGTGGTTCAACAAGAACCTCAGGTAGACAAAGAAGAAGATAGGATCAAAATGATCAACTACCTGAGTGCCACAGGCTTCTATCAGGCAGATGCACTTCTTCCCTTGTCTTATGACTTTGTTGAGTTTGAGTACTTTAAAAAACTTGAGCTTGAGTTAGTCAAGGAGAGAAAGACAACTAAGAACAAACCAAGGGAAGAAGCTGCAAAGTCAAGAGCCATTATCCAAAAGAGTATGAAGAAGTCTGCTGACAGACAAAGGATGATGAGCTTCTTGAAGCTGTATGGATTCTCCAGAAGGAGACTTGGCCCTATGTCTCTATCCACAATGGATGAGCATATAAGGGTAATCAAGCAGAAGATCAAGAGTGGATAGTTGATTGACTTACACTCTCTTCCAAGTCAAATCCCACCTGAAGTGGAGGTTAAGGTTGAACAACCTGAGAAAACACAACCCGGATCTCCTGTTGAGCCTCAGCAAGCTTTATCTTCAGATCCACAGCAGGGTCAAACTCCCTCTCCTTCTGAACCTGTGAGGGAGGAACACCCAATTGAGAAAGACAAGGATGATCAACAAGGTGCTGCAAACCAGTCTTCTCATTTAAAGTCATCTAAGAGGAAGAAGAGGATGGCTTCTAAACCAAAGTCTAAGAAGAAGAAGCCTAAATCATCTACCTCTACACCTCAGGCTGAGTCAGATCAACCTGAGGAAGCGCATGAAGAGGCAGCCCAATAAACTCCAATGCAAGTGCTCCTCTTGCAGCTGAGACACCCATCCTATCCTGGACCTTCTCTACCAATCCAGAAAGATGGCATGTAATCAGAGATCAAGGTGTTGAAAATGTCTATACATGGCAAGACATAATCAACTTACCTCTGCATGATCTCTTTGAGATGAGAAGATACTATGAAAGTCTGAATGATCCTGACCATCTATTGAAGAAGGGTATGGTCATGATTGTTTTGAAGACTACTAACATATGAAGATCTTCTAAATGTTTTGGTAGCATCAGCCTAGGGGGAGTTTGTAAGGATTCCTTTAAGTCTGATGCAAAACAAAACATCCAAAGTCTCTCTACAAGCAATGCATTAAAGAACTGAAGTAGAATTGCTTCGGAAGTTTTACACCATGCACTAGAAATATTCTAAGTGTAAAATCTTCTGAAGCCAAGACCAATATCTTCCCAAGCCAAATATGAAGTCTTCCGAAGCCTCAGAGACAAAGTCTTCCGAAGCTTCATCCTATGAAGACAGATTTCTTCCGAAGACTTTTAGTAACATGCTTTATCTGATGTACTGTTCAATAAAGCTGGACACCTTTCCGATGCATCTCTGTCTCTCGGATTTCACCATGAAGGAATGCACTCTTCACATCTAATTGATAGACTTTGATCTTCATATATGATGCATAGGCAAGGAAGATGCGGATGGATTCCATCCTTGCCACGGGTGCAAACACTTCATTGTAATCAATCCCCTCGACTTGTCGAAATCCCTGAACTACCAGTCGAGCCTTGTTCCTGATAATGACACCTTGATCATCCTTCTTGCATTTCAAGACCCATTTGGTGCCAATGACCTTAGCACCTTTAGGTCTATCTACCAGAGTCCATACACATAACTTCTTGAACTGAAGAAGTTCTTCTTGCATGGCACTCACCCATGCCTCATCATTCAGTGCTTCACTGACATATTTTGGCTCAAACTGCGAGACAAAACACCTATAAGCACCATCGTGAATATATCCTTTTTCCATTACTGAGGCATAATCAGCTGAGTACAACTGATTTCTGGTTTGCACTCCTGATCTGACATCCCCAACGACATTGTCTAGGGGATGATAGACATTTAGACGTGATCCTGGAGTGGTAGGAACAACTACCTCAAGCCAAGATTATGAACATTTGGTTCTGCATCTGAGGTAGAAGGAGTTTGAGGTTCCGAAGTCGAAGAGGCATCACTGTTAGATGCTTGTGGACTTGTAGGAATTGGAACCTGTCCCTCCTGATTGTTCTGGTCATCTTCTTCAGCTTCCTCTTCTGAGGAGGAGTCACTGTCTTCGATTGCTCCCCCTGAGTGGTGAGATGATTCTCCCTGTAAGCTCGATGATGTTGAATCAAGTGATGGTGTATTCAAGATATCATTCATCATCCATGTAGCTAACTCGTCATCAGAAGGGGAGATAGGTATGTTGAAGGACTTGAAGAATCCATCATACTCGAAAAAGTAAGCGGGTCCTTTTCCAGTAGGTGGTGTGGTATATCTCTGAACATCAACATTACACCACACTTCTACTAAACTTGTTGAGTTGTTGTAAAC
This sequence comes from Flaveria ramosissima, assembly GCA_025215565.1. Taxonomy (NCBI): domain Eukaryota; kingdom Viridiplantae; phylum Streptophyta; class Magnoliopsida; order Asterales; family Asteraceae; genus Flaveria; species Flaveria ramosissima. The sequence continues at coordinate 37,430,228 of CM046030.1, forward strand.
TCTCTTGTTCGGTATGTTGTATCCTAGGAAGATCCCTTCATAAGCCTTCTCGCTGAATTTCTCTCTTGACTCTTCTTCAGAAGTGTGAACGGCGCGCCAAATGGTTCGAGATACTCAAGATTAGGTTTACGTCGTTGTAGTAACTCGTAACATGTCTTGCCATGGCGCTTGACTACCAGAACTCGATTTAATGTGTAACATGCATTTGCCACTACCTCATTCCAGAATTGGATAGGCAGTTTCGAGTCTGCTAGCATTGCCTGTGCTGTCTCTATCAAGTTTCGATTCTTTCTCTCAGCAAAACCATTCATCTGAGGCGTGTACGCAGGAGTGAACTGGTGCACAATTCCCTTTTCCTTGCAGTAAGCCTCCATCCACTGATTCTTGAATTCAGTCCCGTTGTCTGAGCGAACCTGTCTCACCTTCAGCTTGTAGAGAGATTCCAGTGTGGTTACTAATTCCTTGAATGACTCAAATGTTTCTGATTTGGACTTCAGAAACATTACCCAAGAGAATCTTTGTGAAGTCGCTGGATCGGTAAACATCCGAGCATGTTCTTGACGAAAGGATAAACAACAGCAAAAACAAGAGACAATCAATAACACGAACTATAGTTTAATGGTTTCATTGATAAAACCTAACGATTAAAAGCTCGTTACAACATAAGAATCAAGACTCTTGGCAAGGGGAGATCGAGCATGACCTCCCCTCTCTTCCGGCAGCCCTAGGCTCCGGGCAGACTCCCTCCCCAAACCCTTAACTCTCTGCACATTGAAACTGGTATATATAGGCCTCGGCCCATATTAGATGCGTCTGGGCCCATTCATGCGATTAGATCATGCGTATGGTTCAATCGTACGACTGGACAATGCTTATGGTTCAGTCTTACGAATGACCCAATCACATCTCTCAGTCGCACGACTGGCCCATTAGCAAGGCTCTGTCGCACGACTGAGTCTCATTCGCATATGCTCCTGCGAATGACCGAGTTTCATGTGTTTACAACATATCAGATATATTACATTAAGCCTAGACTATTCGACAAGCGACGGTCACACTATATATGACAATATATGCTCCAACACTGACTACTAAAGCTTTCTTGGTTTCATCAGATGATTTTGTTTCATCTTTAACCTCAGGCAAGGGAAGACTTTGATAAGGCTTTTGAAAAGTCTTCTGAGCTGGTTGAAACCCTTTTGATTGCTAAAACTTAATTGAGCATTTCCTCCATTATTTCTTGGAGCTTTACATTATCTGGAGAAGTGTCCATAACTATTACACTTAAAACATCTAGATTTTGACTTGTCAAACCCAACAATTTTGTTAGCAGTTGGCTTGTACTTCCTATTGACATATGAATGATTTTGTGTCCTGTAGGCAATCATCACCATCTGCCAGTTTAAGTCAATCTCTTCAACATCTTCAGGATCAATCTCAAACAAATCCTGTAAAACAAAATCTAATTGAGTTAAATGGCTACCTTGATATGCTTGAAAACTAGCCACAAATGCAGTGAATGCAGTTTTAGACTCTTAATCCTCTAATAGGATGTTTATCACATCTTTAACTTTGCTAGATTTAGCAGAGTTAGATGAAGAAGTCTCTGTTTGAACATTAGATGTTTGAGACTGAGATTTAGGAGGAGATTGAGAATGAGACTGAGTTGTATAAGCAGGAGCACTGGTAAATGATGAGTCAGTGAAAAATCCTGCTCCAACAAACAAATCTCCCTCTTCTTCTGTATTTTTCTCACTTTTGCCATGAATGCATTCTCAATAGTGGTTGCAGGAGAAGCAACAAACTGATACTGAGACATTGATGCTGCTCTATCGTTGTTCCTTGAGCTTTCATCAATCTATACTGACTCTATCTTAGCAATAAGTAAATCTAGATCCATAGGGAACTTCTCAGTATGCTTTAGTAAGGTTACTGTTTGTTTCCATGATGAGGGTAAAGCATTGAGTAGTCTAAGATTTAGATCTTCAAGATCAGGCTTAATACCAGCTGTTGACATCTCAGTTGTAAGTTGAACGAATCTGTTCATCATCTGATTTATGATTTCTCCAGACAAATGTTGAAACAATTCTAATTGTCTTTTCAACTTTTGTTTCTTGAGATTTTGAATCTCCTTGCCTCCTTCACAAATGGTCTTTAAGGCTTTATATAAGGTGTATCCAGTTTGATATGCATGAAGCCTTGCAAGAACTTCCAAAGGTAGTCCTTTACGCATCAAGGAATATGCTTTGATATCATTCTTTACTCTTTTCAAATCATCTCCTTGAAGACCATCTTCAGGATAGGGTTCTGGAGAATCTTTAGTATAAAAAAACCCCCTGTCAGGCCCATCTGTGATTATAGGAATGTATGGTCCTTTTTCTATAGATTTCCAAAGATCAGTGTCAATGAAATTAAAATGTTGTTTTAGCCTAAGAGACCAATTTTTAAAATCAGCTCTATTTTTTAGTTTTGGAACTCTATTTTCAGAATCTTCTGATTTCACCATTCTTATATTTTTGTTGTTTTTCTTAGATTTTGACTTAAGAAAATAAATGCAAAAGTTTTTGAAAAATTTTCTTTTTTTTAAAAAAAATTCTAAGTATCAAAGGTGATACGCCTAAACAGTGATTATACTCCCAAACAGTTGATGCGCCTGAGTTGAGAAACGTCTAAGGGAATGCCTTAGAAAATTTTCAAAACGCCCAAGTTGATGCGTCCAAACAGTTTTAAAACGCCTGAACAGTTGAAATGCGCCTAAACAGTTGTAAAGCGCCTCAACAGTTGAAATGCGCCTAAACAGTTGTAATGCGCCTGAACAGTTGTCAAACGTCTAAACACTTATAATCTGTCTCAACAAATATGATGTGTCTTGCCTTTTTCTATTCAACAATAGTCAAACGTCTGAACTAAAAAACGTCCACATAGTGTTAATGCGCCTAAACAATAGTCAAACGCCTAACATTTAGACAAATTTTTCAGCCAATTCAACTCATGCGCCACATTCATCATGTTCATATGAATGTAACTAACTCAAATCTTCTGAAATTCTTCAAATGTTGATGAATTGGATTGAAACTTTCCAATTAAGCATGTTTTATACCGATAATCATTCTTCTAACATCCATTTCTTTCAATATCAACAACAAATCAATCAATTTTAAGATTTTCAGTTCGAAAAATAGTGACCTTTTTCGAAAACAAATTCAACAAATTAACTTGAATTTGATGAATTTAATTGCTAATTGTGATTCAAATCATGTTTCTGATGATGAAACACATCTGAAATTCACAAATTTTCAATTGAATTGTCTATCAATCACAGATTCAGTGAGATTTTCGAGTTTTAAAGTTTGACAAACTTCAAAAATCAATCACTAACAACTTACCAACAGCTCTGATACCATTTGATAAGATCAAATGTACCAATCTGTGATGATGTATGAATACAATTCAATGAAATACAAACAAAGTAATCAAATCAAGCAAGATATCAACAAAATTCATAGTTTCATTAATATCAAGCAAAGACAAATTACAAAGTACGTAAGCAGGTTCGTATTCAACTAGTTACCTACTACCTGTAAGTCTAAGCTATTTATAATGAAACAAAAAGGAACTAACTAATTACAAAACTAGTCCATATACTATTACAAAGTATTAAAAGGACATCTAAAGACAACATGTTAATCTTTCTAAAGCACTAACACACAATAGACACCGGCACACCATGACTAGTTACAATTTCCCTGATGAATAGATCAGCCAACCTCTCAGATGAATATGTCTCGCGGATCGGTAGAAAGTGAGCACTCTTCGTCAAACAATCAACTATCACCCATATGGCATCATACCATTTCGGGGTACGCGGCAGCTTCGTAATGAAATCAATGGTGATGTGCTCCCACTTCCATTCCGGTATATCCAAGGGTTGGATCTTCCCATACGGCTTCTGGTGCTCGGCCTTCACTTGCAAGCAAGTAAGGCACTTACTCACATACTCCACTACATCACGCTTCATACCCGGCCACCAATAATCTTTCTTCATGTTGTGGTACGTTTTCGTAGCACCGGGATGAATAGAGTATGGAGTCTTATGAGCTTCCTCCATGATCTTCACGCGTAGATCCCCAAAATGAGGAATCCACACACGACCCAATCGGGTTCTAACACCGAGTGTGTTTTCACCCAATTCCGTAACCAGACCTCTCATTCTTTCAGAGTTAATACGATCTTCTTTCAATGCCTCATCTTGAAACTCTTTGACCTGCTTCATCACATCCGAGGTCATGATCAACCGGTATGCTTTCACTCGAATTGGCTCGGGTCTCTCCTTTCGGCTAAGGGCATCCGCCACCATGTTGGCTTTGCACGGATGGTAATGGATCTCACAATCATAGTCTTTTATGAGCTCCAACCATCGTCTCTGCCTCATGTTCAGATCCTTGTGCTCAAAGAAGTATTTCAAGCTCTTGTGATCGTTGAATATGGTGCACTTCGTCCCGTAAAGATAGTGCCTCTAAATTTTTAATGCAAAGACCACAGCTGCTAGCTCCAAGTCATGAGTAGCATAATTGACCTCATGAACCTTCAACTGTCGGGATGCATAGGCTATAACTTTTCCTCTCTGCATTAACACGCATCCCAAGCCCGAGTACGAAGCATCAGAATAAACCACCAAATCTTCGCTTCCATCGGGTAATGACAGAACTGGAGCTTGAGTCAACCTCGCCTTCAGTTCATCAAACGCCTTCTCTTGAGCTTGACCCCATATAAACTTTACATCTTTCCGGGTCAACTTGGTTAGTGGAGAAGCGATCTTAGAGAAGTCTTGAATGAACCTTCTGTAGTAGCCCGCCAAACCCAAGAAACTACGGATCTCGGATGGCATCTTTGGAGAAGTCCATTGCATAACCGCCTCCACCTTTGCCGGGTCCACCATGATCCCATCAGGGTTCACCACATGACCCAAGAATTGAACTTCGCGCAACCAGAACGCGCACTTGGAGAATTTAGCATACAACTTCTCCCTCTGCAGCGTCTCCAGAACCTCCCGAATGTGATCGGCATGTTCAATCTCGCTCTTTAAATCAGGATATCATCAATAAACACATTCACTGATTTATCCAACATCGGCCAACACATACGGTTCATCAAATCCATAAAAGCAGCTGGTGCGTTGGTCAAACCAAAAAACATGACAAGAAACTCGTAGTGACCATAGCGCTTGCGAAAAGCTGTTTTAGGAATATCTTGCTCCTTCACCTTCAACTGGTGATAACCAGATCGAAGATCTATCGTTGAAAACCAACTGGCACCCTGAAGCTGATCGAACAAATCATCTATCGTTGGTAAGGGGTATCGGTTCTTTACCGTCAACTTGTTCAGCTCACGGTAGTCAATACACATCCTCATACTACCGTCTTTCTTCTTCACAAACAGGACCGGTGCACCCCAAGGAGAGATACTCGGTCTAATGAACCCCTTATCAAGCAGCTCTTGCAACTGCTCCATCAACTCTTTCATCTCTGTCGGAGCCAGCCGATACGGTGCCTTGACAACAGGTTGGGCACCCGGTATCAGATCAATCTGAAACTCGATCTCTTGGTCGGGTGGCACTCCCGATAAGTCTTCTGGAAACACGTCTGGAAAGTCACACACAACCGGTACATCGGCTAGTTGTGGGGTTGGCGTATCCACATCCTTTGCATAGGCCAAGTAAGCGCTACATCCGCGCCTCATACACTTTCCCGCCACTGCCATCGAGATCACTTTCGGGATCGTAGTAACCAGATCACCATAAACCGTCACTGAACTACCGTCAGGCGCTGTCAAACAAATCATCTTCTTGCGACACACAATGCTCGCCTCGAAGTCCGCCAACCAATCCATCCCAAGAACCAAATCGAAACCACCTAAGGTGATCACGAACGGTCTAACAGGGAACTTATGACCCTCAAGTTCCACATTACAGTTCTCTATCATCTCAGAAATCCTGGTAGACTTACCTATGGCAGTTTCTATCAAATCATACTGCGCTTTACATTCATTCGTGACCATACAACATACATATTCATCGAAATATAATTATTATCTTCCATTACATTCGTTAACTTTCGTTCGTTTTATACGTTCGTTCTTCCGAGTCTGTTGCGACAACAGGGTCGCTCACCTCATTAGCAATCTCAACAATTGCACGCTATCCGAGTCTTTTTCAACCATAGGGTTCCTCACCTCATTGCCAATCTCAATGATAGCACGCTATCCGAGTCTCTTACAACAAAAGGGTTGCTCACCTCATGGCAACCTCAACGATAGCACGCTATCCGAGTCTCTTGCAACAACTGGGTTGCTCACCTCATGGGCAATCTCAACGATTGCAAGCTATCCGAGTCTCTTGCACCACAGGGTTGCTCACCTCATATATGTGCTTGCAAGCCTTTCCTTCGTTCATTCATCATTCAATTATGCATGCATTCTTACTTCATGTTCTTCTTTCATTATCTTTCACTTTACGTTACATAATACTTCATTCATTCATTAACACGACACGTAAAGCCACAAGAAAGATAAACATACATCATAATAAAGAACATATCATACATAGTCATCATCATCATACAGGGGCAACATCATACATACAGGGGCAACATCATACATACATAACATGCATAAACATGCAACATCATCATCATCATGCCAAACATGCTCTCTAAGGTCATAACAGTCATCTTACCTGCTCTTACGGGAACCTTTACGTCAAAACTTACATCTGCACTTTCCCCCGAAAGTCAGAAGTCGAACTACACTTTCCTTCGAATGCAACAGCCCTATTCAGGCGTATGGACACCCTTCAGTCGCATGGCCTACATGCGACTGAACATCATGCGATTGGATTCATGCTGATGAACATCTATGCGAATGGACACCCAGTCGTGCATATGGACCTCATGCGGATGGAACTAATGCGAATAGCACCTATGCGACTGACCTCATGCGAATGGACTCATGCGACTGCACCTATGCGAGTGGACCCTCAGTCGTATGACTCCCCATGCGACTGGACTCTCAATCGTACGAATGGAACCTTGATCGTGCGAATGAACCCTCAATCGTGCGAATGAACCCTCAATTATGCGAATGAACCTCAATCGCCTCTCAGTCGGCCGTATGGCCTCCAGTCGGTCTCCTAGCTGATACAGAATGGAGTTCATCCCGAACCCAATATGCCATTTTCGCCCTCCAAGCTCATCCAAACCCATTCTAGGCCTAAATCAACCATCCTAGATTTTAGGAACGCATACTACAATACCATACAAGCAGACACAAGCCCGGAAACAAACTCCAAACGCATCACACGCAACACACCCAAATGGGTCATAAACACACACATACAAAACGGGTTTTTCATGCTTTCCAGCCCCAAAATCGTTTGAAAACAAGTAAAAGTGGGGTCCTAGAACTCAGAAAAACGAGCACAACGACAAGGGCTTCGATTTGACTCGCTCCTTAACGATTTTGGCCACTCGAACCAACCCGAACCAACAGTTCTTCCTCTTTTCTTCCTTCCTCTCATCTCCTCTCTTTTCTTGGCTGAAATGTGAGTGTGTGGGGAGAGTATGGCTGCCCTCTCCCTACTAATACCACCACATTTCCAACTTTCCTTCGTTGGCGAGTTTGGTCTCTCGACTTTGAACTTTATTTCTTTTTCTTCATTCGCCAGCTTCAAAATAAATAATAACCGGGTGTTACAGTTCGACAATGTTTTCTTTTTATTTTCTTTTATTTTTCTTATTTTAATTTCCTATTTCTATAAAATCCAAAAACACAAAAAAAATATTTTCGGTTTTAGAATTTTAGGGGGAGAATAGTTTAGAGTAGTATTAAATTAGTTGTTTTATTTAATTACTTAAAAAAAGGGGGAGAAGAACAACTTAGCTAAAAGGATTGAAATCAAATTTTGTATACAGGAAACAGATTGTTTAGGACTTTAAAATGTGTGAATCCAAGGCTTGTCAACATGAATTATCAGTGTTAATTGATGTCAAGTCAACGTTTGCGGAATTAACGTTGATTTGGTTTAATTGTGTTAAACAAACAACTTTAAATATCAATAAAAGATCAAGAACACACGTAACAAAACACAATTAATGATTAATCTGTATTTTATTATAATGTGTTGATGATTACAAAAGAATAGAATGAACGATATCAAAGAATGCTATGATGTTATGAATGCTAAGGTTGATTGAAAGACTTTGGTGATTGTTGTATTGCTTGCTGTTCTTAATCAATCAATCGTCTAACTCAATCGTGTTTGAATCGAAACCTAGGATCCATATTTATAGATAGAGGTGTTTCAGTTATAGGAAACACTGGATCTCTTGGGATTTGATTTGATTCTGTTAAGGAATCATCGGATTTCTCGGGATTCGTATAACCGCCTTGTTGACTTGTTGACTTATTGACTTCAGTAGTAATTTGTTCTTCCATAGATAATGTTCTTCCGAAGTTAACTTGTTCTTCCGAAGGTGTCTTGTTCTTCCGAAGGTAACTTGTTCTTCCGAAGGTATCTTGTTCTTCCGAAGGTAACTTGTTCTTCCAAAGGTATCTTGTTCTTCCGAATGTATCTTGTTCTTCCGAAGATATCTTGTTCTTCCGAAGGTAACTTGTTGTTCATCCGCAGAAGATCTTTGGATGTATAATTACTTGTAAAAAATATATCTACGGAAGAACAAAATGTTCATCCGTAGATGTTTCTTATACTTGGTCAATTTCATAAATAGACCAATTATAATGTTTGTTCCTGCAACCATACATAAACCAACACATATATAAATGGGTTAACCTATATATTTAATGCATACACAATAATGAAATACAAAAGTTCATTACAGATATTAATTCAAGTACTAAGCCTATACATAATGACTAGATCTACTGATTCTAGACCTAACAATACTCCCCCTTAGGCTTAGATACTTGCAATCAGTTCTTCAAAACTGAAAGATCCTTGATTCTGGCAATCATTTGTTGTAGAAGTAAGAAACAGCAGTCTTCTGATCATCATACTTGTAGTTGATCTTCATCTTGCTGAACTTCTTCAGAGTCTCATAACTGATTCCCAGAACATCTTCCTCTGTAGTGAGTGTGTCTAACACCTTGTTGTTATTCACCACTTCATGTCATCTTGTTCTGAGATTCTGAGTTCTGTTACTTCATCAAAAGTTGTTCCCTTCAGCGGTCCAGCATTGAATCTTCTTCTTTTGTATGCTTTGGCATGTAGTTTGTCAATTACTTGAATCACAGGACATGCAGGAACAGATCATTTTGTGCTTTTTCATCGGTCAGCTTAGGAAAGAATTTGTCATTTAGATATGAAGTGTAGCTGGGATGAAGTAGTTTGATTTCAACAGGATCAAAGATCCTGATCTTCTCAGCTTTCTTGTTCTCAGCATTTCTCAGTAGGACTAACTCCTTTGTCTTCTCAACATAACCCCATTCAGTGATTGGGTATATGAATTGAGTCCCTTCAATGCATTTGAGTGCTGATTTGTTTCTGTTGTTGTAGCCAACCCTCTTCAAGAATTCATCATCTACATATTCTGAGGCATTGGACTTGTATCTTTTGAGCCCTTTGATTCTCTTTTGATGTTCTATATCTTCTCTTTTAGCTTCTATCAGCACATCATCTTTAAATTTTGTCTTCAACTTTCCCACTAGAGTTGAGAAATCTCTTCCTCTAGGGTGAATTGGATAATTACTGATGATTAAGCTTTGAAGATCTTTCATGTCATTCTCTGGCAGACTCACCACTGAGAGTACATCATGGAAGTATTCAACTCTTCCAGATGTTCTTTTAATAATGGCACAATCCCAGTCTGGATCATATTTCCAGGCCATTATCCTGTTTTCTTCCACAGAGCTGGGAGTTGTGAGGTGGTCTATCAGTTGAATTAGAGTGGACTTTTGCTCGGTTATCTCTCTAACTGTAGTCCCAAGTGGCCATACTTTGCCAGGTATTACTTCTCTTGGCTCTCTGATCAATTTCTCCTTTCCTTTGTGCTGATCTTTAGGTTCAACTGTTATAGGTTCAGCTGGAAATTTGCTTTGTTGCTCATAAGATGGATGTGGAGCTTTAGTTCTGAATTTTACACCAGTATCCAGCTCAACTTTTATCACATGCTCCATCATCCTTCTGAGTTCCCCTACTGATCTTCCTTTAAGCTCATGAGGTTTGTAATTATGTCCTTCTAACCAGCAAGTCATGTTGTATTTGCTCAGCTTGGCTGTGTCACAATGTCCCAACTCCTTCTTTGTTTTCTGAATGGATTGAAAGGTGCTGAAGGCTTCATAATCACAATTTGGAATCATAAAGCATGCAAGCTCAAATTCTTTTAACAGATTCTTCATCTCAGTCATGTTTAGTCTCTCAACCATGTCATAAGGGAAACCATGGTTTGTAAGTGTCATGAACATGGTTGATTCAGGCCTCTCTTCAAATATGTCACTTGTAGTCAGAAGATCATCAGCCTTTGAGACTTCTTCTTCTGGTGGAGAGTCTCCTTTGATTATTCTTCCCACTCTTCATCAGTTTCATCTTCTTTCTGAGAGATAGGCTTCACAGTAGATAAATCTACTGAAGGGGTGTGTTCAGGAGAAGTAAGCTTTTGTTTCTTGGAGACACTTTCATCAATAGTTATTTTCTTCTCAGCAGTACCAAGATACTTTCTTTTCCTTGAGTACAGGATCATTTCTTTTGATGCCTCAGGACATTGTTTTGTTTGTGCAGTTGAACCCTTAGCATTAGATTCCAATGAACTGATCTTCAATTTAAGTTGCTCAATCTCTTCTTCTTTTCTCTTTATCATATTTGACTGAGCAGTCATAGTGCTAGATGCTTGTTCAAATTTCATCATGATCTTTTCCTTTTCTTTCTTTTCAGATTCTGCTGATTCTTTAAGCTCAGCTTCCTTATCCAGTAAAGCACCAATGACTTCTTTATCACTTTGAGCATCTTCTCTCAGTCTTTTTATTCTTGCTTGCTGTCTTATCAATTCTTCATCCTTTTCTTTTATCATTCTCTTCAGTTCTTGTATTCTTTCCTTTCTTTTGTTTGATTTGAGTACCAGCTTGTTGTACTCAGCAACCAGATAGCTCTTGCTGACAGGGATATCATTATCACTTAGATCATCTTCATTGTAAGCAATAACATCAACATGGTCTGCTGCTGCATCTACTTCCTGATGCTGTGACTCAATCTCATCATCTTTAACTTCCTCATGATCAACACTTGCTGAGCTTGACCTTGGTTCAGTGGCTTGATCTACATGCTCTTGAGGAGTTTGTTGTTGTTGATGATCAGTCACTGGAGATACTTGTTCAGTTTCATTAATGTCAACAGGAATTATCAGTGTTAATTGATGTCAAGTCAACGTTTGCGGAATTAACGTTGATTTGGTTTAATTGTGTTAAACAAACAACTTTAAATATCAATAAAAGATCAAGAACACACGTAACAAAACACAATTAATGATTAATCTGTATTTTATTATAATGTGTTGATGATTACAAAAGAATAGAATGAACGATATCAAAGAATGCTATGATGTTATGAATGCTAAGGTTGATTGAAAGACTTTGGTGATTGTTGTATTCCTATTGCTGTTCTTAATCAATCAATCGTCTAACTCAATCGTGTTTGAATCGAAACCTAGGATCCATATTTATAGACAGAGGTGTTTCAGTTATAGGAAACACCGGATCTCTTGGGATTTGATTTGTTTCTGTTAAGGAATCATCGGATTTCTCGGGATTCGCATAACCGCCTTGTTGACTTGTTGACTTGTTGACTTGTACCACTTGTATAATACAAGTGTTTGGACTCCGCAGGAATATTGTCTTCAGTAGTAATTTGTTCTTCCGTAGATAATGTTCTTCCGAAGTTAACTTGTTCTTCCGAAGGTGTCTTGTTCTTCCGAAGGTAACTTGTTCTTCCGAAGGTAACTTGTTCTTCCGAAGGTATCTTGTTCTTCCGAAGGTAACTTGTTCTTCCGAAGGTATCTTGTTCTTCCGAAGGTATCTTGTTCTTCCGAAGATATCTTGTTCTTCCGAAGGTAACTTGTTGTTCATCCGCAGAAGATCTTTGGATGTATAATTACTTGTAAAAAATATATCTACGGAAGAACAAAATGTTCATCCGTAGATGTTTCTTATACTTGGTCAATTTCATAAATAGACCAATTATAATGTTTGTTCCTGCAACCATACATAAACCAACACATATATAAATGGGTTAACCTATATATTTAATGCATACACAATAATGAAATACACAAGTTCATTACAGATATGAATTCAAGTACTAAGCCTATACATAATGACTAGATCTACTGATTCTAGACCTAACAATACTCCCCCTTAGGCTTAGATACTTGCAATCAGTTCTTCAAAACTGAAAGATCCTTGATTCTGGCAATCATTTTGTTGTAGAAGTAAGAAACAGCAGTCTTCTGATCATCATACTTGTAGTTGATCTTCATCTTGCTGAACTTCTTCAGAGTCTCATAACTGATTCCCAGAACATCTTCCTCTGTAGTGAGTGTGTCTAACACCTTGTTGTTATTCACCACTTCTAGCTCATCTTGTTCTGAGATTCTGAGTTCTGTTACTACATCAAAAGTTGTTCCCTTCAGCAATCCAGCATTGAATCTTCTTCTTTTGTATGCTTTGGCATGTAGTTTGTCAATTACTTGAATCACAGGACATGCAGGAACAGATCATTTTGTGCTTTTTCATCGGTCAGCTTAGGAAAGAATTTGTCATTTAGATATGAAGTGTAGCTGGGATGAAGTAGTTTGATTTCAACAGGATCAAAGATCCTGATCTTCTCAGCTTTCTTGTTCTCAGCATTTCTCAGTAGGACTAACTCCTTTGTCTTCTCAACATAACCCCATTCAGTGATTGGGTATGTGAATTGAGTCCCTTCAATGCATTTGAGTGCTGATTTGTTTCTGTTGTTGTAGCCAACCCTCTTGAAGAATTCATCATCTACATATTTTGAGGCATTGGACTTGTATCTTTTGAGCCCTTTGATTCTCTTTTGATGTTCTATATTTTCTCTTTTAGCTTCTATCAGCACATCATCTTTAAATTTTGTCTTCAACTTTCCCACTAGAGTTGAGAAATCTCTTCCTCTAGGGTGAATTGAATAATTACTGATGATTAAGCTTTGAAGATCTTTGATGTTATTCTCTGGCAGACTCACCACTGAGAGTACATCATGGAAGTATTCAACTCTTCCAGATTTTCTTTTAATAATGGCACAATCCCAGTCTGGATCATACTTCCAGGCCATTATCCTATTTTCTTCCACAGAGCTGGGAGTTTTGAGGTGGTCTATCAGTTGAATTAGAATGGACTTTTGCTCGGTTATCTCTCTAACTGTAGTCCCAAGTGGCCATACTTTGCCAGGTATTACTTCTCTTGGCTCTCTGATCAATTTCTCCTTTCCTTTATGCTGATCTTTAGGTTCAACTGTTATAGGTTCAGCTGGAAATTTGCTTTGTTGCTCATAAGATGGATGTGGAGCTTCAGTTCTGAATTTTACACCAGTATCCAGCTCAACTTTCATCACATGCTCCATCATCCTTCTGAGTTCCCCTACTGATCTTCCTTTAAGCTTATGAGGTTTGTAATTATGTCCTTGTAACCAGCAAGTCATGTTGTATTTGCTCAGCTTGGCTGTGTCACAATGTCCCAACTCCTTCTTTGTCTTCTGAATGGATTGAAAGGTGCTGAAGGCTTCATAATCACAATTTGGAATCATAAAGCATGCAAGCTCAAATTCTTTTAACAGATTCTTCATCTCAGTCATGTTTAGTCTCTCAACCATGTCATAAGGGAAACCATGGTTTGTAAGTGTCATGAACATGGTTGATTCAGGCCTCTCTTCAAATATGTCACTTGTAGTCAGAAGATCATCAGCCTTTGAGACTTCTTGTTCTGGTGGAGAGTCTCCTTTGATTAATTCTTCCCACTCTTCATCAGTTTCATCTTCTTTCTGAGAGATAGGCTTCACAGTAGATAAATCTACTGAAGGGGTGTGTTCAGGAGAAGTAAGCTTTTGTTTCTTGGAGACACTTTCATCAATAGTTATTTTCTTCTCAGCAGTACCAAGATACTTTCTTTTCCTTGAGTACAGGATCATTTCTTTTGATGCCTCAGGACATTGTTTTGTTTGTGCAGTTGAACCCTTAGCATTAGATTCCAATGAACTGATCTTCAATTTAAGTTGCTCAATCTCTTCTTCTTTTCTCTTTATCATATTTGACTGAGCAGTCATAGTGCTAGATGCTTGTTCAAATTTCATCATGATCTTTTCCTTTTCTTTCTTCTCAGATTCTGCTGATTCTTTAAGCTCAGCTTCCTTATCCAGTAAAGCATCAATGACTTCTTTATCACTTTGAGCATCTTCTCTCAGTCTTTTTATTCTTGCTTGCTGTCTTATCAATTCTTCATCCTTTTCTTTTATCATTCCCTTCAATTCTTGTATTCTTTCCTTTCTTTTGTTTGATTTGAGTACCAGCTTGTTGTACTCAGCAACCAGATAGCTCTTGCTGACAGGGATATCATTATCACTTAGATCATCTTCATTGTAAGCAATAACATCAACATGGTCTGCTGCTGCATCTACTTCCTGATGCTGAGACTCAATCTCATCATCTTTAACTTCCTCATGATCAACACTTGCTGAGCTTGACCTTGGTTCAGTGGCTTGATCTACATGCTCTTGAGGAGTTTGTTGTTGTTGATGATCAGTCACTGGAGATACTTGTTTAGTTTCATTGATGTCAATAGGAATTATCAGTGTTAATTGATGTCAAGTCAACGTTTGCGGAATTAACGTTGATTTGGTTTAATTGTGTTAAACAAACAACTTTAAATATCAATAAAAGATCAAGAACACACGTAACAAAACACAATTAATGATTAATCTGTATTTTATTATAATGTGTTGATGATTACAAAAGAATAGAATGAACGATATCAAAGAATGCTATGATGTTATGAATGCTAAGGTTGATTGAAAGACTTTGGTGATTGTTGTATTGCTATTGCTGTTCTTAATCAATCAATCGTCTAACTCAATCGTGTTTGAATCGAAACCTAGGATCCATATTTATAGACAGAGGTGTTTCAGTTATAGGAAACACCGGATCTCTTGGGATTTGATTTGTTTCTGTTAAGGAATCATCGGATTTCTCGGGATTCGTATAACCGCCTTGTTGACTTATTGACTTGTACCACTTGTATAATACAAGTGTTTGGACTCCGCAGGAATATTGTCTTCAGTAGTAATTTGTTCTTCCGTAGATAATGTTCTTCCGAAGTTAACTTGTTCTTCCGAAGGTGTCTTGTTCTTCCGAAGGTAACTTGTTCTTCCGAAGGTATCTTGTTCTTCCGAAGGTAACTTGTTCTTCCGAAGGTATCTTGTTCTTCCGAAGGTATCTTGTTCTTCTGAAGATATCTTGTTCTTCCGAAGGTAACTTGTTGTTCATCCGCAGAAGATCTTTGGATGTATAATTACTTGTAAGAAATATATCTACGGAAGAACAAAATGTTCATCCGTAGATGTTTCTTATACCTGGTCAATTTCATAAATAGACCAATTATAATGTTTGTTCCTGCAACCATACATAAACCAATGCATATATAAATAGGTTAACCTATATATTTAATGCATACACAATAATGAAATACAAAAGTTCATTACAGATATTAATTCAAGTACTAAGCCTATACATAATGACTAGATCTACTGATTCTAGACCTAACAAAATGTTTAAATGATTAAGATGCAAAGTTCAAAGTATAAATCTGAGAAGTCTAAACAAAATAAAAGGAAAAATGATAGTAAAACTAGTATGCTACTAAGGTAACATAGAGAAAGTAGACCTAGAGGTTGCAAGTTCATTATATGATGTGTCGGTAGATTCAACACAATAGATGAGTAGACCTCATTGGTGACTTAAATTCAAACTAAATTGTTCAACTTGCCGTGGGTTCCCATCTTATCCCTAGTTAACACAATCAACGTAGTTCTAATAAGGGGTGACGAGCAAATAAATGCCACAAATGTGTGCGGATGACCATAAAAAGAGTAAAGCACGAAAAAGTTGTGTAAGCGCTATCAAGCTGATAACAAATGTTGTTGGTGCGTTACGTGCAAAAAGAAAAGAAAAATGCTCTCCCAAGAAGATAGGTTGTGTTCCTCTCCGTTGTGCGATGGCACTGACCTGATGATAAGCATAACCTAAATATTCTAGAATTTATTGTTGTTTGCGCCTCTCTGCTGTGTGATGACACTGACCTGAGGCTTGGCATCTCTTTGAAAGCTCTTTGAATAGTTTCTTCTTGTCAAAATACCCGTAGACAGCTCACAAATCTCCTGAGGAACATTGATTACCATATAAGCATGGGATCCACAAATGCTTGTTGAAATAATTAAACCTTAATTCATCATAATGTGTGTCAAAAATCAGTGTATGGATTTAAGAGGACAAGTATACTGACAATCATCATGGTTGCAATTCTTGAAAGTCCAAATCAGCGTGTGCATCTTATAGCTCTAGTATGATTTCCTAAACTTGCTAATGACTCCCGATAAAACCAACATTCTAGCATCAAAAGGTTTTGGTAACATGTCCCAAATGATTATGGTAAACCTGTATGATTCCATAATGAATCGTACCATAAATGATAAAATAGAATTGGAGTTGTGCTGTCGAAGAAGTAAAATCGGTTAGAAGTACTCTAATAGGTTTAAATCCACCTCAAAATCAAAAAATACAAAAATATGTCTTGTTTAGTGTGTTTTATTATTTCGAGTTGTTTTTCTATTTTTAGTCATTTGGTAGATAAAAGTCGGACTATACATTGGGATTCAACCTGTAAACCACTCACTAAAATAGGTCACGTCTGAGGTGACCAATCGGTTTTGAAATTTTAAAAGGATCACGTCTGAGGTGAATACATATGGTTTAAGTTAAAAGGATCACGTCTGAGGTGAATACATATGGTTTAAGTTAAAAGGATCACGTCTGAGGTGATCAAATAGTTTTTCAAATTGAAAAGGTCATGTTTGAGATGATCAACGGTCATAAATGTTTTATCTATTGTTAAAAGGATAAGTTTTTGAAAGTGCATAAGGTCAAATGAACAAGTCGGAGTCATTGGCACGACTGGACCATAAGTATAGACTAGTCGCACGAATGGAGCAAGAAGATTGAACCAGTCGCATGATTGGATCAGGAGTATGAGCCAATCGTACGAATGGTGGTGACCGACTGAGACAGTCATCCGACTGAACCCCAGTCGCACGAATGAAGCTGACCAAATTAGTTAGTCACACGACTGAAACCTAGTTGCACGACTGACTGTGACCGAATGAGCCAGTCGCACGACTGAGACCCAATCACACGAATCAAGAGTGCGAATGGATCCGGTCTCCTGACTGAAGAAAAAATTAGTATAAATAGGGCTAAGTCAGTCGCATAGCTTCATCACCCCTCAATCGCCCGAAAGTAGCGACACTCTGCAAAATTTGATTAAGTCGATTTTCCTTCCCCATTGTGTTACTGACGAGTTGTTACATCATATGCAGGTAATAAACGATCCAAATCACACAAAATGCGCGATGAAAACAAACCCTAACAGGCCAAAATTGTGTAAAATCAATAAATAAGTCATAATCCACAAACAGACCATATAAACGTGCAAATTGGTTAAAATGAAAGACATAATGTTACAATTAGAGTTCCTGCAAGTCTAAAGAATCTAAACTCAATGTTTAACATCCAGTTTTGACCTAGATTCGGGATTAAAGTGTCCAACAAAGAGGTATGCGACTGGTCACTCTGAATGAACTTCAATTGCACGATTGAACTAGGCGAGTGACTCAATCGGCCGAATGAACTGGACGAATGATTCAATCGGCCGAATGAACTAGGAGTATGAGCGCAGTTGCCCGATTGAACTCAAGCGCATGCTCAGTCGCCCGATTGAACTCAGCCGCATGCTCAGTCGCACGATTGAAGCCAATCGCATACTCAGTCAACCGACTGAACTCAGTCGTTGGTTCAATTGCACGATTGAACCAGACTGATTTCATAACAGTTTAAGTTTCAAGTGTTTCTGTTATGGATTGATCTAATGTTTATGTGTCTTATGTTAAAAAACATAGTAGAGAGGTGGACTCTCAACACCAAGCACAACATATGTGCTCACCTTGATCATACATCCCGGAACGTTTCTGAGTTCTTAGGGATTATAGCTTTTCTGCGCCGATCACGTATCTTCAAGGCTATCTCCACTCCGTGTACACCTTACAGATCCATCCAACAGTCCTTCTGGGAAGGTGCATCGTTTGACAGATCTACCGAGCCGTACTGTATACGCAGTAACATCTGTGGGCAAGAGGTAGAGGTGACAGCAGCAGACATACGACGTGTTCTGGACCTGGGTGATAATGCTGCTCACCCAACCAGGTTACACCCCTTGACTGTTCGAGGATGTTTTCTCAGAATGAAGTACTCTGGGGACATAAATGCAGGGGTGCTAAACAAAAGCAACCTGTGTCCCTAGTTTAAGTACTTAGCACACGTCATTCTCAAGTGCATTGCATCAAGGAGCGGTGGATTCGACGACCTCTCTGACCAAATTCAGAATGCCTACGTGGCATTGGTACTAAACCACCCCTTCAACTTCTCCAATATGATCTTCACGTACCTCATTGAGAACCTTCAGGCTAAAGGGAAACAGAGCGTCTGCATGTACCCATGGTTATTACAACTGATTATTGACGAGAAGCTTCTGTCACTGCCCAAGGAGAAAGAAGATGTTGTGGTGCTTGAGTTAATGGATGATACCATCTTAGGCAGGATGAAGGTCTACCTGGGCAAGCAGGTGAAGCCCCCGGTGAGGAGGTTGTTTGGGCATCTGGCCCGGGATGACTATGTGGCGCTAGCTAGGAGGAAGTGGCGCCACGACGATAGTGACTTGTATGTTGAGCAGATTGCTCTACCCTCCGATGACTCCGATGGTGATGACCACGATGCTGATCAGGGAGGTGATGGTCAGAGTGGACCAGAGTCTGCTATATTCACCCTGATTTCCAGATCGAGGAGGAGTCTGATGAAGAGCCTCTGGTGCGAACGGTGGGGAGCCGGGTTATAGCCACTGAGAGAGGTCTCAGGGCGGTTAGTGGTCGCCACGGGGAGTCTAGGGATGCTGCTATTGCTAATACAGATCCATCTTATACCCCAGACCCGCCCAGCAGCCAAGGGGGAGCCACTGTGTCTAAGGGCTCGAGGAGGAAGAGAATGGCTAACCCTTACAGCAAAAAGGGGAAGAGGCCAAGATTTACAGTGACCACATCCACTCCTATTGCCACAGCCACCACTACATCCACCACATCTACCACCACCACTACCTCAACCCCCACCACCACTTACACTCTCCCATCCACCTCTACTACAGCCAACCCTTCACCATCCACTCATATGCCACCACCCATATTCACCACTGCCACCACTACTACCACCAGCCACCAAGCAGGACCATCATCCCACACCACATTCACCACAGGACCCACTCTACCCCCCATTAGGGTAGAGGAACAGCTGGCTGCACTTAACCACATGGTGCTGAAGCTGCTGGCTGCTGACGAAAAAAAGGCTGCTCAACTAAGTCAGCTTGTGGAGTTAAATGCTACCCAAGCACAGCAGATTGCTCAGCAAGCACAACAGATTTCCCAACTCCAAGAGCAAACAGACCAGTCAATGAAGAGAAAAGAGGAGTTGGTGGCATCAAACATGACGATCATGCTCAAACTGAAGGGATCAAAAGATGAGCCTTTGAAGATTAGAGAGGGTGATGGTGATGATGATGATGTTTAAGATGATGATGGTGATGATGATGAGATTGATGAAGAAAATGATAGTGAAGATGAAGGGACAAGAGGAAAGACACATGATGATAGTGATGAAGCAGGAGATGCAGTTGCATCTGCCTCAACTCAGGGTCAAGAGAGAAGGACAAAGAGAAATCAAGACCAAGGAGCATCAGCCTCTGCCCCACCTGCTGAGAAGCCAACTATCCAAGACAAAAGTAATGCTTAGAAGTTTATGTATTTGAAAACTTTGTATTTGAATCTTGTATTAATATTATGTAATTAATGTTTATATATCTTTATCAAATGATTGATTCTCTTGATTAATTACTAATTGTTATGTGTTTACATGTTTAAATCAAGCAGTTCAAACATCTCAGCATGATGAGTATGACCCCTACAGCAAATCAAGTCTCAATTCACAATGATTCTTGATTTGCAAGGGATTGTCAGAAGGTCGGTGAGCTACACTCCTGAAGAAGGAGAAATCATTCACGACCTTACTGATGAGAAGCTTGCTGAGATGTTCAGGCTAAATCCTGACGAGATTGACAAAGATGCGCCTACTTTTGATGTTGCAAGTGACGACAAGCTCAACGATGTGGATGAAATTGAAACCGAGGATGTCACTGCAGACTACTATCCAGAGTACACTGACCGAGAGGGCAATGTGATCCCCAACTGGGGTGAGACTCTCGGCAGTGCTACATTTGACAAACTCGATGGGCGGCTTGTTTTGCTGAGATACGAGCCCAACGGACTGCACATAAGCCGAATGTCTACACCAAGCTATACAAAGTCAAGAAACATCTAAAGGTGTCAGGCAAGATCGTTGTATGGGCGTATTTTGAGGATCTTAACGTGTATGCAGTTAAGAGGGAGAAGGGTATTGAGTATTTCAGATTCCCACACGATCTGAAGATTCTCCCTGGGTTTGAGCTCAACCAGCTGGTGTGCCTAAACTTGTTATACGCTGATCCGAGGAAAATGTCAGACTGGTTTGAGGCTGCGCTAAGGAAAGAATACCACACCAGGTGGCTAAACTTCAGACCTCAACAACCGAAGAGGTACATCCGAAGGTCTGAAGTGGACCCGATATCTGGAAAGACAAAGGTGGTGTTAAAGTGGAGTCCTCCGCGTACTATGTCTAAGATTCCCTTACGGGAAATGCCACAGGACTTCACTCCACACTTTAAATGGTGGTATTACGACTGGAGAACAGATGAAGCGGTCATAGTCTTACAGAAAGAGAGCAAGATGGAAACTATTCGGGTGTTTGACCCCATGTGGCTGACCAACTTGTCTTCAAACGATGTGTATACATTATACAAGTGGCCACTATTCTATGTCTCGCAAGATATAGACAAGCCCTCTAGTTCCAGAACGTTATACGACTTTGTTTCGCATTCGAGATACATGTCGGAGTTACAACAGAGGAAAAGTACAAGAAGTTTGAGGAGCTAATGAAGAATGTTAGACAATGATGTAAACTAGGTCCAAGGGGGAGTTTGTTGATACATATGTACCTAGTTTAGGAGCTTAATGTAAAATGTCTTTCATGTCTTACATATGTGTAATGAATGAGTTGAATGAAATGCAATATGTGTTTGATGCTTATAATGTTTAATATTTCATTTTTTATTGTGTAATAACACATATTGAACTAACTATATAGGTTTGTGGTTGTTTACATAGTTCTTAGTCAAGAATGGTTGAGAAATGTGTTTAAACTTAATCATATGAAGTATTCATGCGAATGGACCATGTTAATGGACCATACACTTAAACACTTCATGCTAATGGACCAGTCGCACGACTGAACCAGGAGACTGGATCAGTCGCACGATTGAGACATAAGATTGGCTCAGTCGCACGACTGAACCTTCAGTCGTGCGTATGGACCAATCGTATGATTCAGTCACACGACTGAACCATACTAATGGTTCAGTCGCACGATTGACAAACCCTAACCTATAAATACCACTTAATTCGTGGAAAAACGTGACACTTGAATAATTTCGACTCACATACGTACCCTAGCCGTCCAGAGACCCTAGAGAACCTGTTTCAACTTCATAGATCGCAGTTGATCGTGTGCTAATCGTTCATAACGTTTCATTAATCTCTAGATTGATCGAAACTGCGTTCTCACTTATTGGATCGCCAATAAAATAGGATTCCGCACTATTTGATTAGGTATACACGCATTATCAGTTAATACTCCGTACGTACACGATCCTAACAACTTGAACCAGCATTAAGTCATTCCTTGTTCCTTTGATGAAGAGAGTTCCATCTATGGTACCCCCTCTTGTAACCACGCTGACAAAGATACTGAGATAGAGTCTCGTACCACTTCCTTGGAGCTTGGTACAGCCCATAGAGAACTTTATCAAGCCCGCAGACATAATCAGGATAATCCGGGTCTACAAAGCTAGGTGGTTGTTGACATACACCTCTTTATCAATAACCCCATATAAGAAAGCGCACTTCACATCAAGTTGGTAGACCTTGAAATCCTTGGATGTAGCTAAAGTTAGGAATATCCTACAGCTTCAATTCTTGCCACTAAGCAAAGACATCTATGTAGTCAATCCCCTCTTCTTATGTGTATCCTTGAATAACTAGCTCGGCCTTGTTCATGATGACAAGTCCTCTTATCATTCTTCTTGTTTCTAAAATCCACTTGGTTCTTATGGTAGTCTTCCTAAGAGGAAGAGGACATAGGTTCCAAACCTTTTGTCATTTGAATTGAAGCAGTTGCTCTTCTATTGCTTCAACCCAACTTCCATCCTTCAAAGACTCATCAACTTTCTTTTGCTCTATCGGGGATAGGAAACAAGAGTAGAGACAAAGATTTTTATCATGTGTTTTCCTCTTGTTCTTGCCCCCTTGTCAACAGCTCCTATGATGTTTGTGGTAGGGTGTGACTTGTGGATCTTGAGTTGAGGGATCACAACAAGTTGATTAGAGAGATCTAAACTAGAAAAAAATTAGATCAGGTACTGAAGTATCTCCCACCACATCAGCACACCTATCAAGAGAAGCTTGATCCAATAAATATGTGACATTATTGACGTTGTCTTCTATGGAGTGATTGTCAGCATCAGGAAACTCTTGTTCACTGTCACCACTACCACTTACTCCTACATTTAAAGCACCTTTATTTGAGTTTTGTGCCTCTAAACTGGAATTCGTAGGCACCTCAGATGTATCAGCTGGATGTGTCATGGTTGTGTTGATAGAAACTCCATCTGCAGGCTTAGTTACCGTTGGTGCTGAAGTAGTATGATTTGTAGGTCTTCTTAGCTTAAACCTTGGGCCAGGATCTCCTTTTGATAAGATATCTATAGATCCTGAAATATTCTCACAAGATTTGTTAAAATAGTTGGTAACTAAATCAATATCAAACAGCCAATCAGAACCAAAACCTTTTATATTAGGAGTGTGCTCATTGAAAGTCACATTGGCTAACTCCTTAACTACTATAATTCTGAGATTGTATACCCTATAAGCCTTAGCTTTGGAAGAGTATCCAATAAAGTGTCCATCATCTGATTTCTCAACAAATTTGGCTACTTGATCTTTGGTATTCAAGATGGAGCAAGGACATACAAATGACATGAGAAAACCAATAAAAGGTCTCCTTTTGTGCCATAGTTCATAAGGAGTCTTACCATGAGTCTTAACCCCTAAAATTCTGTTTTACACATAGCAAGCAGTGTTCACTGCCTCTGCCCAAAAGGTTATGGGCAATTTAGATTCAGACAACATAGTTCTTGCAGCTTTAATTATTATCATGTTTCTCCTCTCAGCAGCACCACTTTGCTGAGGAGTCCTGGGAGCACTATATTGTCTTGTAATACCCTTTTCATCGTAAAATGTATCAAGGATTTGGTTATTAAATTTAGTTACTTGATCACATCTTATGTCTGGACCTTGTGTCACATTGATTCTCAATTTTCAGAATGAAGTTCTTCCAGATCTTAGGAGTCTCGTCCTTAGTTCTAAGGAAAAAGACCCAAGTGAATCTTGTGAAGTCACTATGATCACCAAACAATATGAGGTCTTTCCTAGACTCATTACACTAGCTTTGGCTTATGAGATAATAAGTGTAGGGGAGTAGTGATGGAGTTTCTATCCTTTGGCTTATGAGATAATTTTTGTTACTTCCCTTTCAGGCATGCAACACAATGGTCATCACTTGCAAACTCTTTCTTTGGCATACCAGTTACCAAATCATTCTTAATCAATTTATTCATGTTTTTAAAGTTTACATGGCACATTCTTTTATGCCAAAGAAAAGACTCATCACTATTTGCTTTAGATAAAAAGCATATAACTTCTCCTGAAATAGATGTTTCTTGTAAGTCCATCTTGTACATGTTCCCTTTCCTGGGGTTCTGAGTAAGATATGCTCATGAGGAATGACTAGCCATGGCTTGAGAACAATGCACTCATGCTCGGTGAAGAGCATGTTATGTCTCTGATCACAAAATTAGGATATACTCAGTAAATTGTATCCAAGCTCCTTTACAAAGTTTACCTTCTCAATGTTAAGCTTACTAATTGTTACCTTGCCCCTTCCAGTAATGTAACCTCCAACATCTCCTCGAAAAGCAGATGGTCCTCCATCAATTTTCTCAAAATTTTGAAGTAAAGAGTCATTGCCTGTTATGTGTCTAGAACAACCACTATCAATGATCCATGTGAATCCAAGGATTGCAATCAGGAATTATCGGTGTTAATAGGGAATCAAGTTAATGTTTGTGGAATCAACGTTAACCTTGTTTAATTTTATTAATAAATAAATATCAAATATACGGGTTAATGATTATGACGAACACAATTAGAAGAACACAATTAATAAGCAAAAAGGATTTGATTCAAACGTATTTCATCAAAATTGATTAATGATTATAGATGAATAAATAATGAACAATAAATGCTTCGAATGTGTTGAAGTTGATGTGATGGCTGCTAGGGTTTATGTTTGAGTGAATTGATGTGATGTTTTGGTTTGTCGTTTAGTTGCTTGGGTGTTCGTTTTCCGTCCTTTGATGTGAAACCTAGGATCCATATTTATAGGCACACTTGTTTCAGTTAAGGAAACACCAGATCTCTTGGGATTCGCACAACTGTCTTGTTGACTTGATGACTTGTTGAGTTGAACACTTGCATTATTTAAATACAAGTGTTTGGACTGCGTAGCTACATCCGCAGCTATACAGTCTTCAGTAGGTACTTTGTTCTTCCAAAGGCATTATGTTCTTCCGAAGGTACTTGATCTACTGAAGGTATTCTA
Organism: Flaveria ramosissima; assembly: GCA_025215565.1. Lineage (NCBI taxonomy): Eukaryota > Viridiplantae > Streptophyta > Magnoliopsida > Asterales > Asteraceae > Flaveria > Flaveria ramosissima. The sequence goes on from CM046030.1 coordinate 37,455,481, forward strand.
TTCTTCTGAAGGTGTTTGCTCATCCGCAGGAGTCTTCACTTGAACTCTTTGATTGACTTCACTTGAACTCCAGAGCTGATTGTTCATCCGCAGATGATCTTATGATGTATGTTACTTGTAAGAAACATATCAACAGAATAATAAAATGTTCATCCGTAGATGTTTCTTACACTTAGTCAATTTCAGTAATTGACCAAGTATAATGTTTGTACCTGCAACCATACACAGATCAACACACATATAGGTTAACCTATATACACAATGCTTACTTCAAATTCTTTGGTCTTCTCAACATATCCTTAGTCTTTTATTCTTAATCTCAGACATAATCACTTCAGATTCTCCATCTTTCTCAATTCGAGCTGAGTTCCAGAAATCAACTATATGATATTGATGAATCATAGGCTCTGCTGTTAAAGCATAGGAGAGCCTGGATCGTCATAAATATCTTATGATGTCTCTACGTCCTTCCGACACGGGGTCATCTGCATTTAAGAACGCACACATATTGTGCTTGTTAGGATCGTGTATTTGAACGAAATACTAACTGATTAACGTGTATACCGAATCAAATAGTGCGGAATCCTATTTAATTGGCGATCCAATCAGTGAGAACGCACGAAGAATCAATTATGAATTGAATCTAAACGTTAAGAACGATGTGGAATCCATCTAGTGCGATCTGTGAACTTGGAACAGGTTCTTTGAGGTCTCTGGATGGCTAGGGTACGTCTGGAGTCGAAGTGATATGAATTCTTACGTTTTTCCACGAATTAGGTGGTATTTATAGGTTAGTGTTTCCCATTCGGCCGACTGAACCATTAGTATGGTTCAGTCGTGCGATTGAGCCATGCGGTTGATCTATTCGCACGACTGAGTGTTCAGTCGTGCGACTGAGCCAATCTCATGTTACAATCATACGACTGATCCAGTCTCCTATTTCAGTCGTGTGACTGAGTCATTCGCATGAAGTTGTTCATGCGTATGGTCCATTCGCATGGGCCATTCGCATGAGAACTTCATATTACTAAGTTTGAATGTACTTATTAATCATTATATCAAGATTCTCCAACCACAACCTATATAATCAAGTCAATATGCGTTAAACAACTAATTAATGAAATATTAAACATTATAAACACAACCAAACATTTACATTTCATTAAGTACCCAACTATTACATAAGTGTAAGACATTAAAGACATATTACATTCAGTTTAGAAACTAGGGACACATGTCCCTACAAACTCCCCCTTGGACCTAGTTTAATCTAATGTCTTACTTTCTTTATCACCTCTTCATACTTCTTGTACTTCTCTTCTTTTGTGACTCTTGCATGTATCTCAAACGCAAAGCAGAGTCGTATAACATTCTGAAACGGTAGAGCTTGTACAATATCTTGAGAGTCATAGAATAGTGGCCACTTGTATAATGTGTATACATCATTTGCAGACAAGTTTGTGAGCCACATCGGGTCAAATACCATGATAGTATCCATCTTGCCTTCTTTGTTCAAGACTATGACTGCCTCTCCTGTCCTCCAATTTTAGTACCACCATTTGAAGTGTGGAGTAAAGTCCTGTGGCATTTTCCGTAGTGGGATCTTAGACATGGTGCGCGGAGGACTCCACTTTAGCACTATTCTTGGTTTTCCAGTTATGGCATCAACCTCAGACCTTCGGATATACCTCGTTGGTTGTTGAGGTTTGAAGTTGACCCATCTGGTGTGGTACTCTCTCTTCAGAGCTGCTTCAAACCATCCAGAAATCTTGCGTGGATCAGCGTATAGCAATTTCAGCTTTGCTAACTGGTTTAGCTCAAATCCAGGAAGAGTCTTCAGGTTGTGTGGGAACCTGAAGTACTCGATCCCTTGATCACGTTTAACTGCATAAACATTGAGATCTTCATAATATGCCCATGCTATGATTCTGCCCGACACCTTGTGATGTTTCTTCACTTTGTACAGCTTGGTGTAGACAGTCGACTTTGAAGCACTTCGTTGGGCTCTTATCTCTTCAAAGCATGCAGCCCACTCAGCCTATATGATATTAACTTTAGCATCCGAGGCTTGGGCCTTATCTTCAGTCTTGTCTGACTCTTGTTCCATTTTATCCAGAGTGTCCAAGGTTTCATTAACTAGATTGTCTCCCAGATTGGGAATGACATTACCCACATTGTCAGTGTACTCTGGATAATGCTGTTCAGTGACATCTTCAATCTCGATTTCATCCACATCGTTGAGCTCGTCGTCACTTTCCACATGGACTGTTAGAGCGTCTTTCACGATCTCGTCGACATTGAGTTTGAACATTTCTGCTATTTGCTCGTCAGTGAGATTGTGAATAATCTCTCCTTCTTCAAGAGTGTACATCACCGATCTCCTGACTATACCCTGTAGATCAAGAATCAATGTGAGCTGAGTCTTGATCTGTTAGAGGGGAGCAACATCATATTCATCCCTCTGAAAGTTTGGATCTGCTTGATTTAGACATTCAACACAACAATCATTAGTTAATAATCAAAACAGACACATCAACATTAAATATAAACATTCATTTCATTAATATGATACAAGATTCAAATACATATGATTTAATAACAAAAACATCTAAGTATTACTCTTGTCCTGGATAATATTCTCTTCTTTTGATGGAGCGGTTGTGGAGGCACCTTGATCTTGTGCTTTCTTCGTCCTCCTCTCACTTGCAGGTGTGGCACCCGCAGCAGATGTGTCCTCTTCACCATCATCAACATCATCATCACCAGCATCATCACCAGCATCAGTATCATCCTCAATGTCATCACCATCGTCATCATCATCATCACTGTCATCATCACTATCATCTCCATCCCATTCCTTGATCTTTAAGGGCTCGTCCTTGGATCCCTTGAGCCGCAACATGATGGTCTTGTTGGTGGTCTACAACTCCTCTATCCTTTTAGCTAATTGGGCATTCTGCTCCCGGAGTTGGGACATCTCTACGTGCTGTGAATCCATCATCTGGGCCTGCTGCTCTATCTGCTGTGCCTGCTGAGATATCTGCAGAGATTGGGCAGCAGTAAGGTCTACTAGGTGACGATCGGAGCAGTCTTCTCGTCATCGGCAGCCAACAGCCTCAGCACCATACGGTTAAGTGCCGAGAGCTGTTCCTCTACCCCACTGGGAGGTAGAGGTGATCCAGATGTATAGGCGGGGTGTGATCATGGGCCGGCATGGTGGCTAGTGGTGGTGCTGGTGGCAATGGTGAAGATTGGGGTTGGTCTAGATGAAGGTGGAGGTGGATGAGGTGTGGTAGATATGGTGGTAGTTGGGATGGTGGTAGTAGGTGGAGTGGTGGTAGTAGGTGGAGTGGTGGTAGTAGGTGGAGTGGTGGAAGTGGAGGTAGTAGTGGTGGTGGTGATGAAAATCAACCTCCTCTTCTTCTTCTTCAACCCGTGGGGCTGAGCCATCCTTTTCTTCCTCGATCCCTTCGAGGTGGATGCTCCCCCTGGAACCCTGCTGGTCTGATCGGGAGCATAAGTAGGATCAGGGTCAGCCTCCCCAGAATTGCCAGGGCGTCCACCAACCTCCTGAATACCTTGGTCGGTGGCAACCACCCGGCTCCCCACAGTGCGGGTTAGGGGCTCCTCATCAGTATCCTCCTCCTCATCAGGACAAAAGTCCTGATGGAACCCTGCAGCCTCTGCTCCATCATGGGTGGATGCAGGAGATGCTCTATCACCAGTGGGGGCCCTCTGTTGAGTGGGCCCTGCATCTCCACCATCACCGCTATCATCGCCGTCTAAATCATCGTCTGGGCGCTCTATCAGCTCAACATCTGAATCACTGTCTACGTGACGCCATTTACGCCTCCCCGGCGCCACGTAGTTCACCTTGGTTAGATGGCCTATGAGTCTCTTTACCGGGAGCTTGACTTGCTTTCCCCGGTAAACGTTCATACGACCCAGCGTCGTATCGTCCATAATCTCTAATGCCACAGCATCATGTCTCTCCTTTGGAAGTGTGGACAGCTTCTCGTCAAATATCATCTGTAGAAACCTTTGGTACATGCAAAAACCCTCTTTGCCCTTCGCCTCCAAGTTCTCTATGAGATAAGAGAAGATCATGCTAGAAAAGCTGAAAGGGTGGTTCAGCACCAGTGCCACGTAGGCATTTTGTATCTGGTCTGAAAGGTCGTCGAACCCACCCCTACGTGATGCTATGCACATTAGGATGACGTGTGCCAAGTACTTGTACTGGGGACACAGGTTGCTCTTGTTGAGCACCCCTGAGTTGATATCCCCAGCGTACTTCATCCTGATGAAGCATCCTCTCACCGTCAGTGGGTGAAGTCTTGTGGGGTGGTCTGTGTCATCTCCCAACCCAAGTACACGCTGAATCTCTTCAGCGATGATCTCTATATCCAAACCAAAGATAGAGCTCCTCATGTAGTACGGCTCACGTGATCGGTCAACTGATGCATTCTCCCAAAAGGCCTGTTGTAGAGACCTGTAAGGGGTGCATGGTGTAGAAATAGCCCGGTGGATCCTGGATCGCTTAAGAAAATCAATGATCCCTGCGAACTCCGCCCCATTCCGACTTGTGGAGTCTAAGTGAGCACAGATGTTGTACTTGGGGTTGATAGACCATCTATCAACCATCTATCTGTAACACACGATACAAAAAATTAGATAATAACACGACACAAATCAGTTCTAATTAACTTGATTTACTTTAATTCTGGTTCATTCATGCGATTGAACCATGCGACTGTGTTCAGTCGGTTGTCATGTCATGCGACTGAATTCAGTCAGGCGACTGAACAGGCGACTGAGTTCAATCGGTTGACTGAGCCTGCGATTGGTTCAGTCGGCCGACTGAGCTCATTCGTATGATCCATTCGGCCGATTGAGCCATTCGACCAGCTCAATCGTGCGATTGGAGTTCATCCTGACGACCAGTCGCATGACCCACTGTTCGGTCGACTGAGATTCGAATCTTGACCAATTCGTGAAATTAAACGTTGTGTAATGGCTCTTTTAGACTCGCAATCACTTAACTAATAACCTAATAACTTTAGTTTTAACATTTTACTTGGTTTAAGTAGGTTATTAGTCCGTTTAATGGTTCGGTTCTTGTGAGGGTCTTATTTCACAGATTAGGGCACCATTACTCTAGATTTCAGTGAGATTTCAAGCCATTATACCTGTATGATCGCACACAAATGTCAGAATATCAATAGAAGTGTAAAATCTTGGTCTGATGAAATTTTGGCAGAGTAACGGTAGACTATGCGATTTAAGGGCGATTAGGGGGTGATGAGTCGATTGCGATTGTCTGTGTCCTATTTATTCTGAATCGGAGTTCAATCGGCCAACTGGACGCATTCGCTCATTTCACTCTGGCGAATGGACCTCAGTTGAGCGATTGGCTTAGTCGATCGCCTTCAGTCGGCCGACTGGAGTTCAGTCGGGCGACTGGCTCATTCGAACACTCTCATTCGGTCGAATGGCTCATTCTGATAAGCCATTCAGTTGGGGGGTCCATACTCATGTCCATTCGGCTGTATAAGGCATGAGTATGGTCCATTCGTACGGTTGGTCCATATTCATGGTCCAGTCGTGTGAATGGGTCATACTCATGAATTTTTTATTTTTTTTTTGACTTTATGACCATTTAACATTTAAACCTTTTTAAACTGTTGATTTAACATTATGAACATTTGATCATCTTAGACATGATCATTTTAAGTTGAAAAACTTTTGACCACCTCAGACGTGATCCTTTTAAATACTTTGTCACCTCATACGTGACCCATTTACCTTTTGAAAACACGTGTGGTCACCTCAGACGTGACCCTTTTAGGTGATTTACTCCCTTACTGAATTCCATGATGTAGTCCGATAATAAACAAACTGAATTGACTAAATTTAAATAAAATAAAATACATAAGCTGAAGTACAAAACTAAACTTGTTTTTGACTTTTTGTGTGAAGTGTAAATCCTAAGATAGAAATCTAATGGATTCGGTTCCGGAATAGGCAGCTTCAATTTATTTTCACCATAACTGGACCAATTCAATTTTGAATCATACAGGCAAGTCAAATCATTTGGAACATGTTATCAAAAACTTTTTGATGCTCACTTCTTGTTTTTCATCCAGAGTCGTTAGCAAATTTAGGAAATCATACTGGTACTATTAGATCCCCACATTGATTTGGACTTTCAAAAATTGTAGCCATGATGATTGTGAGTATGCTGGTCCTCTTAAATCCATACACAGACTTTTGACACAGATTGGTGATAGTTTAAGGTTTAATTATTTCAACCAACATTTGTGGATCCCACGCTTAAGTGGTAATCAGCATTCCTCATGAGATTTTTGAGCGGTCTACGGGTATTTTGACAAGAAAAATTATTCTTATAGCTTTCAAAGAGAAGCCGAGCCTCAGGTCAGTGCCATCGCACAGCAGAGAGGCGGCAAACAATAATGAATTCTAGAATATCTAGGTTATGCTTATCCTCAGGTCAGTGCCATCGCACAGCAGCGAGGCACACATCCTATCTTCTTGTTAGAGCTTCTTTATTTTTCTTTTGCACATAACGCACCAACAACATAAGTTATTAGCTTTATAGCGTTTGCTTTTCATTTTTTTCGTGCTTTGCTCTATTTATGGTCATCCGCTCACATTTGTGGCGTTTATTTGCTCGTCACCCTTTATTGGAATATTATTGATTGTGTTAACCAGTGATAAGATGGAAACCCACAGTCAGTTGAACAACTTAGTTTGATCTTGAGATCACCAACCAGGTCTAATCATCTATTATGTTGAATCTACCGACATATCATCTGTGGTCTAGCAACCTCTAGGTCTACTTTCGTTGTGTTACCTTAGTAGTAACCAGTTTTGCTATCATTTTTCCTTTTATATTGCTCAGACTACACAGACTTATATTTTGAAGTTGACATCTTATCCACTTTAAACATTTAAAGTCCCAATTGATTTGTTCCTGTGTACTATCATTTTCCAAAGTCATTGAATCAGTATCACAGATACGATCTACTTTCTATTAGTTAGCCTCTCCTTCTCCCTCGTTATTTTTAAGTGTTACTGGCTTACCTATTCACCCCCTAAAATTCTAAAATCGTAACCGATTTACGCTTTTTAGGATTTTAATAGACAAGAAAATAACATGAATTTAATTTAAATTGAAAATAAAATAAATAAAGGAGAAAATATAAAAAATAGACTAAATGCATCTGACTAAACATGGTCATCATCTGGAATTACATCACTTTTCTTTTTAACACCGTTGACCTCTAACAAATATAGAAAACGTGGTTTGTCAAAAACTTTTGTATAGAGGTCAGCGCGTTGAAAATCAGTGTTTATTTTTACCACATCGATTAACTTCTTTTCAAAGCAGTCACGTATAAAGTGATATTTTATGCCGATGTGTTTGGTCTTAGGATGTTGTACCGGATTTTTAGTTGCTGCAATTGCAGCAGAGTTATCAACAAAAATAGGAGTAGAAAAGAAATTCAAACCGTAGTCTCGTATTTGCTGTTGAATCCAAATGATTTGTGAACAGCAACTTGCATCAGCAACATATTCGGCTTCATAGGTTGACAAAGCAACCGAGGTCCGTTTCTTACACTGCCAGGTCACTAATCTCCTCCCAAAGAATTGACACCCTGCTGATGTAGACTTGTAGTTCATCTTGCAGCCACCGTAATTCGAGTCACTATACGCTGTAAGCTCGAAGTCATCGTCATGAGGATACCACAACCCAAGTGTTGGAGTACCCTTTAGATAACGAAATATCCTTTTGACCCCTATCAGATGGTTAACCTTTGGCTTTGCCTGATATCTTGAACATAGACATGTAGCATACATGATATCAGGTCTTGAGGCAGTGAGGTACATGAGAGATCCAATCATTCCTCGGTACATGGTTGCATCGACCAGATCACCATTCTCATCGGGTGCTACATCATGGTTTGTAGCAAGTGGAGTCCCAGCTGTAGAAGCATTCTCCATGTGAAACCGACTGAGAATATCTCCTACATACTTGGTCAGATGGAGGAATATTCCTTTTGGTGTCTGATCCACCTGTGACCCAAGAAAGAATTTCATCTCTCCCATGGCACTCATCTCAAATTCAGCCTTCATTACTGATTCAAACTCTTTACATAAATCTTTGTTCTTTCACCCGAAGATGATATCATCAACATAGATTTGAACAAGCAGCAAATCACCATCTTTCTCTTTGATAAACAGTGTGCAATCAATAACACCTCTGCGAAAGCCGTGTTTCACAAGGTGAGTTGAGAGTTTCTCATACCAGGCCCTTGGGGCTTGATGAAGCCCGTATAAAGCCTTTTCGAGTTTGTAAACTCTGTCCCGATGATATGGATCTTCAAATCCCTCGGGTTGACTAACGTACACTGTCTCTCGGATTTCACCATGAAGGAATGCACTCTTCACATCCAGTTGATAAACTTTAATCTTCATATACGATGCATAGGCAAGGAAGATGCGGATGGCTTCCATTCTTTCCACGGGTGCAAATACTTCATTGTAATCTATTCCCTCGACTTGTCGAAATCCTTGAACTACAAGTCGAGCCTTGTTCCTCATGATGACGCCTTGGTCATCTTTCTTGCATTTCAAGACCCATTTGGTGCCAATGACCTTAGCACCTTTAGGTCTATCCACCAGAGTCCATACACCTAACTTCTTGAACTGAAGAAGTTCTTCTTGCATGGCACTAACCCATGCCTCATCATTCAGTGCTTCACTGATGTATTTTGGCTCAAACTGCGAGACAAAACAACGATAAGCACCGTCGTGAATGTATCCTTTTCCATTACCGAGGCATAATCAGCTGAATATAGCTAATTTCTTGTCTGCACTCTTGATCTGACATCCCCAATGACATTGTCCAGAGACATTTAAACGTGATCCTGGAATGCTGGGAACAACTACTTCAGAGTAAAGATTATGAACGTTTGGTTCTGTATCTGAGGCAGTAGGAGTTTGAGGTTCCAAAGACGCAGAGGCATCAATGTTAGATGCTTGTGGACTTGCAGGAATTGGAACCTGTTCCTCCTGATTGTTCTGGTCATTCTCCACAGCTTCATCTTCTGAGGAGGAATCACTTGCTTCGAGTGCTCCCCCTGAGTGGTGAGACGAGTCACCTTGTGATCCTGTTGATGTTGAATCTAGTGACGGTGAGTTTAGGACATCATACAACATCTTGGTTGCTAATTCTTCATCAGAAGTGGAGATAGGTATGTTGAAGGACTTGAAAAATCCATCATAGTCGAAAAAGAAGGCGGGTCCTTTTCTAGCAGGTGGGGTGGTGTATCTTTGAACGTCCACGTTACACCACACTTCAACTAGACCCGTTGCGTTGTTGTAAACTCTCTTGTTCGGTATGTTGTATCCTAGGAAGATACCTTCTTCAGCCTTCTCGCTGAATTTTCCCACTTGAGTCTTCTTCAGTAGGGTGCACGGTGCGCCAAACGATTCGAGATACTCTAGATTAGGTTTACGTCGTTGTAGTAACTCGTAACATGTCTTGCCATGACGTTTAACAACCAGAACTCGATTTATCGTGTAACATGCATTTGCCACTGCCTCATTCAGAATTGGATAGGCAGTTTCGAGTCTGCTAGCATTGTTCGTGTTGTCTCTATCAAGCTGCGATTCTTTCTCTCAGCAACGCAATTCATCTAAGGCGTGTAGGCAGAAGTGAACTGGTGCACAATTCCCTTTTCCTTGCAGTAAGCCTCCATCAACTGATTTTTGAACTCGGTTCTGTTGTCTGAGCGTACCTGTCTTACCTTCAGCTTGTAGAGAGACTCCAGTGTAGTTACTAATTCCTTGAAAGACTCAAATGTTTCTGATTTGGATTTCAGAAACATTACCCAAGAAAATCTTGAGTAGTCATCAGTAACCACATAGCAGTACAAGTCGCCTGCAACGCTTCTTGTACTGACTGGACCAAACAGGTCCATGTGAAGAAGTTCAAGAGGAAGCTTGATGGAATGAACTTTCTTTTCCTTATGAGACTTCTTCGTCTGTTTGCCTTTCTTGCACGCCACACAGAAATCTGGAAGTTGGAAGTTTTTGACGTTGACTCCTCTCACTAGATCATTCTGGATCAAGTGATTCATCTTCCGAGGATTTATGTGTCCCATTCTCCTATGCCAAGAGATGGAATCTTTCTCAGTAGCTTTTGTTAAGAAGCACTGAACTTCATGATCCGTTGTGGAGGCCGTTGAAAGGTCCAAGACATAAAGATCTTTATATCTTGAAGCTGTCATCAAGACTTGGTCCTCCGGAATCACATAGTCCTTTTTCAGGACATAGCACTTATTGTTGTCGAATATAACCTTAAAGCCTTTGTCACATATTTGGGATACAGAAAGTAAGTTATTTTGAAGTTGTTGAACGTAGTTTACTTTATTAAACTTCACTTTCTGATTTCCCACTTCTCCTTGAGCCGTGATATACCCTCCTTTGTTACCTGCAAATGAAACATGGCCTCCTTTTATTTGTTTGACGTTTGATAAGAGTACCATGTTCCCCATCATGTGCCTGGATGCTCCGCTATCGACAATCCACGTGTTGGTCTCAGCACTGTAGCGAACACCCTGCACAATCAATTGAAAACATTAGTTAAGGTTAGGAACCCAAGCCTTTACTAGCTTGGGTTTCCCAGAGGCATCACACATCATGAATTCAACCCATTGACCTTTAGATGGTGAGGGAAGCTCAGATGTCTTCTTGTCCTCATTATCAGACACAGAGGTTGACTTTTCTTTCCATAAGCCAGATTTATGTAAGGCCTGTTTATGATAAACAGATGACTGGCTAATGGGTTGAACTTTAGGTTCACTAGCTCTTCTAGGTGGAGTCAATGAGCTCCTACTAGAAGACCTATGTTTTGATTCCTGAAGTTCAACTTTCTTTCTAGGTGTCTGATAGTAAGGACAGTAAGAAGCAATGTGTCCACACTCTCCATAGTTATAGCATGACCTGCTATCAACTTTATGATTTATCTGTCTTTGTGGAGATGTGTGTGACACCCGAGTGACATTGTTCTGTTTGGGTTTTGACTCTACTTCTTTTGATGTTTTATCTTGTTTAACAAATTTAATTGTTTTAACATTCTTAACATCCTTTCCATTTTGATTATCTGGACTTTGACATGAAACACGTGATTGGTTAACATTAATAGTTTTTTAGATTTAGATTTGACTTCGTTTGACCCAGACTTTATATTAACCTTTTCAAACTCTTTTTCCAGATTAACACAAGGCATTTTACCTGCCTTTGAAGTGGCCTCCTTTTGTTTAGTTCCAGATTCATTTGAAGTACATGAGGAATCTGGATCACTTACAAGAGGAGTAGACACCACATGATCCTTGATTGGATTGTTATTTATTGGTTTACTCTTAGTGTTCATCGAGGTCTCAGGTGGTGGTGGAACCACTTTATATCCCAAACCCTCCCCATTATTACGCTCTCTCACTAAGTGTTGGACAATATGAGATGAACTTGTCCAACTATGTAGTTTTTGCTTTAATGAATTGACTTCTTCTAAAACTGCATTTTGTTTCTTAGTGTCTTCTAGGGAGTTAAGATAGTACATAATGTCATTAGCTTGGTTAAAGGCTACTACTTCTGTTTCCCTAAGCTGTTTATTCAATAGGTCTATCTTTTCTTTGTAAGTATGCTCATTTTGTTTTAAAACTCTATTTGCCTCAGTGCACAGTTGCAAATCCTTTACTAAGCTATCATTATGATCTAATAACCTAGCAAATTTCAAGTCAATGCTCTCCCTAAATTTATTACAATTAGAACAAGCATGATTATTGAAAAGTTGGTCAGTAGTACTTACCTGAGAAGGTTCTGATGAATCAGCCATCAACGCATAGTCTGGTGTTTCTGGTTCTGGTGGTTCTGACGTTGTTGTAGTTGTCTCTTCTTTAGGCATGTAGTTGACCTCAGTTGCAGTCTCTTCAATGTTTGACATTGCGATTTCCACTGCAATATCTCCTTCACTCGTTGAATCATCATCTAAATCCTCCACACTAGCAATGTTGGATTCTCCCGGAGAGACAAACCGAAAGCTCCAGTCCTGTCCCTCATTACCATGAGCAGTCAAGGCTTTAGGATCCTTGCTTGATGAAGTAGGACTGCTAGTTGGCTTATCTTGACGAGTGAAGGACGAGAATGGATTCCCGTTTCCAGTTTTCTTGGGTTTCACACACTCTCGTTTGAAGTGCCCCTTTTCTCCACAATTGAAACAGGTCACCTTGCTCTTGTCAAAACCAAAAGTAGTGTCCTTAGTTGCAACCAAGTTTTGTCCGGTCTTTTTGACAAACTTCTTAGCTCTCCGGATAGCAATTGCTAAGGCCCACATTATATCCATCCTCTCCAGCTCTGTCTCATCTACCTGCTCGTAGTCCTCGTCTGCCAGATGACAGTTTCCAATTTTCCCAGCAACTAATCCATCATAAGAGTGGACTACAGCTGCTAAGAGATCCATGTGCTCTCTTGCTACTTCTACTGTCACATTAATGAGATTCTCGGTCTTCAGTCTTGTAGCATTTGCTTCAGATGCAATGTATTGGGTACTAGACGACCCTGACGTTTCAGACGCTGAAGTAGAGGCTTGAGAAGGACAAGCTGAGCTTGACACAAAAGCTGTCTGAAGTGGTGCTCCAGACGTTTTGGCTTGTGGAGTAGCGTTGTACAGTGCTGGATTCTGAGTATAAGAAGACTTTTGAGCTCTGTACTTCATCCTTAATGCTTCCTCTCTCAGCTTCAGAATGAAATCATTTATGTCCAACTTTGCTAGCATACCATTCTGTTTGAGATTAGAGACAAAAGAAGCCCATTTCTCTGGTAACCCATCTGCAAAGTTTGACACTTTATCCTCCATGGTTGTTGTAACTCCATGAGTGTGCAACTCAATCATCAAGTGGTAGAACCTATCAATGACGTCATCCAAACTCTCATTACCCATTGATGAGAAGTTCTCGAACTCCTTCTTCAACTCTTTAGCCTTTATAGCTTTTAATGACGCATGCTTGCTTGTTCTCAGAAGATTGATGGAAAATGTCCTTAGGAATTGACTGAGTAAGCAAAGCATAAACTCTCTTTTCTGCATTGTACTTGACCTTTTGTCCATCAGTCATGCCACCTAGTGTAAGTTTGACTCCATCAGCACCTACTGGCATACTATACCCCGTCTCAATTGATTCCCACATATTAGGATCTACTCTATTTAAGTAGATCTCGAAATGTTGCTTCCAGTGTGGGAATTCATCTAAAGTGATTAGCTTAGGGGGTTTGTTGTGATTCCCTACTTCACTCTCCAGTAGCAGTAAATTCTAAATACGTGAGTCTTTCCCTGCTGTGAATGCTGAGTACTGGTCCTCCATTACGATTAACTTTAGTCTTTGGAACAAAACTGTTTCACTTGTGCGAATGGAGCTGTGCGATTGGGCTATTCGTGCGATTGAACGATGCGAATGGTTCAATCGTGCGGCTGAACTTATGTGAATGGTTCAGTTGGGCGAATGAACTGATGCGGTTGAACAATGCGAATAGACTGCTTAGTCGTACGAATGGAAGTACGAATGAGTCCAATCGTGCGTATGAGGGATGCGAATGTGTCCACTCGTGCGATTAAGTCAATCGTGCGACTAAAGCTGCTGGATTTCGAAAATTTTTAGGTTTAAGGTGTTTTGTCCGTAAAACCTGAATTTTCACTAACCCTAATTGCCGTCTGCTGCAAAAACCAAACTTTATGAGCAGGAGACGTATAAGACACTATTTGACACGAAAAGATTGCGTTTTTAGTGAAAAAACACAATTTTTGTATCAAAAACGATTGAATCACACATAATCAAGAGCCAAAGCTCTGATACCATTCGTTAGGATGGTGTATTTGAACGAAATACTAACTGATTAACGTGTATACCTAATCAAATAGTGCAGAATCCTATTTGATTGGCGATCCAATCAGTGAGAACGCACGTAGAATCAATTATGGATTGAATCTAAACGTTAAGAACGATATGGAATCGATCTAGTACGATCTGTGAACTTGGAACATGTTCTTAGAGGTCTCTGGACGGCTAGGGTAAGTCTGGAGTCAAAGTGATATAAAATCTTACATTTTTCCACGAATTAGGTGGTATTTATAGGTTAGGGTTGCTCATTCGGGCGACTGAACCATTAGTATGGTTCAGTCATGCGACTGAGCCATGCGGTTGATCCATTCGCACGACTGAGTGTTCAGTCGTGCGACTGAGCCAATCTCATGTTACAATCATACGACTGATCTAGTCTCCTGGTTCAGTCGTGCGACTGAGTCATTCGCATGAAGTTGTTCATGGCTATGGTCCATTCGCATGGGCCATTCGCATGAGAACTTCATATTACTAAGTTTGAATGTATTTATTAATCATTACATTATCAAGATTCATTCAAACAACCACAAACCTATATAATCAAGTCAATATGCGTTAAACAACTCATTAATGAAATATTAAACATTGTAAACACAACCAAACATTTACATTTCATTAAGTACCCAACTATTACATAAGTGTAAGACATTAAAGACATATTACATTCAGTTCAGAAACTAGGGACACATGTACCTACAGTGCTCCCTTGCAAATCGATTAGCCATCTGTTCATAAGAATGAAGACGATTATGTTAGAACTAGGTCATCATATTTAAGAATACGAAGAGATTAAACGACAATGATGAATAAATCAGTTCATTACTGCTGTTTATGATATGATTTACCTTGAGATTAAGACTCGAAACGAGTTTTAAGCTTTGATTGATGTTTAGGATTTGAGTAATTTTAAAATCAGATAAGGGAGGGATGTGGTTTTGACTAACGAACTTCTAGGTCGAAAAGGTTCTGTAAAAGTTAATAATGAATTCCAAGTCAAAAACATCATTTATACTCCCTCGGACACATTTATTTCTTTTATTTAATGAAGTGGGTCCGACTTTTCTTATTACTCATTCGGGGAATTTATTTGTTCCGCAGATTTCAGTTTATCCATAGCACATCTGCGGATGCCTAACATAAAAAAATAATTTTTAAAAATTGAATTGATGTATAACTTGATTTTCCATAAGTTACAAATCTTCGGAAATGAATTATACTTGTAAACTATTAACTCCTTCGTAGGATACCAATCTACGAATAATCATATTTTACTCCCCCTTAAGTTTCTCACTGTAGCTTCTGCTGATGTTTATAATGCACTGTAGCTTTTGCTGATGCTTAAAATGCCACGATTGAAACTTATTTTATTGTATGGTCCTAATCAACTGATAGAACCATTTATTGCTATTGGACCTTGTTGACTTTGTATTCATGCCAATTGTGTATGGGAAGGTTTATATTTTGAGAACTTCATGTATCCAAAAGCCAAGTTAGTGCTCAGGTTCCAATTCCTTCATATTGACGATTCATTTCACAATTTTGTTAATGTTTGCGTAATCAGTATTAACCTTGTTTAATTGTTTTAATAAATAAATATCAAATATACTGATTAATGATTATGACGAACACAATGAGAAGAACACAATTAATAAGCAAAAAAGATTTGATTCAAACGTATTTCATTAAAATTGATTAATGATTATAGATGAATAAATAATGAACAATAAATGCTTAGAATGTGTTGAAGTTGATATGACGGCTGCTATGGTTTATGTTTGTGTGAATTGATGTGATGTTTTGGTTTGTCGTTTGGTTGCTTGGGTGTTCGTTTTCCGTCCTTTGATGTGAAACCTAGGATCCATATTTATAGGCACACTTGTTTCAGTTAAGGAAACACCGGATCTCTTGGGATTCGCACAACTGTCTTGTTGACTTGTTGACTTGTAACACTTGCATTATTTAAATACAAGTGTTTGGACTCCGTAGCTACATTCGCAGCTGTACAGTGTTCCGTAGGTACTTTATTATTCCTAAGGCATTCTGTTCTTCCGAAGGTACTTGATCTACCAAAGGTATTCTATTCTTCCGAAGGTGTTTGCTCATCCACAGGAGTGTTCACTTGAACTCTTTGATTGACTTCACTTGAACTCCAAACCTGATTGTTCATCCGCAGATGATCTTCGATGTATGTTACTTGTAAGAAAAATATCTACGGAAGAATAAAATGTTTATCCGTAGATGTTTCTTACACTTAGTCAATTTCAGTAATTGACCAAGTATAATGTTTGTACCTGCAACCATACACAGATCAACACACATATGGATTAACCTATATACACAATGCATACATCTAAATAATGAATTACCATCATTCATTACAACTATTGATTAAAGTTCTAAGCCTTTACAAAATAATCTAGATCTATTGTTCCTAGATCTAACAATCCATACATTCCTTATGGTCTTTAGCTATTCCTACACAAAAAGAGATAGTTAGTTACATTTAGAAACCCAAGCCTTACTGGTCCTGGGCTTGCCAAAGTGAGTTGAACACAATGCAATAGTAATTGATCCTATGTTCAATTTTTGAGGATGATCAACTATTGTTGATGAAGAACATTCAGTCACATGGTCTTTCTTTGTCTTCCACACTACCTTTGGATGCTTAGACTTGACCTTCGATACTTCTAAGGTTTTGACAACTTTGGAAGTTTTGGAGACTTTACATTCGAAAGATCGTGCTATCACTGCAGCAAGCTTGAGTACTTCAGAAGCATTCTTTTCTTCCTAGACCAACATTTCATCCGAAGGCAAGTTTTCACTTGTCTTCTTCATCATGTTGTAGCTTTCGAAAGGAAAGGATTTTCCTTCCGAAGCTGACTTCTTCTTGTTTTTCTCAATAGTTTTCTTCTTGATCATATGGACAATACTTTTAGGATTGTAGAGGCAATCCTTAGAAAGATGAGAAGTACTACCACACATGATAGAGTCCATTTGCTTTCCTCCGAGAATCTTTCCTTGAGAGGAAGGCTGAACTTGATCACTTTCCATATCCATCTTCATCTTAACAGATGATGTAGCATGCCTTTTTGGGTGAGGCCTTCCTTTGGATTTGGATGGTCAGGCTGTGTAGCTGTGGTACACAACTGATCAACCTCCTTCTTGTTTTTAGGATGATTTGGACAAGAACTAGAACTCCTGGTACTAGAGTTCATAGTTGAATCTTCAGCCTTTACCACTTCAAATCCTACAAAGATAAACACTTGTTTTTGCTTAGAGTTGAAAGTGGCCTTGATCTCTGAGCCGTCTTTGACTTCCTTTTGGCTTTTCTAATCAAGTTCTTCCTCTTAGACTTTTTCATCTCGACTTCTTTTCTCTCCTCAAGAGAATAGTGACCTTTCTTAGGATGATCTTCTTCACTCTTCTCAGTGTCATCCTTCACTATCTCCTCTTCATCCTCTTCACTTATGGGGTCCATGAAGGGTAGCTCATCTTCATAAGTGTCACACCTTAGAGATCTTACGAATAAAAGAGTGTATGGAGGAGCTATCTAAGTAGATCCTAGTCCCTGCTTATTATGATAACAAACTTTTGCATGCATGGATGAGGATATTATGTTCTTGAATGTCTCTATTTCAATAACACATTTCTCTACCCTGGCTTTGCTGATCACAAGCTCAGCTTGGAATTCAGTTAACTTAGTGATGAGATCTTTGATCTGAGTCCTGTAGATGGTATGTTAATGTTTAAGAGCGAAAATGGTTTTCTCTAAATCTTCAATTTGAAGTTTGTAATCATTTTCAGCTTTTTTGAAATCAGATTTTAAGATTTTTAAAGACTCAAGATCAGATCTCATCTCTAAATTATAGGACCTAAATTCGTTAACTTCAGCAATGCATTCAGGTGTACAAAGATGTTCCAATACCTTGGCTTCTTCATGATCTGCCATCAATGTTTTGTTTTGGGATGCATCCTCAACCCGAAAGATCCAGTCGAAGCCTCCTTCTACAACAACAACTGTAGCTTGCTGCTTAGGGCTCTCATTCTGGGTATCCCCAGCAGTGTAGTTTGGTCTGGTTTGTGCTTAGCCACCATTTGTTCTAGGTTCCTTGAACTCTCTAGCAAAGTGTCCCATTTTTTTTACAATTGTAACACTTCACTTTGCTTTGGTCCAGCCCAAACTTTCAACTAGTTGCATTGCTAGGAAACTTTCTCCCTGTTCTCTTGTAAAACTTCTTGGCTCTATGAGTGAGAAGAGCCATCTGCTGGACTATTTCCATATACTCCAGATCATTTAGATGAATACACTCCAGATCTTCAAAGGTGAAGAGAAAGTTGCTTGTGCTTTCATCTGAGATGTTAAATGATTTGTGAAACTGAGGGATTTAAGATGGTGAGATATTTCAATCAAGAGCCTGGAAAGCTCTGATACCAATTGCAGGACCATTTAAGTGATGGTCAATACGATCAGTCTCACAATAAAGAGAATGTTAGAACACTTAACAGATCAAATAGGAAACCTTGACAATATTATGATACTAAGAACACAAGCAAACAATGAGACAAAAGATAGAACAACAACGAATGGATATGGTTTTAAAGAATTAACTATATTACTTCTCAAGCTTTTTACAAGTTACAAAGCTCACATCCTAATATATTACAAAAAAGATAAAAGTACATAAAGTGGTTACATACTCAAGACCTCAATGTACAGTTGTAAAGGCATG
Source organism: Flaveria ramosissima (assembly GCA_025215565.1). Lineage (NCBI taxonomy): Eukaryota > Viridiplantae > Streptophyta > Magnoliopsida > Asterales > Asteraceae > Flaveria > Flaveria ramosissima. Next base: position 37,474,187 of record CM046030.1, read on the forward strand.
GACTTTTTGACCAACTTATATAAGTTGGTGAGTCTTTAGAGTTGCAGCGGAATGTTGGTCAACTTTATGCAAAAGTACATCCAAGAAAAGCATATTCTTCTTTGTCTTTGGAAGAAATCAATCTTTAATTCATTGGCTTTGGAAGACTTTGTCCGTGAAGCTTTAGAAGATTTTATTTTTGGATTTGGAAGATTTGGTCTTTGGCTTCGGAAGATTTTACACTTAGAATATTTTCTGTGCAGAGTGTAAAACTTCCAAAGCAACTTCTACTATTTACAAAGTGCATGCATGCAGGAAACACTTTCTTTGTTTGGGGTGAGCCTTTCTATAATCCTTAGAGTGACAATATCCAAAATGGTTTGAGTCATGTCATACACATAAGAACACACCTAAACCAAGTGTTGTTCCTATCAAGCAGTCAGACTCTTTACATATCAAGCATGGGTGTCCCATAAGTTGTACCTAAGCATTCCTTAGGGCACCTATCACAGTCAATATATTAATAATACCGGAGCCTTAGTAGTCAAGTCCCTAGGGAATTTAGGTTAAAGCCTAGGATTTCTTAGGAAACCTAATTCGCTAAAACGTATGGCTGTGATACCAATCTCTCACACCCAGAAGAAAGGGGCAGGTCGTGGCGACTGAAACTCCACAAACACAGTGAAAACCATGTATGAAGATCATGTTAGGTTGGACTCACTTTAGTATAGATGTTTATTTTACATTGTAATAGGACTTGTGTTAGGTTATTTTGTATTTTTGATAGTTATTAGTGTTTTGGCAGTCCAGCGAAACTGTGAGCGAATCTATAGTTTCGCTCACAGTTTGCTGTTTTGGTTCACCCGGCGAACTTGTGTTCTGCCGGGCGAAACTATAGTTTCGGCATGACAGTTTCGCTTGTAGCAAACTGTCAGCGAAACTATGACTGCTATATATACTATTGTCATTCATTTGCATGATAAGTTGGCAAAACCCTAAACGTGGAATTCTGTTGCAAACTATCATTCTCAAGCAGTTACCTTCATTGAAATACATTGTGCTTATTGTTATTGAGTGAGTTTGTTGATTTGAATATCAATTATGTCTTGATTCATCATATTCATCTCTCAATTGTTTGTTATTTGGTTTATGTATGTGATATTGATCAAACTATTCTATCAATTGTACTGTTCATCGATCACATGGACCAACTATATGGTATCAGAGCCATAGTGCTCTTGATTTGTTGAGTTTTGGTGGTTTTGGTCAATATCTAGTTTCAATCAATTCTCATTGGATCATCTGTTTTTGGGATGGAAATTGATTGAATTATGCTTGTTCTTCATTGAGGAAGATTCTACAATAATCAGATCTCAAATTCATTGAGTTTTGGATGATTTCAGATTGATTTTAGGTGAAAAAGGGTTTCAGATCGACGAGCGAAACTACAGTTCTTACAGTGAAACTGTGATCTTCATTCAGCGAAATTATGAGTTATTTTGGATCTGAAGTTGTTTCTAGAGTTTCAGCGAAAGTATTTCTTTGAACGAAAGTTCAGTAGTGTTTTTGATCAATTATCAAGCGAAAGTGCTGCCGAATCTATTTCTGAACGAAAGTTCAAGCTTGTTTCCTGCGAAATTAGCAGCGAAACTAAGAAATTGTTGTCTCTGATTCAAGCGAAAGTGCTGCTGAAATTGCAAGTGTTTGCGAAAGTGTCTGCGATAGTATTGTTTCAGCGAAACTGTTAAGCAAGTCTGCTTTTTCAGCGAAGTTGTTAGCGACTTTGTCAGCGAATTTACTAGCGAAATTATCAATCTTTCTGCGAAACTATCATGTCAAATTAACTACTCTCACACTTGCAGATCTTGAAAGTGTTGCTCCTAATAGACCTCCAAGACTCATTAATGGAGATAATTTTGAAGATTGGAAGAGATGTCTCAAGGCTTTTCTTTTTCTATACAGATCATAATCAATGGGAGTCGATTATTTCAGGTCCTCATATACCTACGGTTACAGTTGGCGATGTAGTTTCTCAGAATAAAGATCCATCTTCTTATACTGAAAGAGATCTGAAACTGATTGATCGTGATCAAAAAGCATTTGGTGCTCTAAACTCTCTGCTTGGCTCCTGACATCTACAATCGTTTTGCAGAGCATAAAAATGCTAAATCTCTTTATGATGCTCTCTGTGAATTCTTTGATGGGAAGGCAGATCTGGTGAAAGACAAGAGTATTCAAGCTGAAAAGGAGTTCAATTCGTTTGTAGGATATAAGAATGAAAGTTTGACAGATCTTACAAATCGTTTCTTAACTGTATCAAGCACTCTGAAGAAGTATGATGAAAGACTCTCCAACAGTGAACAAGTTAACAGGCTTCTCGATTCTCTTCCACCACAGTGGAGTCTTCAAGTGAGGATGCTCAAACAAAAAAGAGGTTTACAGATTATAAGCTGATGGATATCATTAATAAGTTGAAATCTTTTGAGTTGGATATGAAAAGAAGAGAATTTAACCAGACTATGATGCCCACACTGGTTTTTTCTCAAAATGTTGCTTTATTGTCATCCGCTGCAAACTCTCACATTCAGAATCCAATTCAAGGAGGGAGCAATACAAGTAATTTCTCAAGTGGTAGTAATCATGTTGGAAAGGATTGGAAATTCTAAGGTGAATGCTGAAACTACTATTCATCTCAAGGGAAGGATGATGCGGCCGCTACTGTTGAGGAAAGGAAATCAAGTACTCCAGTATGGATGTGCGATAAAGCTTTAGCTGCCGAAAAGATGGTAATGGGACTTTCTTATGAGGTAATACAGGATATGTGCTTCTGCTTGCAAAATTAGACTTTTTGGGGTTTATAAGGCTAATCGTTTGTTAATTGATAATGAAAAGGATTTAAAACGAATTAATGATGAACTTAAATGAATGAATCAAATATTTTGTGAAATTAAATGAGGCTTTAAAAGAAACTGATCATTTAAAAAGAATTGTTTTGGAAAGGAATGTAGAGATTAATACTTTGACTGAACGGGTTGCTCTGGCTGAATTTGAAGCAAGCAAACTTCAGTCAAAGTTAGATAAATGGACTATTTCTGGAATGAAACATGATGATCTTTGTAAATCTCAACGGGGAGCAAGAATTAAACAGGTTTGGGTTATGAAAATGTACAGGTTTATCCTCCTCCTAGTACATATTGTTATTCTCCTATGCCTGTTCCTCATCCTTCTAATGATTTAATCAAATCAGATACTGACAGTATGTCTGCAGGTTTAGTTGGGAATAACTCTAAGTACATTCGTGAAGACTACGACTATGGACCAACTAGTGGGCTTGGATGCACTAGTTCTAGTACACCTGAAAAACAGCAGTCTGTTTAGATAATAAGTCTAGTTTTATTCAGTGTTGTTTCTAGTTCAAATGTAACAGACTTGAATGTCTCATGTTCTCATGATTGTTCTATTTCATCTTGTAATTCAAATCTTAATAGTGATGATTTTTGTTCTGGTTATGAATGCAATGAATCTGATGTTTCACCTAAAACAACTGAGCAACTTAAAACTAATTCTTTCGAAAAGTTCTTTTCTCAACCTATTCCATCTTTCATACCATTAAATATGACATCTTCAGAAACATGCAGTTCGTCTTCATCTGAAACTGGTTTTACTGATTTGTCAGAAGAATCAAGTTCTGATTTTGTAAAGAATAACTTTGAGTCCAATAAACAAAAACATCATGAGATGTATGAGACATTCAGTGATGTTGATTCTAGTTTGTCTAAATGTGATGAGGAGATTATTATTGATCCTATTTTTACCTCATCACATAATCGACCTAGATTCAAACATCATTGTTTCAGGTGTGGTGAAGAGGATCATCTTATCAAAAATTGCCCTTTGATTGAAAGATCCTCTAATAGAAATTGTTTTGGGAATAAATTGACAAAATTGGTTAATAATTTCTTTCATAAAAAATCAGCTTCTTTAAAAACAAAGTTGTTCAATCTTGGGTCCCTATTACTCCTGGCTAAATGATTTGTTCATTCATTTCAGGGATCTTCTTCAAAGATTGTAAACAGTCTGTGGCATGTTGATAGTGGCTGTTCCAAACACATGACGGGATTAAAGGATTTGTTGACTAATTATCGAATTATCGATGGAGGATATGTGGCATTTGCTGGAGACAAGAAGGGTGGAAAAATGATTGGACAAGGAGAAGTTACCAATGGCTCTCTTACTCTGGAAAAAGTCAACCATGTTCCTGAATTGACATTTAATCTTCTGAGCGTCTCTCAAATTTGTGATAAAGATATTCCAGTTCTATTTAAATCTGACGAATGTGTTATTTTTGAAATCAGAGTTAGCTATTCCAGAAGATTTAATTCTCATGCGTGCTCCAAGGAAACACGATACATATCTTCTTGATATGAATTCTAATGAGTCAAAAGCTACTGCAACCTGTCTTCTCTCAAAAGCATCAACCTCTGAGTCACTCTGTGGCATCGTCGATTAGGCCATGTCAATTTTAAGATAATTAATAAATTAGTAAAGAACAATCTTGTTAGAGGACTTCCTTTAAAAGATTTCTCTGTTACTGAAAAATGCATGGCATGTGCCAAAGGGAAACAACATAAGAAACCTCATAAGCCTAAACTTTTAAATAGCATATCAAGTCCTCTAGAGTTGTTACATACTGATTTATTGGGCCAATTAGTGTTAAATCCATTGCTAAAAGTCTTTTTGTCTTGTTGTTACAGATGATTTTTCACGTTATTCATGGGTGAAGTTTCTTGCTCACAAAAGTGAAGTTGCAGAGGAATTGCAGAAATTAATAATTTCTATTGAATCAATCAGTAAGAAAAGAGTTATGGGATTAAGAAGTGACAATGGCACTGAATTTAAAAATCAGATTCATGACTCATTTTGTGCTCAAAAAGGGATCGTGAGACAATTAGTGCTGCAAGAACACCCCAGCAGAATGGAATTGCAGAAAGAAAGAATCGTACTCTTATGGAAGCTGCTCGTACAATGTTGATAGAATCCTCATTACCTGTCATTTTCTGGGCTGAAGCTGTTAATTGTGCATCTTTGTTTTAAACAGAGTGCTAATTGTGAAAGATAAAGTGAAGACTCCTTATGAACTTTTTCATAAGAGGAAGCCACTAATTGATTTCTTTCGCCCATTTGGATGTTCTTGTACGCTTCTAATACTCAAGCTCAAAAGACAAAATTTGGGGGCTGTTTTGACGAGTGTTACTTTGTTGGATATTCTTCTTCACAAAAGGCATACCGAGTTACAACAAGAGAACACGTATTGTTCAAGAGTCATTTTATGTTGACTGGCAAGAATCAAATCCTTCTGAAGTTAAATCTGAACCTGCATGGTTCTTTGATTCCGATACTGTGTTCAACTCATTTAATTTGCCGGTTTTCGATGATGATATGTCAAGTCCATGTACTCAAACGAATATTATTCCATCATCTTCATCGTCTGTTCCATCAATTCCACAAGTACATGATGCTGTTTCAATTGATGTCAGCTCATCGTATCCGATGCCTGATCAAGCTCCATTATCTGATTCTTTATCTCCTACATCTCCTAACTTATCTGATTCAACACCTGTCATTGATACACCTTCATCTACTCTTTCTCTGGCGGCTGATACTTCTTCAACTATCCTTCCTTCTTCAGGTGATTATAAAACTTTGAAAGATCATCCGCTTGATAATGTAATTGGATCTGTTTCTGATGGTGTCCGCACACGAAGTCAATCCGGTCTGATTAATGTTTGTCTTTTCTCATGCTTCATTTCTCAAATTGTTCCTAAAAATGTTCATGCTGCTCTACAAGATCCGTGTTGGGTAGAGTCTATGCAGTTGGAACTTCAACAGTTTAGGAAGCTTAAGGTTTGGACTTTAGTCGATTTACCTCCCAACAAGTATCCAATTGGTACAAAATGGGTATTTAAGAACAAACCAGATGATCGGGGTGTGGTGGTGCGAAACAAATCTAGACTTGTAGTGCAAGGCTTTGCTCAAGAAGAAGGAATTGATTATACAGAAGTCTTTGCTCCAGTTGCTGTCTTGAAGCAATCCGTATATTTCTTGCTCATGCTGCTCATAAACAGTTCAAAGTGTACCAGATGGATGTGAATGTGCTTTTCTCTATGTCGACATTGATGAAGAGATATATGTGTGTCAACCACCAGGCTTTGAAGATCCTGATTTTCCTGATAAAGTGTATAAGCTTGATAAATCTTTGTATGGTCTTCATCAAGCACCCAGAATCTGGTATGAGACTCTTACACAATATCTTTTAAGCAATGGTTATTCTCGTGGTACCATTGATATGACCTTATTTAAGAAGGAGGTGAATGGTGAAATGATCTTTGTTTAAGTGTATGTCGATGATATTATTTTTGGATCCACAAACTCTCAATTGTGTAGAGAGTTTGAAGAAGTGATGAGCCAAAGGTTTGAAATGAGCATGATGGGTGAAATGTGCTTCTTTCTTGGATTGCAAGTTGAACAACAGAAAGAAGGAATTCTTATTCACCAAGAGAAGTACATTAAAAATATTCTGAAGAAATTTAATATGGATGATGCGTCTACTGAAATGACTCCTTTTACTGCTCAGACGTGTCTCACTCCAGATGAAAATGGAAAACCAGTTGATCCTCATCTTTTTCGATCTATGATTGGCTCTCTCATGTATCTTACTGCAAGTCGTCCTGATATCACTTTCGCTGTTGGTTACTGTGCTAGATATCAGTCGGCTCCAAGGAATCTCATGAGAAAGCTGTCAAACAAATATTTCATATCTCAAAGGATCATCTCGTCTTGGACTGTGGTATCCATATGGTGGAAATTTTGATTTACATGCTTATTCTGATGTGATTCCAATGGTTGCAGGTTAAACAGAAAATCTGTGTCTGGAGGTTGTCAATATTTGGGAAAGTCTGGTATCTTGGCAGAGCAAGAAACAAACTACTGTTTCTCTTTCTACAGGGGAAGCTGAATATATTGCTGCATCTAGCTGCTGCTCTCAAGTTCTCTGGATCCAACACCAAATGATTGATTATGGAATTAACTTCCTTCATACACCTTTATTCTGTGATAATGAGGCTGCCATTGGAATTGCTAAAAATCCCATCTCATTCTCGCACAAAGCATATTGAAACCCGAATTCATGCGATTCGTGATGCTCAGGAGAAGGGTTTCATTAATATTATCCCATCGATACAAAAAATCAAAAAGCTGATCTTTTCACAAAAACGTTTGATAAACCTCGTTTTTATGAATTGATTCTATGCTTGGGTTAATATCTTTTTAAATTTTCATTTCTATTTCTTTGGTAATAATTAAAAAAACAAATTAAAAAAAAAACCAAATAAAAAAAGTTACAATTTTATTTATAATTACAGACAAATGAAAAATAAAAATTTGGGAGAGTAATATCAGTATTCTGAGATCGGACTTAACATGATGAGAAATGATTGTATATTCTCTAAATATTCTTATTTACATGACACCAGTAATTTATAAGAAATGATAGTAACTGTTACTAGATTCTGTTTTACATTAAAATAAAAAGAAATGGATCAGATTCTTTGACGATATGCTTGATAGACTCAGCCTGATGAATGAAGTAGACAGCATCTTTATGATTAAATTAAACTTTATGCTTAAGAATGCCTGGATTTACTCATTCATTTTGGATTGCACAAAAACTGAGTCCTGACAAAAATTGGATTGAGAATGAATCTTTCGTTCATTTTGCTTTGTTATGTCATCATTCTCTGCTGGTTTATTTTGTGTCAAGATGTCTTGTGTCTGTGCTTATCTCCTTTGCTGTACGGAAGTACTGACCTGGAGTGATGATCTCCTCTGTACGATAGTACTGACCTGGAGCTCTCATCAGCACATGTTCAAATGGTTATCTCCTCTGTTATACGTGAGTATAGATCTGGAGCTCTTACCATTTTGATATAATTATATCAAATCATCTTATCGATGAATTTCTCTCAGAATGAAATATTCTGTGTATAATCATTTGCACACTTATCCACAAATCTTGTTCCATGAAGATTGATTCATAATTCAATAAATCCTCAGGTTGGGTGAGGGTTTTACCAAATGATTGTGGGGTCTTAGCATTCTAAAGCATCTAATCGAACCTTAAATGAATCATAAGCTGTTGTTTGAAAAAGAATAAGGCATGAGTTTAAGTGGACAATTATATCAGCAATTGTTATTGATTTGTTCTAATTTCAGTTGCTTCTGTGCAGATTGTGATCAGATCTTGTATTCAGTATGATCTCATGACTGGTAGATGATTTTTAATCATCATTATGTTCTAAAATTTTAGAGAATGTGATCTCTGATTATTTTAGATCTCATTATGTGATGTGCTTCCTTTGAGTATTATTGTTAATAAAAAAAATTAATAAAAAAATAATATAAAAAAAAATATATATATAAATAAATAAAAATAATATAAAAAAAAAAAATAAATAAATAAATAATAAAAAAAAATTGGTGCGAAATATTTCTTTCGCTGATAGCTTCGCTAAGCGAAACTGTAATTTCGCTAGGTTAGCTTATTAGTTGTTAACCAGTTATCTTTTAGCGAAATTACAGTTTCACTGAGCGAAACTGTAAATTCGCTTGACGAATTTATAGTTTCGCTGCCAGCGAAACTGTTGGCTATATAAGTCATTTTTGCGAAATTTCTTTCACAACTTCGCAAAATTTTCAGTGTCGAGTTTTAGGGTTTTACTGTTACCTAGACGGCGATTTTGTTTTGTGATCGTTATTTGGACTGATTTTGAGTGTTGTTCTCTTCGGATGTGAGTTTCGAACTTAGATTGACTATTTTATCTGGATTACATCATGTTTTGATAAGCGATTTGGATTTTGTCGCTTCGGTGGTTTCGTTGTTCGTTCAGCGAAACTACTGAAGTTTCAGCGAAATTGAACGAAAGTTCACATTCTTTCAGCGAAACTGTAAAGTTATGCTGTCCGAGCGAACTTAACAGTTTCGCCATATCTTATCTAATTTCGCAATGACTAATCCTTATTTCACAGTTCGTCTATATTTTCCTAAGTCAGCGAAACTAATTTGTAATAGCGAAACTAAATTAATTTTTGGTGAAACTAATTGCGAAACTACTTTGAATCATTCTAATCTTGACGAAAGTACTTTTTGTTCTGCGAAATTAACAAGTTTCTATGAGCGAAACTATAGTTTCGCTCGTCGAAACTGTTTGTTTTTCTTGTCGAAACTGTCTTTGATTCAGCGAATCTATCATGCTTTAGTGAGCGAAACTATTGTTTCGCTTGCCGAAATTGATTGTTTCTTTTGTTTGTATCTCATTTTTCTTATTTTCAGTATTTCTTATTCAAATTTATTTGTTGATCTTTTCAGGTTATTATGGCGAATCTCAAGTTTGACGAGGAGAGGAATAACATTACTACCATATTAGATGATACTTTGCCAAAGGCAGCTGGATTTCGGGATTGTATTAGATGGCTCCAAAGGTCACCCATTGCATATGCTATCTCTCACTCTCCCACTATCTATGATCTACACATTAGAGACTTTTGGAGATCAGCTGAATACAACACCGGAGGAGATGTTCAGAGGATCACAGCTAGAGTGCTTGATCATGATATATCTATTACTGCTGAGAACGTGTCAAGGATTCTTAGACTGGAAGATGATACTGGTGATGAAGTTGATATGACGGAATCTGAAGTATTCCAAGCTTTCAGGCAAATGGGATATGAAGGACCAGTCTTTGGTTCGAGGAAAGAGATTAAAAAGTCCTTTTTATCTAAAGAATGGAGATATATAGCTCACGTGTTATTATGTGCTTAGATCACCGTAAGGGTGGATCTGATGGACTTAACCTTGACTGGGCCAAAGCTATGGTGATATGTTGCAAAGGAGAGAAAGCAAACATTGCTAGATTGATTTTCGCTTGTATGGCAGAAAATGTGATGGCGGTGAAAAGGGTAAATGGCTGTTATATCCTCGTTTTATTCAGATGATTATTGATGATTTGATTCCTGATGTTCCTAAACATGGTGAAGTTAAGAGATTGGTTCAGATGAACTCTCGGATATTTGCAGATTGCTGTGCTATACGCCATGATTTCAGTGGTAAAATAACCCATCTCTGGGAAAACATGTACCCACCAGAGCGATGGAATTATATCAGACGGGTCGATGAGTCTGAAAACAAAAGAGCTGAGGAAACAAGGGTGAAACAAGCTGATGTAGCTAAGAAAAGAAAGAGATATGCAAAAGAGAAAGATTATGATTTTGAAGAAGACATAGATACACAAGCAGAAGAGATAAGGGTGGAGAAGGAACGAAGGTCTAAAAAGAGGACTGACTTTGTTGAGCCTGAACGAAGAACAAAACATAGACATGAGGGTTTCACAGCAGGTAAAGAAGCTAATGCTGGTCTTGATGAGGATGTGATTCGTGGTCTAAATACTTCATTGGCAAATGAGTTAAGTATGATAAAGACTAAACTGATGAATCAAGAGCTTAGAGAGCAACAGAAAGATGAGGTCATTGACGGAATGAAAAGGATGTTGGTTGATCAGAATAGTTTGATTAAGAGGTTATTTGAAGAAATTTCACAGATGAAAGCTGCTGCTGGCCTACCCAGTCAACTAACTCAATCTGAGTTAGATGATATGACTGATATATCTAAGTACCCATTCTTGAATGTGGGTACCTCATCCAAGGTAGGAGAGGGCACCTCTGGAGCAGCTGATACTGAAACAAGAGAACAAGAGATTCCAAGAGAAGAGGCTGGCAGAAATGATGAAGATGAGATTGTTGAGGCTGGGTTTGTTAATCTACAGTTGATTTTGATAAGGATATTTTGGGAGAAGAAGTGATTGTTACAGCTACTCAGAGGAAGTATCAGATAAAGGAAAAGGGTTGATTGATGAAGAAGAGGAGGATGAGCAGTTGGTTGATTATGATTCTGAACCGGAATTCTATGAAGTAGATGAGAGACCTTTGGTGTATGTGGCTAAGAAGGGAGATGATGAGAATGACGTGTTTGAGATGGATAAGAGTGATTGGTTGGTAAAGGAGAAGGAGGCTGAAGAACTCACTCCTCTGTTTCAAAAATGGAGGGTTTGAGCAGAAAAAAGGCAGACAAGAAGATAATCAGCTGGTGTTATAATCCTTTCTTAAAGATGTTTTTGATTAAAAGAAGAGGAGGTAATATCAGTTACATGCTCAAGAGGAAGGCGTTCAAGACCTTGCCTAAATGGGATCTGAGACGGCTAGCTACCTTGCCTTTGATAATGCTCATTTAAGTGAAAGGGCAGTATTTCTGGAGAAGGAGATTAAAAATGGCCTTAATGATAATTTTGAATCATTTGGATTTATGAAGGCTGAACGAAAGAGATCTAAGAAAGATAAAGACTGGGAGACTGGAAAGGGAGAATTGTTTTGAGAGTCAAACCGCCTAAGACTGTAAACAGAGTAAGACTGGCTGATCCTCTCCTCCTCGTTTACAGGACTTTGAGAAGTGGTTCTATGATAATAACACTGGTGAGGCTGTGTGATTAGAGCCCAACAAGGAAAAGAATTTAGGGTGTTTGACCCAATGGAGTTATTCAGCTTCTGTGATGAAGATCTCTTGATTCTCTGTGAAAATCATATAAAGGCGGGGGCAGGTGAGGAAACAAGAAAGGAGGCAAGCTTGTTTATGAATGTGGCGAACAAAATAAGAGGAGTACGGGCAGAAGAAAGAGTTTGGCTGAAAAGGTGAGAGCACAAGATGATTTTGCCATGGACGTTCAAGACATAACCAGGCAGTTTGCTAGAGCTAGTGGTCATTCGGAATGAAGCTGATGATGCAGGAACTAATCTTGGAGAATCAGTGGCTGAAGCTTCTAAAGACATTGCTGCAGGAGGGGATGAAGACAGATCAACAGCAGCTGAGGAAACGGGAGCTGAAGAGTCAAACCAAGAGCAGTGAAGACAGTGAGGTCCAACCTAGGGGGAGTATTGAAGATCATGTTAGGTTGGACTCACTTTAGTATAGATGTTTATTTACATTGTAATAGGACTTGTGTTAGTTTCATTTTGTATTTTGATAGTTTTAGCAGTTTTGGCAGTCCAGCGAAACTGTGAGCGAATCTATAGTTTCGCTCACAGTTTGCTGTTTTGGTTCACCCGGCGAACTTGTGTCTGCCGGGCGAAACTATAGTTTCGGCATGACAGTTTCGCTTGTAGCGAAACTGTCAGCGAAACTATGACTGCTATATATACTATTATCATTTCATTTTGCATGATAAGTTGGCAAAACCCTAAACGTGGAATTTGTTGCAAACTATCATTCTCAAGCAGTTACTTCATTGAAATACAATGTTTATTGTTATTGAGTGAGTTTTGTGATTTGAAGATCAATTATGTCTTGATTCATCATATTCATCTCTCAATTGTTTGTTATTTGGTTTATGTATGTGATATTGATCAAACTATTCTATCAATTGTACTGTTCATCGATCACATGGACCAACAATGTATGTAGTGAAAATGAGCCATTGGTTTACATGAATACTAATTAAATAAGTACATTTCATTCCAACTTGACATGTGTATAACTAAATCATAGGCAGAGGCCATAGGGTCATTATTGTCTATTACTTAAAGTCGTTATCTTGTATGGCTCGTCTAGAGTCTTGTATAGTTCTTCTAAAGTTTTCAATGGGAAGTCAATCATGTTCTTAATTTGTAAATCCATTGCTTAGGGAATCTATTCAAGACTCCCCCTGTTATAATCAAACAAATGCCTAAAATACATAGCCAAAACGTGTCAACATAAAATTGGTGAGCCCAAATTTTAATAGTAATAAACACACATAAGAATACATAAGTAACACTGTAAGGATTCCTAAAAGTCGGATGCAGCCAAAACATCCAAAGTCTCTCTGCATGTATGCATTGAAGAACATAAGTATAAATGCTTCAGAAGTTTTACACCATGCACTAGAAATATTCTAAGTGTAAAATCTTCCGAAGCCAAGACCAACATCTTCCGAAGCCAAAAGTGAAGTCTTCCGAAGCCATAGAGTGAAGAAAGATTTCTTTCGAAGACTTTTAGAGACATGTCTTTATCTGATGTACTATACCATAAAGTTGGACCACCTTTCCGCTGCAACTCTATAAAGTCACCAACTTACATGATTGGTGAAAAGGTCCATGCTTTTGGTAACTGTACATTGAGGTCTTGAGTCTGTGCTTTCTACTTTATGTACTTTTATCCTTTTTGTAATATATTAGGATGTGAGCTATGGCATGTCATAGTCACTAGTCAAAAGGCAAATCTGTCTTTTGACTCTACATTTGATTTGTAGTGGTTTAGTCATATGTGTCCAGCTGTCCTTCAAAGTATGGTCGGCTGTAGGATGTAGTATATGTATCTCAGTTACTTGTGACTTTCCTTTATGCTTTGTAACATTTGTAATAGAACTTGAGAAGCAATATACCGCATTTTTGAAAACCAATTACTTGTGTTGTTTGCCATCTTGTTCTGTCTCATCTTTACTTGTGTTCTTAGCATCTTTCACTAAAAGTTAACAAGTTCCTTATTTGATCTGTTAAGTGTTCTAAGTAACTCTCCTCATTGTGTTGTTGTGTTGTAAGTGCATACCTTTCAACGGTCCTGCATTTGGTATCAGAGCATTTCAGGCTCTTGATATAAGATCTCTCCATCTTAAGATCCCTCACACACACAAAATACTTAACAACTCAAATGGCAGCTATTACCAAAGCTGATATAGAAACTGGAACTATGACAAAGTCTCTACTGATCACTCCTGAAGACTTTGATACTTGGTGTCAAAGAATAGAAGGCTTCATCAAGTCTCAAGACTCCAGGATGTGGGACTCTATTGTTGAAGGACCTTACATACCAAGCACCATTTCTGCTACTGGTGGTGGTATGATTACAAAGGCTGTGGCTGATTACTCTGAAGAAGACAGGAAGAGAATAGAGATTGATCATAAAGCCATGACATCCCTTTAAACTGCTCTTCCAAACTCCATCTACAGAGACTTCAAGAAGTGCAAAACTACCAAACAACTATGGGAAGCACTAAAGCTGATGTATGAGGGGTCTACTGAAGCAAAGGAGAACAAGAAGGATCTCCTGAAGCAACAATTTGAAAACTTCACCTTTAAGGTAGGTGAAACCATGACTCAACAATACTTCAGGTATGTTGAGATTGTGGATACTCTAATGGATGTTGGAGTAACTCTTGAGAACAGGGACATTGTAAAGAAGTTTATGTCCTGTCTTCCTAACAATGAACACATTATTGTGTTGTTATCAAGAGGACTGAGAACCTTAAGACTCTTCCTCTTACAGAGTTGTATGGTATTCTTAGTGGCTACCAAATGGAGATGAACATCAAAACTCATCTGGTAACTCCAGCAATGAACTGAGTTCAGCCCTCCATGTGGTTGAAAGAGAAAGCATTGAACCACAACATCATCTTATATGCTACCCTGACAACTCACAAAAGGGTCCTTTCATCACCTTCCTAGAGACTCCAAGAGAAAGCTACACTCAAGGAAGTCCTTTCCAAGAGACAAGTTCTTCTCATGCTTTTGTCTCTGCTGATGAAACCTCAAGCAACTTTCTCTTCACCCTTGAAGACTTGGATTGTATCCATCCAGATGATCTGGAGTACATGGAGATAGTCCAGCAGATAGCTCTTCTCACTCATAGAGCCAAGAAGTTCTACAAGAGGACATGGAGAAAGTTTCCAAGCAATGCAACCAGTGGAAAGTTTGGGCAGGATAAAAGCAAAGTAAAGTTACAAAATGAGAAGGCAAACCAGTGTAATCAGATGGGACACTTTGCAAGGGAGTGTAAGGCACCAAGGACAAATGGTGGCCAAGCACACACCAGACCAAACTACACTGAGAAAGCCCCCCAGAATGAGAAGCCAAAGCAGCAAGCTACAGTTGTTGTTGAAGAAGGAGGCTTTGACTGGCGCTTTCAGGTAGAAGATGCATCTCCAAACCAAGCACTCATGGCAGACAACGATGAAGCCAAGGTATTTGAACATCTTTGTACTCCTGAATGCATTGCTAAAGTCAATAGAAATAGGTCCTATAACTTAAAAAATGAGGTCTGATCTTGAGTCCTTAAATATCTTAAAAGTTGATTTTAAAATAGCTGAAAATGATTATAAACTAAAGATAGAGGACTTAGAGAAAATCATTTCAACTCTTAAACATGAGCATACAAACTACATGACTCAGATCAAAGACCTCTTTACTAAGTTAACTAAATGACAGGCTGAGCTTGTGATCAGCAAAGCCAAGGCAGAATAATGTGTTCTTGAAGAAGAGACCTTGAAGAACATAATACACTCATCCTTGCATGAAAAAGTTTGTTATCAAAATAAGCAGGGACTAGGATCTTGTGAGATAGCTCATCCACACACAATCTTGTCTGTAAGATCTCCTAGGTGTGGAACTTATGAAGATGAGCTTTCCCTCATAGATCCTGTGACTGAAGGGGATGAAGAGGAGATAGTGGAGAATGGCTATGAGAAGATTGAAGAAGCGCATTCTAAGAAGGGTCACCATCCCTCTGAGGAGAGCAAAGTTGTTGGGCTGACCAAGTATGGAGAAAGAACTTGATGAGGAAGGCCAAAAGAAAGTCCAAAAAGGCTCAAGAGATCAAGGCCACCTTCAATTCTGCACAGAAACAAGTCTTCATCTCTACGAGATTTGAAGTAGTAAAGGCTGAAGACACCAACTTGAACTCTATCAACAAGAGTTCTGGTTCATATCCAAATCATCCCATCATCAAGAAGAATGCTAATCAGTTGTGCACCACTGTTGTACAACCTGAACTATCCAACTACAAAGGTAGTTCAATCCCCACAAGAATTGCCACAGCATGTGCAAAGATGAAGATGGAGAAAGAAAGTGATCAAGTTCTGCCTTGCTCACAAAAAGAAAACTCATAGAAGGAAGAAAATGGATTGTGTTATGTGTGGGAGTACCTCTCATCTTGCAAAGGATTGTGTTTACAATCCAAAGATTACTATCCACATGACCAAGAAAGAAACTTCTAATAGTTTGGAAAAGAAGAAGCCAGCTTCTAAAGGAAAATTTGTTTCCTTCGGAAGCTCCAAAATGAAGAAGAAGACAAGTGGAAACTTCCCTTTGTATGAAAATTTGGTCTCGGAGAAAGGAATACTTCCGAAGCACTGAAGCCTGCTGCAGTGAAAGCAAGATCTCTCCGAAGGTCCGGTCATCAAAACTTCCAAAGTCATCAAAACTTCCAAAGTATTGAAGGTCAAGTCTAAACTTCCAAAGCTGGTGTGGAAGTCAAAGAAAGACCAAGTGGCTGAAAGTTCTTCATCAACATCAGCAAATGATCCTTCTAGCATGAGTATAGGATCAATTACTATTGCATTGTCTTCAACTTCGTTTGATGAGCCCAAGACCAATGAGGCTTGGGTTTCCAGATGTAACTAACCATCTCTTTTGTGCAGGAACAGCTCAAGACACACAAAAATGTATGGATCATTGACAGTGGCTGTTCCAGGCACATGAAAGGCAATAGGTCACTACTCCAAAATTTTGAAAGAATTGATGGAGGACTAGTTGCTTTTGGAGGAGATGCAGGACGTTACATCACAGGAAGGGGCAAGGTCACAAATGGTAAGCTGAGCATTGAGAAGGTAAACTTTGTCAAGGAGCTTGGGTACAATCTTCTGAGTGTATCCTAATTTTGTGATCAGAGTCATAACATACTATTCACTGAGCATGAGTGCATTGTTCTTAGGCCTGGGTTGGTCATTCCTCATGAGCACATCCTGCTCAGAGCCCCTAAGAAAAGGAACATGTACAAGATGGATTTGCAAGAAACATCTCCCTCAGGAGAAGTTTCATGCTTTCTGTCTAAAGCAAATAATGATGAATCTTTCCTCTGGCATAAAAGAATGTGCCATGTAAACTTTAAAAATATAAATAAACTTATTAAGAATGATTTGGTAACTTGAATACCAAAGAAAGAGTTTACAAGTGATGACCACTATGTTACATGCCTGAAAGGGAAGCAACACAAGGTATCTCACAAGCCAAATAAAAGAAACTCCATCATTAATCCCCTACCTTTATTACATATGGATCTCTTTGGCCCCACCAGTGTAATGTGTCTAGGAAGAACCTCTTATTGTTTGGTGATCACAGATGACTTTACAAGATTCACTTGGGTCTTCTTTCTCAGAACTAAGGATGAGACCCCTGAGATTCTAAAGAATTTAATCTTAAAGATTGATAATCAATGTGATCACAAGGTCAAAACCATTAGATGTGATCAAGGAACTTAATTCAAGAATCAAATCCTTGATACATTTTGTGATGAAAAAGGTATTACAAGACAATATAGTGCTCCCAGGACTCCTCAGCAAAATGGTGTTGCTGAGAGGAGAAATAGGACACTAACTGAAGATGCAAGAACTATGTTGTCTAACTCTAAACTGCTCATCACCTTCTGTGCGAACGCAGTGAACACTGATTGCTATGTGCAAAATAGAGTTTTAGTGGTTAAGACAAATGGTAAGACTCCTTATGAACTTTGGCACAAGAGAAAACCTTTCATTGGTTTTCTCTGGTCATTTGGATGTCATCGCACCATCTTGAATACCAAAGATCAAATTGCCAAGTTTGCTGAGAAATCAGATGATGGACACTTCATAGGATACTCTTCTCAAGCTAAAGCTTATAGAGTATACAATCTCAGAACTAGAGTAGTTGAGAAGTCAGCCAATATGACTTTCAATGAGCACACTCCCAGTGTGAAAAGTTTAGGTCCTAATTGGCTATTTGATCTTGATTTAGTTACCAATTGTTTTAACAAATCCTGTGAGAATGTTTCAGGGTCTACAGATATACTACCTACAGGTGATCCCGAACCAACATTTGAGCTAAGAAGACCTTCAAGCTACACATCTTCAGCTCCAGTGGTAACCAATCCTGCAAATGAAGCTTCTACCGGCACATCAATGACAAACCCTGCTGATACTTCTGGGGTGCCTTCAAATTCTAGCTTAGAGGCCTAAAACTCAGATGAAGGGGCTTCAAATGTTGGAGAAAATGGTGGTGGTAAGCAACTTGATGCTGATAACCACTCTATTGAAGACAACAACAATGATGTCACACACTTATTGGATCAAGTCAATCTTGATTAGTGTGCTGATCTGGAGGATGAATCTTCCTTGCCAGATCATAATTTCTCAAATTTAGATCTGTCTAAGCAACTTGCTGTGATCCCTCAGCTAAGGATCCACAAGTCTCATCCTACCACAAACATCATTGAAGATGTTCATTTAGGGGTGAGAACAAGAGGACAAACCCATGATGAAAATGTTTGTCTTCACTCTTGTTTCTTGTCCCAGATAGAGCCAAAGAAAATTGATGAGGCTCTAAAGGATGGAAGTTGGGTTGAAGCTATGCAAGAGAAGATGCTTCAATTCAAAAAGCAAAATGTTTGGAACCTATGTCCTCCTCCTCAAGGCAAGACTACCATAGGAACCAAATGGGTGTTCAGGAATAAGAAGGATGATAGAGGACTTGTCGTCAAGAACAAGGCAAGACTAGTTGTTCAAGGATATACTTAAGAAGAAGGAATTGACTACACAGATGTTTTTGCTCCTGTAGCAAGACTTGAAGCTGTCAGGATATTCCTAGATTTTGCTGCATCCAAGAACTTCAAGGTCTACCGACTTGATGTCAAGTGTGCTTTTCTTTATGGGGTGATTGATGAAGAGGTGTATGTCAGACAACCACATGGGTTTGTAGATCCTGATCATCCTGATTATGCCTGCAAGCTTGATAAAGCTCTTTATGGGCTGCACCAAGCACCAAGGAAGTGGTATGAGACTCTATATCAGTATCTCTATCAGCATGGATACAAAAGAGGTACTATAGATGGAACTCTCTTCATCAAAGGAACAAGAAATGACATAATGCTAGTTCAAGTATATGTAGATGACATTATCTTTGGGTCAACTAATCCAAAGCTCTGTAAAGACTTGGAGAAGGTGATGAAGGATAGGTTTGAAATGAGTGCCATTGGAAAACTCAATTTCTCTCTAGGAATTCAAGTGAAGCAAGTTGACAATGGCATCTTCATAAGTCAGTCAAAGTATGTACAAGACATACTTAAGAGATTCGACATGACTGATGAATATAAGGCAAGTTGACAATGGCATCTTCTAGGAATTCAAGTGAAGTAAGGTTGCTAAGACACCCATAGCCAGAAATCACTCCATTGGACCCGATCTTGAGGGGGGAGTGTGTTGATGAATATAGGGCAATGATTGGGTCTCGTATGTACCTCAGTAGCTAGCAGACCAGATATCATGTTTGCTACATGCATTTGTACAAGATATTAAGCCAACCCCAAGATGTCACACCTAGTCACTGTTAAAAAAAATTTAAGATATCTTTAAGGTGCTCCATCACTTAGCCTTTGGTATCCAAAGAATTCTAACTTTGATCTGTATGCTTATACAGATAGTGACTATGGTGGTTGCAACATGACTGCAACGTCCACATCAGGGGGATGTCAATATCTTGGTGGAAGAGTAGTCTCTTCGCAATGTAAGAAACAATCCTGTGTGATTGCATCAACTGTTGAGTCTGAATGCATTGCTGTTGCAAGCTGTGCTCAAGTGCTTTGGATTCAAAATCAGATGCTGGACTATGTATTCAATTTTAAAGAGACTCCCATCCACATAGACAACAACAGTGCTATCTCCATCAAAAAAAAATCTTGTGCAACACTCAAGGACAAAGCATATCAATATCATGTTCATTGGATTAGAGATAACTTTAAAAAGGGATTAATCAAACTAGTCAAAGTTAACACAAAAAATGAACAATATGCTGATCTGTTTACCGAAGCTTTTGATGAACAGAGATTTAAATATCTTGTAACAGCTATTGGGATGATTAACTTTGAATAGCTTTTCTTAAAACTTAATCATATTATTTCTATAGTCTGTGTATCCTAAGTTGTCTATTTTATCACCTTCATAAGCCCTTGTGTTCTTTGGAAGAAAATATTTTCAAAGGACTTTTCTTAGATTTTTTAAAATTTTGATCTCTTTTTTTTTGGAAGATTTAAAATTACCTACGGAAGAAATTTATGTCTTACTAAACAAATGACTACTTAAGTAATTTTACCTTCAGAAGAAATTTCTGAAATATCTTCCGAAGCTTAAAAATCAACTTAAGTACTTTTATGTTCTTAAAGAACAAGTTTCTTCCGAAACCAATTTACCTTCGGAAGTTTTTATTCTCTTTAGAATAAAAACTCTGAGTGTTAATTCTCTTCCAAAGCAAAATTCTCAAAATATTTGAAATATCTTCCGAAGCCAATTTTCCTTCGGAAGCTTTTTCTTCAGAACTTCCGAAGCAAATAACCTTCCGAAGATTTCTCGTCTTTCAAGAAAACTACTTTTTAGGCATAAGTAAACTACTTTTCAGAGGTGGGACCGACATCCGGATTTCAAAGTTTTTTCTCTTTCATTAACTTTGTCTCAAATCCTTTTCACATAAATACCCAACCGTTCCCCCCTCTTTCACTATCTTCTTAAATTACACTATTCCTTAAACCTAAATTCTCCCAAACCGCCTTTGTTCTTCATCTTTCTTCACATTTAAGCTTCTCAAAATGGCCAACCTAAACCACAGAAACAACCCTGATTTCTTCATGCAAATTCACATGCAACACAACCTGGTTGCTCTGTTAAGCTCTGAGAAAGATGAAAGTTTCTCAGAGGTTTGCCGTTTCCTGGCTCTATCCAACTACTTCACCTCCCTAACCATTGATCCTACTCTTGATGTGGATCATCTGCTTAAATTCTGGAAGACCTGCCATGAGGTCATCATGGATGGGAAGAAGGCACTATCTGCCACAGTGCAGGGGAGGACAATATTCCTCACTCCGGTCATCATTAACACTCACTTGTAGCTGGATGACGAAGAATGTGAGTTGTCCCTCCCAAAGAAAGTTGTAAATCATTTCTTTGAGCAGATGGACTATAAAGGAGATTTCTCTGTAAAGACCTTGAGGAAAGGGAAGGTCTCATCCCAGTGGAAATACCTGCTTCGTGTGGTTATCCATAGTTTGTCAAACAAGCATGGAGGGTGGGACAAAATTCCTAAGGATCTCTCCTTCATAGTGCATGGAATGGTTCAAGGGGTTAAGTTCAGGTACTCTCAGTTTGTTTATATAAATTTGCTTGCTAACTTGGACTCCTTATAATATTATATGTTTCCTAGATATGTTCAACACATTCTCAACTGTGAACTGGGCTCACAGTTGAGGGAAACAAATAATATTCTTAAATTGGGACAGATGAAGCCTGACATCTTTAAATGTATGAAGAAGCCAACTGTAGGCTTCTCAAGGGTAGAAACAGCCGTTGTCCCAAAAATGTTAGAGCTCATTGCTCAAGGTGATAACCTAGCAACACAAGCTAGTGTTGAACCCACACCTTCTACCTCCCAACCACCAAAAAGACCACAAATCACCCTCACTTACCAAAGAAAATCCAAATGAACCCCTGCTCAAGCTATTCAGTCTGTACAGGCCCCCATACACTCACCCATACGGGAGGAAGTGGACACTAGAGCTCCCACTTCCCCAGAGGAGCAAACCACTCCCATCTCTTCAAGAATCAGTGGTGAGGTTCCTCATGCTCACCCTGATGAGCTCACAAGCCCAACTGCCTTAAGCCTTCACTCTGAGTCTCAACACTCAAGTGAACAACCTTCAAGAGATAGATACGATCCCCAGCCTTTAGACTTAAATCAACCCATTCTCAACCTCTCATTCTATACTGATGAAGAGATAGGTTTTAGTGAGTACCATGAGTCTCTCTACTCTTCCCCTACTTAAAGAGAGATGAGTACTCCTGAGTCTCCTTTGTCTAGCCCACATTAGTCACCTATTACTGATTTGGATCTCTCTGAACCTATTCAGGAGGTCCGTATGGAAGAACCTGAGTCTCCTTTCTCTGAACCTATTACCAAATAATACTTCTGCAAGTGATTACATCATTAAGACCTCAACCATGGCAACTCAGCCCATTGACACTTCAACTGAGGCTGCCAATGTGAAGAGGAAATCCATCAGCGAAGAACCTGAAGCTGGTGGTGAGAGAGAGGACTTTGGTCCAATCATCTCATCCCCGAATGATTCTTCTGATGAAGATGAGGGGAATCTGAGACCAAAGATGCAAAACTGTCAAAAACATGCTCTTATTTAGTCTCTAAGGTTAGTCACCTTGAATCTCAGGTGACTACCCTGTACAACAGGGTCAATGATCAGCAACTTGAGATATCTTATCTCAGGGAGAAACTAGCTGGGAGACCTTTAAGGGGAGCTCAACCATGAACACAAGAACCTATGAATATGATTGACCTAACTCCTAGCTCACCTATGCAAGAGGGTGATGCTACCAAAAAGGGGGAGAAAGTCATTACAATCACATAACCTTGGAGTTCTTCAGGGAGTATGGACATTGAGGACTCACCATCCTCACTTGCAATTGTGCATACTCAGCAACTTCCCCAAGTTCACATTAATGTGGACACTATAGACTCTTTCATTAGGATTCTCTTTGAGGAAGGCATTCCAAGGGCTATATCATCCCCACCTCAAGGAACTTCAAACTATATTATTGGGTGGAGGTATGATGCTGATAGAAGAGCCCTCATTCTTCAAAGAGTTCAAGGGCAGCAAGAGGTGTTCAATTTTCAAACCTTGAACTACTATGAAGGTCTTGACCTGATCAACATGCCACTTGTAAACCCATGTCAATCTAGACAAGCTAACTGGTTAGCACTCAGGACTCAAGATAGAATTACTGAAGAGTTCAGTCTTAGAAGGAGACAAAGGCAATAAGGTAACGTCATTGGCCAACTGGATGTTGAGGCAGACACTGAGATTAGCTTCAAAGGGGAAACCTTGGCTGAAGGCCCAGTGATAGAGCCTGAGAGCCCTGTCACACTACCAACTACTTCTGAAATTCATCCCCTCAGTGAAACACCTGCTGTTGAAGGTGTCTCACAACCTCTCTCTGGCCCGAGCTTGGATGCTACACCAAGCAATGAAGGCCAAAGCTCTCGCCATCCTGTGTCACAAAGGTCTGCGTGTGACAAAGGAAAAAGGATTCTAACTCATAAGGAGATTGAGGATGAGAGAGAGAGGAAGATGAAGCTAAGGGGAGAAAGTTCCTCTGGGTCTTCAGGCTTTATGCAAGCTGCAATACAAAGCTTCGTTTTCCATTCTCTTAGAGCTTAATGGAGTAAGCTATGTCTTGCATTATAATGGGCGATATATCCTACGCTGTTTTATCTTCTTTCCTTATCAGAACGCTACAGGTATATAAACAGCTTGAATGTTCTTCAGTGCATGCATGCAGATAGACTTTGGATGTTTTGGCTGCATCCGACTTATAGGAATCCTTACAAACTCCCCCTAGGCTGATGCTACCAAAACATTTGAAGATCTTCAGTTGTTGACATTGAACTTGGTAGTGTACCGTTGGTGTGTCTTGGTTCCCGATTCCAATTGTAGGAACTCCCTCTCAATCTTATCCAACTCCATGTGAGGACAGAACTCCTCAATCACCCACTTCTTCAATTCATCCCAGTTCATGCTCCCAATCGCCCTCCTCCCCTTGGCCTGGACATTATTGTCCCACCAACATAAGGGCAAGTCTACAAACAAGTGAGTAGCGAACTACACTTTCTGGTCTTCCCTGCATTCACAAATATCCAACACTGCCTCCATTGCCCTCACCCACCGGTGAGCAGCATCAGCGCTACCATTGCCATCAAAAGTCGGGGGCTTGCATTTCTGGAATGCTCCATAGTTACAGCCTCGTGCTGTTTCTTGCCCAGCTTCTTCCTCTTCTTCGTCACTAGAAACAACCATATCAGCTTCTGGTTGCTCACTTTCCCCAATGGTCTTCTTCCTTTCTTTCTTATCATCCTCCCTTACCGCTTTAATCACTTTAGTCACCGCAGACGGAAGAATCGTTTGCATGACTTGATGAACTTCCTCTAGTACTACCTCCTTCACCGAGGCCATCAGATTCGCACTCTGATCACCCCCTTCCTTGTGATCGGTCTCGGGGTCCTCATGAGCCAACTCACCAGTCTTGGCTTGATTCCTAGTGACCCGTGGTCCAACACCACATCCAGTACGACCTCCACCTTGCGAAGCTTTCGAAGATCTACCACCAGCCATCTTCTAAACACTATAAGATTCAAACACCAACATGGTCATTCAAGGTAATAGCTCAGAGTATGTTACGTATAGTAAGTCCCTAATTACAGTGGCCTTTTATGATTAGCTACTTACTATACTCTTCATACCCCAAGCATTTCCTATCCGTACTATATCAATATCTAAATCCACTAAAGCACATAAATCAAATAGCAGGCACACATAATATCGATTAACATTTAAAGAAATTACCTGATGACACGTAGCTACTTGGGCTGGCATTCTTTCATTTTGTCCCGTTTTAAGTTTAAGTTTAGGTTTTTGAAATATTTTACCCATTTCTCTTAAACTTTGGCTCTGATACCAACTTGTAAGGCCCCGTTTCTGTAACGCTTACAGTCGGACAATCATTTCACATCATAATTAAAACACCTTATAATTCATAAAACATTGCAGCGGAATAATTTAACAAAAACCATTTCATGCATTAATAATTACTTTTACCAAATAATACAACGTTGTTCAAAAATTAGAAAATAACATTTTGTTGCATTACAATACAAAAATATCATTTTTGCATAAAATGGATGCCAGTCCTTTATTTGCCAAGTAGCTCCACCTTCGTGCCACCCTTAGCAACAATTACCTGCCAACTAAAAATGCATTAAAGTCAGTTTTGCTGATTGAGTTATAGTTTATTAATAATAAAATACTTTACTTTTGTTTAAAACTTTTCCTTTACTTTCCTTTGTGATCACACATCATACGTACACATAGATAGTAATCATTATTATCTTTCGTCATCATCCGTTTTCGTGCGCATCATACACTTCGTTCATTCATCATTATCTTTCACTTTCAATAGGACCGATGCCATGTGCTATACCCCGAACATTTTGCACGAAGCTGCTACTGGGCAGAAGTCTATAAATAGACCCCTAACATTATGCACGAAGCTGACTCCAGTACCTGGGGCAAGCGACAAGGGTCCCATATGTTTGGTCAATCACAAGGATTAGACCCTTGTGTGCATCCTTATGGGTTCGCTAAACCGCACACAATTGAGCTAACAACCCCTCAATGAGTTGTGAACCTCCTTTCATTTTGCTTGTAAGACTTTCATTCATTCTTTACGTTCCACTTTTCATTATCATTAATCTTTCACTTCTCTACATAATACTTTACGTACCATAGCATAAACACACCACGCAAAGCAACGTATTAATACGTAATAGGGAACATAAAGAAACAATCCCTAAACATGCATAACAACAACAAACATCATCACGAAAAACATTCCCAGTCTTAGCTGATTGGCACATGGGAACTATGCAGGCCCATGGCCACTATGTGGGCGCATGGCCACTTAGCTGCATGGGAACACTTAATTGCCTGGGAAAATTCTGGGTGCATGGACAGGTTCTAGGCGCATTGGGAAAAAACTTAGGCGCATGGGAAGTGGGCGCATGGACACTATACAGCCGCATGGGTAACACTTAGGCCCTTAGGCAGAATTTGAGGTGGGGATACCATATTTGTGGGATAAAGGTCACCTAACCACTTATGTTGGAAAACTCACATGTGTATGTAAGTAGGGTAACTTGATTTGCAAACCATGTCTAATTTGAAAACCTTTTCAAATGTGTGATGTCTTTTGTCAAAACAATCAAAGCCCAGTTACAAAAGATTTATCTCTGAAATTTAACCAAGTATAGATTGTTCCGAAGAGGAATTAACCCTCGGAAGATGTTTTCTATATCTTCCTAAGCAAAATTCCTCCAATGGAAATCTTCTACTCGAAAGAGTTTTTAGTCTCAGAAGAAGCGATTGATTACATATCTGATATACTTCCGAAGCTTATAAACTTCTTCACTCGGAAAGCCCTTTTTACTCTCGGAAGTAAGACACTTGCCTTCGGAAGTAAAATTGGCTTCGGAAGAAGATTACCTTCGTAAATGTTTTATACTCGGAAGAGTGATTTGCTTTGTAACGGAAATCTTTTGGGCCCCACTCTGTAAAAAGTAAAGATTTTATTAATGATGTTGGAATATTTAAATGGATTAAACCTTACCGCCCTTGTCACATCATACACCAAACCATCTTATCACCGTATCCAACCCCCAAAACCGCCATTTCACCCATTTAAATAACCCCGACTCATCAGTTTAATCTTTTTACCAAATTTACTGCCCAAAGCTTCCTTCATCTCCAATTTATCCAAGTTCAAACTCATTTGTCTCTAACTTTTCTAAAATGGCGCTAAATCCTCAGCATTCATACAAGGATGTTGACTTCTCAGATATCATCTCCTTTCTCACCCAATCTATCTATTACACCACTCTGAATGTTAACCCCACTGTCTATTCAATTTATATGGCCGAATTATGGGGAAACGGTCAGATTGAAACCCTAAATGGAGTTAGGGTTATAAGGTCGAGCATCTGTGGCCAGGAGTTGATCATATCAGAACAACTCATCAGGGAGCATCTGGAGCTTCACGATGAAGGTGCTCCTACGGAATTCCCCCAAGTCAGACCTAGATGACACATATACCCAAATAGGATATGGTGGAGATGTGAGTAGGTTTACCATTTAAAGTTTAACTTCTCATATAGCTGGAAGTTCCTGCTTCACGTTATTCTCCACTGCTTGTGAAATAAGTTTGGGGGATGGGATCAAATCCCATATGAACTAGGAGGCCTAGTTCATGGATTGTTAAATAGCCTCCGCTTCAATTACCCAAGATATGTGCTGATCAACCTTATGGGGAACCTCCAGAGGGACCAATTCTATATGTATCTCAGGTTCATACAACATATTATCAGCTGTGAGTTGGACTAGAGTCAGCTTGTCTGTGCAGCTACTCTACTAGTGCCTCAAATTAGGGCGACCATTTTAAAAGTCTTGAATATAGTGTCCACCAACTACATTGGAAGACACATTGAGCTTCTTCCAGGTATGATTGACCCAATGTCTCCTGGTGACATCCCTGTTAACCCCACAGGTGATGAACCCACACCAGCAACGACACTCACATTGCTAAATCTACCTTCTCACCCCACACAATCACTTACTAGAGACTTCCAAAACAAATCCTTGTTCAATCTACTCTGATTGAACAAGCTCCTCCTGTTCAACGCAAAAAGACAAGAGTGGAAACATGGGCTTCCACTCAGTCTTAGGTCTCACCATCCTTCACTTTTGACCTTAATATGGGCACTGAGTCTCCTCAGTCTCAATCCCATGAGCTTGAAACCCAAGCTGTAAACTCTAAGGGTGAGTCTCTATACTCCCCTGAGCAGTCAAAAAGGGACAGCCCCACCATAGGCTCAATGCCAATAGACATTGATCAAGGTCCCGGGTCATTAGGATTAACCTCTATATCCTTCACTGACCTATTGATAGGAACTGATGAGGAGATTATGTCTCTCTAGGGCAATGAAGTTGATCCACAACACCCTCTCAAGGATCAACAGAGCCTAGAGAGATCTCTTATCTCTAGCCCCCATCAGCAAGCCCCAACTGAGGTGAGTCCCACCAACGTGGAGGGGACTCATGTAGATTCAGCTGCCACTACAGAAGGAACCTCATTGGACCTTCAGTACAGTGGTAACATTACTGAGACTGAATCTATGGCAACCATGCCATTTGATGACTCTAAAAGTGATATTATTAGGCAAGGGAAACCAGGGTGCCAAGAAACCACAAGTGGTGGTGAGAATGAACATACTAGGTATGTTGCCTCATCTCCCCGTGATTCTTCTAAAAAAGATGAGGGAAGTCTGCAACTCACCATAAAAGACATACTTTTTAAAGTCTCAAACCTTGAATCCTGGGTTAAGACTTTAGAGGATAGGTCTGCTACTCACCAACTTGAGATTGAACATCTCAAGACTCAATTAGTTGAGAAACAGACTAAGAGATCCGTTAGGCATGTACCAATACAAGTCTCTCTGACTACCTCCTCCATCTCATCAAGCTCTCAAGATGATGCTACTAAAAAGGGGAGAATGTTCAAAAAGAAACATATGTGGAGAAGCCAAGCTTAGCCCTTTTTATACTATCTTCAAGATATTCGGCTCTGCAATCAACTGCTTTCCCTAAGCCTCCTCCTATCATCTTTTAAGTGGACCCAAGGATGCTCATTGATTTGAATAGGTTCTTAACCAAATTTCTGATGAGCTCCTCACTTGAACAGCCAAGTCCAGATGTTGCTTTGACATACTTTGGAGTTGAAGAGATTCAGAGGTGGAATGCAAATCTACCACTGTCAAAGGAGTTGGTCAACCTAAGGTCCACATTAAACCTGAGATTGAATTCAAAGGGGATATGGGGTCTGATGGCCCAGCAACTGAAAAGTTGGGACAGATAGTGAAACGCCACAAACTTCTGAAGCTGAAGTCAAAGCTGCAGAAGAATTATTCCAAACTTCCAAAGATGAGATCCTAGCTATGGAAGGGCTATATTCTTTGTCTGATGATCTTATTATCACAGATGCACTGCTGGCATCTGAGGTAAATAGTGAAGACTTTCTCAAAACCCCTCTCACTCAAGCACCATCATCATCACAAGCTCAGATCACCACCCATCAACTTGAATCCTTTACACAAGAACCTGCAAAGTAACAAGCTTCCGAAGACATCAAGGGTAAAAGGAAGTTGAGTGTGGAAGAACTACTAGAGGAGAAAATGTTGGAGAAGCTTAGAAGGAAAGGTAGACTCCCCACTGAGAAGCTATTAGGTGCAAGTAGCAAAGAAGCTATAGTCAACCAGGAGGCTATCAACATCCAAAGAAGGGTGGAGATTATTGACAGGCTCGTCAATCTTGGTGTAGCCAATGAAGATGTTCTCCTCCTACCACTTGAGGAATTGGTAGAGTTAGAAATGGCAACCCTACTACGGAAAAAACAAGACGAAGCAGCAAGGTGTCCTTAGAGGAGGAAGAACAGAAAAGGAAAGAAGAAGCAGAGCAACGTCTAAGGGATGAAAGGATAGCTTTTCTGAGCTCTAGGGGATTATCTCTTGAGGAACTTACTCCTCATGATAATGATATGATCATGTGGCTTTTCAACAAAGAACAAGATCAAATGAACAAAAAGAGAAAGAGGGCTTCTAGGGAAAAGCTGAAGGATAAGAAGAAGAAGAAAGAGGAAGAAGCTCAACTTGCAGTTGTCAAGAAGATAGGAGACAAAGCCTGGATGAAGGATTATCTCAGAGCTTATGGCTTCTCTTGCAAGCAAGTTGGCCCCATGTCTGAGAAGACCCTGCATCGACATGTGAGTGACATCAAGGACGACATTCGCACAGGAAGAAGGAAGGAGATGTATAGAAGAATATAGGGGATGACTTCTAAACCAGCACCACAACCAAAACCTTATCCAGAACCAACACCATTCCCTTTCCCCATCAAAACCGAACCAACCACTGAGCCTTACACTCTGAGCCCACACCATCATCCATACCCTCTTCCACACCCATTCCATCAAAACAACCACCACCACTACCTATCCTTAAACACAAAACACTCCCTAGAACCATATCATCATCCACCCATCATCAACCTAAGTCATCCTCTCAACCATCTAAATATCTAACCTTAGACGAGTTCAAGGAGATCAAGAGGAAGCTCATGAAATGTACTACTCTAAGTGACATCTCTTGTGAGGAGGGGTACATCAAGCTAACTTCATTGATGGCTCCTCATATTCCCTCACAAGAGAAAAATTCCTTGATATTCCAAGAGGAACATTGGACTAGGCTCTCAAACTCTTGGCAAGTAATTCTGATTCTCTTGAGGAAGAAGAGAAAAAGCTGAGAAGAAAGCTGGTGACTTTACTGGACACTAGGAAGGGAGACAAGTTACCATCTCAACCTCTTGTTCCTAGAGCAGATTTGACAACTTTGTTGTGGAAAGAGACAATGGTGATATTAACAAGCTCAATGCCTCTTCTCTATTACACTAAAGTAGATTTGACATTGCTGAGTTAGTAGAGAAACCATTCTCCAACCCCTCCAACTCTACGTAGCTGCTCACATCAGTGATCATCTGAGCAGTCTTCATCTGGCCGAACTAACTGCAAGGGCTATGATTGAAGAAGAGTTGAAGCAGAGAGAGAAGGAAGAAAAGGAAGGGTCAACCACCTCAGGCAAAGCCTTCTTACAAATGGTTGAAGGCCCTGAATTAGAATCCATAGTTAGATGCGAGTATGACTAAAACTCCTATCATCTGACTCTTTTTAGAGGGACATAACAAAGGGTACACATCATTTAAAGTGACAGACTTGATCTTTTGTCTATGAAAGATTAGTACAAACTTCTCAGTACCACATCTGGAAAGAACAAAGAGACTAGATAAGTATCTTCTCTTCTTGGTGCTGAAAGTCTTGAGAAGTAGAAACAAGTGATGTTTTGGTAGCATCAGCCTAGGGAGTTTGTTGGATAAAGTAAAGCTGGTGCAATAAAAACAAACACTTAGAGTTGGGTTTGTTGGACACCTTATCAAAGTTGTTTAACCACTTAAACATGAAAACACAGAGGAATCAAAGCTTAATAATATGTTTTATAAACTGAAATTTAAAGCATATTATTTATCAGCAACAAACCCAAGAACAAAAGATCAAATGGATGTGAAAGAACTAGCTATCAAGCATAAAATAACAACCAAATACAAACTCATGAAACTACCTTTCAAGAGCTGCCAAAAACCTGAAAATGAGGAAGGGAATGAAGTTCTTCAACGGCCAAAACCCCAAGGAAGGTGTCCTCAAGCTTGCATACCCACAAGCATCAAGAAAACACCATTGTTGCTAGGATTTGAACACCAAAATCGACCAAAAGGGGCTGCCAAAACCGAGTTTCAGCCTTGATCTTCTTCAAGACTAGAGAGAATTTGGTGCCTTTTGATTTGCATGTGTCAGAGAGAGAGAGAGATGGAGTGTACGACTAGTTAATTGAGTCTTCACCCAAGACAAAAATGAACCAACCACCTTAAAGGTGGCGGCCGAATGTGATTCAAAAATGGGGTTTCCCCCCAATTTTTTATCCTTCATTTAATTGTTAACTAGTTATTTAATAAGTTATGTAATTAACCTTTTAATTATATAACTCATACACTCTATTATTATTTGATGTTATTTAACCTATTTAACCAACTTAAATAACATTTCACATAATACTCATGAACAAAATATCCTTATAAGTTGTTCCATTTCATATACAATTTATTTAAAAACCCATTTTCTAAATTGGTATAATTACTTAATTGCATGATCATATCATCAGTTAAATATTTATTGGTGTTTGCTAAGCGTGTTATTGGGTATGACCCGACTTGGATCATAACGTACTAACCACATCAATGTTCTATGTGTCTTGGGCATAAAGAATCCAAGAATCTCCCACTTGCACAAGATTCATAGAAGATTGATGCAAGCAGTAAATACCGCCTAACAACGGTTTACTACCCTTCATACGCATGACTAAAAGCCATTCAATAACATCACTCCCTTCAAGTATCCAACTTGAAATGATTTAGGTGAATCAATCATTTATCCTATTGTTACAGATGTCATGTTAAATCCCAGGACACATAATGATCATTCCTTTTGTTATAGATGTCATACGTTTCACACAATCACCTTGTGTCACACCTGAACGTAGCCTTATGTACTGTCCATTATTTCAGAGCAGTGAAGAACTAGCTCAAGGTATAACACTTTGGTGAATATCAAAACCCAATATGTATCTCTGGTCGGAGGATACCAAATGAAACTCATCTTTACTCAAATTTACTTATGATCAATCAAGAAGATTCCATGTAGTAAAATTTAAGACGTGGGCTCAGTCCAATATTCGTATCCCACAAATATCTATGAACCTTGGCAGCAAGCAATTGCTCTATATTCATGCCTTATGAATATCTACTAATCCATGTTCATAATAGTCTTACCTTCATATTTATTCCCACAAACATGATCCACTATGGACATTTAGAATAATAAACATATTCATGAATGTATACATGCTAAAAGGAACATAACTCAGAATATCACAAATATATGAAAGAGTTAAATGTTACATTGTTCCAAACTATTAAATACTAAAGAGATCAATTCCAACCACTAGAATATCGAAGTCCTAGGGCACAAGTATGACTTTCATGTTTTGCCTTTTCAAGGAGCTTCGTGAGTGGATCCGCAATGTTTTGATCGGTGTGAACTTTACCAATACATATCTTTCCTTTTTCAACTTCACCCCTTATGTAGTTGAATCTCCACTCAATGTGTCTAGTCTTTTGATGTGCACGGGGTTCCTTGATTTGAGCAATCGCACCCTCGTTATCACAAAAGATTTCTAGGGGGTCTTGAATGGTAGAGACCACCCCCAGATCGGCAATAAATTTCTTTATCCATGCAGCTTCCTGAGCTGCTAATGAGGCGGCTATGTATTCGGATTCCATAGAGGACAATGCTACCACGTCTTGTTTTGAACTCTTCCAGGACACTACTCCTCCATTCATAATGAATACATACCTCGATTATGATCGAGAATCATCTCGATCTGTTTGGAAACTCGCATCCGTGTAACCCTTTACATCGAGTTCCTCTTCATTAGATCCGTATATTAGAAACATATCCTTAGTCCTCCTAAGGTATTTCAATATACTTTTAACATCCATCCAATGGCTATTACCTGGATTCTGCTGATATCTGCCTGTCATGCTTAACACGCATGACACGTCCGGTCTAGTGCATATCATCACATACATGATGGAACCTATAGCAGACGCATATGGGATGACCTTCATTCGATCTTGCTCATCCTTTGAGCTTGGACATTGAGATGTACTCAATATTGTCCCTATTTGAATAGGTACCATACCTTTCTTAGAGTTTTCTATCTTGAACCTTTTGCAAGATTTTATCAATATATGCACTTTGGTTTAAACCTATCAACCGCCTCGATCTGTCCCTATAGATCTTTATTCCCAAAATATAGGCTGCTTCACCGAGATCTTTTATGGAAAAAAAACTTCCAAGCTAGGTTTTAACACCTTCCAAGGTTGGAATATCATTTCCAAAAAGTAGTATGTCAACAACATACAATACTAAGAGTGTAATTATGCTCCCACTAACCTTCTTATATACACAAGCCTCGTCAGCGTTCTTGATGAAACCAAATTTCTTGATCTCTTCATCATAACATTGATTCCAACTTCTCGATGCTTGTTTCAATCCAGAGATTGATCTCTTTAACTTGCATACTTTATTACTATGTCGTGGATCGACAAAAGCATCAAGTTGAACCATATGGACAGTCTCTTTGAGATGTCCATTAACAAAACTGGTTTTGACATCCATTTGCCAAATCTCATAGTCATAATATGCAGCTATGGAAAATAATATCCTAATTGACTTTAGCATTGCCAGAGGCAAGAAGGTTTCATCATAATCAACCCCTTGAGTTTGTGTGAAACCTTTTGCTACAAGTCTTGCTTTATTAGTATCCAAGTTTCTATGCATATCCGTTTTTATCTTGAAAACCCACTTGTATCCAACCGGTTTGGAGTTAAGTGGAGGGTCAACCAATTCC
Source organism: Flaveria ramosissima (assembly GCA_025215565.1). Lineage (NCBI taxonomy): Eukaryota > Viridiplantae > Streptophyta > Magnoliopsida > Asterales > Asteraceae > Flaveria > Flaveria ramosissima. The sequence continues at coordinate 37,508,066 of CM046030.1, forward strand.
CAAACATGGTTGTCATACATGGATTGCATCTCTACGTTCATGGCTTCCAGCAATTTGTCACAATCCGAATTTGACATTGCATCATGGTATGTAGTTGGCTCATCGGAGTCAACCACGTAGCATCCATTCATGAAAAATCCATATCTTTCAGGTGGAATGCTAACTCTACCATATCTGCGAACGTTTTGTGTGTATTGATCAACCTCTTGTTCATCATCAACAACTTCTTGTTGATTGCTAGTGTCAACCAAACATGTATCGGCTTGTGGATCTTGATCCTCATCAAATTTCATTGTTCTATACGTCATTCCTTCCATAAGGAACTTAGATTCCAAGAACTCTGCCTTGCGAGCAATAAATACCTTTTGCTCTTTTGGATCAAAAAAGTAGTATCCTATACTGTCTTTGGGATATCCAACAAATATACACTTAGTGGATAGACTTTCCAACTTGTTTTGGGTGTTTAGCTTAACATAAGCTTCACAACCCCATACCTTTAAATATGATAGCGATGGAACTCTTCCATGCCATATTTCAAAAGGTGTTGAATCCACTTTCTTGGTTGGGGCCATATTCAAAATACGAGCCGCGGAGAGCAATGCGAAACCCCAAAATGATATAGGTAGTGAGCTTATAGCCATCATAGATCGAACCATATCCAATAGGGTTCGGTTTCTCCTTTCAGACACACCATTATGATGTGGTGTTCCAGGTGGAGTAAGTTGTGAGATGATCTCACAAATTCTTAGATGATCCTGAAAGGCCTCACTGAGGTATTCACCTCCTCTATATGAACGAAGAACTTTGATAGATTTGATGAGTTGATTTTCTACTTCATTCTTGAAGATTTTGAACATTTCAAAAGCTTCATATTTATGTGTCATCCAGTACACATAACCATAGCTACTGTAATCGTTGGTAAAGGTAATGAAGTATCTTTCAACATTTCTTGTCATTGTCTTAAAAGGACCACATACATCCGAATGTTTGATTCCCAATAAGTCTTTTGCCCTCTCGTTAGTACCACTACAGGGCGACTTGGTCATCTTACCTTGTAAACAAGATTCACACTTATAAAATGAACCATTTTCATTTGTTTTCAAAATACCATTCTTTTGAAGTGTTTGAATCCGATTCTTGTTTATGTGACCAAGACGACAATACCAATGATATGAATCACTCAAACCCATTTTAAGTTTCATGGTGCTTGTTTGGTATAATGAGTTATTAAAGAATGAATCATCATGAACCAATTCATAGATACCATTAAAAGGCATAGCCTTAAAATTAAATACATCATCCATACAAACATAAATACCATTGTTTACAAACTTTAATTCATAACCACATTGTTTTAAAAGGGAAACAAAAATTGTGTTCCTAGTCAAACTAGGAGCATACAAAATGCTCTTAAGAACAACTTCTATACCATTTGAAAGTTTCAAAATATAGTCTCCTTGGGCTTCGACATCAACTGTTGCTCCGTGGCCCATGTAGAGACTTGTGTCACCCTTCTTGAAGTGTTTATTTCTTTTGAACCTCTGCAACAAAATGCAAATATGAGTTACACATCCGGTATCCAATACTAATGTGTTTGAAGAAATAACATTAAAACCAATATGAATCATGAAAGTTGTACCTGAGGTTTGCCCAACATCCCTCTTGTTTCTCAACTCTTTGAGATAGGTTGGACAATTCCTTTTCCAATGTCCTATCTCACCACACTCAAAGCATGGATCGTTCTTCGTTACCTTAGGCTTCTTTATCTTTGTCTTCGGAGGTTCCGCTTTAGCCTTTCATTTCCCTTTGCCTTTGATGTACCCCTTTCCTTTGGGAACATTTGCCTTGGGATCGGGGAATGGCCTTTTCTTATTGCCTCCCTCATTGATCGAGAGAACAGGTAGAACCTTTCTACCCATCCCTGCCTCGGCTGTTTTGAGCATTACGTGAAACTCACCAATGCTCTTGTCCCACCCGTTCATATTGTAATTCATTATGAACGTCTCAAACCTTTTAGTTAGGCCATTAAGGATCAAATCCGTGGCCAACTCCTTTGAGACGGGACAGTTAAGTCTTTCGAGGCGATCAATGTGGCTTTTCATCTTAAGTACATAAGATGATACCGATTGGGTTTCTTCCATGCGACACGCATGAAGCGCTCGAACCGTTTCGAAGTGCTCTACCCTAGCTTGTTGAAGGAACATTTCCTTCAACTGGGTAATCATGTCATATGCCCCATGATGCTGCAAATCATTTTGGAGTTCGGGTATCATAGTTCCTAACATGAGGCAGGAAACCTGCATGGAATCCTCAGTATACTGAAGCCAATCGTTATAGGCCTTAACATCCTCGGGGTCGGGTTGTTCAGGAATGGGATTGTCAAGGACATAGGCCTTTTTCTCTTGCTTGAGAAAAATTCTCAAGTTTCAAAACCAGTCCATAAAGTTATTATGGTTAAGACGATCCCTCTCTAAGATAGTTCTCAGCGATAGGGAATGGACGGTCGGGGTGGTAGCATTATTGTTTTGCGGCCATTTCTACAATAATTAACAAAGTTCATATTAGTATTTTTGAAAAATTTAATTTTAATCATTAATACACTTTTATGTCTCATAGAAAATTAATAATTAAAACGTAGAATCCAACGCTACATTTAAATGATGGTTAGGTGACCTTTATCCCATTATTTAAATTAACAAGGTAGTCAACACTTGACAATTGCAACCTTTTGCAACTTCTAGCCTTATGGGAACGGTTAAACATCTTATGTTTAGTTGGCATGTAAAATCCCATCAACACCATTGTACGCCATGCTTCGGTGACCTTATGCACATGGTTTCCAATTCAAGTCGTCCTACTTACACACACGTATGAGTTTACACATACTAGTGGTAAGGTGACCTTTATCCCACAAATACGTTAAGCCCACCTCAAACACACAAGTTCCCTAAAAGTGGTTAGGTGACCTTTATTCCACAAATAGTTCTCAAGTGATTCGAGTGTCGTGTAAAAGGATGGTGTTAAACTTGTTTCCAAAGGGATTTTAGTTTTCATTAATTCTAGTTTTGAAAACTCTATGTACCTTGTATTCGTATGCTTTCAAATACATGGTACCCTATGGTTCTCTTTTTAGTAAAACTCCTTTTATTAAAATCATTAATCCTTTTAACAACCTTTTATTAATCACTTAATGATAAGGAACCATAAATTTTCAGCTTGTTTTGTTCGTTAATTACTTTGTCATGCATATCCATATATCAAACAACAATCATAAAACAAACAACCAAACAAGAATAATCATACAATCACAAGTGCATAACCATAGCCACTAAGTTGACTACACTTGTATTCCATCACAAGTGTTGTCATTAGGTCTTTGCTAAGGGTTAATAACAACACATAAGATAGGATCTCCAAAGACCCCCACTTGAAGTTGCATCCAAATGCTTCAAGTCCTTCTCTTTGTGCCTTCCTTTTGTGCTTCCAACTTGTGCATCTTCTTTTACAAAATTTATATCCTAATACAAATTTTCTAATAAAAGAAAATACACCTAATCTATTTATTACATCACCATTGAATGAATAAATAAATTACAACCATATACTAAGAATAATACAACCCATAATGAATGAAATCAACCAAAACCAAACATTCATCCAAAACCAAAACAACACAAGGTCAAGGCTAGGTTATGCACTAACATTAAACAACATATCCAACATACAAGAACCAAAATAAATCCCCATTTAACCCCAAAATTTTCGGCCAACATAAACCTAGAATTTAGGGTTTTTGCCCAAACAAAATAATTAACCATTTGGCATCTATCTTTCAAGGTTTAATCATAAGCATGTATGATATAACCTTGAAAGATTGAGGATTCATTATATCACCAAAAAAACAGCCCCTATTAGGTTGTATAAGTCCCATAAAACCAATTTTACAAGGACTTTAGAAGCTAGTCTTCCACATATCCAGCTCTAGATGCCATTGTTGGGTTTATTGAACACCTTATCAAAGTCGTTTAACCACTTAAACATGAAAACGTAGCCGAATCAAAGCTTAATAGTATGTTTTATAAACTGAAATTTAAAGCATATTATTTATCATCAACAAACCCAAGAACAAAAGACCAAATATATGTGACAGAACTAGCTATCAAGCATAAAATAACAACCAAAATAAACTCATGAAACTACCTTTCAAGAGCTGCCAAAAACGTGAGAATGAGGAAGGGAATGAAGTTCTTGAACGGCCAAAACACCAAGGAAGGTGTCTTCAAGCATGCATACCCACAAGCATCAAGCAAACAACTTTGTTGCTAGGATTTTAACAACAAAATCGACCAAAATGGGCTGCCAAAACCAAGTTTCAGCCTTGATCTTCTTCAAGAGTAGTGAGAATTTGGTGCCTTTTGATTTGCATGTGATAAAGAGAGAGAGAGATGGAGTGTAGGACTAGTTAATTGAGTCTTCACCCAAGACAAAAATGAACCAACCACCTTAAAGGTGGCGGCCGAATGGGGTTCAAAAATGGGGTTTCCCCTAATTTTTTATCACTCATTTAATTGTTAAGTAGTTAATTTAATAAGTTATGTAATTAACCTTTTAATTATATAACTCATACACTCTATTATTATTTGATGTGATTTAACCAAGTTAAATAACATTACAAATAATACTCATGAACAAAATATCCTTATAAGTTGTTCCATCTCATATAAAATTTATTTGGAAAACCCATTTTCTAAATTGGTGTAATTATTTAATTGCATGACCATATCATCAATTGAATATTTATTGGTGTTTGCTAAGCTTGTTATTGGGTATGACCCGACTTGGATCATAACGTACTAACCACATCAATGTTCTATGCGTCTTGTGCATAAATAATCCAACACTTAGAACATTTTTGGTACAATTGAGAAAGAGCTTCCGAAGCTAAAAGCCGAATTCCGAAGGTTAAGGCTGACAGAGCTTCCGAAGAGGAACTCTCACTTCCGAAGACAAAGTCTTCCTTCTTCCAAAGTACAACACTTAGAAGATTCCAAGACAATGACTTCCAAAGTGTGAAGTCATGAAGATCGTCACAAGCCTTGGCAGAAGTAGACTCTTCCGAAGTATAAGTGGCTTCGGAAGAACTTGTTCTTCCAAAGCCAATTAACCTTTGGAAGAACCTACTATGAAATAGTGGACATAGGTATGCTCCTTCTTAAAAGCTGCGGCAACCTCTGGGATACTGCATGGCGCTTTTCCATGCCCATGTTGTTGACCATACTTTATTCCACTGTTCATTCATTATCGGTTAGTACAGTTACCAACTTTAGTTGGTGACAAAAGGTAAGTCGTGGACATGTCATGACTACAAAATTTTAGATAATAATTTATCTTAGATACCTTACTTGTAATAGTATTTGTTTAGTCATAAGTTTCCAGCTGGTATCAAAGTATAACCGGTTGTAGATAGTAGTATATATAGTTTCTCATTGTAACTCATTTAGTATAGTTGTAAGAGTCTTATAAAACTTTGAGTTGAGAAGTAATATATACAAGTATCTTGAAAACCTATCATCTTGTGTTTGTTTACTTAGTATATTATTATCAACACTTAATGGATTCTGCTTTATCAAACTGAGTGTGACTTAGTGAGTTTGAGAGATAACATTTGTGTTGGGTAACAAAACTCGATCTTGCAACTACTTTGGATTTATGAGATGACGTTTCTCTTTCAGACAAGAAAATTTTTCATGGTTTTAAAATTGTTCATGGTTTTAAAATTAACATGACATATTTATTTATGCCACAAAGTTGACTCATCACCAGTTGTTTTGGAAAGAAAGCATGATACTTCACCTAATGGGGAAGCATTGTTCCTGTCAGCTTGTACATATCCTCTCTCATTGGAAATCTAAGGAGAACCAATTCCAAAGGATTTGTCATCCCGGGCTTGAGAATAATGCACTCATGTTTTGTGAAAAGCGTTTGGTGCTTTTGATCACAGAATTGAGAAACACTTTAGAGATTCTATTCAAGCTGTTTGACAAAGTTTACTATGTCAACTTTTAACTTACAATTGGATACATTACCTTTACCATAAATGTATACTCTGGCTCACCTTCAAACCAAACATGACCTCCATCAAAATTTTCAAATTGTTAAAGAAGAGATCTGTTCCATATCATGTGCCTGGAGCATCCACTATCCACAATCCATACGTTTCCATTTTTATCATGTGGATGTCCCTACACATAATGTGAAATAGTTAATTACTATTGGAAACCCAAGTCTTGCTGGTCTTCGGTTCTTTAAATGTGGATGATATAATTGAATCAAAATGTATGCATGGGGGTTCAATTATGGATGGTGAAGAGGAGCTTGGGGCTGTAGCATCTTTTCTGATCCTCCATCCCATCATTTGGTTGATCAGCGTAGATGATCTTGTTGAAGCTTAAGCAGCATGGCTTTCTTCCGAGGCTTTATTCTTCTCGGAAGAAGCTTTCACCATCTTTTCTTCCGAACCAGTCTTCTTCTCAGAAGGTTTCTTTTTGTTTCTTTTCTTTTGCTTTGACTTGTCTTTCGAAGCCACTTTCCTTTTGGAAGAATGGGTTTCTTCCGAAAGCAGCTTAGCTTCAGAAACAAGTTTTCCTTTCATAGAAACTTGAACCATGTGCTAAGGTAAAAATGTTAAACCCTCCTTCACTCCTTGTTTCTTAATATTGTTTGCATAGTGTGTGATTGCAGGATTAGAGTAACAATCTTTTGCTAAATGGTTGTGGAATCCACAAACTATGCACTCAATGTTAAATTTGATGGGGAATGGGAACTGTTGTTTCTGGCATTTCTTTTCTTCTACAATAGCCTTCCCTTTTGACTTTTGATCCTCTGAGGGATTGAACTCTAGTCGTACTACACTTCTTTCCTAGATTAGAGTTTCTAACAACTTGGAATCCTGCTAAGATAAACAAACCCTTTTGCCCTGGGTCTATTTTTAGCTTTGACTCAGCCACCCTTTTGGCAGTTTTTCTTGTTGCCTTGATTTTGTTTCTTTTGGCTTAGGTGGTCAAAGGTTGATCATCAGTGGTATGGATAAGGTTTTCGACCTGATACTTCTCTGTGGTGGTAACCATTTCTGCATAATTTTTCTGCTCAATAAGCAATGGGTTAGTAGTTGGAATCTCTTACTCTTCAGTACCATATCTAGGTTGTCTTACAGACATGTAAGAGTGTGGTGGAGCAATTTCATTGGTTCCAAACCCACTTTTGTTTTGATCGCATACCTTTGAGTGGGAGGATGATGCAATAATGGTTTTTAAGTTATGCTCTTCCATAGCATACTTCTTTGCTTCAGCCTCAGCTATTACTAATTGGGCTTGAGGCTCAGTCATCTTGGTAGTCAGAATCTGCTCTTTTGAAATCATATTTTAAAATGTTTAAAGATTCAATATCAGATTTGATCTCCATGTTGTAGTCCTCATAGGGTTTAACCTTAGCTATTCATGCTGGAGTACAGAGATGTTCATATACCTGATTATCTTATTGTTGGACCAAAAGAACCAATGAGCCAGATCAGAAAAACCTTTAAGTCCCACAGACAACACAACAACTGAAGAGATCTACATCAGCTGAAGACAAAGTCTGAAGACAAAGTCTGAATATAAAAGGCTGAAGACAAAGTCTAAAGACAAAGTCTGAAGACATATGTTGAAGACAAAGTCTGAAGACCAAGTTCTCAGAAGTTGTCTCAAACAGCTGAAGTGTTTCCTTTCTGTAGTTGTAATGTTTTTACTTTTCAGTAGTTTCCTTTCAGTAGTTTTATTATTGCAAAACATCTGAAGTTCTTACACTTCAAATGTTATAGTTTCAGTAGTTGTAATTCCAGTTTACACTTAGACTTTTTGTAAAGGTGTCCTTAATTGTTGTGGACATCTTCAGTAGATTAGTTATTTTCAGTAGTTTGTTAAATCAGTTAGATGTCACTATCAAGTGACATCAGCTGACGTCACATTCCTTTATAAAAGGAATGTTGACCTAGTTGTTTTGTAACCGAAGCATTAGCGTGAATGAAAATATTCCATTAACAGAAAAGTTCTCTCTCTATAATCGTCATAGTGTGATTACATATTCATACTTATCTTGCTTGAATTTGATCTTATTTCTGTTATATTCCGCTGCAAATTCAAATCTAATTGATCAAACTAGATCCGATCCTATCAAATGGTATCAGAGCTGGTTAATCATTGATCGATTTAACAATTGATCATTGAAACTGCTCTTTTGATATCTAAGTTTGATCGAATTAGCAAATTTGCAAGAATTGATTATAGAGTTTGATTTTCTGTCGCTTCCGGTCAATTAATTTGAGATTCAAATTGTGTTGTTGAGTTTTTTAAGCTAGTCTGATTTTAATCTCATTGAATTTGGTTGAATTGGTGAAAATGACTACTTCAATCAATGATCCTCACAATACTGGCTCGTCAACTAAGCCTCTGATGCTTGTTAGGAGTGAGTATAACATATGGCAACGCCGAATGCTCCATCACCTATCTGTTAACAATTCAGGTTGTTGGAAGTCAGTGGCTCATGGACCATATAAGCCTATGGTGAGTAATCCTGAAACCAATGAGATGGTTCCGAAGAAGAAGGAACAATATTCTGATTAGGATTTAAAGCTGTTTGAAATTGATGCTAAAGCCCATGGAATTCTTGCCATGGCACTGCTTAATGAAATCTACTCTAGGCTTATGCATCATGAAACTACTCATGATCTCTGGGTTGCTCTGAAAGAACAATTTGGAGGAACTGATGAGGTCTTAGCAAACAATAGAGAAATCCTTGCCCAGCAATATGAGACATTCTCTCATAGGAAGGGTGAGACATTGACTCAACAGTTTGAGCGATTTTCCTGTATGATATCTGAGCTAAAAATGGTTCAACATGAATATACAAACAGCCAGATGAATAACAGATTCCTCAGATCCCTGCCTGAGAGATGGGACACTTATACCATTGTCCTACGCTCCAGTGCAAATCTGGATACTCTATCTCTCACCCAACTTCATGGGAAACTCTTAACATTTGAGAGAGAGATAGAACAGAAAAGGAAACTGTCTTCAACAGGAAAGCTCACTGATGACTTTGTACCAGGAAACACTGCTCTGGTTGGTCATGAGTCTGAATATGCTTCATCTGAAAGTTCCTATGATGAGCATATTGATTTCTCTTCAAACAGTGGAAATCATGCTTTTGTTGGAGTTGAGGGTAACTCAGGTTTTAGTGTTGATAACTTGTGTTTTCTGATGGATGATTTGAAAGGAATTGCTGATGATGATCTGAAAGAGATGGATATTTTGAGCCAAATGGCATTGATCAATATCAGATCTCAAAAGATTTACAAAAGGACAGGTAGAAAATTGCCCGGTCTCTCTGGCAAAACCAAAGTTGGTTTTGATAAGAGCAAGTTGAGATGTCACAAGTGCCATAGACTTGGACATTTTGCTAGAGAGTGTAGATCATCTGGATCTAACTCATCTGCACCCTTTGTGACTTTTCCAAGCAATTGCTCACAATCCAAAGGGCAACATTCTACCAGTTCTGATCATCATCCACAACTTCAATCATCTCCTGCATTTTTTGTTCCTCAAAGTCCAATGCCATATCCTTATCCATGTTTTTACATGCCTCAATCTAGTCAGGTTCCTGTACCCATGGCTCAACAACCACATGCTCTACCTGATCTTCAACCATCTCAAACAAATGAACAATCTCAATCTCAATCACATCAGAGCTTTTTCACCTCTGAGGTTGTTGACTGGAGTAGCTTACCAGATGATGTCTCTGGTTATTCTGAACAATTATTTGCTGGTGCTGGTCAACATGGTGGTGAAAACCCTTTTGGAAATCTTGCTCTAATGGCCCTGGAGTCTATTGATGGAAATCCTTCATCATCACAGGTACCACAGGTATCTTCTGAGGCTAAGGCCAAGTTATGTTCTGAGTCATGCATAGCTGCTTTTGTTTCAATTAAGGAAGCAAATGTAGCTTTAATTAATCAAAACCTTGACCTAGAAAAAGCAATTTCCAAAAGAAAAGCTGAGTTTGAGTCTGTTCTAAAAGAGAAGGATGAGGAGATTTATAAACTAAAATGTCAAATCACTATTGAAAAAGCAAAGGTAGAGGTCATTTTGGAAAATCACAAGAATCTCAAAGAAACACTTGCAGCTACTCAAGTTAATTGTGAATGTTGGGTAACATCATGCAAGGGATTTGAAATGCTTCTCAGTAAGCAAACAGCTTCTAATGTGAAGTTTGGGATTGGGTATAATCATACCATACCTCCTACAGATTTTTCTCCCAAGCTAGAAGTAAAATCTGAGGATGATTGTAATTCCCAAACCACATCATCATGTGTATCATCCTCAAGTCATAATTCAAAATCAAAGGATGAAGTCAGTGTTATTACCTTAGCTATTCAAATTGCTGATGGTCCCACTGCTTCTAAACACATGATCAAGAAGAAACTGAGTAATTCAGGTGTTGTTCCACAAAGTACTCAAAGTACTGAAGGGCAAAACACAACACCTGAAGAGCATTTCAAATTAGAGGAAAACAAGCATTGCTTGACAACTGCTGAAAGGTCTATCAGGAATCTCAAAAGTACTTATAGAAAAATTCTGAAGAACAAATCTTCAGTTGTTGCAAATCCTTCAGTAATCCCAAAAGTACTGAAAAGAAGAAAGTACTGAAGAACAAATCTTCAGTAGTTTCATGATCTTCAGCAGTTGATCAACAAAAGATGAAAAGAAAGCCATGTGAAATATGTGGTTTGTTTAATCATCTTACTGATGAATGCTGGTATAACAAGGGTTTAAAATTCAACAAAGAGAAAATCATTAAGAAGAAAATGCATAAAATGAAAGATGAATTTCAAACCAAGTTTGTACCACAATCATCTCAATCTGATAAACCAAAGTTTTTCCAAAAAGTTACAAAGAAGGAAGGGGTTTGTCACACAACAGCTGCAAATATTCCTCATGGGATATCAAAAACCCAGACTAAGTCTGTGTCTTTTCAAAAGAAGGATGTGGTGAATCACAAGAACAAATCACCAACAAGTACTGATGTGTCAACTGAGTTGAAAACTTTGACAACCAATCAGACACAACTTGTTATGATGGTTCAACATCTATTGGGGAGAGTTAACCAATTAGATGTTTCTGTGATTAAACCACTGAAAAGGAAACCTAAGCCAAAATCAAAGGAATCCTTTTCAGCACCATCTACTACTTCAAAGGCTGTTAATGAAGGGGTTTGTATGACCATTTACATCTTGTTTAACCATTTAAACATATAAAACGCAGCGGAATATACAACTTTAAACATGTTAATGTTTCTGAAAAATTGCCATTATCATGTGTAAACAAACTAACCCATAACAAGAGGATCTTTATAATGTGAAAAGCAAGCATACAATATGAACAAGAACACCCAAAATCGTGACATTATCATACCATGAAACTACCTTTCAGGATGCTGTCAAAAACGACTTGAAGAAGGCAGAAATGAGTCTGAAAAATGGCCAAGACTTCAAGGGTAGAAGTCCTCAAGCATTCATACCCACAAGCCTCCAAGAAAACACCATCTTTGCTAGGATTTGAACACCAAAATCGGGTCAAAGAAGCTGCTGAACTCTTGTTCCAGCCGTGAACAACCAACAAGGGTGCTGGACCCTTTTCAGCTTTGAACTCTTTCTTCCATAAGAAGAGTTGATGTTCTTGTGACCATTTTGCATGTTTGAGAGAGAGAGAGATCTGAAAATGAGAGTGTGTGTGTACTAGGAGATGCAAGAACTCAAGAGAACCAAGAGAAAACAAAAGGAGAGGGCTGCCCAAAGGGGGGCGGCCGAATCCTTGTTTTGATTAGGGTTTTCCCCCTAAAAACTTTAATCCATTTTAAACAAAAGTTTTTAATAAGTTATGTAATTACCCCATTTAATTATATAACTTATACACACACTCCTTTTATTTGATGTTATTTAACCAAATTAAACAACATTACAAATAATATCCATGAACAAAATATCCATATAAGTTGTTCAATCTCATATGCAACTTATTTAGAAAACCCATTTTCTAAATTGGTGTATTTATTTAATTGCATGATCATATCATCAATTAAATATTAATTGGTGTTTGCTAAGCTTGTTATTGGGTATGACCCCACTTGGATCATAACGTACTAACCACATCAATGTTCTATGTGTCTTGGGCATAAAGAATCCAACAATCTCTGACTTGCACAAGATACATAGAAGATTGATGCAAGCAGTAAATACCGCCTAACAACGGTTTACTACCCTTAAAACGCATGACTTTAAACCCATTCAATAACATCATCCCCTTCAAGTTCCAAACATGAAATGATTTAGGTGAATCGATCATCTATCCTTTTGTTACAGATGACCTGTTAAATCCAAAGACACAGAATGATCATTCCTTGTTGATTTAACTTAATTAGGCCTTAGACATCTTGCTCTCAATGAATAAGAGGAACAAATCCCATCTTGACTGCATACGTTTCTCACAATCACCTTGTGTCACACCTGAACATAGCCTTATGTACTGTCCATTATTTCAGAACAGTGAAGAACTAACTCAAGGTATAACATTTGGTGAATATCAAAACCCAATATGCATCTTAGGTCTGAGGATACTAAATGATATTCGCCTTTACTCAAAATTACTTATGATCAATCAAAGAGATTCTATGTAGTAATATTTGAGACGCGGGTCAGTCCAATATTTGCATCGCACAAATATCTATGAACCTTGGTAGCAACCAATTGCTCTATATTCATACCTTATGAATATCTACCAATCCATGTTCATAATAGTCTTACATTCATATTTGTTCCAACAAATATGACCGACTACGAAAATTTAGAATAATAAACATATTCATGGATGTAAACATGCTAAAAGGGGACATAACCCAAATATATAAAAGAGTTAAATATTACAATTGTTCCATATTTTATCTGCTAAACAGATCAACTATAATCACCAGAAAATCAAAGTCCTAAGGCACAAGTATGACCCTCATACTTTGCCCTCAACAAGGAGCTTCGTGAGTGGATCAGCAATGTTTTGATCTTTATGAACTTTACGAATACATATCTTTACCCTTTTCAACTCCATCCCTTATGATGTTGAATCTCCACTCAAGGTGCTTAGTCTTTTGATGAGTACGGGGTTCCTTGATTTGAGCAATCCCACCCACGTAATTACCAAAGATTTCTAGGGGGTCTTGAATGGTAGAGACCACCCCTAGATAAGCAATGGACAAATTTATCCATGCAGCTTCCCAAGCTGCCAATAAAACGGCTATGTATTCGGATTCTTGTAGTGAACAATGCTACCGTGTCTTGCTTTGAACCTTTCAAGGACACTTCTCCTCCATTCATAATGGAAGTATACCCCAATTGTGATCGAAAATCATCTCGATCAGTTTTGGAAGCCTGCATCCGTGTAACCCTTTACAACGACTTCCTCTTCAACAAATCCGTATATTAGAAACATATCCTTAGTCCTACTAAGGTATTTCAATATACTTTTAACAGCCATCTGATGGTTATTTCTATTGGTATCTACTTTGTCATACTTAATAAGCATGACTCGTCCGGTCTAGTGCACATCATTACACAAATGATGGATCCTATAGCAGATGCATATGGGATATCCTTCATTTGATTTTGCTCATCCTATGAGCTTGGACATTGAGACGTAGTCAACACTGTCCCTCCTTGAATAGGTACCATACCTTTCTAAGAGTTTTTCATCTTGAACCTTTTCAAGATTTTATCAATATATATGCACTTTGGTTTAACCCTATCAACCACCTCGATCTATCCTTATAGATCCTTATTCCAAAATATGGGTGGCTTAAACGAGATCTTATATGAAAAACATCTTCCAAGCTAGGTTTTAACACCTTCCAAGGTTGGAATATTATTTCCAAATAGTAGTGTGTCATCAACATACAACACTAAAAATACAATTATGCTCCCACTAGCCTTCATATATACACAACCTTCTCGATTCTTGTTTCAATCCATAGATTGATCGCTTTAACTTATATACATTATTAGGATGTCATGGATCGACAAAACCATCATGCTGAACTATATGAACAGTCTCTTCAAGATGTCCATTAAGAAAAGCGTCTTTGACATCCATTTGCCAAAACTCATACTCAGAATATGCAGTTATGGCACATAAAATCCTAATCGACTTTAGCATTGCCACGGGCGTAAGAGTTTCATCATAATCAACCAATTGAGTTTGATGAAACCTTATGCTATTAGTCTTGACTTATAAGTATTCAAGTTTCCATGCATATCTGTTTTCGTCTTGAAAACCCACTTGTATCCAACCGGTTTGGAGTTAAGTGGAGGGTCAACCAATTCCCAAACTTGGTTGTTATACATGGATTGCATCCTTACGTTCATGGCTTCTAGCCATTTGTCCCAATCCAAATTGGACATAGCATCTAGGTATATGGTTAGCCTACAGGGGTCAACCTCATAGCATCCATTCTTGGAATATTCATATCACTTAGATGGAATACTAACTCTACCAGATTTGTGAACGTTTTGTGTGTATTTATCAACCTCTTGATTATCATCAACAACCTCTTGTTGGTAGCTAGTTTCAACCAAAAGTGTACCGGCTTGTGGATTTTGATCCTTATCAAGTTCCACAGTTCTATACGTCATTCCTTCCATAAAGAACTCGGTTTCCAAGAACTTAGCCTTTCGAGCAATAAATACTTTTGCTCCCTTGAGTCAAAGAAATAGTATCCCATACAGTCTCTGTGGATTCTCAACTTATATACACTTTCTTTGTCCGGGTCATATTCATAATATGAGCCTCAGTGAGCAATGCAAAAACCCAAAATGATAAAGGTGGTTAGCTCATATCCATAATAAATTGAACCATATCCAAATAGGGTTCAGTTTCTCCTTTATCAGAATGAAGAACATAGATAGTTATGTAGAGTTGATATTCTACTTCATTATTGAAGATTTTGAACATTTCAAAAGCTTCATACTTATGTGTCATCAAGTGCACACAATAATAGCGACTATAATCGTCGGTAAAATAATGAAGTATCTTTCACCAATCTTTGTCATTGTCTTAAAAGGACTACATACATCCAAACGTATCATTCCTAATAAGTCTTTGGTTCACACTTATCAAATGAAACATTTTCATTTGTTTCCAAAGACCATTCTTTTGAAGTGTTTGTATCCAATTCTTGTTTATGTGACTAAGACGACAATGTCAAAGATAATAATAACTTAAACCCATTTAAGTTTCTTGGTGCTTAATGTGTATAATGAGTTATTATAGGAAAATTATCATGAACCAATTCATGGATATCATTAAAAGGCATATCCTTAAAATGAAATACATCATCCATAAAACTTAATACCATTATTTACAAACTTTAAATCATGATCATATTGTTTTAATAGGAAACATTAATTATGCTCCTACTCAAACTAGGTGCATGACGGGTGGTCCATAGGACAACCCTTTATAGTGTTAAAAC
The DNA here is from genome assembly GCA_025215565.1 of Flaveria ramosissima. Taxonomy (NCBI): domain Eukaryota; kingdom Viridiplantae; phylum Streptophyta; class Magnoliopsida; order Asterales; family Asteraceae; genus Flaveria; species Flaveria ramosissima. Next base: position 37,523,675 of record CM046030.1, read on the forward strand.
ATGAGATTATCCCTCATTTATGAAGTAATTATCTTGAATTAGATAACTACTGTTTCTTATGTCTCAGGTACGTTGTGGAGGCTTAAGAAGGTGAAAATGCAGCTTTGGAGGTGTCGGAGTCAAACGGGTTGGAGATGCGAAGCAATAGAAGAACAAAGCAAGAAATGCAGGTCATCACCGTAAATTACGGTGCCACCGTAATTTACGGTGGACCTGGAAACCAGTTCTTCTCCACCGTAAATCAGAAGAGTCTCACCGTAACACTTTGACAGCCACCGTAAATTACGGTGCCACCGTAATTTACGGTGGACTCTGACGAAAAAAACGTAACTGCCCATTTTAGGCAGTTTTTGAGTGTCTTTTCACATATCTCATCATTGGACGGTTTTGGAACATTGTTAGGGGCGATTTTGGCTGCTTTTGCTGGGTTGTGAACAATTTCTAACATTCGGTTTGTGTTTTCGATTCGTATGAACATTGAATTTCTTGTTATGATGATTCACCAAGCCGTGAGTGGCTAGAACTTTCGGTGATCATCTTGGGTGTAGGTTTCGTTGAACTTATGTGTGTTTGATTCTGAATTTCTAGAATGATGACTTGTGTTTGCTTGTTTATCATGGTGTATGTTTAATTGTTTGTAGTTTGTTAATTGATATTGCAATTTCTAGTCTCAATCGTACGTTCTTGGTGCCGTTGGCAATCGAGATATCACGGGAAGGGTTAGGGTTGGTTATTGATTAATTGGTCATCGGGAAACAACCTCGCATTCATATAATCCGAGTACTTTGTTCCCTTTTATCACAACAATTATCTATACACGAGTTATGTCTATGTAACTCTTTCTAGTTGGAATTACACACATTTGTTTAAGAAAACTGAAACTTAAGATGGTCATTGCTTCCCTAATCTGTTAATCAACCAATTCTAATTTGCTTTGAGTTATTACTTTAGTTTTTCAAAACAACAATCAAAATCATTGAACTTTATTTTCTACGTTTTAGTTTAATTTAGATAAATTACAAAGCTACATATAAACACATATTCCACATAGTTGTTTTGGGATTAAATTTGATTGTGACCACGACATCACGTCAAATTTTGGCGCCGTTGCCGGGGACTTGTGCGCAACGTGTGTTTTATTTAGTAGTTCTTGTTTGTTATTGTCGGGTTTACCGTTGTGTTTAGGTGCAGGTACTTTTCACAGGTGTATGCATACTAGAGGCTCTCACAAGTCATCCCCGCTAGCATTCGATCCCGAAATCGAGCGAACTTTACGACAGCAAAGAGTTCTAATCCGAGAGAACAAAGTAATCATGGATTTACCAACTCCTACCGCAGGTCAACCATCACCAACCACGCCTTCACCAAATCCTACCACCAATCCTACTTCAACCTTTGAAGTACAATCCACAAATGCCACATTACCCGAAATTATCCAACCGGTAACCAACATCACTTTTGCTGCATCTACTATGGTTCCACCATTTTCGTCCTTCTTTCCATCCACGGGTCAATCATCCTCTACACAACAAATACCACCAAACCAATTCCAGCCCGGCTCAACCATTGTTCATACCACATCCAATTCCCAACCTTTATATCAAACAGACTTTAACCCGTCATCTCAGTATGTGCAATCGTCGGGAGTTCAAGGGGATGGTTTGTACGAGGGGTATGAGGAAGATTTCGGAGGTTATGATGAAGAAGGGTATTATCAATATTATGGAGGTGAAGGGGGCAATTCGGGATTTCAAGGAAATACGGGCTATCAAGTGCAACAATTTGAACCTGTTCAAGAAACAATTCGGCAACCAACGGGAGTGCAGCAGATTCGTCCACATGGGCCACAATTCCAACGACCCGTGCCATTGCAACAAATACGACCTCAGTTTCAACAAGCTCAAGTTCAAATGCCTCAAGCTCAAGTTCAAAGGCCCATGCAACAACAAGCCTTTCAACAACCTCAGTACCAACAATTTGCACCACCAATGGCTCGACCTAGAGTACCGGTGGGTGCTCCACGGAGGTTTCATAGAGAAATTGTGAAAGGAATCGAAGCACATTTTCGACCGGTTATAACAAACAATCCCTCACCGGTCGTGATTCCTCAACACCCAGATGGAAGAACATTTGAGGTGCGAACGAATTCATTGCAAAGCTTGCCAAAGTACAAGGGATTAGCGACGGAAGAACCTTATTTTCATCTAGAGGCTTCTGATTCTATTTGCAACACTATTGGGGGTCAAGGTTTTGCGACCGATAATGTCAAGCTTGTGTTGTTCCAATTTTCGTTAGAAGACAAGGCAAAGAGGTGGTACTATACATTACCGTCTGCATCAATTTACACTTGGGGTCAAATGCAACAACGATTCTTAGAAGAGTTTTTCACCGCCCAAAGAACGAATGATGCTCGAAAAAGTATTCGGGAATTTAGACAACAAGTGGGTGAATTGTTTCATGAAGCATTTGATCGATTCAACATGATGCTTAAAAGTTGCCCACATCATGGGATTGCCTTATGGGAACTTCTACATGCTTTTCGAGAAGGTTTATGTGATGGTGATGCTCGTGATCTAGTGTCGGTTTCGAATGGTACTTTTGGTATGAACTACGAGCAAGATGATTGGGCCTTTTTGGAGCAAATGTCTTTTAACTCTAAACGGCAAGCGCAAGCATCAAGGAATAAGAAGTTTGTGGTTACAAAACCACAAGTGAATGCCGTCGAGGAGTTAGAGGTACAAGCGAATGACCCAATGTTCAATGTGTGCACTAATTGTAATGAGATAGGCCATACGATGGAGGTTTGTGTAGCGCCATGTATTGAAGGTCAAGCGGAAGAAGTAAACGCAATTCAAGAGGGTGGTGGCAACTTTGGTTTCAATTCAAACGTATACCATCCCGGGTTAAGAAATCATCCCAATTTACGTTATGGAAATCCGGCCACCCAAGCTAACCCAAATTTCCAAGGAAATGTCATTTCTCGCCAACAATTCAACCAAGGAAATTTTAGAAGTGGAAATAATCAAAACTACCCAAATCAATACCAAAAATCGGGAGGTGGTCAAGGTAACTCTTCGGGTCAAACTTCATCAAGTGGAAACGAAGTTAGGGAGATGCTCAAGAATATGCAACAAGAGATGCAAAAACGGAATCAATTTGATGAAGTTCGAATGCAAAAGGAGGAGCTTCGGGATAAGAGCATTCAATCGTTAACAACCCAAATGGGTCAATTAGCAACCGATGTGGCGGAATTGAAGAAAGGTAAGGGTCAACTTCCAAGCGACACTAAGGTAAACCCTTCTTACGGTTCGTCACGAGGTAATGTTAAAATTAACCATGTTAGTGTGTTAAGAAGTGGTAAAGAGTTTAAAACCAATTTCTCACCCGAATTGGTTGATGGGGTAGTTGAGGATGTCACGGGTAATGAAAGTGACGATGAAATTTCACCTGTCAAACCAAAAGAAATAATTTCTAAAAAAACGGGTTTGGGTGAAAATGAAACGAATGAAAAAGTTGAGGGCGAACCGAGTCAAGTCCCATTTCCATCGGCTTTACTTGACCCAGGAAAGAAAAATGTTATTGTGTCAAGAGGACCACAAAAAGAAGAAATGTGGGACATGTTTAAACAAGTTAAAATAAATCTCCCACTTCTTGATGCAATAAAACAAGTCCCCGCTTTTGCCAAATTTTAAAAGAACTATGTACACAAAAAAGGCAAAACAAAAAGAAAGTGCCTAAGCGAGTGGACTTGACCGGGCAAGTAAGTGCGGTTTTAAATGGGGAGCTTCCTCCTAAGCTCCAAGATCCGGGCACGCCATTGATTGATATACAAGTTGGTAATTTTCAAATGGCTAAGGCATTGCTAGATCTTGGAGCCGGAGTTAGCATTTTACCGGGGGGCTTATATGACCAATATGATTTTGGTCCGTTAACAAGGGTGGAGACAACGGTGGTTTTGGCCGATTTGTCTCATAAGTTACCTCGGGGTATGGTTCAAAATGTTATTGTGAAAATTGATGAGTTTTATTACCCTGTTGACTTTTTAGTCTTAGATTACTCATCGGTGGACCCTAAACAACATCAAAATATCATTTTGGGTCGTCCATTTTTAAGCACCGCACATGCTATTATTGATTGTAGATTCGGTACAGTTGATATGGCTTTTGGAAATAGAAAAATGCGTTTGAATGTTTTTACTAATAATTCTAATGCTATTTGTGTTGATGAGTGTTTTATGGCAGATCTAGTTGATGGATGCAACCCGCATGAGTATGATGAGGATGGGTTGGATATTTGTTTGTGTGATTTTGCTGAACAGGTACATGCTTATGCATTTCGGGTTGAAGAGGAGATGCAAGATGCAAAGGCGTTGAAAGAAGGTAGGCCACCATGGACCCACCAATTTGAAGGTTTACCGGCATCAATTGATTCGTGTACGAGACCATCATTAGAGGAGCCGCCAAAGTTGGAGCTCAAAGATTTGCCCACCCACTTGAAGTATGTGTTCTTAGGAGATAATGACACCTTGCCGGTCATTATTGCTTCTAATTTGGGGTTGGCACAAGAACAAGCATTGATGGAAGTTTTAAGAGAGAATAAGGGAGCTATTGGATGGACAATTGCCGACCTTAAAGGAATTAGTCCATCCATAGTCATGCACAAAATCATTACCACCGAAGATGTTAAACCGACAAGAGAGGCTCAAAGGCGATTGAATCCGAACCTACGAGAGGTAGTAAAAAAGGAGGTAATTAAATGGTTGGATGCGGGAATTATTTATCCGATTTCGGATAGTGCTTGGGTGAGTCCCACCCAAGTGGTGCCTAAGAAGGCCGGTATTCAAGTAGTCAAGGATGAAAGTGGTGAACAAATTGCCACCCGACCGGTTGCCGGGTGGCGTGTATGTATTGACTACCGTAAATTGAATGCCGCCACTTCTAAGGATCATTTCCCGCTACCCTTCATTGACCAAATTATTGAAAAACTTTCGGGTCAGAAATATTATTGCTTTTTGGACGGATATTCGGGTTATAATCAAATTGCCATACATCCCGATGACCAACACAAGACCACCTTCACTTGTCCATATGGCACTTTCGCTTTTAGGCGGATGCCATTTGGCTTGTGTAATGCTCCGGCAACTTTCCAACGATGTATGATGAGTATTTTCTCGGACATGGTTGGAGAGTCGCTTGAAGTGTTTATGGATGACTTCTCTATTTTTGGCACTAGTTTTGAATCTTGTCTCAATGAATTACAAAAAGTTTTAAAAAGATGTGTTGAGAAAAAAATAGTGCTAAGTTGGGAGAAAAGTCATTTCATGGTGCAAGAGGGCATTGTGTTGGGTCATGTGATTTCTGAAAGGGGAATGGAGGTGGATAAGGCAAAAATAAGGGTAATATCATCTTTGCCACCTCCGAAAAATGTGAAGGGCGTAAGGTCATTTTTAGGACATGCGGGTTTTTATAGACGGTTCATTAAGGGTTTTTATAGACGGTTCATTAAGGGTTTTACTACTAAAAGATGTTCCATTTGATTTCACTAATGAGTGTATGCAAGCTTTCACTGTTTTGAAGGAACACTTGGTCAAGGCTCCTATATTGCAACCACCAGATTGGTCAAAGCCGTTCGAGATAATGTGTGATGCAAGCGACACCACTATTGGTGCAGTTTTGGGTCAACGGGTTGACAAGAAGCCAGTGGTTATCTATTATGCAAGAAAAACTTTATCCGAAGCACAACTCAACTACACCACAACGGAGAAGGAATTATTAGCGGTGGTGTATGCGTTGGATAAGTTTCGTTCGTACATTTGGGGAAGCAAAGTGGTGGTTTATTCGGATTATAGTGCGGTCCGGTACTTGATGGAGAAAAAGGACGCGAAGCCCCGTTTGATTCGATGGGTCCTATTGTTACAAGAATTCGATTTAGAAATCCGAGACAAAAAGGGAAGTGAGAATGTAGTTGCGGATCACTTGTTTCGGATTCCGGTGGAAGGGACCGACGATGTGGGGGAAATTAATGAACGGTTTCCTGATGGGCAGCTTTTAGCCGTATCAACTTGTATGGCACCGTGGTACGCCCATTACGTGAACTATTTGGCTACGGGTGTGATTCCCAATCATTGGACCAAGAAAAGGCGACAACAATTCATGGTTCAAGTGAAACAATATATTTGGGATGAACCGGACCTATTCAAAATTGGTCCGGATCAAGTGATACGAAGATGTGTGCCTGAGAAAGAAGTGTCGGATATTTTGACCCATGCTCATTCATCCGCATGTGGCGGTCATTTTAGCGGTCAAAAGACGGGTTATCGGGTTCTGTCATGTGGGTTTTATTGGCCCACGATTTTTAAAGATGCGTGTGAATATGCTCGCCTTTGTACAAGATGCCAACAAATGGGGAGTATATCGAAGAGGGATGAGATGCCATTACAACCAATCTTGGTTGTCGAAATATTCGATGTTTGGGGAATCAATTTTATGGGTCCATTTCCGAATTCGAATGATTTTTTACATATTTTGGTAGCGGTGGATTATGTTTCGAAGTGGATTGAGGCCATTGCAACGCGAACAAACGACCATTCGGTTGTTTGTAGATTTGTTCAATCCAACATTTTTTCTCGCTTTGGAATTCCGAGGGTTATCATAAGTGATGGTGGTTCACATTTCAAGAACTTTAATTTTGGGAAATTATTAAAAAGGTATGGCGTGAACCACCGAGTTGCTACACCGTATCACCCGCAAACAAGTGGACAAGTCGAAGTGTCCAACCGTCAAATCAAAGAAATTCTCATGAAGACGGTAAGAACGGATAGAAAAGATTGGTCAAGTAAATTGGATGATGCATTGTGGGCATATCGAACGGCCTACAAAACTCCTATTGGCACAACACCATACCGGATGGTGTTTGGTAAAGGTTGTCACTTGCCAATGGAGTTGGCACATCGGGCACATTGGGCAATCACGATGGTTAACGCGGATTATGATCAAGCGTGTAAGTTGAGGAAATTACAATTAAGCGAGATAGAAGAAATTCGGGATGAAGCGTATGATTGTGCATCGGCATATAAAGATAAACTCAAGAAGGTGCACGATGCAAAGTTAAGAAAGAAAACATTCGAAGTAGGGCAAAGAGTTTGGTTGTTCAATTCACGACTCAAGATGTTTGCGGGCAAGCTTGAAAGCAAATGGATGGGCCCATACATCATTCGGAGAGTTGGGAAATTTGGCGATGTTGACATCCAAGACGAGCAAACATTGAAGCAACAAACAGTGAACGGTCACCGTTTGAAGCCATTCTTGGAAGGAAATGACATCAACACTTTGGAGCTTGAGAAAGAGGGCTACATCTTACGCCCGGTAGATGTGGAACAACCATAGAAGGTCCAGGTTTGGTAGTGTAAATATTAGTATTTTGTTTTGTTTGTTTTGTTTATTTCGAACAATCACCGTATTTTCTCGAAAATCCGTGTTCGAAACAAGTGTGGGGATGTTCGGGTACCGAATTATTCTAACATTGTGTTGAGGACAACACGTGATTTTTAGGGGGGTAGGGTGATTTTTAGTTATGTTTTAGAGTATTGTTATAAAAAAAAAAGAATTTTTGGCGAAGAATCGATGCCCAGTGTCCACCGTAATTTACGGTGGTACCGTAAGTTACGGTGGAGCTGGGAATTTGGCATAGATTTACGGTGAAAAGGTACTGAATTACGGTGAGGACACATGTTCAGGACTCACCGTAAATTACGGTGACACCGTAATTTACGGTGCGCACTAAACATGTGTCCTTCGGTCCAGTTCTCGCAATTATAAAAAAAAAAACACAAAAACGTGGAACAACCCTAACCCACTCATTCTTTTCTTCATCTATCTCTATCATCTTCCCCACAACCTCCATAACCATTCTTCACCTTCAAATTTTCATTCCTCCTTCAATTCTTGGCCAAACTTAGTGAAATTGGAGTCTATCTTGACTAATTTTTCACCTAGTTTCTGATTTTGGCAAGAGTTTTGCAAGAAAACATTGTTTTTGGGTCCGAATCTCAAACCCTAGTCCGGAAATTTTTGGGGGTTTTTGGAGTTTTGGTTTTAGAATCATTCTTGCATCTTCAAGACAAGGTATGGAGCTCTAATTTATGTATTTTGATGGTGCATTGTGAAGATTGAGGTTTGTTTGATTTTCGTTTATACCCACTTGCTTGTTCTTAGTATAATTTCTCATTGTCTTTGATATGGTTAAGGTTGTAGATTTAGAATGTTACCAAGTAGTGAAATATGGGAATTTCTACATTGTAGAGTTACCATGCCCAAATTTCTTTTGAAAAATTTATATACTTTGGTTATCTAATATCTACAACTATAGTAACAAGCAAGTGTGGGGATGTTTTGGAGATGGAATCTAATTTTGTTGTTTGTTTTTGTTGATTGGATAATGTGTGTAGGACATGGTCAAGACAAAAAATCAAGCGGGATCGAGTTCATCTTCAAAAGGCAAAGGCAAGCAAAAGGAACAACCGTCACGAAAAAGGCAAAATTTGGGTCGGGTAAGTGAAGAAGAGAGTGGAAGCGAAGAAGAGATGGAGTTAGACATGAGTGAAAAGCCAGTTTGGAATTCGGGTTCACTGGAAGATCAACCCGAGGAGTGGCAGCCGACGCTTTACAATGATTGTATGAACAAGTTGAAAAACAAGGCTGCGGCTTTTATTTGTGAGCGAGATGTTGATGAAGCTCAAGGTCAGTTTGGACAAAGGTACTGGACAAGCTCTTAGGGAATTCTCTTTCTTATTTTTGACTAATCTCTCCAGGTGTTGGTTGGATGAATCGACTCGTTTCTTCCAACAATGAATTTCAAGGTTCTTAGTCTAATCGGAACAGAAGCTGTGTTTGATAGGTTCCACGCTCTAGGTTGGGAGGGAGCGCTTAAATGTTTCTATAAAGACAAAAGCAACTTGTTCCTAACCGAGATACAAGAGTGGATGTCAACTTTGAAGTGCTATAATTTCAACAAGCCGTCGCAGATGAAGTTGATTGGTGAGGTGTACGGGATAAAAGTGGAGATGTCATTTGAAACTTTGAAGAAGCTTGGGAAGTATGACAGTCTTCCGAGTCGTGAGTATATGATTCCCACTCTTGATGACCTTCTGATTAGACCGGAGAGACATGTTCGATGGAATGATATGCTGGAAGCAATATTCTTACCCGGTACATACAGTGGTGTTCTCTACCGAAAGAATTTGAAAATTGAAGCAAAGTTGCTTTTAGCCATTTGTTTGTTGAATGTGATACCGCGTAGAGGAGATAAAGAGCAGGTGAGATATCCGGAGGTACCCGTTCTCTAATCACTAATGAATGGGTCTCCCCGTTTTCCGATTCGCTATCTTATCATGCACCACCTATGGATCAGTCGCAACAAGTATGGTAGAGACATTGTTCCGTACTGTCGAATTATTACGGGGTTGATGAAACAACAAAAGGCGCTAACTTCTGAGGACCGTGGCTTGACGAAAAGGCATTTGCCTTATACGTTGGATAGGTTGGGTCAAGGGTGGACATATACTCAATCTGAGCGGTATCACAAGTTGAAGTCGGATGGTCAAAGGTGGAGAGCATTGCGGTTGGGTGCACGAGAGTTGTTACCGGGAGAGCCGGATGAGCCGGAAAGTGATGAAGAAAGGATTCCAAGTGGGGATGAAGATTATCCGGATGCACCGCCTGGTAGTGAAAATGTTGGTCAAGGGGTTATGGTGTTGGTCATGGTAGTATGTTCTATGATTATGCGCAACAGTCTTACGCGCCAGACTGGGCTTTTCAAGGATCTATGCAACAAGTGATTAGGGATCAACGGCCTTCGGATGAGATTTTTGGGTCATGGTCAGGGTCGGAGCGAACCGCGTTTGATCAACGCACTATGATGAATGCTAGTTTGGAGAGGTCCTTAAAGCATAGTTTCGACCGTCAAGAAGCGTGGAATCGTACACATGCATACTCTCATGAGATAGAGATGAACAACCGGTACCATGATGATCAAGAAAGGAGGTTACATGCAGATTGGCATGCAGGAAGGCCGGTGGTTGTGGATCCACAACATGTGGATTATGCGTCACTACCACCTTACGATGGTAGTATTTCGTATCCGACACCGGCGCTTCATCATTCACAATGGATTGACCCAAGACAACAAGAGGGAACCCAACAACAAGAAGGGAGTAGCAGTGGCGCGTTTGGATTTGGAGAATGGAATGACATGATGTCATCCGTTTTTGGACCGCCAGGGCCGCGCTACTATTAGTCAGGTGGTATTCTCTCTTTTGTATATTTTGTGAATATTTGTCGTTTGATTCTAGTTTTGGTTGGGTGGAGTATGGTTTTGTTGTTTGTTGGGATGGTGCTTGTTGGTGGTGTCATGTGTTTTTAAAAGAAAAAAAAATTATAAAATATAAAAATACAAAAAGAAATTTGTGGTTTGAGTGAAAGAGTTTTTGTTGATGATGAATGAAGTTTGTGATCAAAGCCTCCGGAAGCCATACATTGGGGACAATGTATCCCAAGTGTGGGGATGGGGGGGGGGATTTTTGAAAATTTTTGAGTCAAACAACGCAATGTAAAAATTTGAACGCCCTAATTTAACGCTAAATAATGCACCAGCAACCCTTGATACCCTTTTTATTCTTGGTGAGGAATTGAAGCCACACTTTTACATAAATAATGTTTATCTTTGAGGAGAGTGGCAATGGGTAGGGGTGCATTAGAACTTGTGCTTGAATGTGATTTGAGTCCTTCGTTTGACATGAATGTAGAAAGGATAAGGGCATTTAGGTAGCCTCATCGTTGGTGTGAGCGAGTGTGGGATTTGGGGGGTTGGACCTCATAAGTTTATATATGAGCATGGTTGCGAGAGGGGTGGGGGTTTGGACATTTAGTTGCCCAATTTTGTGCCTAAAAGCCTATCAATTGTTACCCCTAGTTACTTTTCTAAAAATTTCACCCGATTTAACCCGGTCGTTTAGTTTTAGTTTTAGTTTTAGTTTTAGTTGCATTATTAGAATGTAGTTTTGTGATGTTTGATTGCACTCTATATGTTTATGTATTTGTTAAAAAAAATGAAAAAAAAATGAAAAAAAATGAAAAAAAAAATGAAAAAAAATGAAAAAAAAGATGTTATTGCTTTGCATTTTGTAGTTAGTTGGCAGTTTGTATTTCGGTTATTTATGTAATAAAAAGACCGGGTCGAATTTTCGCCACTTCATATATATTCCCTTTCCTACCTTTACACCTAGCCACGTTACAACCTTGAAGTCCCTTTGATTTGCATTCATGTCCGACACTTTGTAGGAGAATGATTGATTTGAGTACAAGCTTATGATCGTGCAACTATCCGTTTGCTTATTGTGTGTTTAGCTTATCTTTGCTAATATTCAATTGTTGCCGAGAGGAGAGAATTTAGAGAGGGGTGCATTGATTGGGTGTTAAAAAGGGGTTAGTAAAAAGATTGCTTGTTGTGTTTGGTTTATTAATTTTGATCACATGTTTTTGGAACTGAATTGATGAGTTGCTTTGGGACAAGCAACGGGTAAGTGTGGGGATGTGACGGGTGGTCCATAGGACAACCCTTTATAGTGTTAAAACGTGAGATTATCCCTCATTTATGCAAGTAATTATCTTGAATTAGATAACTACTGTTGCTTATGTCTCAGGTACGTTGTGGAGGCTTAAGAAGGTGAAAATGCAGCTTTGGAGGTGTCGGAGTCAAACGGGTTGGAGATGCGAAGCAATAGAAGAACAAAGCAAGAAATGCAGGTCATCACCGTAATTTACGGTGGACCTGGAAACCAGTTCTTCTCCACCGTAAATCAGAAGAGTCTCACCGTAACACTTTGACAGCCACCGTAAATTACGGTGCCACCGTAATTTACGGTGGACTCTGACGAAAAAAAACGTAACTGCCCATTTTAGGCAGTTTTTGAGTGTCTTTTCACATATCTCATCATTGGACGGTTTTGAAACATTGTTAGGGGCGATTTTGGCTGCTTTTGCTGGGTTGTGAACAATTTCTAACATTCGGTTTGTGTTTTCGATTCGTATGAACATTGAATTGCTTGTTATGATGATTCACCAAGCCATGAGTGGCTAGAACTTTCGCTTTCGTGTGATCATCTTGGGTGTAGGTTTTCGTTGAACTTATGTGTGTTTGATTCTGAATTTCTAGAATGATGACTTGTGTTTACTTGTTTATCATGGTGTATGTTTAATTATTTGTAGTTTGTTAATTGATATTGCAATTTCTAGTCTCAATCGTACGTTCTTGGTGCCGTTGGCAATCGAGATATCACGGGAAGGGTTAGGGTTGGTTATTGATTAATTGGTCATCGGGAAACAACCTCGCATTCATATAATCCGAGTACTTTGTTCCCTTTTATCACAACAATTATCTATACACGAGTTATGTCTATGTAACTCTTTCTAGTTGGAATTACACACATTTGTTTAAGAAAACTGAAACTTAAGATGGTCATTGCTTCCCTAATCTGTTAATCAACCAATTCTAATTTGCTTTGAGTTATTACTTTAGTTTTTCAAAACAACAATCAAAATCATTGAACTTTATTTTCTACGTTTTAGTTTAATTTAGATAAATTACAAAGCTACATAGTAAACACATATTCCACATATTCCCTGAGTTCGATACCCTCTTACCACTATCTATAGTTGTTTTTGGGATTAAATTTGATTGTGACCACGACATCACGTCAGTGCATACAAAAGTTTTGAGAACAACTTTCAAACCATTTGAAAGTCTCAAAATAGAGTTTCCCTCCTTGAAGCGCACATTTCTTTTGAACCCCTTTGCAACAATTGCAAGTTTGAGTCTCACATCCGGTATCCAATACCCATGTGTTTGAAGAAATGACATTTAATACAATGAGTGAATCATGGAAATTGTATTTGAGGTTTGCCCAACATCCCTCTTGTCTTTCAACTCCTTGAGATAGGAGGGACAATTCCTTTTCATTGTCCTATCTCTCCATACTCAAAGCATGGAACGTTCTTCGTTACCTTAGGCTTCATAAGCTTAGGTTTTTCGAGGTTTCACATTAACCTTTGCTTTGATGTATTCCTTTCTTTTGGTAATAATTGCCTTAGGATCGGGATTGGCCATTTCTTATAGCCTCCCTCATTGATCGAGAGAATAGGTAGAACCTCTCTACCCATCCCTGCCTCGGTTGCTTTGAGCATTGCGTGAAGTTCACCAATGCTCTTGTCCCACCCATTCATATTACAGTTTATTATGAATGTCTCAAACCTTTAGTTAGGCAGTCAAGGATCAAATCCTTGGCCAACTACTTTGAGACAGGACAGTTAAGCATCTTGAGGCTATCAATGTGGTTTTTCATCTTAAGAATATATAAGATGATATCGATTGGGTTTCTTCCCATGTGACATGCATAAAGTGCTCGAACCGTTTCGAAGCAATCTACTAAAGTTTGTTGAAGGAACATTTCCTTCAACTAGATTATCATGTCATATGCCCCATGATGCTCCAAACCCTTTTGGAGTTCGGGAATCATATTCCCAACATGAGGTAGGATACTTGCACAGAATCCTTAGTGTGCCTAAGCTAATCATCAAAAGCCTTAACATCAACAGCGTTGGTTGGTGAGGTATGGGATCGTCAAGGACATAGGCCTTTACTCATTTTTGAGAATGATTCTCAAGTTTTGAAATTGAGTCCATAAGGTTATTATGGTTAAGACGATCCCCTTTTAAGATGGTTCTCGGTGATAGGTAGGGACGGTCGGGGTAGTAGCATTGGTTTTGCGGCCATTACTACAAAATTATAAAGTTCATTTCAGTATTTCTGAAAAATTGCATTTTAACTATTAATACCCTTTACACGTCTCATAGACAATTAATAATTAAAATCTCGAATCCAACGTTACATTTAAATGATGGTTAGGTGACCTTTATCCCATTATTTAAATTAACAAGGTAGTCAACAGTTGACAATTGCAACCTATTGCAACTTCTAGTCTTATGGGATCTGTTAAACATCATATATTTAGTCGGCATGTTTAATCCCATCAACACCATTGTACGCCATGCTTCGGTGACCCTAATCACATGGTTTCCAATTCAAGTCGTCCTACTTACACACACGTGTGAGTTTTCACATAGAAGTGGTTAGGTGACCTTTATCCCACAAGTACGTTAGACTCACCTCAAAGATACAAGTTCCCTACAAGTGGTTAGGTGACCTTTATCCCACAAATAGTTCCCAAGTGATTCGAGTGTCGTGTAAAAGGATGGTGTTAGACTTGTTACCAAAGGGATTTAAGTTTCCATTAATTCTAGTTATGAAAACTCTATGTACCTTGTATTCGCATGCTTTCAAATACATGGTACCCTATGGTTCTCTTTTAATAAAACTTCTTTTATATTGAAATCATTAATCCTTTTAATAACCTTTTATTAATCACTTAATGATTAGGAACTAAAAAATTCAGCTTGTTATGATAATTTATTTAGATTGTTAAGCATATCCATATATCAAACAATCAACATAAAATGAATAATCAAACAAGCATATATCAAACAACCACATGTGCATAACCATAGCCACTATGTTGACAACACTTGTTTGCCATCACAAGTGTTATCATTAGGTCTTTCCTAAGGGTTGAACACAACACAAAATTGAGATCACAATGGATCTCCCACTTGATGTCGCATCCGTATGCTTCAAGTCCACCTTGTGTCTCCCTTTTGTGCTTCCTTCCCGAGCATCTTCATTTACATAATATATATCCTAATACATATTTTCTAGTAAAAGAGAAATACTCCTAATCTATTATTACATCCCAATGAATAAATAGATAAATTACAAGCACAAAACTTACAACCCAATTGAACGAAAATGACCAAAACAAACGTGCAACAACAAACCAAAACAACACAAGGTCTAAGCTAGGTTATGCACCATCAAATGAACAATCACAAACATCATTCAACAAAAAAATAAACCCCATCAAACCCCAAATCTTCAGCCAACACAAACTGAAACTTAGGGTTTGTTTGTCCAAACAATCAACAACCAAAACATATCAACCAATTGACATTCCTATCTTTCAAAGTTTAATCATAAGCATGAAGATATAACTTTGAAAGACATGGGGTTTATTAATATCAACCAAAATCAGCCTCTAATAACTTGATAAACATCCTTTAAAACTGATTTTACAAGGATAATGATGCTAGTTTCCACATAACCGGCTCTAGATGCCATTGAAGGGGTTTGTATGACCATTTACATCTTGTTTAACCATTTAAACATATTAAACGCAGCGGAATATACAACTTTAAACATGTTAAAGTTTCTGAAAAATTACCATTATCATGTGTAAACAAACAAACCCATAACAAGAGGATCTTTATTATGTGAAAAGCAAGCATACAATATGAACAAGAACACCCAAAATCGTGACATTATCATACCATGAAACTACCTTTCACGATGTTGTCAAAAACAACTTGAAGAAGGCAGAAATGAGTCTGAAAAATGGCCAAGACTTCAAGGGTAGAAGTCCTCAAGCATTCATACCCACAAGCCTCCAAGAAAACACCATCTTTGCTAGGATTTGAACACCAAAATCGGGTCAAAGAAGCTGCTGAACTCTTGTTCCAGCCGTGAACAACCAACAAGGGTGCTGGACCCTTTTCAGCTTTGAACTCTTTCTTCCATAAGAAGAGTTGATGTTCTTGTGACCATATTGCATGTTTGAGAGAGAGAGATCTGAAAAGTAAAAAGAGTGTGTGTGTACTAGGAGATGCAAGAACTCAAGAGAACCAAGAGAAAACAAAAGGAGAGGGCTGCCCAAAGGGGGGCGGCCGAATCCTTGTTTTGATTAGGGTTTCCCCCCAAAACTTTAATCCATTTTAAACAAAAGTTTTTAATAAGTTATGTAATTACCCCCTTTAATTATATAACTTATACACACACTCCTTTTATTTGATGTTATTTAACCAAATTAAACAACATTACAAATAATATCCATGAACAATATATCCATATAAGTTGTTCAATCTCATATGCAACTTATTTAGAAAACCTATTTTCTAAATTGGTGTATTTATTTAATTGCATGATCATATCATCAATTAAATATTAATTGGTGTTTGCTAAGCTTGTTATTGGGTATGACCCGACTTGGATCATAACGTACTAACCACATCAATGTTCTATGTGTCTTGGGCATAAAGAATCCAACAGTTAATCATGCAAAATCAGTTAGTTTAAAACTTGTTGATAAAAACAGACCCAAAACCAAAAAGGTTTGGGTCTCAAAGGCTAACTAATTTTTGTGAAAAATGCAGGGTTTTTTAGCATGCCAAAGAAGCATCTGGTATGTAGACAGTGGAGGATCTATGCATATGACAGGGAGCAGCTCTCTTCTTCATGATTATTCTCAAGGGAAAAAGGGATTTGTTTCTTTTGGAAATGATGCTAAGGGTTACATCATAGGAAAAGGATTTGTCTCAAATGGGGAAATAAGGTTTGATGATGTTAACCATGTGGAGAACCTCAAGTACAATCTACTGAGTGTCAGTCAAATGTGTGATAAGGGCATGTTGCACCTTTTCACAAGTCAAAACTGCCGGATTCTGTCTTCCAATGTTTTGAACAAGATTGACAAGATATTGGATGAGTATACTCTCCTGAAGGCCAACAGGATTGGAAGAGTATATGCCTTAGATTTATCAAAGAAAATTGATCTTAAAGGCCATCCATGTCTGTTCTCTAAAGCCTCTCCTCAAGAATCTGAACTATGGCATAGAAGGCTTGGTCATGTGAATCTTAAGAACATGAATCAGCTTATTCATCATGGTTTAGTGAGAGGTTTGCCATTGAAGGAGTTCAAATGTGATGACAACTGTCCAGCTTGCTTAAAAGGAAAGCAACACAAAGTTTCATTCCCTCCAATAGAAGAACCCAAGTCCACTGCCTGCTTGCAATTACTGCATATGGATCTCTTTGTTCCTGTTAGAGTAATAAGTATGGCAAAGAAAAAATAATGTCTGGTAATTGTGGATGATTATTCCAGATATGTATGGACTTTCTTCTTGCATTCCAAGGATGAGGCTGCTCAAATCATCATTTATTTTGTGTTGAATGTGGAAAAGCAGCATTCACTTCCAGTCAAATGTGTGAGAAGTGATAATGGCACAGAGTTTAGGAATCACACTCTTGATGAATTCTATTTGTCAAAGGGAATCAAGAGACAATATAGTATTCAAAGAACTCCTGAGCAAAATGGAGTGGTGGAGAGAAAGAACAGGACCCTTATTGAAGCCGCAAGGACAATGTTGGCTGACTCAGAATTACCACTAACCTTTTGGGCTGAAGCTCTCAACACAGCTTGCTATGTACAGAATAGGGTGTTAGTGAATCAGAGGTTGATGAAGACTCCTTCTGAGTTATTACATCATTTGGCACCTCTAATTTCATTCTTTAGAGCATTTGGGTGTCCCTGTTATATTCTTAACACAAAGAATCCACTCCAGAAGTTTGAATCCAAGGTGGATGCAGGGTATTTTGTTGGGTATTCATCTACTTGCAAAGCATACAGAGTTTTTAATTGCAGAACCAATATTGTTGAAGAAACTTTGCATGTCAAGTTTAATGAATCTCCAAATGACAAAATTCCTCAAAACCCTGTGGAGTTGTTTGATTTGGACATACTGCAATATGTTCCATATCAGTCTCCATCTGTTATTGTTTCTGAAGTTCTATCATCTACATCTGATGGTATAAATGCAAGTTGTAGTGATCATCTGCCTGTATCTACTACACTTGATATTCCTGTAGCTTCAGCAGTTCCATCCATAACAAATGCTGATGAAATCTCTGAATCCTCTACTTCATTTGAACTGCCATCTCAGTCTAGGTTTCCAGAGTCTGAATCAACATCTGTTGCTGCTGAATCTCCTACAAACACTTGCACTGATATTATTGAGTATCAAGAATTAAAGAATCATCCCATGTCCCAGATCATTAGTGACATTAATGCTGGGGTTTCAACAAGAAGCCAATTGTCCAATTTCTGTCTCTATGCTCTCTTCATCAGTCAGCAAGAGCCAAAGAATTGTCATGTTGCATTAAGGGACAATGGATGGGTTGAAGCCATGCAGCTTGAGCTTCTTCAATTTCAAAAGCAACAAGTGTGGGAACTTGTTCCTCTACCCCAAGGTAAGTGTGCAATAGGCACTAAATGGGTGTTTAGGAATAAAACTGATGAAAAAGGCCAAATTGTCAAGAACAAGGCCAGACTGGTTGTACAGGGGTTTTCACAAGACGAAGGTATTGATTATGATGAAACTTTTGCCCCTGTAACCAGACTGGAGGCAATCAGATTGTTTTTAGCTTATGCTGCTTTCCATAACCTTAAAGTTTTTCAAATGGATGTCAAAAGTGCATTTTTATATGGTAAAATAAAAGAGAGGTTTATGTGTGTCAACCACCAGGTTTTGAAGATCATAAACATCCAGATTTGGTGTATAAGCTTGATAAGGCTCTTTATGGGTTGAAACAAGCACCCAGAGCCTGGTATGAAACACTATCTAACTTTCTTCTTCAAAATAATTTAACTAGAGGCTCCATAGATAAAACTTTGTTCATTAAGAAAGTAGGCATGCATAAGCTCCTTGTTCAAATTTATGTTGATGACATTATTTTTGCATCCTCTGATCCACACTTGTGTGATGCCTTACTAAATTGATGCAACAAAAGTTTGAAATGAGTGCCATGGGAGAGTTACAGTTCTTTCTAGGTTTGCAAATCAAACAAATGGCTGATGGAACTTTCATTCATCAGTCCAAATACACAAAAGATTTGTTAACCAAGTTTGATTTACAAAACTATAAACCTTGTTCTACTCCCATGTGTAGCAACACACAACTGGATGCTGATCAGAAAGGTAAAGCAGTTGATGAAACTCTTTACAGATGTATGATTGGTTCCTTGATGTACCTTACAGCTTCTAGACCAGATATTATGTTTGCAACGTGTGTCTGTGCTAGATTTCAGGCTGCACCTAAAGATTCCCATATGATTGCAGTCAAGAGGATCTTTAGATATTTGCAAGGAACTCAATCTCTAGGACTTTGGTATTCCACTGGGCACTCTTGCAAATTAGTTGCTTTCTCTGATAGTGACTATGCTGGGCGTAAGTTAACCAGAAAATCAACTTCTAGTGGATGCCAATTTTTAGGGAACTGTTTAGTTTCTTGGCAGAGTAAGAAACAAACTTCAGTTGCTACATCCACAGCTGAAGCAGAGTACATTGCAGCTGCAAGCTGTACATCTCAGGTACTCTAGCTTCAAAATCAATTATTGGATTATGACATTACAGAGACTAAGACTCGTTTACTAATGGATAGTGCTTCAGCTCTTTGTATTGTTAAGAATCCTGTCCAGCATTCTAGGACCAAACATATTGAGATCAGACGTCATTTTATCAGGGATTGTTATGAAAAAGGTCTGATTGATCCAAAGTTTGTGCCTAGTGCTAATAAGCTTGCAGATATATTTACTAAGCCTTTGGACAGTGCAACTTTTCATAATCTTGTACTCAGGCTTGGTATGCTGCAACTGGAATAATTTGACAACTACTGATGCTCTTAGTTAATAAATACTGATGAGCATTAGTATAATGCTGTCAAAAATAAGTGCTGATAAGTCATTTTATCTTCAGCAGTTTTTATAACTACTGAAGACTAAACTACTTAAAAGTACTGAATTACTTCATTTGTTGAAAAGTACTGATGTAGTTCAAACTACTGATGTCTTTTATAATAGATAAGTACTGATGACCAATGAAACATCTAAAAATCAGATGATCTGATGAGTAAGTGTTAAGGTCATTGAAATAGCTGAACTTTGTGAATTGACGACAACAACTACTGTTTCATTTCAAAACAACTGAAGCCAAAACCAAGTCTTCAGTAGTTTACAACTACTGATGACTAACACCAAGTCTTCAGTTGTTTACAACATTTGAAGGTTAAAACCATGTCTTCAGTTGTTTTCTAACAACTGATGACTCACACCAAAACTTTCAGTTGTTTTCTTTCAGCCGTTTCATAACTTATAAATACCTAACCCTAACTTCAAACTTTTCATAACTCACTTTCCAAACGTTCATCTTCTATTAATGGCGACCATGCAAATCAAACCTCCACACAATTGTGTCGCTTACCTTACCAAATCAGCCTTTTGGAACAAGTTTGAGGCTGCCATTGATCTGATGGTTGATTCCCAATATCGCACAGCCTTCCTCTTGAATCCTACCATCTATCCCGATACCTTTCGCCAATTTCGGACAAATGTCACTGTTTATACTGCGGAGACTGATGACTCGATCACTCTCCACTCGTTTGTCAACCAGAAAAAGGTGGTCATCACTTCTGAGATCATTCGTCAAACCCTAGACCTGAATGATGCCACCTATGTCACCAGATACCCCAAAGGCAAAGGCAATTGATTTATCCTTTGTTAATCATGGTTATGAGGGTGACCTAAGTGCTACTACTATTCTGAAGAAGCACTTCCATGATGCCGAGCGGCTCATTTTCCATATGATCAATGTCTGTCTTGCCCCCAAAACATCTTCATGGGATCAAATGTCATCAAGGTGGCAACAGGTATTGTATTCTATCCTTGAACGCCAAAGCCTAAATTTTTCTGAATTAATATTTTTCGAATTAAAAGATCTGGCTATGAAACCTGTGGCTAATAGATGGATATTATATCCAAGGTTTCTTATGGCCATAATTCTTAAACCATTAAAATCTGATGGCCTTGTTGGCCTTGGAGTCCCTGCTCTGGTAGTTTTGCCAGAAGTATACTCCAGGCACAACTCCAATCCACAACTCAAAGAGGCTACCAAACTGCTAAAACCCAAGCAGAGGGAACCCACAGTCTCCACCTCCAGATCTAAAGTCCCCTCCAAACCAAAATCCAAGAAAAGCAAAAAGGCTACTCAGGGAGTTGAGTCCCCTGATGATGCCCATGCAGCACAAACGCAGGATGAAACTACTAGTCTTAATCCCCTTGTAGTTTCAATGACTCCACCAGCTGAAACCGCTCAGGTATCCTCTCCAACAGGATCCTGATGAAACCAACATTGGGGAAGCCACATTGCTGGAATCTTTCTCACTTGAGAAGATTGCCATTGAAGAGCACCATTCACCCCGGGTGCAATCCTTTTCACCTCTATCTCCCACTGAAACCACCCCTACAAGCCCACTGCAGTCATTGCACAAGTGCTGACTCAATTACATTCCTCTATCCCTCCCAGAAACCTGTTAACACTGGCAAAACTCAACAGCTGAGGGAGAGGATATAATGTAGTTGACAACCCACAACATAGGGATTACAAAGTTCAATCTCCCAGTGTAGATGAGGAGACTAGAACATCTGGTGAGGCTACCTCTTCCCCTGTTTCAGCACATGAACAGGATGAAGCTGGTATCATCTCTAAGACCTCACCATAGGCAACTGCCAATGAAGGACTTAATCCTGAGGCAGGAAGTCCCCAGTTCCAACACAAAGGGGCACATGTGATTACTGATCTACACTTAGCACATGTTCATCCTGATTTACTCAGGAGGTCAGCTGATTCAGCTAACACTGATGATGACCTGGGCTTTTTCTTTGAAGTTCTAGCCCAAAACACCATTCTTGAGTCTGAGGTTTGCTGATTACAAGAACTGCTTGCCAAAATGTCTCAGGAATCAAGTCCATCTGCCCCAATTAACCCACAGATGGCAGCTTCTGTTGAAGCTCTCCCAAACACTGAGCCACTCTCATCAAATAAGCCACCAGCCTCTGTTTCCGCACGGCACCATTTCTCAGGGAGAGAACCCCTCTGAGCAAATGGTTGCTGCTTTTAAGTCTTCCTTACCTCTTATCACTCCCATCATCACTACTATTGTCCATCAAACCATTGATGAGAGGATTTCCTCAAATCTTCAAACCCTTGTGGATGATGCTGTGTCAAAGAAACTTTCTGACATTCAAACCCCTGAACCCAATGCACCCAAAAGGGAGAGTCTAAGTCAGTGAAAGATGATAAAAGAAAGAGAGTTGAAGAGGAGAAGTCAAAAAGAATAAAGGAAAGAGATAATTACTTACAAGAGAAAGAAAAGTGTTGCTGAACAGACTGAGGATGAGAAGAAGTTGGAGGAAATGATCAAAGAAGCTGATGAGCAACACAGCAGATCCATGGACAGGATTATTGATCAGCTCTTCAGACAAGGCTTTGATACTGTCAAACTTGATTCTGAGATTAGAAGGCTTGAGATTCAGGAGATTGAAAATAGATGGGCAGGCTGCAATGAGAAAGAAAGAGAAAGATTGGAGGCTATGATCAGATTTTTATCAAAACACTTGGGAAGACTTATCATTGAAGTCAAGTCATGGTCTAGAGACAACATTTTGGAGATAACCAGCAAAATCTGCTCTTCTGAAACCTTCAACAAAGGTCTGATCATAGAAGCTCTGGATGAAGCTGGTGCTGGGAAAAGATCTGACATGGCTAAGTTATCCAAAGCCACCCTCACAACCAAAATGATAGAGCGGCCTTTACAATCTCCCTTACCAAAACAACCCTCAAAATCAACCTCACAACCCTCAAAACAACCAACCTCACAATCATCAAAATCAACCAACTCACAACCCTCAAAACCACTCCTTTAACCCAAGAAACCCACTCAATCTACCACCAGTGATGGACCTAAGAGAAAGAGAAGGGTGTTGAGGATGGAAGAAGAAGAAGAAGATGATGAAGAGGATAGTCTGCCAATCTCTGTTGTGATCAAAATGAAGAAACCTGAGCCTAGGAGTCAACCAACAACAATAACTCCTGAAACTCAAAAGCAAATGGTTAAAGTGAAGATTGAAGAAGAAGAACAGCAAAAACAACACGATGAGCAGCTGTTAAGGATGGTTGACAAGGAATTTCATAAGTCTTCATCCATACAAGCAATGAAGATACATGCTCAGAGGTTGTATGCTCTCAGATTTACCTTTCAGTATCAGAAAGAGAGAGTAAGGATTTGGCCTGATCCCAGAGTTAGTGTCAGGATTCATAAGAAAAATATTCCAAGTAGATACAATGGCCAAGTGAGAAAGACTGTTGATGCTGTGATAATGCTGGCCATTGTAGTGTCACCCTAGGAAATCCTTGATGATTTCAAGCGAGCTTACAAGACTAAGATGACCCCACAAACTTTGTTGGAAAACAAAATGGTGAAGAAGGGGTTAATTTACAAGAATCTTGAAGAAATCAGAAGAAATGAGCTCCAGTTGTTACTTGAAGGTACTCATGATGAGTTTGCTTACAGAGAAATAACAACTGTGGAGCTGAAGAATGGAAAGACTGTGAGATATTTGTCTGAGTATTATGGGCCTGAGTTTTTCTTTGAGAGCGAAGCTGAAGAACTCACAATTAAAGATAAAGTTGTTCTTCTAGAGGCCTATGTCAGAGAGTCTTACAGACTCATCATTGGGAAGTAGGTTAAATGATTGGGGTAACAGCTCTGTGTCCAAATTCCCCAAGACAGAGTTCCCATTCATCTTTTGCCAATCAAATTTTTTGAAACCTCTTCCTGGCCTGAGCTTGACTTGGTGCTTTCTGAGCTGATCCAGAAAATATGTCTGCCAATAAGTGGGACTTCAATAAGCTTAAAGGTTTTGGCTGCATTGGTTCAGGGGGAGTTTGTTGGACCAAAAGAACCAATGAGCCAGATCAGAAAAACCTTTAAGTCCCACCGACATCACAACAACTGAAGAGATCTACATCAGCTGAAGACAAAGTCTGAAGACGAAGCCTGAAGATAAAAGACTGAAGACAAAGTCTGAAGACAAAGTCTGAAGACAAAGTCTGAAGACATATGTTGAAGACAAAGTCTGAAGACCAAGCTCTCAGAAGTTGTCTCAAACAGCTGAAGTGTTTCCTTTCAGTAGTTGTAATGTTTTTACTTTTCAGTAGTTTCCTTTCAGTAGTTTTATTATTGTAAAACATCTGAAGGTCTTACACTTCAGATGTTATAGTTTGAGTAGTTGTAATTCTAGTTTACACTTAGGCTTTTTGTAAAGGTGTCCTCAGTTTTTGTGGACATCATCAGTAGATTAGTTATTTTCAGTAGTTTGTTAAATCAGTTAGATGTCACTATCAAGTGACATCAGCTGACGTCACATTCCTTTATAAAAGGAATGTTGACCTAGTTGTTTTGTAATTGAAGCATTAGCGTGAATGAAAATATTCCATTAACATAAAAGTTCTCTCTCTATAATCGTCATAGTGTGATTACATATTCATACTTATCTTGCTTGAATTTGATCTTATTTCTGTTATATTCCGCTACAAATTCAAATCTAATTGATCAAACTAGATCCGATCCTATCACTTATGTTCCAACCATGAGAGCTTGAGATGGAGTGATATCTTACACCACAAAGCTCTAGTCAACTTCTTGAGCAACAACAGCTGTTTGTTGTTAGTTGGCTTTGTAGTGGCTTTTGGAGTAGTATGATGTTGGGAGGCTTGAGGGGCTCCAGGGTTGGAGTCTGGAGCCTTGCATTCCCTTGAAAAATTACCAAGTTGGTTGTAGTTATAGCACTTGGCTTTTGATTTGTCTAACGGAAACTTTTTGTTGGTTGGGTTCTGAGTAACTGCCTTCCAATTCTTTTAGAGAACTTCATAACTCTATAGGTTAAAAGGGCCATTTTTTGGAGAATGTCCATATATTCAACAACATCCGGGCTGAAGCATTCTAGATCATCAAAGCAAAACTAAAAGTCACTAGATAGCCCATTTCTTGAAACAAAGGCACAACTATCCTGGAAGGGACTTTGTTAAGCCTGTTGAGACCTTGCAGTTTCAAGAAAGGTGATGTATGGCCAAGAGGATAAAGATAGCTGTTAGGGGTAGCTCAGGTACTGCTGGGCTAATGATTTCTTGAGCCTTTAGCAACAAGTAAAGCATTGTAGCAGGAAGGCTAGAAGTTCTACTCATATGGTGGCCTCTTTGAGTCTCCATATCTACATGGTATCCATCAAGGATCCCATATAATTCGGTCATGGTGAGAGTGTTTAGGTTCTTAGTCCTCTTGATAGAGACACAATAGAAAGTCCACTCATGAGGAAGTGCAGTCATGAATTTCCTTACCATGTCTTTTTTCTCAAGTGTCACTCCCACTAACTGAAGAGATGAGATTAAGTCCATATAGATGGGGAAGCCTATGTGTGCCAGCCTCCAGGATTTGAGACCCCCAGCACCCTGACTATGTGTGCAAACTGGATAAAGCTCTCTATGGGCTGTACCAAGCACCTAGGATGTGGTATGAGACATTGTCTCAATTTCTTCTGAACAATGGATACACTAGAGGTACCATTGACAATACTTTATTAATAAGGAAGTCTAGGAAAGACATTTTGCTTGTACAAGTCTATGAGTTCAATGGGGAAGATGGACGTTTTCCTTGGAATTCAACTGAAGTAGATGAATAAAGGGTTCTTTATCAATCAATCTAAATATGTCAATGACTTCTTAGAAAGATTCGATATGAAAGATTGTAAGCCAGCCATGACAACTATACCCAGACATCACAATCTTTGTCCTGACTCTGAAGGGGAGGATATTGATCAACATCAGTATACCGCAATCATTGATTCTCTAATGTATCTCACAGCAAGTATACCTGATATCATGTTTGCAACTTGCATTTGTGCAAGATATCAGGCTGCTCCAAAGGTGTCTCACTTACTTGCTGCAAAGAGAATCTCAACCTTTGACTTTGGTAAGGAAGCAAGATCAGCCTTTTTAGTAGTTTGTTTCACAACACTACTAGGTTTGTCTTTTCTAGATTGTTTTTGCTTCCTTACCCTTCTTCTTACCTCCGTTTCTAATTTATTCACATGTTCTTTCTTACAAATGTCAAAACCAACTCCCTATTTTGATTTTGAAGATTGGGGGTCTAAATTGATTTTGTTTTTGATACCATTGAAATCATTTTTTTCTTTGGTAGTGAAACTTTGTCTGATCTGCTTGAATTTTTTAAAGATTTAATCTCATTATCAGAACTGTTTTCAGCAGAACCCAACTCCATCATGGTGGGGTTTGAGCATTGCAAATCAGCTAAAGAACTGTTTAATGCAATTGCTTTGATGTACTCTAGCTCCAATGACTCCAAGAAGGATTCCTTGAAGCAACAATTCGAAAACTTCATTTATATTGCTGGAGAGACCCTCAGCCAGCAATACTTCAGGTATATAGATCTTATTTCCTCCCTTCAGTCTGTTGGAATTGCCCTTCAACTAAGAGATCTCACAAGAAAGTTCATGAGTGCACTTTCAAATGAGTGGACGTTCTACTATGTCTCTATCAAGAGGACAGAAAATCGAAACACCCTCACCATGACTAAACCTTATGGCATCCTTGATGGATACCGTTTAGAAATGGAGAACAGAGAGGCCATCAGACAAGCAGACCCTTGAGTCTTCCTGCTAGCAATGCTTTAATGGTTGTTGAAGGCTCAAGACCCCCCTAACCTCAACAGTACCTGAAATACGCCCAGCAGCCATCTTCTTCTTCTATGCCATTCATTACATTCCTTGAGACTTCAAGGTCTCAACACCCTCAGCAAAGTTCTTTTCAGGACAGTTGTGCCTTTGTCTCAAGAAATGGGCACTCTAGTGACTATTAGTATTGCTTTAATGATCTAGAGTGTTTCAGCCCAGATGATGTGGAGTATGTGGACATAGTCCAACAAATGGCTTTGTTAACCTATAGAGCGAAGAAGTTCCTCAATGGAACTGGAAGACAATTTCTCCAGAACCCAACCAACAATAAATTTAGGTGTGACAAGACAAAGGCCAAATGTTACAACTGTAACCAACTTGTTCACTTTTCCAGGGAATGCAAGGCTCCCAAGTCAAATCCGAGAACCCCACAGGCCACACATCGCTCTATACCAAAGGCTACTGGAAATGTCAAGTGAGACAGCTGCTATGGCTCAAAAAGTTGTTTGGAGCATCATGGTACAGGATGTGACTCCTACTCATGCGCTCATGGCTGGAACAGATGACAACAAGGTATATGAACATCTCTGTACTCCAACTTGTATTGCTAAGGTTAAGTTATATCAGGACTATAATATGGAAATTCAATCCGATATTGAGTGTTTAAATTTTTTAATTTTGATTTAAAAGGGTTGAACCTGACTATCAAAAGAAAATTGAAGTGCTGGAGAAAACTGTGTTCTTGTTAAAACATGAACATACTAACTACAAGACTCAAGTCAAGGATTTAATATCCAAATTGTCCGAGGCTCAAGCCCAGCTTGTCACAGCTGAGGCTCAAGCCAGGAAGCATGTTATTTCTGAGCAAAACTTCCAAGCCATTCTTGCATCATCCTCTCACCCACTCCTACCGGTGATGATCAATCCCTGACCACCAAAGCCAGAAGAAGTCAAGATAAGGCAGCCAGAGAAACTGCCAGGAAAGTGGTTGCGTCCAAGTTGAAAATAGATCCAAAACAAAAGGGTGTATTCATTTTAGCTGGTTTCCAAGTGGTTGAAAACTTTGGTCCTGGAAAGGTGTGCAGTACCAGCACACCTGTCCTGCAGAAGGATTAGAAATTAAAGAGAAAGACTGTTGATGAAGACAAAAAAAGCAAGAAAGAATAGTTAAAGATAGACCTTTAAGGATTCCTATAAGTCTGATGCAGCCAAAACATTCAAAGTCTCTATGCATGCATGCACTAAAGAACAGAAGTAGAAATGCTTCGAAAGTTTTACACCATGCACTAGAAATATTCTAAGTGTAAAATCTTCCGAAGCCAAGACCAACATCTTCCGAAGCCAAAAGTGAAGTCTTCCAAAGCTTCAAAGACAAAGTCTTCCGAAGCCAAAGAGTGAAGACAGATTTCTTCCAAAGACTTTTCGAGATATGCCTTTATCTGATGTACTTTACCATAAAGTTGGACCACCTTTCCGCTGCTACTCTATAAAGTCACCAACTTATATGAGTTTGTGAAAGGTCCATGCTTTTGGTAACTGTACATTGAGGTCTTGAGTTCATGCTTTCTACTTTATGTACTTTTATCCTTTTTGTAATATATTAGGATATGAACTATGGCATGTCATAGTCACAAGTCAAAAGGCAGATCTGCCTTTTGACTCTACATTTGATTTTGTAGTTGTCTAGTCAATTGTATCCGGCTGGCCTTCAAAGTATGGCCCGGCTGTAGGATGTAGTATAGAGTATCTCAAGTACTTGTAACTTTCTATCGATGCTTTGTAACTTGTAATAAAACTTGAGAAGCAACATACAACATTCTTGAAAACCAAATACTTGTGTTGTTTGCAATCTTGTTCTATCTCATATTTACTTGTGTTCTTAGCATCTTTCATTAACAAGTTAACCAGTTCCCTATTTGATTTGTTAAGTGTTCTAAGCAACTCTCCTCATTGTGTTATTGTGTTGTAAGTGCATACCCTTCATTAGTCCTGCATTTGGTATCAGAGCATTCCAGGCTCTTGATATAAGATCTCACCATCTTAAGATCCCTCACACACAAAAAATACTTAACAACTCAAGTGGCAGCTATAACCAAAGCTGATATAGAAACTGGAACTATGAACTTATCACTCCTGAAGACTTTGATACTTGGTGTCAAATAATGGAAGGCTTCATAAAGTCTCAAGACTCCAGGATGTGGGACTCTGTTGTTGAAGGACCTTACATACCAAGCACCACTTCTGCTACTGGTGGTGGTATGATTCCTAAGGTTGTGGCTGATTACTCTGAAGCAGATAGAAACAAAATAGAGATTGATCAGAAAGCCATGACAACCCTTGAAACTGCTCTTCCAAACTCCATCTACAAAGGCTACAAGAAGTGCAAAACTGCCAAGCAACTATGGGAAGCACTAAAGTTAATGTATGAGGGGTCCTCTGAAGCAAAAGAGAACAAGAAGGATCTCCTGAAGCAGCAGTTTGAAAACTTCCCATTTAAGGCAGGTGAAACCATGACTCAACAATACTTTAGGTATGTTGAGTTTGTGGATACTCTAATGGATGTTGGAGTAACTCTTGAGAACAGGGACATTGTAAGGAAGTTTATGTCCTCTCTTCCTAGACAATGGACACAACATTGTGTTGTTATCAAGAGGACTGAGAACCTTAAAGACTATTACTCTCAGAGAGTTGTATGGTATTCTTAGTGGCTACCAGATGGAGATGAACATGCAAAACTCATCTGGCAACTCCAGCAATCAACTGAGTTCATCCCTCCATGTGGTTGAATAGGAAAGCATTGAACCAGAGCATCATCTTATATGCTTCCTTGACAACTCACAAGAGGGCCCTTTCATCACCTTCCCAGAGACTCCAAGGGAAAGCTACACTCAAGGAAGTCCTTTCCAAAAGACAAGTTCTTCTCATGCTTTTGTCTCTGATGATGAAACCTCAGGCAACTTTCTCTTCACTTTTGAAGATTTGGACTGTATCTATCCAGATGATCTGGAGTACATCGAGATAGTCCAGCAGATGGCTCTTCGCACTCATAGAGCCAAGAAGTTCTACAAGAGGCTAGGGAGAAAGTTTCCAAGCAATGCAGCCAGTGTAAAGTTTGGGCTGGACAAAAGCAAAGTAAAGTGTTACAACTGTAATCAAATGGGACACTTTGCAAGAGAGTGTAAGGCACCAAGGACAAATGGTGGCCAAGCACAAACCCGACCAAACTACACTGAGAAAGTCCCCTAGAATGAGAAGCCAAAGTAGCAAGCTGCAATTGATGTTGAAGAAGGAGGCTTTGACTGGAGCTTTCAGGTAGAAGATGCATCTCCAAACCAAGCACTCATGGCAGGCCACGATGAAGCCAATGTATTGGAACATCTTTGTACTCCTTAATGCATTGTTATAGTTTATAGATACAGGTCCTATAATTTAGAAATGAGATCTGATTTTGAGTCCTTAAATATCTTAAAGCTGATTTTAAAAGAGCTGAAAATGATTATAAACTAAAGATATAGGACTTAGAGAAAACCATTTCAACTCTTAAACATGAGCATACAAACTACAGGACTCAGATCAAAGATGTCATTACTAAATTAAGTGAATGCCAGGCTGAGCTTGTGATCAGCAAAGCCAATGCAGAAAAATATGTTCTTGAAGAAGAGACCTTCAAGAACATAATATCCTCATCCTTGCATGCAAAAGTTTGTTATCAAAATAAGCAGGGACTAGGATCTTGTGAGATAGCTCCTCCACACACAATCATGTCTGTAAGATCTCCTAGGTGTGGAACTTGTGAAGATGAGCTTCCCCTCATAGATCCTGTGACTGAAGAGGATGAAGTGGAGATGGTGGAGAATGGCTCTGAGAAGAATGAAGAAGAGCATTCTAAGAAGGGTCACCATCCCTCTGAGGAGAGCAAAACTATTGGGATGACCAAGTTAAGAAGAAAGAACCTGATCAGGAAGGCCAAAAGAAAGTCTAAAAAAGCTCAAGAGATCAAGGCCACCTTCAATGCTACACAAAAACAAGTCTTCATCTCTACAAGATTTGAAGTGGTAAAGGCTGAAGACAAAAACTTGAACTCCATCAACAAGAGTTCTAGTTCATGTCTAAATCATCCCATTATCAAGAAGAAGGATGATCAGTTGTGCATTACGGCTGTACAACCTGAACCATCCAGCTCCAAAGGTAGTTCTAACCCCACAAGAACTGCCACAGCATCTGCAAAGGTGAAGATGGAGAAGGAAAGTGATCAAGTTCAGCCTTGTTCATAAAGAAGAACTCCTAGAAGGAAGAAAATGGACTGTGTTATGTGTGGGAGTACTTCTCATCTTGCTAAGGATTGTGTCTACAGTCCAAAGAGTATTCTCTACATGACCAAGAAAGAAACTTTCAAGAGTTTGGAGAAGAAGAAGAAAGCTTCGGAAGGAAAATCTGTTTCCTTCGGCATCTCCAAAATGTAGAAGAAGACATGTGGAAACTTGCCTTCGGAAGATAATCTTGTCTCGGAAGAAAGGAATACTTCCGAAGCACTAAAGCCTGTTGCAGTGAAAGCAAGATCTTCCGAAGGTCCAGTCATCAAAACTTCTAAAGTCATCAAAACTTCCGAAGTATTGAAGGTCAAGTCTAAGCTTCCAAGGGTGATGTGGAAGTCAAAGAAAGACCAAGTGGCTGAATGTTCTTCATCAACATCAGCAAAACGATCCTTCTAGCATGACTATAGGATCAATTACTGTTGCATTGTCTTCAACTTCTTTTGATGAGCCCAAGACCAATGAGGCTTGGGTTTACAAATGTAACTAATCATCTCTTTTGTGCAGGGATAGCTCAAGACAAACAGGAATGTTTGGATCATTGATAGTGACTATTCCAGGCATATGACAGGCAATAGGTCACTACTCCAAAAGTTTGAAAGAATTGATGGAGGACCAGTTGCTTTTGGAGGAGATGCAGGAGGTTACATTACTGGAAAGGGCAAGGTCATAAATGGTAAGCTCAGCATTGAGAAGGTAAACTTTGTCAAGGAGCTTGGGTACAATCTTGTGAGTGTATCCCAATTTTGTGATCAGAGTCATAACATGCTCTTTACTGAGCATGATTGCATTGTTCTCAGGCCCGGGGTGTTCATTCCTCATGCGCACATCTTGCTTAGAGCCCCCAGGAAAGGGAACATGTACAAGATGGACTTGCAAGAAACATCTCCCTCAGAAGAAGTTTCATGCTTTCTATCTAAAGCAAATAATGATGAACCTTTCCTCTGACATAAAAGAATGTGCCATGTAAACTTTAAAAACATGAATAAATTAATTAAGAATGATTTGCTAACTGGAATACCAAAGAAAGAGTTTACAAGTTATGACCACTGTGTTGCATGCCTAAAAGGGAAGCAACACAAGGTATCTCACAAGCCAAAGGAATGAAATTCCATCATTAATCCCCTACACTTATTACATATGGATCTCTTTGGCCCCACCAGTGTAATGAGTCTAGGAAGGACCTCTTATTGTTTGGTGATCACAGATGATTTTATAAGATTCACTTGTGTCTTCTTTCTTAGAACTAAGGATGAGACCCCTGAGATTCTGAAGAATTTCATCTTAAAGATTGAAAATCAATATGATCACAAGGTCAAAACCATAAGATGTTATGAAGGAACTGATTTCAAGAATCAAATCCTTGATACATTTTGTGATGAAAAAGGTATTACAAGACAGTATAGTGCTCCCAGGACTCTTCAACAAAATGGTGTTGCTAAGAGGAGAAACAAGACACTAATTGAAGCTGCAAGAACTATGTTGTCTGACTGTAAACTGCCCATCACCTTTTGGGCATAGGCAATGAACACTGCTTGCTATGTTCAAAACAGAGTTTTAGTAGTTAAGACACATGGTAAGACTCCTTATGAACTTTGGCACAAGAGAAAACCTTTCATTGGTTTTCTCAGGTCATTTGGATGTCCTTGCACTATCTTGAATACCAAGGATCAAATTGCCAAGTTTGCTGAGAAATCAGATGATGGACACTTTATTGGATACTCTTCTCAAGCTAAAGCTTATAGAGTATACAATCTCAGAACTAGAGTAGTTGAGGAGTCAGCCAATATGACTTTCAATGGGCACACTCCCAATGTGAAAGGTTCTGGTCCGGATTGCTATTTGATCTTGATTTAGTTACCAACTGTTTTAACAAATCTTGTGAGAATGTTTCAGGATCTACAGATATATTACCAACAGGTGATCCTGACCCAAGATTTGAGCTCAGAAGACCTTCAAGTCATACATCTTCAGCTCCACTGGTAACTATTCCTGCAAATGAAGCTTCTACCAGCATATCAATGACAAATCCTGCTGATGCTTCTGGGGTGTCTTCAAATTCCAGCTTAGAGGCTCAAAACTCAGAAGAAGGAACTTCAAATGATTGAGAAAATGGTGGTGGTGAAAGTGATCAGGAATTTCTTGATGCTGATAACCACTGCACTGAAGACAACATCAATGATGTCACACACTCATTGGATCAAGTCAATCTTGATAAGTGTGCTGATGTGGAGGGTGAATCTTCTTTACCAGATCAAAATTTTTCAAATCTAGATCTTTCTAAGCAACTTGTTGTGATCCCTCAGCTAAGGATTCACAAGTCTCATCCTACCACAAACATCATTGGAGATGTTGATTCAGGGGTGAGAACAAGAGGATGAACTCATGAAGCAAATGTTTGTCTTCACTCTTGTTTCTTGTCCCAGATAGAGCCAAAGAAAACTGATGAGGATCTAAAGGATGGAAGTTGGGTTGAAGATATGCAAGTGGAGATGCTTCAATTCAAAAGGCAAAAGGTTTGGAACCTATGTCCTCTTCCTCAAGGGAAGGCTACTGTTGATACATGTATGTCCCTAGATCATGATATGAATGTAATAGATCTTGTTTGTCTGATTCTGATGAAATGTTTGGAATGATTAATTAAATGATATTGGTTGTTTGTGATTTATAATGTTTAATATTTCATTAATGAGTCGATATTGAATTGGTTAAATAGGTTTGTGATTGTTTGAATTGATACACATAATGTTACATTAACTAATATATTCAAACTTAACAAAATGAAGTTCTCATGCGAATAGCCCATGCGAATTGACCATACGCATGAATAACTTCATACGAATGACTCAGTCGCATGACTGAAGCAGGAGACTGGATCAGTAGTATGATTGTAATATAAGATTGGCTCAGTCGCACGACTAAACACTCAGTCGTGCGAATGAATCAACCGCATGGTTCAATCGCACGACTGAACCATACTTATGGTTGAGTCGCACGAATGAACAATACTAACCTAAATACGACCCAATTCGTGGAAAAACGTAAGCATTCATTGTATTTCGACTCACGACGTACCCTAGCCGTCTAGAAGCCTCCAAGTTGATACTCCAAGTTCATAGAACGATGTAGATCAATTCCTAATTGATTCTTAACGTCTGATTCAATACTTTATTGATTCTTCGTGCATTCTCACTGATTGGATCGCCAATCAAATAGGATTCCGCACTATTTGGTTTGGTTTACACGTTAATCATTCGGTATTTCGTTCAAATACCAGGTCCTAACAAGTGGTATCAGAGCTTTGGCTCTTGATTACGTGTGATTCAATCAAGTTTGATACAAAGTTTGTGTTTTTACTCCAAAAACGCAATCTTTTTGTGTCAAAAGTTGTCTTGAACGTCCCCTGCTCATCAAGTTTCGGTTTCTACGGCCTTAGGCGATTAGAGTTGGCGAAATTTCGAATTTTTACGGCTAAAACACGTTTAACCTAGAAATTTTCGCAAAACAGCAGCTTCAGTCGCACGAGTGAGCCATTCGCACGACTGGACTTCATTAGCATTGTCCAGACGCACGATTGGACCTAGTCGCATCTCCATTCGTACGAATGAACCATCCGTTCGCAGTGTTCATACGCATCAGCTTCATTCGCACGACTGAACCAAACTTAGTTCAGCCGCACGATTGAACCAGTCGCATTGTTCATTCGCACGGATAGCCCATTCGCATCACCCAGTCGCACCAGTTTGACATATTATTTAGTATACTTAAAGTTAATCGAGATGGAAGATCAGATGTCAGCGTTTACTGCCGGGAAGGACTCAAGGATCCAGAACCTACTGTTACTTGAGAGTGAGGTGGGGAATCATAATAAACCACCAAAGCTCTTAACGTTAGATGAGTTTCCCCACTGGAAACAACGTTTTGAGATCTACCTCAATGGAGTGGATCCAAATTTGTGGGAAGCTATCGAGATAGGGTACAGTATGCCGGTGGGAGCAGATGGGGTAAAGATTACTTTAGGAGGGATGACTGATGCTCAGAAAGTTAAGTATAATGCAGAGAAGAGAGTCTATGCATTGATCACACAGTCTATTCCTAAAGATATTTTCCACCAGTACTCGGAGAATAAGCAGGCCAAGAAATTGTGGGATGAGCTGGAAAAGAGATATGACGGGAATGCTTCACTGAAGGCAATTAAAGCTAAGGAGTTAAAGAAAGAATTTGACAACTTCTCATCGATGGGAAACGAGAGTTTGGACGATGTTATTGATAGATTCTACCATTTGATGAGTGAACTGCATACATATGGGGTTGCTACTACCATGGAAGAAAAAGTGACAAATTTTGCAGACGGATTGCCAGAAAAGTAGGCTTCATTTGTGTCAAACCTGAGACAAAATGAAATGTTGGGAAAGTTGGATATCAATGACTTCATTCTAAAGCTGCGAGAAGAAGCACTTAGGATGAAGTACAGAGCTTAGAAGTCTTCGTACACTCAGAATCCAGCTTTGTACAATGCCACTCCTCAAGCTAAGACATCTGGAGCACCTCTTCAGACTGCATTTGTGTCCAGCTCATCGGGTCCTTCATAAGCTTCTCCTTCAGGATCAGAAACGCCAGGGTCTTCTTGTACCCACTACATTGGATCTGAAGCAAATGCTACTAGACTAAAGACCGAGAACCTCGGTAACGTGACTGTGGAAGTAGCTCGAGAGCACATGGATCTCTTGGCAGCAGTGGTTCATTCTTATGATGGACTTGTTGCTGGGAAGATTGGAAACTGCCATCTGGCAGATGAGGACTACGAGCAGGTGGATGAAATGGAGCTGGAGAGGATGGACATTATGTGAGCCCTAGCAAGTGCTGTCCGGAGGGCAAAGAAGTTTGTGAAAAAGACCGGACAGAACTTGGTTGCTACTAAGGACACCACATTTGGCTTTGACAAGAGTAAGGTGACCTGCTTCAACTGTGGAGAGAAGGGGCACTTCAAAAGGGAATGTGTAAAGCCAAAGAAGACTGGGAAGGGGAACCCATTCTCATCCTTCACTCATCAAGACAAACAAGCTAGCAGTTCTACTTCATCAAGCAAGGATCCTAAAGCCTTGACTGCCCATGATGATGAAGGACAGGACTGGAGCTTTCGGTTTGTCTCTCCGGGGGAATCTAATATTGCAAGCGTAGAAGACTTAGATGATGATTCCGCGAGTGAAGGAGATATTGCAGTTGAGATAGCGATGTCACATAGTGAAGATACAACTGCAACTGAGGTCAGCTACAAGCCTGAAGAAGGGACTTCCACAGCAAAGACAGAATCACCAGAACCAGAGACATCTGATGCTGCGTTGATGGCTAATTCTTCTGAACCTCCTCAGGTAAGTACCACTGACCAACTGTTTCAATCTCATGCATGTTCTGATTGTAATACATTTAGAGATAGCATAGATCAGAAATTTGCTAGGTTATTAGATCATAATGATAACTTAGTAAAGGATTTGCAACTGTGCACTAAGGCTAATAGAGTTTTAAAACAAAATGAGCATAGTTACAAAGAAAGATAGACCTTTTGACTAAACAGCTTAGGGAAACTGAAGTAGATGCATTTAACCAAGCTAATGACATTAGGTACTATCTTAACTCCCTAGAAGACACTAAGAAGCAAAAGGCAGTTTTAGAAGTAGAAGTAAACTCTTTAAAGCAAAAACTGCACAATTGGACAAGTTCATCACATATTGTCCAACACTTAGTGAGAGAACGTAACAACGGGGAGGGTTTGGGTTATAAAGTGGTTCCACCACCACCCGAGACCTTGATGAACACTAAGAGTAGACCAATAAATAATAACCCCATCAAGGATCATGTGGTGTCTACTCCTCTTGTTAGTGATCCAGATTCCTCATGTTCATCAATTGAATCTGGAACAAAACAAAAGGAGGCCACTTCAAAGGCAAAGGGTAAAATGCCTTGTGTTAATCTGGAAAATGAATTTGAAAATGTTAATATAAAGTCCGGGTCAAACAAAGTCAAATCAGAACCTAAAAGGACTACTAATGTTAATCTTTCACAAGTTTCATGTCAAAAACCAGTTAACCAAAAAGAAAAAGATGTTAAAAATGTTAAAACAATTAATTTTGTTAAACAAGAGAAAACATCAAAAGAACCAGAGTCAAAACCTAAACTAAGTGATGTTACTAGAGTGTCACACACATCTCCACAAAGAAAGTTTAATCATAAAGTTGATAGCAGGTCATGCTACAACTGTGGAGAGTGTGGACACATTGCTTCCTATTGTCCTTACTATCAGACACCTAGGAAGAAGATTGAACTTCAGGATTCAAAACCTAGGTCTTCTAAGAGGAGTTCTTTAACTCCACCTAGAAGAACTAGTGAACCTAAAGTTCAACCCGTTAGCCAGTCGACTGTTTATCACAAACAGGCATTGCAAAAATCTGGCTTATGGAAAGAAAAGTCATCCTTTGTGTCTGATAATGATGACAAGAAGGAATCTGAGCTACCCTCACCCTCTAAGGGTCAATGGGTTGAATTCATGATATGTGATGCCTTTGGGAAACCCAAGCCAGTAAAGGCTTTGGTTCCTAACCTAAACTAATCTCTTACATTGTATGTGCAGGGTGTTCGCTACAGTGTTGAAACCAACACGTGGATTGTAGACAGCGGAGCATCCAGGCACATGACAGGAAACAGGGCTCTTTTATCAAACGTCAAACAAATAAAAGGAGGGCATGTTTCATTTGCTGGAAACAAGGGAGGCTATATCACAGCTCAGGGAGAAGTTGGAAATCAGAAAGTTAAGTTTGATAAGGTGAACTACGTTCAACAACTTCAAAACAACTGTGTGTTCATGATTTGAACATGAACATGAGCTTGGATCTTAGGATTCATGTTGATGATAACAAGAATCCAATGATTAGTTGCTAAAATATAATAAATGATGATGATGAAGAACATGAAGAACACTTACAATGATGATTAATGCTTGATGTTTATTGATATATTGTTGAAATCATCATTCAAAAGAATGATGATATAATGTTGAAATCATCATCCAGGAGGGATGATGATATATTGTTGTTGGTGATAAAACCTAATTCACCCTAACAAGTGGTGAATTAGTCACTCTATACAAGGATGACATATGTTACAATATATACTAATCTAGAGATTACAATAATTACAAAATAAACCCTAGACTAATATTTTGTTGCTATTGTTCTTCAAAACTTCAACTTCAACAAACTTGAAATCTTCAATTTCTTCCATGGTTAGAATTCCCAACAATACTCCCCCTAAATTGTAGATTTCCAAAGTGAGTTGAAGTTTGATCTTTTTTTTGTTGAATAGATGTCCAAAGTCAAGAATGTTATTGTTGATGCGGAAGCGAAATCTTCAAAACTTTGAACGCCCAATTTTGTTTTGATGTTGGAGGCCCAATTAATTAAATCCGACACACCTTTTCTTGTTTTATGTAAAAGCCCAAATAAGTAAATCCGAGCCCACCTTTTCTTGTTTTTATGTTTGTGGCCCAAACAATTAAATCGAGTCCACCTTTTCTTGTATTTATGTTTGTGGCCCAAACAATTAAATCAAGTCCACCTTTTCTTGTTTAAATGACAAGCCCACGAAACAAACTCAAAGTTGTTCACGAGCCCATTTGCAACACTAGGTTGCAAACCCTTGTTTATCCAAGAAACCCCAATTAGGGCAGCCCTAATTAGGCATCCCTAATCACAAAAACGGCAGCCTTAACCAAGTGAGCTGCTCACGGCAGCCTTCAAGTTTCGGCAGCCTCTTTGGTTGCATCTTTGATGCACAAGTGCAGCTTTCTTTCGATTGCCAAGGACCCGTATTGATTATATTGCAGCCCTAAAGTGACAACCCTAATTGGGCAGCCCCTTTAGTCGCATGATACACAAGTAGCAGCCGATTTTGGCAACCACTTTGGGGCGACACAAAGCTGCCGATTTTTGGCAGCCACGTATTGACCGATTCATATATTGTTGAGATGATTGTTATGTTAGATGAACCGCAAATATTGATGTTGTTCGCAGCCATACACACCCATTGTTGATTCGATTCAATCAATGATTTTAGCAACCGAACCATGAAAACTCATCACAATCAATATGAATCCACAACTCTAGCTCTGATACCAATTGTGTGTTCATGATTTGAACATGAACATGAGCTTGGATCTTAGGATTCATGTTGATGATAACAAGAATTCAATGATTAGTTGCTAAAATATAATAAATGATGATGATGAAGAACATGAAGAACACTTACAATGATGATTAATGCTTGATGTTTATTGATATATTGTTGAAATCATCATTCAAAAGAATGATGATATAATGTTGAAATCATCATCCATGAGGGATGATGATATATTGTTGTTGGTGATAAAACCTAATTCACCCTAACAAGTGGTGAATTAGTCACTCTATACAAGGATGACATATGTTACAATATATACTAATCTAGAGATTACAATAATTACAAAATAAACCCTAGACTAATATTTTGTTGCTATTGTTCTTCAAAACTTCAACTTCAACGAACTTGAAATCTTCAATTTCTTCCAAGGTTAGAATTCCCAACAACAACTTACTTTCTGTTTCCCAAATCTGTGATAAGGGATTTAAAGTCATATTCGACAACAAGAAGTGTTATGTCCTAAAGAAAGACTACGTGATTCCGGAGGACCAAGTTCTGATGACAGCTTCAAGATATAAAGACCTTTATGTTTTGGATCTCTCGACAGCTTCCACTACGGATCATGAAGTTCAGTGCTTTCTTTCAAAAGCAACTGAGAAGGACTCCATCTCCTGGCATAGGAGAATGGGACACATCAATCAACGGAAGATGAATCACTTGATCCAGAAGGATCTTGTGAGAGGAGTTAATGTCAAGAATTTCCAACTTCCGGATTTTTGTGTAGCTTGCAAGAAAGGCAAACAGACGAAGAAGTCTCATAAGGAAAAGAAAGTTCATTCAATAGAACTTCCTCTTGAACTTCTTCACATGGATCTGTTTGGTCCAGTCAGTACAAAGAGCATTGCAGGTGACTTGTACTGTTTTGTAGTTACTGATGACTACTCAAGATTTTCTTGGGTAATGTTTCTGAAGTCCAAATTAGAAACATTTGAGTCATTCAAGGAGTTAGTAACCACACTGGAATCTCTCTACAAGCTGAAGGTGAGACAAGTACGCTCAGACAACGGGACTGAATTCAAGAATCAGTGGATGGAGGCTTACTGCAAGGAAAAGGGAATTGTGCATCAATTCACTTCTGCCTACACGCCTCAGATGAATGGTGTTGCTGAGAGAAAGAACAGCAGCTTGATAGAGACAGCACGGACAATGCTGGCAGACTCGAAACTGCCTATCCAATTCTGGAATGAGGCAGTGGCAAATGCATGTTATACATTGAATCGAGTTCTGATAGTCAAGCGCCACGGAAAGACATGTTACGAGCTACTACAACGACGTAAACCTAATCTGGAGTACCTCGAACCATTTGGCGCGCCGTGCACACTTCTGAAGAAGACTCAAGAATGTAAATTCAGCGAGAAGGCTGATGAAGGAATCTTCCTAGGATACAACGTACCAAACAAGAGAGTTTACAACAACTCAACGGGTTTAGTAGAAGTGTGGTGTAATGTTGATGTTCAGAGATATACCACACCACCTACTGGCAAAGGACCCGCCTACTTTTTCGACTATGATGGATTCTTCAAGTCCTTCAACATCCCTATCTCTCCTTCTGATGACGAGTTAGCTACTCGAATGATGTATGACATCTTGAATACACCATCTCTTGATTCAACATCATCGAGCTCACAGGGAGAATCATCTAAGCAGTCAGGGGGAGTAGTCGACGACAGTGACTCCTCCTCAGAAGATGAAGCTGAAGAAGATGTCCAGAACAGTCAGGAGGAACAAATTCCAATCCCTGCAAGTCCACAAGCATCTATTAGTGATGCTCCTTCGACTTCGGAACCTCAAACTCCATCTACCTCAGATGCAGAACCAAATGTTCATAATCTTGGCTCTGAGGTAGCTGTTCCTACCACTGTAGGATCACGTCTAAACGTCTATCATCCCCTAGACAATGTCATTGGGGATGTCAGATCAGGAGTACAAACCCGAAATCAGCTATACTCAGCTGATTATGCATCTGTTATGGAAAAAGGATACATTCATGATGGTGCTTATCGGTGTTTTGTCTCGCAGTTTGAGCCAAAATATGTCAGTGAAGCACTGAATGATGAGGCGTGGGTGAGTGCCATGCAAGAAGAACTTCTTCAGTTCAAGAAGTTAGGTGTGTGGACTCTGGTAGATAGACCTAAAGGTGCTAAGGTCATTGGCACCAAATGGGTCTTGAAATGCAAGAACGATGACCAAGGGGTCATTATCAGGAACAAGGCTCGACTAGTGGTTCAGGGATTTCGCCAAGTCGAGGGGATTGACTACAGTGAAGTGTTTGCACCCGTGGCAAGGATGGAAGCCATTCGTATCTTCCTTGCCTATGCATCGTATATGAGGATTAAAGTCTATCAATTAGATGTGAAGAGTGCATTCCTTTATGGGGAAATTCGAGAGACAGTTTATGTCAGTCAACCCGAGGGATTTGAAGATCCTTATCATCGGGACAGACTTTACAAACTCAACAAGGCCTTATACGGGCTTCATCAAGCTCCAAGGGCCTGGTATGAGAAACTCTCGACTCACCTTGTGAAACACGGCTTTCGCAGGGGAGTCATTGACTGCACGCTGTTCATCAAAGAAAAAGATGGAGACCTACTGCTCGTACAGATCTATGTCGATGACATAATCTTCGGTTCAAAGAACGAAGAATTATGCAAAGAGTTTGAAGCAGTTATGAAGAAAGAGTTTGAGATGAGTGCTATGGGGGAGATGAAGTTCTTTCTCGGGTTACAGGTGAATCAGACACCAAATGGGATATTTCTACATCAAGTCAAGTATGTGGGAGACATTCTCAGTCGGTTTGACATGGAGAATGCTTCTGCTGCTGGGACTCCACTTGCTACAAATCATGATATAGCACCTAATGAAAATGGAGATCTGGTAGATGCCACAATGTACCGTGGAATGATTAGATCCCTCATGTATCTCACAGCCTCAAGACCTGATATCATGTATGCTACATGTTTATGTTCTAGATATCAGGCTAAGCCTAAGGTTAACCATCTGATCGGGGTCAAGAGGATATTTCGTTATCTGAAGGGTACACCCACACTTGTGTTGTGGTATCCTCATGATGATGACTTTGAGCTCACGGCGTATAGTGACTCGGATTACGCGGGCTGCAAGATGAACTACAAGTCAACATCAGCAGGGTGTCAATTCTTTGGGAGGAGATTAGTTACCTGGCAGTGTAAGAAGCAGACCTTGGTTGCATTGTCAACCTGTGAAGCTGAATACGTTGCTGCTGCAAGTTGTTGTTCACAAATCATCTGGATTCAACAGAAAATGCGGGATTACGGTTTAAAGTTCTCTTTTACTGCTATTTTTGTTGATAACTCTACTGCAATTGCAGTAACTAAAAATCCGGTCCAACATCCAAAGACCAAACACATCGGTATTAAATACCATTTTATAAGAGACTGTTTTGAAAATAACTTAATCGATGTGGTAAAAATTAATACTGATTTTCAACGCGCTGACCTCTATACAAAAGCTTTTGACAAACCACGTTTTCTATATTTGTTAGAGGTCAACGGCGTTAAAAAGAAAAGTGATGTTATCCCTGATGATGATCATGTGTAGTCCGATGTAGTGTAGTAAATTTTTCTTTTTCATTTCCTTTTTACTTTTAATTTTTGTTTAAATTAAACTCATGTTATTTAGGTGTTTATTAAAATCCTAAAATAATTAACCAGTTTTGATTTTAGTATTTTAGGGGGAGAATAAGTCAGCCGGTAACATTAAAAAAAATAAAAAATAAAATAAAATGAGGGAGAAGGAGTGGATAGCTGATATAAGGTAGATCGTATCTGTGATACCGATTCAAACCCTATGGAAAATGATAGTACACAGGAACAAATCAAGAGGGACTTTAAAATTTAATTTAGAAAAGATGCAAAATTCGAAAGTATAAGTCTGTGTATGCTGAGCAATATAAAAGGAAAGATGATAGAAAAAAACTAGTAACTATTAAGGTAACACAACGAAAGTAGACCTAGAGGTTGCTAGACCACAGATGATATGTCGGTAGATTCAACACAATAGATGATTAGACCTGACTCGTGATCTCAAGATCAAACTAAGTTGTTCAACTGACTGTGGGCTCCCATCTTATCACTGGTTAACACAATCAACAATATTTCAATAAGGGGTAATGAGCATGTAAACGCCACAAATGTGAGCGGATGACCATAAATAGAGCAAAGCACGAAAGAATTGAAAGACAAATGCTATCAAACTAATAACTTATGTTGTTGGTGCATTCTGTGCAAAATAAAATTAAGCTGTTCTAACAAGAAGATAGGTTGTGTGCCTCTCTGATGTGCGATGGCACTGACCTGAGGATAAGCATAACCTAGATATTCTAGAATTCATTGTTGTTTGCCGCCTCTCTGCTGTGCGATGGCACTGACCTGAGGATTGGCTTCTCTTTGAAAGCTCTAAGAATAGTCTCTTCTTGTAAAAATACCCGTAGACCGCTCAAAAGCTCCTGAGGAATGTTGATTACCATATAAGTGTGGGATCCACAAATGTTAGTTGAAATAATTAAACCTAAAACTATCACCAGTCTGTGTCAAAAGTCTGTGTATGGATTTAAGAGGACAAATATACTGACAATCACTGTGGCTGCAATTCTTGAAAGTTAAAATCAATGTGGGAATCTAATAGTACCAGTATGATTTCCTAAACTTGCTGACGACACTAGATGAAAACCAAGAATTAAGCGTCAAAAGGTTTTGATAACAAGTCCCAAATGATTTGACTTGCCTGTATGATTCCAAAATTGAATTGGTCCAGGTGTGGTCAAACTAAATAGAAGCTGCCTATTCCGGAACCAAAATCCCATAGATTCTATCTTAGGATTGATCCCTCACAAAA
The DNA here is from genome assembly GCA_025215565.1 of Flaveria ramosissima. Classification (NCBI taxonomy): domain Eukaryota; kingdom Viridiplantae; phylum Streptophyta; class Magnoliopsida; order Asterales; family Asteraceae; genus Flaveria; species Flaveria ramosissima. The sequence continues at coordinate 37,567,672 of CM046030.1, forward strand.
AGTCAAAAACAAGTTTGATTTTTGTACTTTAGTTTAACTTTATAGTTAGTTAGTCATTTTAGTTTGTTTGTTCGTCGGACTATATCATGAAAATCAGTATGGGATTAACTCACCTAAAAGGGTCATGTCTGAGATGACCACATGTGTTTTCAAAGTGTTTAAAAGGGTCACGTCTGAGGTGACAAAGTGTTTAAAAGGGTCACGTCTGAGGTGACAAAGTGTTTAAAAGGATCACGTCTGAGGTGATCAAAAGTTTTCAAGTTAAAATGATCATGTCTGAGATGATCAAATGCTCATAATGTTACTTTCAACAGTTAAAAAGGGTTTAAATGTTAAATGTTCAAAATGACAGAAAATTTCACAAGTATGACCCATTCGCACGAATGGACCATTCGTATGGACTTATCATACGAATGGGAGCCATTCGTACGAATGGACCATGAGTATGGACCATCCAAACGAATGGCCCATACGATTGGCCCAGTCGGATGCTTAAGAGCGAACGAATGAGTAAGTCGCACGACTGAGATCCAGTCGGACGACTGAAGAAGGGCGACTGAACCAATCGCACGACTGAGGCCCACTCGCACGACTGAAAGGTGCGTATGAGCTCAGTCGCACGATTGAATTTAGGGTTAGTATAAATAGAGGGAGAGTCGGTCGCAGAGACTCACCACTCTTAAATTAACCCTAAATCGCACGAACTAAAGCCACTCTGCCCAAATTTCATTTGATCTCTATAAACCCCTGTTTCTTACATACTGACCATCGACATCGATTCTACAGGTAACTTGCGGTGAAGAGACACTACAACAACATTCAATTTGACACTGAATCTGGAAAATTAGACCCGTGAAACAACCGAGACTCAAGTGACAAAATAACCTAACTAAACGACTCAAACAAATGAAATTAAAGATGTTAGGCGTAATAAGAATGGATTGCGAGTCTAATGAACCAGAACACGAAATCTAAAACTCAAAATTGGTGAAAAATTGAATTTTAATTGAATAGTCAGAACTTTATGCGAATGGACAGGTTGATGAACTTCAGTCGCACGACTGAAGGGTGTGAACTGCTTAACCGCACGACTGAACCATGCGTATGAGTTCAGTCGCACGACTGGTGTAACCGCATGAGGTTACATACGCATGAGTCCAGTCGTACGCATGGGATCATTCGCACGACTGAATCCCAGTCGCACTGTTCAGTCGCACGACTGATCTCAGTCACACAACCTCAATCGCATGACAGAAAGAAATTTTTCTTCAAGTTCAAGTGTTTCATGACATTCTTAGCCAATGGTACTAATGTTTACCTTATTTGTGTAACAGATGGCGAGTCGATGGACTATGAGTACGAAGCACAATATCTGTGCTCATCTAGATCTGACATCCAGAAATGCTGCTGATTTCTCGGGAATTATCACCTTTTTACAGAGATCGAGGATTGCACACGCCATATCAGCTCCCTGCACTCCTTATCGGTCCATTCAGCAGGCCTTCTGGGAAGGTGCTACAGTTGATAGATCCTCTGAGCCTCACTGCATCAGAAGTACCATCTTTGGAGAGGCTATAGCTATCTCGGAGGAGGATCTTAGGATCGTGTTACAGTTGGGGGACGATGCTGATTGTCCGACTAGATTACACCTCCTCACTGTCAGAGGATGCTTTCTTAGAGCCAAATACTCTGGGGACATCAATGCTGGGGTGCTCAACAAGAGCAACCTCTGTCCCCAGTTTAAGTATCTTGCGCACGTGATGCTTAACTGTATAGCTTCCAGGAAGGGAGGTTTTGATGAGCTTTCCAACCAGATCCAGAACGCGTATGTTGCGTTGGTGCTGAACCACCCGTTCAGCTTCTCCAAGATGATCTTCACCTACCTGGTGAAGAACATCGAGGGGAAAGGGAAGGAGGGCTTCTGTATGTACCCCAGGTTTATGCAGCTGATTATCGACCAGAAGCTCCCCTCCCTGCCAAAGGAGAAGGATGATGCGGTAGTCCTCGAGGTGATGGATGATACTACCTTGGGGAGGATGAAGGTATACAGGGGGAAGCAGGTGAAACCCCCTCTCAGGAGATTGTTTGGGCATCTGGTCCGGGAGGACTACGTGGTGCCAGCCAGGAGAAAGTGGCACCACGACGATAGCGATTCGAATGTTGAGCAGTTTGCTCTACCCACTCATGACTCAGATGATGATGACAGTGGGGATGCTGGAGATGATATGCCTATTCCACCGAGGGGCACAACTACAGATGTTATACCTCCAGTATCTGCCCCAACAGGAGACATTGCAGAGTCAGCAGGATTCCACCAGGACTTCATACCTGGTGAGGAGGAAGAAGAGTCTGATGAGGAGCCTTTGACGAGGACTGTGGGAAGCAAGGTTGTTCCCAAAGAGTATGGACTCCGGGCGGTTGGTGAACGCCCCAGGGATTCGGGAGAGACTACAGCAGATCCTAGCTTTGCCCCTGAGCCATCTAGCCGTGTTCTAGGGGGAGCATCCACCTCGACTGGATCGAGGAAGAAAAGGATGGCTTAGCCCCACGGCCAAAAGAAGAAGAAGAGAAGACTCACCTTCGTCATCACCACAGCCACTACATCTACCACCACCACTACCACCTCTACAGCCACACCATCCACCCCCACAGCCACCACAACTACCACTACCACCACCACACCTCCCACCACTGTACATATGCCAACCACCACCATATCTTTCACTCCTACATCACCTCCACTATCATCCCGACCAAACCCCATCTTCACCACAGCCACCACCACCACCACTAGCCACCAAGAAGGACCCTCTTCACATCCCTCACATATACACGGATCACCTCTACCTCCAATTGGGGTAGAGTAACAGCTTTCTGCGCGGAACCGGATGGTGATGCGTTTATTAGCTGCTGATGAGGAGAAGACAACACAGATCCGTCATTTGACAGATCTTACTGTGGCGCAGTCTCAGCAGATCTCGGAGCAGGCTCGATTGATAGATGAGCATGCCCAACAAATGGCTGCTCAGAGCAACGAGATCGCCCAACTCCAAGACCACAGTGTCACATCTGCTAAAAAGATTAAGGAGTTGGAGGAGGCTAAGAAGACCATCATGCTAAAGCTTAAGGGATCTAAAGATGAGCCACTAAAGATTAAAGAGGGAGACGGAGATGATGGTGATGATGATGATGAAGATGATGATGATGATGATGATGATGATGAGACTGAGGATGATGAGAGGATTGAGGAAGAGAGGACAGAGGAGAGGAATGAGGATGATGATGAAGAAGGAGGGGATGCAGCTGCATCTGCCTCTGCTCAAGGTCATGAAAGGAGATCCAAGAAGAAACAAGACCAACAAGCTTCCTCCTCTGCTCCACCAAGCGATGATCCAGTGATCCAAGAGAAAAGTAATGATTAGATGTCTATGTATTTGATTACTTTTGTATTTGAATCATGTATTTAAACTTTTGTATTCGATGTTTATATTAAGATTAATGCCTTTCTGTTTTGATTATTAACTAATGGTTGATGTGTTGCATGTTTAAATCAAACAGATCCAAACTACCAAAGGGATGAATTCGATGTTGCTCCCCTTCAGCAGGTCAAGACTCAGCTAACTATGATTCTTGATCTGCAAGGGATCGTCAGGAGGTCGGTGAGTTATACCCCTGAAGAAGGGGAAATAATTCACGATCTATCAAATGAGCAACTAGCTAAGATCTTCAAGCTAAATCCCGATAAGATTGTAAAGGATGCTCCAACGTGCGACTCGACAAGTGACGAAGAGCTAAACAACGTGGATGAAATAGAGATAGAAGATGTCACTGCAGAGCACTACCCTCAGTATGCTGACAATGAGGGAAATGTGGTCCCCAATCTGGGTGAATCCCTTGTTAGCGATACTTTTGAGGTGCTAGATAAGATGGAGCAGGAGTCAGAGAAGACAGAGGGAACGGCCCAAGCCTCAAACGATGATGTTGACATCCGAAAGGCTGAATGGGCTGCTTGTTTTGAAGAAGTTAGAGCCCAACGCGCTGCACCTAAACATGACGCCTACACCAAACTCTACAGAGTTAAGAAACATCATAAGGTATCGGGCAGGATTATAGCGTGGGCATATTTTGAGGACCTAAACGTCTATGCAGTTAAGAGGGAGAAGGGCATAGAGTACTTTAGATTTCCAAATGATCTAAAGACTCTACAAGGTTTTGAGCTAAACCAGTTGGCCAAACTGAAGCTGTTGTATGCTGACCCAAGAAAGATGTCAGGCTGGTTTGAGGCTGCCCTAAGGAAGGAGTACCACACCAGGTGGGTTAACTTCAGACCCCAACAGCCTACAAGGTACATTAGAAGGTCTGAAGTTGATGCCATTACTGGAAAGCCAAAGATAGTGCTAAAGTGGAGTCCTCCGCGCACGATGTCAAGAATCCCACTCAGGGAAATGCCACAGGACTTCACTCCACACTTTAAGTGGTGGTACTATGATTGGAGGACAGGAGAAGCGGTCATAGTCCTAAATAAAGAGGGCCAAATGGATACTATCAGGGTATTTGACCCAATGTGGCTTACCAACTTGTCAGCTAATGTTGTCTACACTCTATACAAGTGGCCACTGTTCTATGATACGCAGGATATAGTACAAGCCCTCCAGTTCCAGAATGTCATAAGACTCTGTTTTGCATTTGAGATTCATGCAGGAGTCACAAAAGAGGATAAGTACAAAAAGTATGAGGAGGTGATGAAGAAAACAAGACATTAGAGAGATCTAGGTCCAAGGGGGAGTTTGTTGATACATGTATGTCCCTAGATCATGATATGAATGTAATAGATCTTGTTTGTCTGATTCTGATGAAATGTTTGGAATGATTAATGAAATGATATTGGTTGTTTGTGATTTATAATGTTTAATATTTCATTAATGAGTCGATGTTGAATTGGTTAAATAGGTTTGTGATTGTTTGAATTGATACACATAATGTTACATTAACTAATATATTCAAACTTAACAAAATGAAGTTCTCATGCGAATAGCCCATGCGAATGGACCATACGCATGAATAACTTCATACGAATAACTCAGTCGCACGACTGAACCAGGAGACTGGATCAGTCGTATGATTGTAATATAAGATTGGCTCAGTCGCACGACTAAACACTCAGTCGTGCATTTGAATCAACCGCATGGTTCAATCGGACGACTGAACCATACTTATGGTTCAGTCGCACGAATGAACAATACTAACCTATAAATACAACCCAATTCGTGGAAAAACGTAAGCATTCATTCTATTTCTACTCCAGACGTACCCTAGCCGTCCAGAAGCCTCCAAGTTGATACTCCAAGTTCATAGAACGCTGTAGATCGATTCCTAATCGATTCTTAACGTTTGATTCAATACTTTATTGATTCTTCGTGCGTTCTCACTGATTAGATCGCCAATCAAATATGATTCCGCACTATTTGGTTTGGTTTACACGTTAATCATTTGGTATTTCGTTCAAATACCAGGTCCTAACAACTACCATAGGAACCAAATGGGTTTTTAGGAACAAGAAGGATGATAGAGGACTTGTCATCAAGAACAAGGCAAGACTAGTTGTTCAAGGATATATTCAAGAAGAAGGAATTGACTACACAGATGTTTTTGCTCCTGTGGCAAGACTTGAGGCTGTAAGAATATTCCTAGCTTTTGCCGCATCCAAGAATTTAAAGATCTACCAACTTGATGCCAAGTGTGCTTTTCTTTATGGGGTGATTGATGAAGAGGTGTATGTCAGACAACCACCTGGGTTTGCAGATCCTGATAATCCTGATTATGTCTGCAGGCTTGATAAAGCTCTTTATGGGCTGCACCAAGCTCCAAGGAAGTGGTATGAGACTCTATCTCAGTATCTCTGTCAACATGGCTACAAAAGAGGTACTATAGATGGAACTCTCTTCATCAAAGGAACAGGAAATGACAAAATGCTAGTTCAAGTATATGTAGATGACATTATCTTTTGGTCAACTAATCCAAAGCTCTGCAAACACTTTGAGAAGCTGATGAAGGACAGGTTTGAAATGAGTGCCATGGGGGAACTCAATTTCTTTCTAGGAATTCAAGTGAAGCAAGTTGACAATGGCATCTTCATAAGTCAGTCAAAGTATGTACAGGACATACTTAAAAGGTTTAACATGACTGATTGTAAGGTTGCTAAGACACCCATAGCCAGAAATCACTCCCTTGGACCTGATCTTAAGGGGGAGTTTGTTGATGAACATCTCTATAGGGCAATGATTGGGTTTCTTATGTACCTCACAGCTAGCATACCAGATATCATGTTTGCTACATGCATTTGTGCAAGATATCAAGCCAACCCCAAGATGTCATACTTAGTCACTGTCAAAAGAATTTTAAGATATCTCAAAGGTGCTCCATCACTTGGGCTTTCGTATCCAAATAATTATGACTTTAATCTGTATGCTTATACAGATAGTGACTATGGTGGTTGCAACATGACTGCAAAGTCTACATCAGGGGGATATCAATTTCTTGGTGGAAGAGAAGTCTCTTGGCAATGCAAGAACAATCCTGTGTGTCTGCATCAACTACTGAGGCTGAATACATTGTTGCTGCAAGTTGCTGTGCTCAAGTGCTTTGGATTCAAAATCAGATGCTTGACTATGGATTTAACTTTAAAGAGACTCCCATCCACATAGACAACAATAGTGTTATCTCCATCACAAAGAATCCTGTGCAGCACTCAAGGAAAAAGCATATTAATATGAGGTATCATTTGATTAGAGATAATTTTGAAAAGGGATTAATCAAACTAGTCAAAGTTAACACAAATGAACAATATGTTGATCTGTTCACCAAAGCTTTTGATGAGCAGAGATTTACATATCTTGTATCAGCTATTGGGATGATTAACTTTGAATAGCTTTTCTTAAAACTTAATCATATTTATTTCTAAAACATGTGTGTCCTAAGTTGTCTATTATATCACCTTCATAAGTCCTTGTTTTCTTTGGAAGAAAAAATCTTTTCAAAAGACTTTTCTTAGATTTTTGAAAATCTTGATCTCTTCGGAAGATATAAAAATTACCTTTGGATAAAGTTTATGTTTTAGTAAACAAAAAAATTGCTTCAGTGTTTTTACCTTCGGAAGAAATTTCTGAAATATTTTCCGAAGCTTAAAATCAACTTAAGTACCATGTATGTTTTCAAAGAACAAGTTTCTTCCGAAAGCAATTTAACTTCGGAAGTATTTATTCTTCTTAGAATAAAATCTCTGAGTGTAAAATTCTCTTCCGAAGCAAAATTCTCAAAAACCTTTGAAATATCTTCCAAATCCAATTTGCCTTCGGAAGCTTCTTCTTCAGAACTTCCAAAGCAAATAACCTTCGGAAGATGTCTCGACTTCCAAGAAAACTACTTTTTGGGCAAAAGTAAACTACTTTTTAGAGGTGGGACCGACATCCGGATTTCAAAGTTTATCCTCTTTCATTAACTTTGTCTCAAATCCTTTTCACATAAATGCCCAACGGTTCCCCCCTCTTTCACTATCTTCCTAAATTACACTATTCCTTAAACCTAAATTCTCCCAAACCGCCTTTTGTTCTTCATCTTTCTTCATGCTTAAGCTTCTAAAATGGCCAACCTAAACCTCAGAAACAACACAGATTTCTCCATGCAACTTCATAGGCAACATAACCAAGTTGCTCTGTTAAGCTCTGAGAAAGATGAAAGTTTCTCAGAGATTTGCCGTTTCTTAGCTCTATCAAACTACTTCACCTCCCTAACCATTGATCCTACTCTCTGTGAGGATCATCTGCTTCATGTGGATGGAGAGAAGGCACTGTCTGCCACAGTGCAATGGAGGACAATCTTCATCACTCCGGCCATCATTAACACTCACTTGCAGCTGGATGATGAAGAAGGTGAGTTGTCCTTCCCAAATGAAGCTGTAAATCATTCCTTTGAGCAGATGGGCTATGAGGGAGATTTCTTTGTAAAGACCTTCAGGAAAGGAAAGGTCTCATCCCAGTGGAAATACCTGCTTCATGTGGTTATCCACAGCTTGTCAAACAAGCATGGAGGGTGGGACCAGATTCTTGAGGATCTCTCCTTCATAGTACATGGAATGGTTCAAGGGGTCAAGTTCAGGTACTCTCAGTTTGTTTATACAAATTTGCTTGCTAACTTGGACTCCTTAGAGTATTATATGTTTCCTAGATATGTTCAACACATTCTTAACTGTGAACTGGGCTCACAGTTGTGGGAAACAAATAATATTCTTAAATTGGGACAGATGAAGCCCGACATCTTTAAAATTATGAAGAAGCCAACTGTAGGCTTCTCAGGGGTAGAAACAGCCCTTGTCCCAAAAATGTTAGAGCTCATTGCTCAAGGTGACAACCTAGCAACACAAGCTAGTGTTGAACCCACACCTTTTACCTCTCAACCACCAAAAAGGCCCCAAGTCACCCTCACCTACCAAAGAAAATCCAAACGAACCCCTGATCAAGCTATTGAGTCTGTGCAGGCCCCCATATACTCACCCATACAGGAGGAAGTGGACACTAGAGCTACCACTTCCCCTGAGGAGCAAACCGCTCCCATCTCTTCTACAATCAGGGATGAGGTTCCTCATGCTCACCCTGATGAGCTCACAAGCTCAACTGCCTCAAGCCTTCACACTGAGTCTCAACACTCAAGTGTACAACCTTCAGGGGACAGTTACCATCCCCAGCCTTTAGTCTTAAATCAACCCATTCCCAACCTCTCATTCTACACTGATGAAGACTTAGGTTTCAGTGGGTACCATGAGTATCTCTACTCTTCCCCTACTCAAAGAGAGATGAGTACTCCTGAGTCTCCTTTGTCTAGTCCACATCAGTCACCCATCACTGAGGTGGGTACTTCTGAACATGTTCAGGATATCCATATGGAAGAGGCTCTCACTTCTGCAAGTGATTACGTCATTAAGACCTCAACCATGGCAACTCAGCCCATTGACACCTCAACTGAGAATATCAATGTGCAGAGGAAATCCAGCAGCCAAAAACCTAAGGCTGGTGGTGAGAGTGAGGACTTTGGTCCAATCATCTCATCCCCCAATGATTCTTTTGATGAAGATGAGGGGAATCTGAGACTAAAGGTGCAAAAACTGTCAAAAACATGCTCCTATTTAGTCTCTAAGGTTAGTCACCTTGAATCTCAGGTGACTACCCTGCATAATAGGGTCAATGATCAGCAACTTGAGATATCTTATCGCAGGGAAAAACTAGTTGGGAGACCTTTAGGAGGAGCTCAACCAGGAACACAAGATCCTATTAATGTGATTGACCTAACATCTAGCTCACCTATGCAAGAGGGTGATGCTACCAAAAAAGGGGAGAAAGTCATTACAGTCACAGAACCTGGGAGTTCTTCAGGGAGTATGGACATTGAGGATTCACCATCCTCTTTTGCAACTGTGCATACTCAGCAACTTCCTCAAGTTCACATTAATGTGGACATTATAGACTCTGTCATTAGGAGTCTCTTTGAGGAAGGCATTCCAAGGGTTGTGTCATCTCCACCTCAAGGAACTTCAAACTACATTATTGGGTGGAGGTATGATGCTGATAGAAGAGCCCTCATTCTTCACAGAGTTCAAGGGCAGCAAGAAGTGTTCAATTTTCAGACCTTGGACTACTATGAAGGTCTTGACCTGATCAACATGCCACTTGTCAACCCAAGCCAATCAAGACAAGCTGACAAGTTAACACTCAGTATTCAAGACAAAATTACTGAAGAGTTCAGCCTTAGAAGGAGACAAAGGCAATCAGGTAATGTCATTGGTCAACTGGATGCTGAGGCAGACCTTGAGATTAGCTTCAAAGGGAAAACCTTGGCTGAAGGCCCAGTGATAGAGCCTGAGAGTCCTGTCACACCAACAATTGCTTCAGAAATTCATTCCCTCAGTGAAACACCTGCTGGTGAAGGTGTCTCACAACCTCTCTCTGGCCAGAGCTTGGATGCTACACCAAGCAATGAAGGCCAAAGCTCTCTCCAACCTGAGTCACAAAGGTTTGTGGGTGACAAAGGGAAAAGGATTTTGACTCCTTAGGAGATTGAGGAGGAGGAGAGAGAGAGGAAGAGGAAGCTAAGGGGAGAAAGTTCCTCTGGGTCTTCAGGCTTTATGCAAGCTGCAATCAGGGCTGCCCCAAGACCAAACACTCAAGAAGATGAGTTGAGGGCAGTCAGGATTCCTTACCTGTAGACCAGGAACTATGACATAGATGAGATTATATCTCTCCCCTTAGAGCAATTAAATGAACTGGCTGATATGGAACTATCAAGAGAGATGAAGGAAGCAGAGGATGCAAGGTTACTTCTCTAATTCAAAGAGGAGAAGAGACAGAAAAGGTTATACAAGCATGCTCCAACTCTCTCCCCAGTTCAGGAAAGTCTTGTGCAAGAGGATGTGGCTGCTACACAAGAACCTCAGGTAGAAAAGGAAATAGATAGGCAAAACATGATCAACTACCTGAGTGCCACAGGTCTCTACCAGGCATATGCACTTCTTCCCTTGTCCTTTGAGTACATTGAGTTTGAGTATCTCAAACAGCTTGAACTTCAAGTGCTCAAAGAACAAAAGGCAACAAAGAAAAAGATGAGGGAATATGCTGCAAAGTCAAGGGCCATCATCCAAAAGAGTATAAAGAAGTCTGCTGACAGACAAACGATGATGAGCTTCTTGAAGCTGTATGGATTATGCGGAAGGAGACTTGGCCCTATGTCTTTATCCACAATGGATGATCATATCAGGGTAATCAAGCAGAAGATCAAGAGTGGAGAGCTGATTGACTTATACTCTCCTCCAAGTCAAATCCCACCTGAAGTGGAGGTTAAGGTTGAACAACCTGAGACAACACAACCTGGACCTCCTACTAAGCCTCAGCAGGCTTCATCTTCTGATCCACAGCAGGCTCAAACTCCCTCTCCTTCTGAACCTGTGAGGGAGGAACACCCAACTGAGAAAGACAAGGATGATCAACAAGGTGCTGAAGACCAGTCTTCTCAGTTAAAGTCTTCTAAGAGGAAGAAGAGGATGGCTTCCAAACCAAAGTCAAAGAAGAAGAAGCGTGAATCATCCACCTTGTTAGTGCTCTAGAAAGATTAACATGTTGTCTTTAGCTGTCTTTTTAGTATTCGTAATAGTATAGGGACTAGTTTTGTAATTTTGTTAGTTCCTTGTGTTTCATTATAAATAGCTTAGACTTGTAGCAGTTGGAGAGAGACGAAACTGCTTACTTACTTTGTAACTGTCTTTGCTTGATATTAATGAAACTGTGAATTTTGTTGATATCTTGCTTGATTTGATTACTTTGTTTGTATTTCATTGAATTGTGTTCATACATCATCACAGATTGGTACATTTGATCCTATCAAATGGTATCAGAGCTGTTGGTAAGCTGTTGGTGAGTGATTTTTGAGGTTTGTCGAACTTTCAAACTCAAAAAATTCACTAAATATGTGATAGATAGACAATTCAATTGAAAATTTGTGGATTTCAGATGTGTTTCATCATCAGAAACATGATTTGAATCACAATTAGCAGTTAAATTCATCAAATTCGAGATAATTTGTTGAATTTCTGTTCGAAAAAGGTTACTATTCTACGAACTGAAAATCACAAAATTGATTGATTTGTTGTTGATATTGAAAGAAATTGATGTTAGAAGAATGATTATCGGTCTAAAACATGTCTAATTGGAAAGTTTCAATCCAATTCATCAACTTTTGAAGAATTTCAGAAGATTTGAGTTAGTTACATTCAAATGAACATGATGAATGTGGGGCATTAGAGTTGAGATTTGATGAAAAATTGTGTAAGTGTTAGGCGTTTGACTACTGTTTAGTCGCTTTAACACTCTGTAGATGTTTTTAGTTCAGACGGTTGACTTCTGTTGAAGAGAAAAAGGCCAGAGTATCAACTTTATTGGGGCGTATTAGAACTGTTTAGACGTTTGACTGTTGAGGCGTTTTACAACTGTGTAGGCGCATTTCAACTGTTCAGGCGTTTTACAACTGTTCAGACGCATCAACTTGGGCGTTTTGGAAAATTTTTCTAAGGCATTCCCTTAGACGTCTCACAACTTAGGCGCATCAACTGTTTGAGCGTTTGATTACTGTTCAGGCGTATCACTCTTGACACTTAGAATTTTTTTTTAAGAAAATTTTTCAAAAAAAAAAACTTTTTCATTTCTTTTCTTTCAAAATCTAAGAAAAACAACAAAAATATAAGAATGGTGAAATCAGAAGATTCTGAAAATAGATTTCCAAAACTTAAAAATAGAGCTGATTTCAAATATTGGTCTTTTAGGTTAAAACAACTTTTTAATTCCATTGACACTGATCTTTGGAAATCTATAGAGAAAGTACCATACATTCCTATAATCACTGATGGGCTTGACAGAGGGTTTGTTTATACTAAAGATTCTCCAGAACCCTATCCTGAAGATGGTCTTCAAGGAGATGATTTGAGAAGAGTAAAGAATGATATCAAAGCATATTCCTTAATGTGTAAAGGACTACCTCTAAAAGTTCTTGCAAGGCTTGATGCATATCAAACTGGATACACCTTATATAAAGCCTTAAAGATCATTTGTGAAGGAGGCAAGGAAATTCAAAATCTCAAGAAACAAAAGTTGAAAAGGCAATTAGAATTGTTTCAACATTTGTCTGGAGAAACCATAAATCAGATGATGAACAGATTTGTTCAACTTACAACTGAGATGTCAACAGCTGGTATTAAGCCTGATCTTGAAGATCTAAATCTTAGACTACTCAATGCTTTACCCTCATCATGGAAACAAACAGTAACCTTACTAAAGCATACTGAGAAGTTCCCTATGGATCTAGATCTACTTATTCCCAAGATAGAGTCAGTAGAGATTGATGAAAGCTCAAGGAATAATGATAGAGCAGCATTAATGTCTCGATATCAGTTTGTTGCTTCTCCTGCAACCACTATTGAAAATGCATTAATGGCAAAAAGTGACAAAATTACAGAAGAAGAGGGAGATTTACTTGTTGGAGCAGGATTTTTCACTGATTCATCATTTACTAGTGCTCCTGCTTATACAACTCAGTCTCATTCTCAATCTCCTCCTAAATCTCAGTCTCAAACATCTAATGTTAAAGTAGAGACTTCTTCATCTAACTCTGCTAAATCTAGCAAAGTTAAAGATGTGATAAACATCCTATTAGAGGATGAAGAGTCTAAAACTGCATTCACTGCATTTATGGCTAGTTTTCAAGCATATCAAGGTAGCCATTTAACTAAATTAGAGTTTGTTTTGCCGGATTTGTTTGAGATGGATCCTGAAGATGTTGAAGAGATGGACCTAAACTGGCTGATGGTGATGATTGCTTACAGGACACATAAACACTCATATGTCAACAGGAAGTACAAGCCAAGTGCTAACAAGACTGTTGGGTTTAATAAGTCAAAATCAAGGTGTTTTAACTGTAATAGTTATGGACATTTTTCCGGAGAATGCAAATCTCCAAGGAATAATGGAGGAAATGCTCAATCAAGTTCTAGCAATCAAAGGTTTCAACAAGCTCAGAAGACTTTTCAAAAGCCTTATCAAAGTCTTCCTATGCCTGAGCTTAAAGATGAAACAAAATCATCTGATGAAACCAAGAAAGCTTTAGTAGTCAGCATTAAATATGGTTATGATTGGAGTAAATATGTTGATCAGTTTACTAATGATTTAACATCAAGTTTATCTCTTGTTGCAGAAATTCAGGGAGAAGATTGGTCAGAAAACAATCATCCAAAGGTGGAAAGTGATAATAAATAAGATGACTATGATTGGAGTGACAAATCTGATCATAAGGAGGATACAGATGAAGTAGCTCTAATGGCACGGTCTGATCAACCTAAGGTTGACACTTCATCTTCAAAATCTGAAACCTTATCTCCAAAATTCCCTGAAATCCCATCTGAAGTGAGAGAAAAACTCTGCACAAAATCATGCTATGAACATATTGAATACTGTAGAAACTACTCATATAAAATCTGTGAGAAGCTAAAACAAGAAGAGTCAATGCATAACAAACTAAAATCTGATCATAAAACAGCAGATCAAAAGATTATCTCTCTTCAAACTTCATGGAACAAAACACTAAAAGAATTCGAAATTGTTTCTAAACAATTGGAAGAGATGACCAAAAATCTTAAACAGGAGAAGATAGCACATGCTGCTACTCAAATGGATCTTGCTAAAGTAAAAAGTTCAAAAATGATTGTAGAAAAACTGGTAAGTGAGAGAAAAGATAAACAGAAAGTAGGGTTAGGTTTCACTCATGAACCTATGCCTGAATCTATTATAAACACTTTACCAGAGAACTTTAATACACATGATCATTCTCCTGAGAATAAAGCTAAACTTAAAGCTTTTCAGGTCAAAAACAAGAATTCAGAAGAAGAAAAGGAAAATGTACAAGTTTTTGTTGAAAATGATCAAGAAAAGATTAAAAATGGTCATCCAATTAAGATAAAATCTTATGAACCAAAACAAACAAAACAAAACACTTCTGATCAAATTCATGTTGTATTAGAAGAAGTGAAAGTTCAAAGCAAATAAAAAGATAAACAACAGGTAGGAACATCAGAAGATTCAAACACTATTAATCTACAACAAGTTCAGTCTGAAAAGGAATCTTCTTCTGACGATGTTCAATCTGAAAGTAAACCAAGTTCTTCTAAGTCAAAGAATCAAAGAAGAAGAAAGAAATCATCAAAATCAAAATCTGAACAAAACAAAAGTTCAGAAAAGTTGATCAAAACAATAAATCAGGCAACAAAACTTAAACAGATAAAATTTGTGTTGGCCGGTTTGTTAAATATAAATTCTCTTTAAAACAACAAAGTAAATACTATGAACAAATCTCACTCTGATCTGAAATCAAGTTCAGATTCTAAGACTTCCGCTGTAGTAAAAAGATTTGTTCCTAATGAATTCAAGAAGGAAGTTCATGTTAAAAAGATGCAAAATAATCTGGCACAAAATCAAGATGTGAAAAATAACTATTTGACACCAAATCAAATATAATGTCAAAAGTTAACAAATAATTGTTTTTAACTCCACAAAAGTAGTGTGAAATTTGTGATATGAAAAATCACAATACTGTTGAGTGCTATTTCAACAAGTACTGTCACATATGTGACAAGAGAAATCATTCCACAGCAGATTGTTATTTTAACAAATACTATACTTATTGTGATGAGAAGACTCACAATACTGCTTACTTACTTTGTAATTGTCTTTGCTTGATATTAATGAAACTGTGAATTTTGTTGATATCTTGCTTGATTTGATTACTTTGTTTGTATTTCATTGAATTGTGTTCATACGTCTTATAAGTCCAAAAAGGGATAGCTCATCAGTTCAGTGCTCCCAGAACCCCTTAACATAATGGAGTTGCTGAAAGGAAGAATAGAACAGTGATTGAAGCTGCTCGTTCTATGCTAGCTGATGCAAAATATCCTATCACTTTTTGGGATGAAGCTATATCAACTGCGTGTTTTGTTCAGAACAGAATCTTAATTGTGAAAGATAAAATGAAAACTCCATATGAGTTAATGTTTTGCAGGAAACCGAACATAAACTTTCTAAAATCATTTGATTGTCTTGTTATGATTCTTAATTCATATGATCAATTAGGAAATTTTGAAGCAAAATATGATAATGGATTATTCGTTGGATATTCATCTGTTTCAAAAGCCTATCGAGTGTACAACTCTAGGACAAATATAATCCTTGAAACATTCAACGTTAAATTTCTAAAAAATTCTTTTCCATCAGTTTTCAAATGGTCCTGCATGGTTATTTGATTTAGATTCATTATCAAACTCTCTTCAATCTAACTTGTTTAATCAATCAAATTGTCTTGATTCTACAGGTAAGAAGAATTCTAGAGGAGATCTTGGATCTTTTAGTGAGGATTCAGATTCTAACGACCCAGATGATTCTAGCTCAGACTACCCATTTTTATCATTTGTCAAGGACTCAACAATACGATTCGATGACAATAATCATGCTAATACAGCTTCAGATCATTCAGTTTCATTTGATCAGGAAGGATCACAACATATTCCTAATGATGGTAATGAATATGTGCAACCTGAGTCTGGAACATCATCCATCTCTAGTGATGCAGTTGATACTGGTAACTTTGATCACTTTATTAACTCACTGACTCAAGTTTCAAACTTCAATCCACATTCTCCTACTTTGTTACATGAGCTTCCCAACTTAAACCAAACAAATCTGGATGTTAATGTTCAATGTGATGAGATTCCAACATCTCATATTCACAAGAATCGTCCATTGAATGAGAGAACAACAAGAAGTAAATCAGAACAAGCAAAGTTGTGCTTATACTCTTGTTTTCATTCTCAAATTTTTCCTAAAAATGTTACCGAAGCATTAAAGGACAATGGTTGGATAGAAGTCATGCAAGAAGAAGTACTTCAATTTTGCAAACAAGAAGTTTGGAATTTAGTAGATCTACCTGATGGAGAAAATGCTATAGGCACGAAATAGTTGTTTAGAAATAAGACTGATGATCATGGTGTAGTAATAAGGAACAAAGCGAGACTTGTTGCACAAGGATACACTCAGGAAGAAGGGATAGATTATGATGAAGTGTTTGCACCAATTGCAAGACTTGAATCCATTCGAGTTTTCCTGGCTTATGCTTCATTCATGAAATTTAAGGTGTATCAAATGGATGTAAAGGGTGCATTTCTCTATGGTCCTATCACTGACGATGTGTTTGTGAAGCAACCTCCAGGATTTGAGGATGCAGAATTTCCACATCGAGTATATAAGCTGAGTAAACCTTTATATGGACTTCATTAAGCGCCTAGAATTTGGTATGAGACATTATCACAACACTTAATCCAACATGGATACACAAGAGGGAAAAATTATCCAACTTTATTCATAAAGAAGGATAATGATGATCTCTTATGTGTAAAAGTGTATGTTGATGATTTCATATTTGGTTCTACCAGTCCAAAATTGTGCATTGAATTTGAAGAAATCATGAAATCTCGGTTCCAAATGAGTTCTATGGGAGAGATTAATTTTTTCCTTGGACTTCAAGTCAAGCAAACTAACGATGGAATTTTCATCAATCAAGAGAAGTTTGTTGACAAGCTCTTGAAGAAATTTAAGTTGCAAGAGTGTCAGTCCATACGAACTCCAGCAGATGTTAACACCAATATTGAACCTGATCCAAAAGGAAAATCTATTGACCAAACGTTATACAGATCAATGATTGGTTCTTTGATGTATCTTACTGCATCTAGACCAGACATTATGTATGCAGTTTGTGTTTGTGCCAGGTATCAATCAGACCCGAAAGAATCTCACCTAATTGCTGTCAAAAGGATATTCAGGTATCTCAAAGGTAAACCATCTTTAGGGCTTTGGTATCCTTACGATGGTAACTTTAAACTACATGGATACACATATAGTGATTATGGTGGATGTTGTCAAGATAGAAAATCTACTTCGGGTGGGTGTCAATTTCTTGGTCCCCGATTAGTCTCGTGGCAATATAAGAAACAAACAAATGTCCTTGTTTCAACTGCAGAAGCTGAGTACATTACTGCATCAGCAGGATGTTCTCAAATACTCTGATTGCAAAATCAACTGCTGGATTATGGGTTCAATTTTCTTACAACACCAACTTACATTGATAACACTGCTGCTATGTTCATTACAGCTAATCCTGTTCAACATTCAAAAACAAAACATATCGAAATTTGATATCATTTTCTCAGAGATAACTCTGAAAAAGGATTAATCATATTGATTCAAATTGCAACGGAAAAACAGTTGGCGGATCTATTTACTAAAGCCTTCCTACCAGGACGGTTTGAGTATTTAGTAGAGTCAATTGGTCTTACTAATCATCTGTGAACTCTCTAAATCAAAAGCTCATCATAAGTGATCCTCTCAATGTTAATTGCCTGTTTGTATTTTGTGTGTATGTGAACTCTCTAAATTAAATGGTACATTTGTTTTCTTAGAAAAACAAAATACAAAAGTATAAATCAAAACTCCAAAAATAGAGTCTTTCTCTAATTGTCAGTTTATATTTTTTAGAAAAGAATATGTTTATGCATTATGTGAGAAATGATAGTACATTAGTGAGATCAGTTGCATACTTCACTCATTAATAAAGTCTGACATGATCAGATATGATGTATAGACAATATCATGCTACTATACTGGAAAAGTAAATTCTTGTGATCACACTAAATCTTAATGCTTGTGTGTATTCATCTGAGTACTTTTGAGATGTTTTGGCTTATCAGATTGATTGCTTGTTAAGTTACACCACTCACACCTGTTGGTAATGTGTTTAATCATGAGATCTGTTATAAAGCATCATATCACTTCTCTGTTATGAGTCATCATATACATGAAGTGCTGAGATATCCTTTGTTGTAAATGATTACAGACCTGGATTTTCTCTTTGATGCAAAAGATGCCAATGTGCACAAACTATTCAAATGAATAGTTAGAGCTGATCAAATGGTTATCCATGATCATTCTCTATTAATTTAAGTAACATGAACTCTGGAGATACATATGTTTCAGGTAATAAGTTGAGTATGTGTTCTTTCTTGCATGTCATGATGATAGTTGAGCTCTCTAAGTCTATGTATGATTTACATCATGTCATATCTAAATATACCCTAATTAATCCAAGAATTGAAAAAGTAAGTGAGTTGATAATTTGTCAAAAACACTCATTTTCTGTCCTTAGATCTTGTGTCTCCTTTGCTGTGATATCACTAATCTGGATCACACTTGATCAGGATTTATTCATTGTCTACGACTATTCCCATTTTTTTTATTTTAATGTGATGATCTTCATTGATATGATCTCACTGCAAACATTAATTCTTTTGTTTATATTAGATTTTGATTCAGCTTTCATTTTGATTTTATGCATGTTTTCTATGTGTGAAGGCAAAGTAACAATGAGATGTGTGATCTTATTATGTTACCTTAAGAAACTTATAAGTTTTTCAAACTTAAAAGTTTAGGGGGAATAATAAATGAAAGAGTTTTTCTCAGAAAAATCAAAATCAAAGTTAAAATATTGAATTGAAAGGATGATGCTATATGTTCAAAGTGTATGTGAATTTGAAAATGTAACTTTTAAAAATAATAATATGAACCTATATAAATTTGCAAGTGGAAATGCTTCTTTCAATAGTTGAAAAATAGATATTAGATATTTGATTTTGTTTTGAGACTAAAATGAAGGGAAAGATAATATAAAAAAAAAGTTAAATACAAGTAAAGACTTCAAATTGTTAAAAATCAAAAGTGAGTGTGCAAAATGTAAAACAAATTTGAGGGACTAAAAAGTAAATTTTGGGAAAATTCAAAATTATGCTTAAAATGTTTAAAGGTTAGTATGAAATATTACTAATATGTTTAAACAGTGTGCAGGTAAGACTCATGAAAGTCAACTCAAAGTAAACTCATGCGCCTAAATAGTGTTCATACGTCTAAATAGGAGCATGGTGAACTTTCAGGAATTATACAAGTGCTTGGGCATTTTTCATATTCCCATGCGCCTAAACAGTTGTAATAAGTCCATGAGTTTAATCACGTGTTGGGCGTTTTACACAAACCCATGCGCCTAAACAGTGATAATGAGTCTGATTTTAACCAAGTGTTGAACGTTTTTAATGTCTCATGCGTCTACACAAAGTTGAAATGTTTCAAGTGTTTAGGGTTAGACATTTCAGGAACTCCATGCGGCTGAATAGTGCAAAAGCGCCTAAACAGTGCTTATGCGTCTGAACAATTCTCATGCGTCTGAGTCAAAACGCACAAACAGTGCTCATACGTCTCATTATTTTGTGAATTTTAGGGTTTCATACGCACAAACAGTGCTCATGCGTCTAAAATTTCACTTAATATAAATTGAACACTTACACTTGTTTCTCATTCACACTCAAAATTCTCCAAAAACAAATCCCTAAACTATCGACTCTTAGTCGTCATCAAAGTCTCAGATTCTCAGTGATTGCAACAAATCTTGTTGATTGTTAGATATTATTTGGGTCTATAAACGTAAGTTTGTGATTCAAATCAGTAGATTTTGGTTAAAACATGATGATTGGCATAGGCGTTCGACTGCTATTTGGGCGTTCGAACACTATAACATTCAAAGTTTAACTAATCAAATCTTAATCATATCTAAAATTAACTCTGGATTGTTGATATGTATCAAATTTCGAGCAATTTGATATATAGGTCATCGACTGAAATTGTAAATGATATTGATTATAGATCAATCAGTCAGTTCTTCGAAGGAAGAAGAAGAAGATGAATAGACAATTCAAATTTTGAACTGTAACACCCGGAAATTTACTTTGTAGTCGACGAAAGAAGAAAAAGAAATAAAGTCCAAAAGTCGAGGGACCAAACCCGCCAACGAGAGAAACTTCGGTGCACGGGAGTATAAAAGGGAGGAGACACTCCCATTCTCCCCATTTTTTTTCAGCCAAGAGAGGAGAGGAGAAGAGAAGGAGAAAAGAGGAGAAAAGTTGGTTCGGGTGGATTCGAGCGTGGAATTCAACGAGGAGCGAGTCAAATCGAAGCTCTACTCGACGGGATCGTTAAGGTGAGTTCTAGGACCCCTCTTTTACACGTTTTCAACTGATTTTGGGGCTGGAACACGTCCAAAAACCTATTTTCGAGTTTTTGGGTGAAAACCCGTTTTGATGTATGTATGTATG
This sequence comes from Flaveria ramosissima, assembly GCA_025215565.1. Lineage (NCBI taxonomy): Eukaryota > Viridiplantae > Streptophyta > Magnoliopsida > Asterales > Asteraceae > Flaveria > Flaveria ramosissima. The sequence goes on from CM046030.1 coordinate 37,588,499, forward strand.
TGTATGATGCGTTTGAGGCTCGATTTCTTGCTTGGTTATGCTTGTATGAGGTCATGGTATGATTCCCTAACCTTTAGAAGGGTTGATTTGAGCTTAAAAGAGGTTTGGAAAGGGTTGGAGGTCGAAAACCCGCGGCTGCAGTCGACCTAACTGCACTCTGCACCAGCTAGGGCTAGGCGACCGACTGGAGGGCGACTGGAGGCCATTCGGCCGATTGAAGTGCGACTGAGGTCCATACGCACGTTTGCTATGCGACTGAGGTCCATACGCATGATGGTCATGCGATTGGAGTTCATGTGCTTGAGAGCCATGCGATTGAGAGATGGTGCGACTGAGGTTCATTCGCACGGAGTTTATGCGACTGAAGTCCATGCGCCTGGAGGCCATGGGACTGAGGTTCATTCGCATGAAGAGTATGCGACTGAAGCCCATACGCCTGAAGTCATGCGACTGAAGGCCATACGCATGAAAGCTATGCGACTGGGAGTCCATTCGCATAGAGGTCCATTCGCCCATAGTCCATTCGCATAGGGTCCATTCGCATAGATGCCCATTCGCCTAAGTGTTCAAAAATGATAACCGAGATGGAATCCCTCGACGATGTGAAGGGCATGAAGGGTATAAGGTAACGCAGGATGATGAGATTATGATGTGGATGTTGATGGAGATGATGATAATATGCATGATGTTATGTGTTATGTTAGGCATGGCGGTGCGTGTGATGCATAGTATGTATGATGTGCGTGATGTGATGTATGATTGATGCGTATTTTATGAGACGATGCCGTATGTTTATGTTTATGTTGTGTTCCTTGCTATGTATGATTATCTTTCTATGTCTTTGCGTTGAACGTTAATGAATGAAATGAAAGTATTATGTAACGTAAAGTGAAAGATAAAGAAAAGAGGAACGTAATGAATGAATGCATGCATTAATGAATGAATGAAATCGTGTGAGGTATGTATGTGAAGCGAAGTGAAGTGCACGGCTCTAATGCCTTAGGCTCAACCGTGAGAGGTTCAGCTAGTCTATAGTGTGTACGCAAGGGTTCCAGTCTTTGTGACTGACCTTCGATGAGGTACCCATGTTGATGGGGGTGATGTACCCACTTCGGTGGGGGTGATGTACCCACTTCGGTGGGGGTGTAGTACCCATAATGTTGGGGGTGTAATGTATGATGGTTACCCGGGTTACGTATAACTCCGGGGGTGTAGCATGAAGCCATGCATATGTATAAGGTGAGTAACCCGGTCGTTGCAAAAGACTCGAGTACGTGCTATCGTGATGTTGCCTTGGGGTGAGCAACCTTGTTGTTGCAAAAGACTCGGATAGCTTGCTATCGTGATGGGCAATGAGGTGAGCAACCCTAGGGGTGCAAAAGACTCGGATAGCGTACATTCACTGAGATGGCTATTGAGGTGAGCGACTTGGTGTTGCAACAGCCTCGGATGGAGTTCAATCCCTGTGATTGACTCGTATGGGGTCTTTGTCGCGTATCCCGGTGTTGTGTCAGTCTTCGGACATGAGTCGGGGGCTTGTGAGCAGGTCCTGGCACAGCATCAGCTTTCGAGCATGAGTCGGGGATATTGCATGAGACAAGATTCGAGTAAGGAAGGGTAATGAGTAAAGAGATGAATGAAAGAATGAACGTATGAAATGAACGATAACGAATGATCCTAATAATGTATGTAATGGAATCCTTGTCACTCGACCTCAGTAATCGTGGCTGTGTGCCATGAAGAGGGTAAAGTCTGACAGGATCTAGAAGAAGTGAAAGATAATGATGTATAATGAATGATGAATGTAACAAACGTAATGAAGAAGATAATAATGATATTATCTGTATGTACGTATGATGTGTGAACGCATGTATGTAACGAATGTTTTTATAAAGAAAGTAAAGGACAGTTTTATGAAAGAAAAGTATGTTTTATTATAAAACTAGAACTCACTCAGCAACGCTGACTTTGATGTATTTCCAGTTGGCAGGTATGTTGCTGAGGATGGCACGGGGCGGCTACTCAGCGTATTTTGGATGGCATCTTTATGTTTAATGCTTTTGTAATAAATGTAACATGATAATGTTAAAGGAACGATTGTACTGATGTGCAAAAGTATTTTGATGAAATGAAATTATGTTTTAATGTTTCCGCTGCTACTATTTATGAAAGGAAAAATGTAAATATATGTTTTGAGTGCGATGAATGACCAACTGTAGGCGTCCCGGGAACGGGGCCTTACAAGTTGGTATCAGAGCCAAAGTTTAAGTGAATTGGGTAAATATTTTCAAAAACATAATCTTAAACTGAGAATGGGACGGAAAGGGAATGAGATGCCAATCTGAGTAGCTGCGTGCCATCAGGTATGTTTTTGTAAAGTTAACCGGTTTTACGTGCGCATGTTATATGGTTTATGTGTTGCTGGTAGATTTAGATACTGATGTAGTCAGGATAGGTAATGCTCGGAGTATGAAGAGTAAAGTAAGTGGCTAATCACAACTGGCCATTGTAATTAGGGACTTACTATACTTGACATAAACTGAGCTGTTCCTTGAATGACCGTGTTCGTGTTTGAATCTTTCAGTGTGTTTAGAGGATGGCTGGTGGAAGATCTTCGAAAGCTTCCCGTGGTGGAGGTGACGGTGGACGTGGTGCTGAACCACGGGTCACAAGAGGAAGGGCAAGGGCCGAAAGGGTAGTTCACGAAGAACCTGTGACCCCTCATCCTGAGGGCGGTGACGAGAATGCTAATCGGAGGGCCTCGGTGAGAGAGGCGGTCGTGGAAGAAGTGCATCAGGTCTTGCAGACAATCCTACCGTCTGTAGTGACCGAAGTGATAAAGACTGAGAAGAGAGAGAGAGAAAGGAAAGGTGAGACCTTCGGAGACGACCCGAGACTGCAAGGGTTCTCTCCGATGACGAAGAGGAAGAAGAAGAGGAAGAGCCTGCGCCGGAGGCGGCACGAGGCTGTAACTATGGGGTGTTTCAGCGATGCAAGCCCCCTACATTTGATGGTAATGGTACTGCTGCTACTGCTCACCGATGGGTGAGGGAGATGGAAGCTGTTTTAAATATCAGCGAGTGCCGAGAGGATCAGAAAGTAAAGTTTGCTACCCACTCTTTCGTGGACTCAGCTTTGTGCTGGTGGGACAACATAGTCCAAGTGGAGGGTAGTCGGGCCATCGGGAGGATGAGATGGTCAGGGTTGAAGAGGCTGGTGATTGAGGAGTTCTGCCCTCACCGTGAGATGGATAAAGTTGAAAGAGAGTTCCTGCAGCTGGAGGCGGGAACAATGACGCATCAGCAATACACCACCAAGTTCAACGAAATGGCACGACTGGTGCCGGATCAGGTGACACCCCTCTCACGAAAGATCAAGAGGTATATTCATGGCTTGCCAGCGGACATTCGTAGGCACATGATTGCTGCCCGACCGAGCACGTTTAGGTCGGCGGTTGATTTGGCGGGGAGATTGTACGACGAAAAATTGATGGTGGTGACAGAAGGTAGCAAGAAAGGAGATGGTGATCGGGATTGGAATGGGAAGCGATTGGGACGCGACGGAGCCGCTCCAAGTAATAAAAGTGCACGGATGGATGACCAGCGTGTGGTCATAAATGATGTGGGTTCGGAAAGGTGTGACAAGTGTGGACACAGGCACCCCGGAGAATGTAGATTGGGGACTGATGCCTGCTTTCGTTGTGGAAGGACCGGGCATGTAGCGAAGAACTGCGGTATGGGGAAGTGTTATTCTTGTGGTGAGGAAGGTCATAAGAGCAGGGACTGTAAGAAGCAAAGGGCTGGAGGCTCGGGAGTGAAGAAGATCGGAGGAAGCTAGGACGGACTTCGATGTTGTGTCAGGTATGTTCCTAGCAAATAGATCCTTAGCTTGTGTTATTTAATGTTGGCGTTAGTAAAAGTATTATTCCTGCTGCTTTCTGTGCTAAATTGCCTGTTAGTGGTAAGAATATACAAACGCCATTCGATGTAGCCCTAAGAGTGGATTGTTTGGCGGACTACGGAGCGAACACTATGTGTTGCAAAAAGACGATACGGTTGATAGCGCCTAAGAGGATCATGGTGATGGCTTAAGGTGATCGAGTCACGACGATTCCGAATGTGATTTCGATGGCAATGGCGGGAAGGTGCACGAAGTGTGACATGATGGAGTAAGTGAGTAAATGCCTTACTTGTTCACAAGTGAAGGCCGAGCGCCGAATGCCGTATAGAAAGTAATGAGGTGATCGAGGCCACGATCGAGAAGCTCGAAAGGATTAAAGCATTGATGAAGCTAGCCAAAGATAGATAAGAAGTCGCGAGGGGATAAACGACGTAGACCGATTGAACTCCAGGTGGGAGACTGGAGAAGAGATGAGACAGACTTGCTCGCGACGGTTTAAGGAACGATAGGTTTCGGGGACGAAACCCATTTAAGGGGGGTGGACTTGTAACACCCGGAAATTTCCTTTGTAGTCGACGAAAGAAGAAAAAGAAATAAAGTCCAAAAGTCGAGGGACCAAACCCGCCAACGAGAGAAACTTCGATGCACGGGAGTATAAAAGGGAGGAGACACTCCCATTCTCCCTATTTTTTTCAGCCAAGAGAGGAGAGGAGAAGAGAAGGAGAAAAGAGGAGAAAAGTTGGTTCGGGTGGATTCGAGCGTGGAATTCAACGAGGAGCGAGTCAAATCGAAGCTCTACTCGACGGGATCGTTAAGGTGAGTTCTAGGACCCCTCTTTTACACGTTTTCAACTGATTTTGGGGCTGGAACACGTCCAAAAACCTATTTTCGAGTTTTTGGGTGAAAACCCGTTTTGATGTATGTATATGTGTATGATGCGTTTGAGGCTCGATTTCTTGCTTGGTTATGCTTGTATGAGGTCATGGTATGATTCCCTAACCTTTAGAAGGGTTGATTTGAGCTTAAAAGAGGTTTGGAAAGGGTTGGAGGTCGAAAACCCGCGGCTGCAGTCGACCTAACTGCACTCTGCACCAGCTAGGGCTAGGCGACCGACTGGAGGCCGACTGGAGGCCATTCGGCCGATTGAAGTGCGACTGAGGTCCATACGCACGTTTGCTATGCGACTGAGGTCCATACGCATGATGGTCATGCGATTGGAGTTCATGTGCTTGAGAGCCATGCGATTGAGAGATGGTGCGACTGAGGTTCATTCGCACGGAGGTTATGCGACTGAAGTCCATGCGCCTGGAGGCCATGCGACTGAGGTTCATTCGCATGAAGAGTATGCGACTGAAGCCCATACGCCTGAAGTCATGCGACTGAAGGCCATACACATGAAAGCTATGCGACTGGGAGTCCATTCGCATAGAGGTCCATTCGCCCATAGTCCATTCGCATAGGGTCCATTCGCATAGATGCCCATTCGCCTAAGTGTTCAAAAATGATAACCGAGATGGAATCCCTCGACGATGTGAAGGGCATGGAGGGTATAAGGTAACGCAGGATGATGAGATTATGATGTGGATGTTGATGGAGATGATGATAATATGCATGATGTTATGTGTTATGTTAGGCATGGCGGTGCGTGTGATGCATAGTATGTATGATGTGCGTGATGTGATGTATGATTGATGCGTATGTATGACGATGCCGTATGTTTATGTTTATGTTGTGTTCCTTGCTATGTATGATTATCTTTCTATGTCTTTGCGTTGAACGTTAATGAATGAAATGAAAGTATTATGTAACGTAAAGTGAAAGATAAAGAAAAGAGGAACGTAATGAATGAATGCATGCATTAATGAATGAATGAAATCGTGTGAGGTATGTATGTGAAGCGAAGTGAAGTGCACGGCTCTAATGCCTTAGGCTCAACCGTGAGAGGTTCAGCTAGTCTATAGTGTGTACGCAAGGGTTCCAGTCTTTGTGACTGACCTTCGATGAGGTACCCATGTTGATGGGGGTGATGTACCCACTTCGGTGGGGGTGATGTACCCACTTCGGTGGGGGTGTAGTACCCATAATGTTGGGGGTGTAATGTATGATGGTTACCCGGGTTACGTATAACTCCGGGGGTGTAGCATGAAGCCATGCATATGTATGAGGTGAGCAACCCGGTCGTTGCAAAAGACTCGAGTACGTGCTATCGTGATGTTGCCTTGGGGTGAGCAACCTTGTTGTTGCAAAAGACTCGGATAGCTTGCTATCGTGATGGGTAATGAGGTGAGCAACCCTAGGGGTGAAAAAGACTCGGATAGCGTACATTCACTGAGATGGCTATTGAGGTGAGCGACTTGGTGTTGCAACAGCCTCGGATGGAGTTCAATCCCTGTGATTGACTCGTATGGGGTCTTTGTCGCGTATCCCGGTGTTGTGTCAGTCTTCGGACATGAGTCGGGGGCTTGTGAGCAGGTCCCGGCACAGCATCAGCTTTCGAGCATGAGTCGGGGATATTACATGAGACAAGATTCGAGTAAGGAAGGGTAATGAGTAAAGAGATGAATGAAAGAATGAACGTATGAAATGAACGATAACGAATGATCCTAATAATGTATGTAATGGAATCCTTGTCACTCGACCTCAGTAATCGTGGCTGTGTGCCATGAAGAGGGTAAAGTCTGACAGGATCTAGAAGAAGTGAAAGATAATGATGTATAATGAATGATGAATGTAACGAACGTAATGAAGAAGATAATAATGATATTATCTGTATGTACGTATGATGTGTGAACGCATGTATGTAACGAATGTTTTTATAAAGAAAGTAAAGGACAGTTTTATGAAAGAAAAGTATGTTTTATTATAAAACTAGAACTCACTCAGCAACGCTGACTTTGATGTATTTCCAGTTGGCAGGTATGTTGCTGAGGATGGCACGGAGCGGCTACTCAGCGTATTTTGGATGGCATCTTTATGTTTAATGCTTTTGTAATAAATGTAACATGATAATGTTAAAGGAACGATTGTACTGATGTGCAAAAGTATTTTGATGAAATGAAATTATGTTTTAATGTTTCCGCTGCAACTATTTATGAAAGGAAAAATGTAAATATATGTTTTGAGTGCGATGAATGACCAACTGTAGGCGTCCCGGGAACGGGGCCTTACATGAACAAAAATAAGAATAAAAAAAAATTTTTAACCAAAAGTGATAAATAAGAATTCAAATGCTTGATGATAGATACAAAATGAATAAATTTTAAGATTTCACAAATTAAATTTATAAGTCAAAAGTCAAAATCATAAGTCAAAATTGAATTCAATATTACAAAATTGCAAATTCATATGTAAAATGTTCTAATATTCTTTTTCTCTATGTTTTGCAGATGGCAGCTTTGAAGTTTGAGCCTAAACAAAATGTTGCTGCTTTTTTAGATGATGAAAATAGAGAAGCTGTTGGTTATGAAGAAATTGTACGATTTTTGTTAAGATCAAAATATGTCTATGCAATGTGTGCAAGACCAATGATTAATGCAAGATTGATAAAAAGATTCCGGAGAACAGCAGAAGTAGAAAGAGATGAAGAAGGGCATAAAGTTTTAAGAGCTTTTATTACATCAGATAGAATGCTTGAAGTATCTGAACAAGCAATCAGATCAGCTCTTAAACTTGGTGAAAATGACCCAGAAGACTTATCTGAGTATACTTTCAATGAATGTAGAGATGTATTTCTACAAATAGGTCATGATGGATCACTTCCCTAAGAAACAATTCTCCAGAGCAAGAGTATATAAACACTGGAAACTGTTGTGTTATATATTTCAACATTGCATGTCTAAAAGAAGTGCTGGTTGGGATTCATTCCCAGTGGACATTGCATCTCCTATCATTGCTCTAGCCACAAACAGAAGATTTAACATGGCAAAGTGGATAATGAATGGATTCATATTCAATCTTGAAAGAGGAAAGAGAAACTAATACTTGATGTATCCAAGATTTCTCTAACTGCTTATTAATGAAGAGAATCCAGATTTATATGTTGAAGGAGTTAAAGGAGATAAGTTGCAATTAGAGCACATGTCAGAAGCTGTGTATAAGAGACTTGCAATGATTACTAGTGCTCAAAACATTCCAGTATTTGATTATATAAGGAATGTATCTATGGATGAAGTAGACATCAATCAACAACACTATCATTTATCTGAAGATGAACCAATAGATCCAAATTGTCACACCCCGGGCCCAGGTAGGGTGGGACGTCACAGACTAGCAACAACATATGGCAGCGGAAACAAACCATTACAAGTTTTAAATATCACATGGCATTTAAAAGTTTTCAAAAGGTACCGGGGCTAGAAACAGATCAAGCCCCCAAATGAGTTTTACAACCAACATATAAAAATATTGTACTTGTTCAACAGAGATGTAAAATTATTCAAATTGTTCATTAAGTAAAATAAGCCAATGCCATGGTCACGGGGATGAGTCAACGTCTTCACAACAGCTAGGATCTCTTCATAAATTACCTGAAATATGCTAAAAAAAATTTGTGTCAACTAAAAAGTTGGTGAATTCAAGTGCTTAAAGTTTAAAAAAAATGACTTAACAAATCCTCATTTGATAAAAAAGAATGAATCATAGTTTCAATATCGTGGGCGAATCATAATCAACCCTGCACTTAGTCCCAGTTGGCATCTTCTAAAGTTGTGTTTAACCGGATATTCCCGAAGGAAGAACTGAGCCCCAAACCAGTGAACCATACCTGCCCGGATGGTTCACCATAGTTTCTTAACAAAACCTGTCACATGCCATAAATGATCCCTAAGGATCTCAGTGGGGTACCCTTCCTGGAACGGAAGCCACTGTGTGTGGGGGATTCCCCAAATAGATCTATCCATATAAAACAAGCGGTTCACGAAAGAATTAATGATCATGATATAAGTATCAGCAGGTAACCATAAATCCCACATACAATCACCAAGTAAAGCACAAATATAGTTCATAAATAACAGAGCATGTTTCACCCCAAAACAGTAGTAAAAAGGGGGATCACTAGAACTCACCTTAGGTGTTAAGCCAAAAATAACTCTTCGTGTGCCGGGAATGTCTCAAGTCTAGCACCCTAATATGAATATATTAAGTGATAAGCTACTGCTCTAAACTTATTTAAGGTGCAACAAGTGTGTCAAAATTTAGTTATCGGATAAGGCTTTGATTTCACGAGGGTTTGCATAAAAAGTTTTCTTTTATAGCAGGTCATGGTTTCTTCATATAATTTAGGATTTTATATTATTAAGTTAGGGATATAAGGTAAATATGTTGTTCAAGTGATTATTAGTTTTATAAGAGTTGGTTATAAATTTTGGTCAAATTTTACAGTTTAGTCCCTCAAGTTTCAAAATTGACAGTTTCTACCCTCAAGTTTGGTTTCATGTTCTTTATGACACTTTAGACCAAAAATCAGGTTCTTAGAGTAAACAATGACTTATTATTGAGTAAGTGTTCCAAATTTCCAGAATATGGATCCGGTTTAAAACCAATGCGTTTAATGTTCCTGGTTACGGTAAAACCGGAGAGTTTTAACGGTTAATTTAGAATTTCCATAAATTTGAGTCTTGGACCAGTAGGTATCATCTTAAGGATATTTTTATAAGTTACAAGTACTTAAATTGTGAAATGTTCCCTCTAATAGTTGAAAGCCTCGTTTTTACGTTTAACCCGTTAAAACGCGTTTTTAACCGAATTTGACCATTTAAAAGCATGTTTGACCAATATTTAAATTCCTTTAGGTCATTTATCACTTTATTTGCTGAAATGACATGGTTTTTATAAATCTTAGCTTTAAACTCCTTTTTCTTGGATTTTTCTCAAAAACGTCCCCCGGTTAGTACCCGTTTCTAGTTAAATCGCCATTTGATTTATTCTTTTGGCCATTTAAATTACCCATTAACTCCAGAACACTTTATTAAACATTTTCAAGCCTGGAATACTTTTCAAGATGGTTAAATCCATGTTTTACTATTTTTAAAGTTGTTTCACCATGTTTTGGGTCCCGTAAATGACTAATGTAGGTCTAATCTTAACATGTCATTAATTTTCAGAGATTAACCATTTATCACACACTTAATATTCATCAAAACTTTCTGAAATCATGTCCCATATTCACGGCTAGGTCACCCAACACAACAATGAACCATCAACTTAGTGATTTAGCGATAACCGACCATAACACATGTGTAAATCCGTACAACTTGCGTTTAAACATTACCAAAACCTTATTTAACTTTAATCGTAGATTGTTAAGGTGTTCCAAAGTCGTTTATGAGCAGGTTATAAACCTTGGTTGAGAGGGTTTTCAAACAAGTGCTTAAATAGTGTTGTTTCGTATAAAAAGAAGGTTTTTAAGGTGTAACTCGTGCTATAACCACATGTTCACGGTGTATATACTTTTGTAACTTTCAAAACAGGTTATTAGAAGTCTTTTGAACCATTAGTAAGCAGATTACATGTTTTTCTTCAAAGGGTTACAAGATAAACAAGTTGGATGATGCAAAAACACCCAAAAAGAGGGTTTTCATGGTGGAAATCGGTTTCCACCTCAAGAATGACCAATATAATGTGTGAGATACCTTTTGTGAAGTTGAAAGATCCTCAAGAACAAGATAATGATGTCGGGTTTCTGCTACAACAAAGAGAGGAGGTGTTTTTAAAAGAGAAGTGAAGAAAACACATGAAATGACCATTTTCGGGTGACATGAAGCTTACACTTGGTATTGTTCACGTTTTGGAGAGTGTAGATGGTCTTGGATAGCTCGAAACTCCTTGTACAAAGCTGGAGAATCTTTGAACAAGGCTGGAAAAGTAGGACAAGATGCAGATGTGTGTCAAAAGCTCACGAATATGGCCACCTTCTTGCGGTTTTAGGTTGGCCGATGCTAGAGATGTTGTTGTTCACGATTTTTGAGCTGGAGTAGAGAGGATTAGAGAGAGTTTGCAAGTGTGTGGGAGTGTTTTATGCTGTGAATTCGAGAGAAGAGAGAAGAGGGAGAGGGTTGAGGGTGTTTGCATGAATGAGGAGTGGATGGTAAGGGTGGTGGTGTAGAAGAGAGGGCAGTGGGGGAGAGTGGGGCGGCCGCTTTTGGCCTCTTGTGGGTCAATTTAAATAAATTTTAATGTTAAATAATATTATGTGTAGTATTAATTTGTAGTATAGGGTAGTATTTTAGGTGGTAAGGTTTAGTTAATTGTTAAGTGTTGTGCATGCACATGCATGCCTTTGACCGAATTATGAGTGTGCATGTACACATTTTAATTGTTTCACTTGAGATTTAGCTTTGCAAGGGTGGCTAGTTAACATTCCCGAGACACCAAGTTTTAAAAAGGTAAAACTTAAATTAACTAAAAGTCACTAAAATCAGATGAAATCATAAAATGGAACAAATAGCAAAAGATGATTCCAAATTCACTGATAGGGTTGGATTGTCTCTATTATTAGTACTCATAAGACGGGTAATGATGCAAGTAGATTAGGGTTAGAATAACGACCTAGAGGTCGGTTGTCACATTCTCCCACCGTTTAGGAAATTTCGTCCCGTAATTTTAGCTTCGATTAGAATCTGAACGGGTGGGTTTGAAGAGGTGTGGATAATTCTTCCTAATCTCATCTTCACGTTCCCAAGTGAATTCAGGTCCTCGCTTTGAGTTCCATCTAACTTTGACCTTGGGTATGCGGCTCCGCCTGAGTTGCTTGACCAAGCGGTCCGTGATCTCCATGGGCTCTTCCACGTAGTTCAGCTTGTCATTGATTCTTGCTTCATTCAATGGTAGCTCAAGGGTTTTGTCTACCATGCACTTCTTCAAGTTCGACACATGAAAGGTGTCGTGTATGTGGCTCAACCTCTGGGAAATTTGTAAGCCACTAGGCCAATTCTTGCCAGTATTTCGAATGGTCCAATGTATCTCGGGCTTTCCTCTCTTTCCAAACCTCACGGTTCCCTTCCATGGTGCTACCTTTTACATTACCCTGTCACCCACTTGAAACTCTAAAGGTTTCCGTCTCCTATCAGCGTACTTCTTCTGTCGGTCTCTGGCTGCCCTTAGTCGCTCCTTAATTTTAAAAATCTTGTCAGTGGTCTCCAACACGATGTCGGGTCCCATTACTTGGCTATCACCGATCTCATTCCAGCTCAATGGTGATTGGAATTTCCGGCTGTATAGAGCCTCATACGGAGCTACTTTGATACTTGCGTGGTAACTATTATTATAGGCGAATTCCACCAAAGGGAGATGGTTGTCCCAGTTTCCGCCAAAGTCAATCACGCAAGCTCTTAACATATCTTCCAACGTTTGAATAGTCCTTTCACTCTGACCGTCGGTTTGTGGGTGGTACGCAGTGCTTAGATCCAAACGGGTTCCTAAAGCCTGCTGGAATGATTTCCAGAAACAAGAAGTGAAACGGCTATCACGGTCGGAGATGATCAACAAAGGCACTCCATGCATAGTTACTATCTCGTCGACATATAGTTGGGCCAATTTCTTCAAGTCGTAGTCTTCTCTAACTGGGAAAAAGTGAGCTGATTTCGTTAGCCTATCCACTCTCACCCAAATAGCATCATGGCCTCTAAACGTTCTGGGTAACTTTGTAACAAAATCCATCGTGACGTTATCCCATTTCCATTCTGGGGTTTCGGGTTGTAACGTTCCTGACGGTTTTTGGTTTTCAGCTTTTACCATGGCACATGTTAGACATTTCCCAACATAAATAGCGATTGATTTCTTGATTCTAGGCCACGAGAAAAATGCCTTTAGATCCTAATACATCTTATCACTTCCAGGGTGAACCGAATACCTAGACTTGTGTGCTTTGTTGAGGATTACTTCTCGAATTCCTCCGTGCTTCGACACCCATGTTCTCCCTTCGTACTTGTATGTACCATCGTCCCCTGTCTTAAATCGTTTTTCCATTCCGGATAACCCTTCTTCTTTTAACCTTTCTTCCTTTAATGCTTTGTTTTGAGCTTCTTTCAATTTTGCGATAAGGTTGGTATACACACTCATCCTTAAGGCTCGTACACGAAGAGGCTTCTCTCTCTCCTTTCTGCTCAACGCATCTGCCACAACATTGGCTTTACCGGGATGGTAGCGGATTTCGCACTCGTAGTCGTTTAACAGCTCGACCCATCTTCTCTGACGCATGTTTAGCATCTTTTGGTTAAGAATGTGTTGCAAACTTCTATGGTCAGTGTAGATGATGCACTTCGTGCCATAGAGGTAGTGCCTCCACATTTTGAGAGCAAACACCACGGCACCCAATTCCAGATCGTGCGTCGTATAGTTCTTCTCATGATCATTCAGCAGTCTAGATGCATAAGCAATCACCTTGTTGCGTTGCATCAATACACATCCTAGTCCTTGACGCGAAGCGTCACAATAGACCATGAAATCTTCTACTCCTTCTAGAAGAGCAAGGATAGGTGCACTGAATATTTTCTCCTTAAGGGTTTCAAACACCTCATTCTGCTCTCGTTCCCACACAAAGGTTGTGTTCTTCTTTGTTAGTGCATTCAAGGGTTGCACTATGCGCGAGAAGTCCTTTATAAACCGTCGGTAGTATCCGGCCAGCCCTAAGAATTGCCTTATCTCCGTGGGAGTTTTAGGAATCTTCAATCCTTTATAGCCTCAATCTTGGAAGGGTCGACTTGAATCCCATTCTCATTTATCACATGCCCTAAGAATTGAATCTTACACATCCAGAATTCACATTTAGATAATTTGGCATATAGTTGCTCATTTTTGAGTAATTCAAGAATCAGCCTGAAATGCTTCTCGTGCTCGTCTTTACTACGGGAGTATATCAGTATGTCGTCGATAAACACGATCACAAACTTGTCGAGATAAGGGCGGCAAACGCGGTTCATGAGGTCCATGAATGCTGCTGGTGCATTAGTCAGTCCAAAGGGCATGACTAAATACTCATAGTGTCCAAACCTAGTTCGCAAGGCCGTTTTGGGTATGTCCTCTTCTCTTATCTTCAGTTGGTGGTAACCTGACCTCAAATCTATTTTGGAGAATAACCGGCTACTTGCAGTTGATTAAATAGGTCATCTATTCTCGGAAGAGGGTACCGGTTCTTTATGGTCAGCTTGTTCAGTTCCCTGTAATCGAAGCACATTAGCAGGGTTCCATCTTTCTTTTTCACAAACAGTACCGGGGCACCCCATGGAGAGACACTCAGGCGTATGAATCCCTTGTCTAGTAGTTCTTGAATTTGCGCCATCAGTTCCTTCATCTCAGGTGGGGCGAGTCGGTACGGTGCCTTGGCTACTGGTGTAGCACCAGGCAGCAAATCTATCTGGAATTCGACTTGTCGGTTCGAGGGAAGTCCCAGTAGGTCTTCCGGAAACTCTTGGGCATTCAGAAACCACAAGAATATCTTCAATCTTCTTCTCCTTTTGGGTCTTCATCACATAAACTATGAAAGCTGGGCATCCCTTCTTTAAGCTCTTGGTAGCTTTTAAGTGGGATACCATGGGGTATAGGGTGTTTCTCCTTTCTCCTTGTACCACTAACACTTCTTTGTCGCTCAACGGTATCTTGAGTAGGCGCTCATCACATACGATTTCGACTCTATGCTTAGCTAGCCAGTCCATACCAACAACCACACCGAATCCTCTTAACTTAATGGGCATCAGGTTTATCCTAAATGTATTTCCTTTTAGGTTCAACAAGCAATCCTTGATGACTTCGTTAGTTTCTAAAATGTTACCGTCAGCTAGTTCTACAGTAAACGTATCGATCAAGGCACATGCGTCTAAGTCAATCAAAGGCCTAAAAGTACTAGAGACAAAACTAGCAGTCGCTCCAGTATCAAACAGAACAGTAGCAAGATGATTGTTTACAAGGAACGTACCGTTAACCACATCAGGTTCCCTACGAGCTCCAGCTGGGTCCATAACGAATGCTCTTCCCTTTGGCTTGTTGTGCTTGGCATCCTTGTCTCTACCCAGCTTAGGACACTTGTTCCTCAGATGCCCTGGATCTCCACATTCATAGCATTGTTTTCCTGGTGCGTAAGTGCAGTCTTTGATTAAATGACCTGTTCTCTTACATCTGAAACAGGGCATCGGGTTACATTCTCCTTGATGGTGTAGTTTGCACTTGTTGCAAAACGGGCTTGTCCCCGAGTACAGTCTCCTGGTCTTGCTTCCTAGATCATCGCGCTTCGCACCTTCACAACTCTTTCTACCTGACCCGCTACTACTTCCAACCGCTCTCTTTACTTCAAACCACTTTCTTTTCTCACCAACAAACTTCCTCTTCTCATTAGCCCTAGCTTGCTCAGTCCATCCAGCCCTAACTAGGTCATCAGTCAAACTGCTGGTATGGTCAACCGCGACTTGTAGGGTTGAAGGCTGGGAGGAACGGACCATTCCCCTAACTCTTGGGTGTAGCCCTCAGATGAATCGTGCTACACCTTTAGATTCGGGTGTCACTAGATGGGGAACCAGTCGGGATAGGTCTAAAAAACGATTGATATATTCCGTGTAGTTGGGACCTTTCATTTCCAGACTTAGGAATTCTGTCTCCAGCTTCTCGAGTTGATTGATAGGGCAATACTTGCTGGTAATCAGTTCCCTGAATTCGGTCCAACCCATTCGGTTAGCCACATTTCTTCCACGGGTTTGAGTAATCGACTTCCACCATTCAAGAGCTGGTCCCTTGAGGGATTGTGATGCGAACCTCACCATATGATCCATCTTGCACTCGCTAATGTCCAAGACAGTTTCCATTTCGTCAATCCATTTGTACGTCTCTATAGCACCCTCGGTGCCGTAGAAGTCCTTAGGCTTACATGCCATGAAGGTCTTATAGGAGCATCAGTTCTTTAATTACCATTAGCATTATCCCGATCAACATTGATTTGAGCGATAATGGTCGGGGAGGCGTTAGGCAGTTGCTGAGCTACGAGGTTAGCAATTCTCTCGTCGTTTTCTTGATTAGCATTTTCCCTGTGGGGAGTTCCTGGTGGAGTAGCTTGGTTTCCAGTTTGTCTGGCTTCCTCACGATGGCCCCTAGTGGCTCCTCGCCATTCAAATCGTGTTCCTCTGCGAGTCGGCATTCTGATAGTATCACAAATAGATTCGTTTAGCATCTCAAAATTTGTTTCGAATAGCCTATGCATCAATACCCTATTACACCATGCCTCGGGAAGAGGGATCATGGCGTCCACATATATATACAACCCACTAAGAAATTCTTACAAGGTCCAATTCAAAGCGTAACATAACAGTTAGACAAACGATCAAAAAGGGGCACGGACCAATTCACAAAGCACGACACAACATATTGCAATTCAATTTAATTAGTCCAATAACCTAGCATCCAAATAAACAGTTCATAGTTAAATAGTGGTAGTTGTATGAGCCAGCAAAGTTGAATCAGAGTCAAGCTCTTACAAATTGGAAGGTGCCATCACCCCCATGATAATAATATTAATAGTATCGAATAATAATTCAAATTGTTTCCTTCGACTGTCTAAAGACAGATAATTCCGCTGCTTACCCCTGCTCTCACATCCATTTTTTGTTCAGCCATCCAAACCATCCTGAGCTCTTCTTTCTCTGCTCCTGTTCCAACCGTTGCACCCCATGCGTAGCCATCATAGCCTGGAATTGAGCAGACTGGGAGGTCCGGGTGGCGTGCTGAAGAGTCAACCCGTGGCGACGAATGGTCTTCAAGATTTCATCCAGTGTCGCATCAGAGGGTCCTATGTCACTTGCCTGGCAGCTCGACTGGGAGTACCTATCACCAGCCAGTACGCTAGGGCCGTCATACATGCTGTGCCTCGGTGGCATCAGGTGTTCATCACGTGGGTCAAACAGCGGAGGTGCCGGTGTCGGAATCCTAACAGGCGGTGGAGGAGGAGGAGGCATCCTAAAGGAGACTGAGGATCCCGGCCTAACACTCATGCGTGGACGGGTGACAACACGTGCACCCCTATTCCCTATAGGTGGGATGGGTGAGTGGGTAGAAGCAGCTACGTGAGGAGAGTGGGAACACGTCCGGCTCCTGGAAGGTGATGTGGAAGAAGAGTCCTTAGAAGCGTGACGGATATCCATCCTAGATGTCCGCATCTCCGGAGGTATGCCTCATACTCAGTCTGAGGTTTCGCCCTTCCTAGGGTCCCGATAGGAGTGGTCTCAGTATCCGGGTGAGCAGGCGCCTTACCTTTATCAGCCATAGTCGTTGTATCCTGTAAGAAATATATCATGAGTAATTTGGTTTCTCATAGCTCATGATTATAATAATAGTACTAGTAATAGTAGTGATGGCAGTAGCATCTGTTATTCCAACATATCATTGTCCGTGTTTCCCAAAATCAATAGTCTCTCTAAATAGTATCGGATAACATAGTTCATCATAAAAATCATTTAAATCCCCTTTTTAAATAAGTTTTAAAATCATCAATGTTAATCAAAAAAGTTCCAACCATAACCTAAAAGTCCGTGATGGAAATTACGCGTCCGGTAAATTCATGATTACGTTGATCAAGAGTAATCATCAATTTACCCAACCCGATCATCCCAACACTTCCCACAAGGACAGTCCTAGGGTATCAGGGTTGTAGCCTAGGGTCTACTATGGTATTCCCGACTTCTCTACACCTTTGGCTCTGATACCAATCTGTCACACCCCGGGTCCAGGTAGGGTGGGACGTCACAGACTAGCAACAACATATGGCAGCGGAAACAAACCATTACAAGAGCTTAAAGGAGAGAATATCACATGGCATTTAAAAGTTTTCAAAAGGTACCGGGGCTAGAAACAGATCAAGCCCCCAAATGAGTTTTACAACCAACATATAAATAAATTGTACTTGTTCAACAGAGATGTAAAATTGTTCAAATTGTTCATTATGTAAAATAAGCCAATGCCATGGTCACGGGGATGAGTCCAGGTATTCACAACAGCTAGGATCTCTTCATAAATTACCTGAAACATGCTCAAAAGAAATTTGTGTCAACTAAAAAGTTGGTGAATTCAAGTGCTTAAAGTTTAAAAACAAAAAGGACTTTACAAATCCTCATTTGATAAAAAGGAGTGATTCGTAGTTTCAACATCGTGGGAGAATCATAATCAACCCTGCACTCAGCTCCCGGTTGGCCTCTGCTAAAGTTGTGTTTAACCGGATATTCCCGAAGGAAGAACTGAGCCCCAAACCTGTGAACCATACCTGCCCGGATGGTTCACCATAGTTTCTTAACAAAACCTGTCACATGCCACAAACGACCCCTCAGGATCTCAGTGGGGTACCCTTCCTGGAACGGAAGCCACTGTGTGTGGGGGATTCCCGAAATAGATCTATCCATATAAAACAAGCGGTTCACGAAAGAATTAATGATCATGATATAAGTATCAGCAGATAACTATAAATCCCTCATACAATCACCAAGTAAAGCACAAATATAGTTCATAAATAACAGAGCATGTTTCACCCCAAAACAATAGTAAAAAAGGGGATTACTAGAACTCACCTTAGGTGTTAAGCCAAAAATAACTCTTCGTGTGCCGGGAATGTCTCAAGTTTAGAACCCTAACATGAATATATTAAGTGATAAGCTATTGCTCTAAACTTATTTAAGGTGCAACAAGTGTGTCAAAATTTAGTTATCGGATAAGGCTTTGATTTCGCGAGGGTTTGCATAAAAAGTTTCCTTTTATGGCAGGTCATGGTTTCTTCATATAATTTATTATTTTATATCATTAAGTTAGGGATATAAGTTAAATATGTTGTTCAAGTGATTATTAGTTTCATAAGAGTCGGTTATAAATTTTGGTAAAATTTTACACTTTAGTCCCTCAAGTTTCAAAATTGACAGTTTCTACCCTCAAGTTTGGTTTCTTGTTCTTTATGACACTTAAGACCAAAAATCAGGTTCTTAGAGTAAAATTTGACTTATTATTGAGTAAGTGTTCCAAATTTCCAGAATATGGATCCTGTTTAAAACCTATGCGTTTAACGTTCCCGGTTGCGGTAAAACCGGAGAGTTTTAACAGTTAATTTAGAATTTCCATAAATTTGAGTCTTGGACCAGTAGGTATCATCTTAAGGATATTTTTATAAGTTTCAAGTCCTTAAATTGTGAAATGTTTCCTCTAATAGTTGAAAGCCTCGTTTTTACGTTTAACCCGTTAAAACGTGTTTTTAACCGAATTTGACCATTTAAAAGCTTGTTTGACCAATATTTCACATTCCTTTAGGTCTTTTATCACTTATTTTGCTGAAATGACATGGTTTTTATAAATATTAGCTTTAAACTCCTTTTTCTTGGATTTTTCTCAAAAACGTCCCCCGGTTAGTACCCATTTCTAGTTAAATCGCCATTTGATTTATTCTTTTGGCCATTTAAATTACCCATTAACTCCAGAACACTTTATTAACCATTTTCAAGACTGGAATACTTTTCAAGATGGTTAAATCCATGTTTTACTATTTTTAAAGTTGTTTCACCATGTTCCGGGTCCCGTAAATGACTAATGTGGGTCTAATCTTAACATGTCTTTAATTTCCAGAGATTAACCATTTATCACACACTTAATATTCATCAAAACCTTCTACCGGTAAAAGACCAGATTTTTTATTATTATTTTTTATTTTTTTTTCATAAGCCAAAAACGTGTCTTTAACGAAAACGGGTTTTGTTGAAGGCTTTTTGGTTAAGTGACTTGGTGACTTGGGTGATTGAAAGATAAAAAAACGTTTAAACTCAACGGGGCTAACTAGGGTTGACGTTCGGGTAAGGAAAATTAAAGACAATGGTTGGGGCTTGAATGGTTAAGGTTTCCTAGTGTCTAACTCATTTTTATGCAACAAATACTAATTAAGGTCTTGAAATGTATACACAAAGCAAGTTCTAATCAAACGTATCATATGACACCCTCAATTAAATCTAGAATGAAAGTAGAATTGCAACTTGCAAAAGCTTGTTTAAGGCTCAAAAATAAACTCACATACGGATGGAATTGGGTAAAAGTGTTTCATTTTACATGATTGAATATTTTACTAGATTATTGCTTTTAAGGATATCACAAAAACATTTTCAATTTTTATTTGGACATCATGGATTTACTTCTTTATTTCCCGAAAATGTATATTTATAATTTGGTTTATCAAAAATTATATTAAATTTTTGGTTTCTTGTCACAAAAATTACTTGGTAAGTGATCTTTTCTTAAAAATTTTAATTTGGACTTTTTTAGCAAAGTCAAATGCATTACTCCCATCCCCACACTTAAAATTCACATTGTCCTCAATGTGATTAACATATTCAGGATCGAGAAAGGGTAATGAAATAACTCCCCTAAAAATGATGATTTTTCACTTGTGTTTGGTTGCCCTCGCGTTGTTAGAATCCTCGGTATCACCCCGAAATGTCACCAATTTATTGAAAGCATTAAAATCCTAAAAACACAAAATAAAAACAAAACGACATAAATTAAAAGATAGATTGGCACAAAACAACTATGCCGGGGCCCCGAAAATGATACGGTTTTCAAGGGCTTTATGGTGGGATATCCCCCCACTCGTGGTACATTCGGTTTTTGATGTACGTGACATCTTTGCTCAAGTCATCAACTCGGGAATGCAGATTTTCGACTCGGTTGAAGGCTCGTTGGGCATATTCAAATGATCGCCTTGAATGGGTTTCGGTGGTTTGGATTGACTCATAAAGGTCTAACATGGTTGGGAATTCCCTTGTACGTGAACTTGAAGATCCAGCTCCGGCTCCTTCTGGCTGTATCGGCATGTCGAGGTCCATGATAATTTCTTCGGGATCCGCCGGATCCTAGATTTGTCCCTTCTTATCCATGAATCTCGGCTGCCCATTTGGTAAGCTTGTCACCATGTACATACTTGTACAAATGCTCAAGTCTAACAGTTCCGGCATCACTCCTACGGTTCCCTCAGTGTTATAACCATAGCTTTCATATAAGTTCAAAATCCAGCTTCCTCCAAACATGGGTGTTGGAGCACCTGCAATCCCATTCCTGCCAAAAAGATTATAAAACAAATACCCAATATTACATGGCAACTGATTAACCATACAATATAAAATAAACAAGTCCCTCAATTTAACAACTCCCTCGCTTTGACCACGAGCTGTTATGGAATGGCTGAGTAACCGATGAATGTATCGCAGCAGCGGGTCTCGTATCTGACTGCTTTTTGTTTTGCTCGAGTTGAACCCTCCGGTTCCAATCCGCTCCCAAAATGCTTTCCTTATTGCACCACTTTCCGCGTCTCTACTTTCCTCGTCTGGGAAGGTATGATACGCCGCCATTCCAGATATTGCCTCATCCTCCATTTCTTGTTCCGTGTATATTCCAAGAAGACACCGAACAAGGCAATTGATGTTTTATGCCAATTCCCAGCTACTCTGAATGAAACTGCACTTTCATCCCAAGGATCAGAGTCTTTCATGCTAAATTTAAAAGATGCTAAAAATTCAAGAGTTAGTTCATAAACGGAAGGTCTATTTTGTGAAAATAAGCGTTTCCACTGAACACTTAATAAATTATTATATCTTTCTAGCTGTCCGACTGCCGCTAGTGTTTCTTCATCTGCTTATAAGTGGGATCTTTCGACCCTTTGTAGCAATCTTTGAAGTCTTTCATGACACCATCTCTCGCGGCTCCCTCCAAAATGTAAGTAGGGATGATCCATGATCCTGAAATTTTAAAAATAAGTTAATCTAGACAAGACAAATTTCTTAAGCAGTTTCATGATGTTAGTGAAAATTATATGTTTTTCAAGATATAACATCATAATGATTAAATTCATGTTCAAAAATAGTTAAGAATTTATCATCCAAGGAAAATTTTTGAACATGGGGGTGCGCTTTGTAAAACGTGGGGGTGCGGTTAACATGTTTGGGCATGAAATCTTGACTCGAGCAATCGTGGTTTTGTTTGTAAATCGTTGAATAAGCATGGGTTTAACATTTTCTTGCTTTAAAAATCAAAGATTATACGTTGAACATTTTAATCATTTGTTAATAATTCAAGATACTCAAAATATATATATTGTTTTACACCACTTGAGAGTTCTTGTAATAAAGGTTTCACCACGAATTATGAAGATAGTCTTGTTAACAATAAAAGAAAACAACTAACTAACTAACGAAACATACTAATATCTAACTAAACACACTAATTAACACTAATCTACTACAAGAATAAACATGAACAAGTAGGTTAAAAGCATTCATCATTCCATAACACGTTTAAGAACAAGTGTTTACACATAATTGCTAGGATTTCGGTTGTTTAGAGACCTAATCACCTAAATACATGTAAATGACATTCATAATCATAGGAATTAGTATACTAACCTCTTGGCAAAATACTCTTGCAAGAACACTTGAAAAGATGAAAGAAAAATGGAAAACAAGATGGAATTGAAAGTGGATATGACTTTGCAGGCACATTAGTTCGGTTTTTATCATGCAACATTGATGGGAAACAAGACAAACGACAGGAAAATGTCAGGTGGTGTCATTTTTTGTCGAACACGGGAGCGTGCCTCTATGAGCACGGGGCCGTGTTCAAGTTTTAGTGTTCGGTTTCAGTCTTTTGTTGTTCCGTTTTTCAGTTTCGCGCGTTATGTAATTTTCCCGGTTAAGTTTTATCACTTCCAAATCATCAGAAAAGATACGAAAATAGTCCTATAGTTAAATAACACAAGCCAAATTGAAAATTACATTCCTTAGGATCCTACGGTTAAACGATACGTTAAAAGCCGAGAATCTGAAACAACAAAACCAGACTCTTTAACGCGCAACAGCGCACTTAACACATCACGGAATGCTTCTAAAAGAAACCTCCACACATTTCGTGTGGAAGGTTTGGCATGGGATAGTGAGAAGTGTGGTTGCTCAATTCCACAAGCTGCTGGTTAATGGAAATGAGTTCCTCGCTCGTCTGCTGAACTTTTTGGATAAATTCAGCTAAGCGTTGGGAAGCAACGAGGTTCATTTCTGTCAATTGCTTGATTAGTTCATGCATTTTGAAGAAATACTCTTGAGTCGTCGGCTCTCGCGTTTTAGAACGCGGTTTCTTTGCAGGATTTCAGTTTGAGCTTTTGTGACTTGATTCTTTCATTTTTAGACGTTTTTGAGCAGGAATGAGTGTGATGAAAGAATGGAACAAGTGTGGTATTTATACACAGGTCGTGAAGAGTGAACACGGGGGTGTGCTTGGCTAGGCACGACCCCGTGCTTGTCAGAAATCGTCTTAAATTCGACCTGCAACGTCTAGAGTCGTCAGCGGAGATCGTGGAAAAATTTTGTCAGAGACACGGGGGCGTGCTTGATGAGGCATGGCCCCGTGCTTGTGCTTGTGAAGTCCTAAAAATTGCTAAAATGTGAGAAAATTTTATGTACAGGTGCCGCGTTTAAGTTTCGGGTCTTCGGCATGACCCTTCCCCACGCTTAGTTTTTGTTGGGGTGGAGGTTTAATTCCTCCGAAGGAATCTTGGTTGGTCCATCGTTATACGGTTTCAAATGATGACCATTTACTTTGAAACTTAAACCTGCGTGGTTGTAAATTTCAATGGCACCGTTCAGAAACACGTTTTTGATCGTATAAGGTCCAGACCAACGTGATTTCAGTTTTCCAGGAAATAAACGTAAACGAGAGTTATACAGTAAGACACGTTCTCCCACATGAAATTGTTTTGTTCTCTTTAATCGAGCGTCGTGGAATTTCCTTGTTTTTTCTTTGTAAACCCTAGCGTTTTCGTACGCTTGTTCCCTCAATTCCTCCAATTCGTGAATTTGTAGGAATCGATTCTTTCCTGCAAGGTCTTGGTCCAGGTTTGCTGCTTTAAGTGACCAAAAGGCCTTGTGCTCTAGTTCTACAGGTAGATGACACGACTTCCTATAAACTAGTTTAAACGGTGTTGTGCCGATGGGAGTCTTATAGGCTGTTCGAAAAGCCCATAATGCATCATCTAACTTGGTAGACCAGTCCTTGTGATTTTGACCTACAGTTTTCTCTAGGATTCGTTTGATACCTCAGTTAGTGACTTCGGCTTGCCCATTCGCTTGTGGATGGTAAGCAGTTGTAAAGCGATGGTGAACTCCATAACGTGCCATTGCTCTTTCAAGTTGATTGTTACAGAATTGAGTTACTCGGTCACTAATCAGAGCTTTGGGGGCACCAAAACGAGAAAATAGTTTCTTAAGGAATTTGACAACGTTCCTTGCATCATTAGTAAGCAGGGCTTGAGCTTCAGCCCATTTTGAAACGTAATCAACTGCTACCAAGATGTAACGATTGCCAAATGACACCGGGAATGGCCCCATGAAATCAATACCCCATAAATCAAATATATCGCATACTTGAACGGGTTTCTGAGGCATCTCATCCCGTGTTGAGATATTGGTTGCTCTTTGACATGCATCACAGGTGCGTACCATGTTATGAGCATCTTTGAAGATCGTGGGCCAGTAAAATCCAGAGTCGAATACTTTCTTGGCTGTTAAGGTTGCTCCATGGTGTCCTCCTGTGGGTCCTTCATGAGAGTGCCTTAGAATTTGTTCTGCTTCACTTCCGTATACGCATCTTCGAACGAGTTGGTCTGCACCGATTCTAAACAGATACGGATCCTCCCAATAGTAATGTTTGATATCAGTAAAGAACTTCTTCTTTTGCTGATAAGTCATTTCTTTGAGAAGGATTCCGCTTGCTAAGTAATTCGCAAAATCAGCGAACCAAGGATGTTCATCGATTGAGGATTGAATGTGCATAAGGAATTCATGAGGAAAATTGTCGTTTATTTTGGCTTCCTCAGTTTGTGAAGGACTTGAATCCTCAAGACGCGAGAGATTATCAGCCGCTAGATTTTCCGCTCCTTTCTTATCACGAATTTCAATATCAAATTCTTGAAGCAGAAGAATCCAACGAATCAATCTCGGCTTTGCATCTTGTTTGTTGAACAAATAACGAAGGGCTGCATGATCGGTGTAAACAATTGTCTTTGAAAGGATGAGATACGAGCGGAATTTATCTGTTAGGACCTGGTATTTGAACGAAATACCTAGTGATTAGCGTGTTAAACCAACTCAAATAGTGCGGAATCCTATTTGATTGGCGATCCAATCAGTGAGAACACACGATGAATCAATCAAGAATTGAAATCAACGTCAGAAATCGATTAGCAATCGATCTGATGTGTTCTGTGAACTTGGAGAACGATTTGAGAGGCTTCTGGACGGCTAGGGTACGTCTGGAATCGTAATGGGATGAATGCTTACGTTTTTCCACGAATTGGGTCTATTTATAGGTTAGTATTGTTCAATCGTGCGACTGGGCCATAAGTATGGTTCAGTCGTGCGATTGAACCATGCGGTTGATTCATCCGCACGACTGAGTGTTCATTCGTGCGATTGAGTCAATCTTATGTGTCAATCATACGACTGATCCAGTCTCCTGGTTCAGTCGTGCGATTGAGTCAATCGTATGAAGTTATTCATGCGTGTGGTCCATTCGCATGGGCCATTCGCATGGGCCATTCGCATGAGAACTTCATTAAGTTAAGTTTGAATGTTTTAATTAATATAACATAATGTGCAATCATTCAAACAATCATAAACCCAATCAATTCAATCACGACTCATTAATGAAATATTAAACATCACAAGTAACAACCAATTCATATCATTTCATTAATCGATACTATTACATCATAATCAGACAGACAAGATTTATTACATTACAACTCATGATCTAGGGACATACATGCATCAACAAACTCCCCTTTGGACCTAGATCTATCTAATCTCTTGTCTTCTGCATCACCTCCTTATACTTCTTGTACTTCTCCTCTTTAGTGACTCCTGCGTGAATCTCAAACGCAAAGCAAAGTCGTATAACGTTTTGGAACTGGAGGGCTTGTACAATGTCCTGTGTGTCATAGAACAGTGGCCACTTGTATAATGTATAGACATCATTAGCAGACAAGTTGGTTAGCCACATCGGGTCGAATACCCTGATAGTATCCATTTGGCCCTCTTTATTCAGAACTATGACAGCTTCAGCAGTTCTCCAATCATAGTACCACCATTTGAAGTGTGGAGTGAAGTCTTGTGGCATTTCCCTGAGAGGGATTCTCGACATAGTGCGCGGAGGACTCCACTTCAACACAATCTTGGGTTTGCCAGTAATGGCATCAACCTCAGACCTTCTTATGTACCTCGTAGGCTGTTGTGGTCTGAAGTTAACCCATCTGGTGTGGTACTCCTTCTTCAGGGCAGCCTCGAACCAGCCTGACATCTTTCTTGGGTCAGCATACAGCAGCTTTAGCTTAGCCAGCTGGTTGAGCTCAAAACCAGGTAGAGTCTTCAGATCATGTGGGAACCTGAAGTACTCTATTCCCTGCTCCCTCTTAACTGCATACGCGTTAAGGTCATCAAAATAAGCCCACGCAATAATCCTGCCTGACACCTTATGGTGTTTCTTGACTCTGTAGAGCTTGGTGTAGGCATCTTTCTTTGGTGCAGCACGCTGGGCTCTTACTTCTTCAAAACAGGCAGCCCACTCAGCCTTGCGAATGTCTACGTCATCATTGGAGGCTTGGGCTGTTCCTTCAGTCTTTTCGGTTTCCTGCTCCATCTTGTCTAGTACCTCAAACGTATCACTGACTAGGGATTCACCCAGATTGGGGACCACATTACCCTCGGTGTCAGCATACTGAGGGTACTCTTCTGCAGTAATATCTTCAACCTCAACTTCATCAACGTCGTTTAGTTCTTCATCACTGGTTGAATCAACTGTTGGAGCGTCCTTGACAATTTCATCAGGGTTGAGTCTGAACATCTCTGCCAGTTGCTCATCAGATAGGTCATGAATTATTTCCCCTTCTTCAGGGGTATAACTCACAGACCTTCTTACAATCCCTTGCAGATCAAGAATCATGGTTAATTGAGTCTTGACCATTTGAAGGGGAGCAAAGTCAAACTCATCCCTTTGAAAGTTTGGATCTGTTTGATATAAACATTCAACACATAAACCATTAGTAAGTAATCAAACAGAATTATATCAACTTAATATATAAACATTCAACACACTTGTTTTCATTACATGATTCAAATACAAAATAAATAAATACATAAGACATCTAATCTGTACTTTTGTCTTGAATCATGGGCGTGTTGCTCGGAGGAGCAGAAGTGGTGGATGACTGGTCTTGTCGATGCTTAGATCTTCGTTCTTGACCTGAAGCAGAGGCCGATACAGCCGCATCCCCTCCTTCTGCTTCGTCATCATCATCTCTACCTTCTGTCCTGTCTTCCTCAGTCTCTTCATCATCATCATCATCTTCCTCATCATCATCATCATCTTCATCATCACCATCTCCATCATCCCCGTCACCCTCCTTTAGCTTCAAGGGCTCATCCTTCGACCCCTTTAACCTCAGCATAATCGTCTTGTTGGTCGTCTCCAACTCCTCTATACGTTTGACGGACTGGGCCTGCTGGTCCTGGAGTTGGGACACCTCGACTCTCTGAGCATCGATTAGCTGGTTCTGCTGGTCTATCACCCGAGCCTGCTCTGCCATCTGCTGAGACTGGGCAGCAGTCAGGTCGGTCAGCTGGCGGATCTGCGCCGCCTTCTCCTCATCTGCAGCGAGCAGGCGCATCACCATACGGTTAAGCGCTGAGAGCTGCTCCTCTACCCCGATGTGAGGTAGAGTAGATCCATAAGCATGTGAAGGCTGGGCTGAAGGTCCAGCATGATGTGAGGTGGTGGTGGTAGTGGCAGTGGTGAATATGGGTCGGTAGGCTGGTGCTGGTGATGTAGGTGTGAATGGTAAGGTGGTGGATGGGAAGGATACAGTGGTGGTAGGTAAGGTGGTGGCTGTGGTAGTGGGAGTAGTGGATGTGGTGGGTATGGTGATGGATGGTATGTCAGAGGTGGTGGTAGTGGTGGCTGTGGTGGTGAAAGTAGTGGCAGCAGTGGTAACGAAGGTCAGGCGACGCTTCTTCTTCTTCAATCCATTGGGTTGATCCATCCGCTTCCTCCTAGTCCCGGTGGAAGTGGATGCTCCCCCTGCAGCTCTGCCCACTGAACCCGGAACATAGTTCGGGTCAGTCTCTCTCTCTGAGTCTCGAGGGTGTTCACCAACCACCCTTAGCTCGTGTTCTGTGGGAACAACCTTGCTTCCCACAATCCTTGTGAGGGGCTCCTCATCAGACTCCTCCTCCTTCTGATCACCAACAACAAACTCCTGATGAAAACCGGCCGTCTCAACAACCTCTCCGGCAGGGTCAGACCCCGGGGGAATAACATCTGAATCAGTGCCTCTAGGTGGAGCAGGCATATCATCCCCGGCGTCGCCGCTATCATCATCATCAGAATCCATATCTGGTAGAAGTAACCTCTAATCGTCGGAGTCGCTGTCATCATGACGCCATTTGCGTCTACCAGGTGCCACATACTGCTCGTTGGCCAGGTGGCCAATCAGTCTCTTCACTTGGGGCTTTACTTGCTTCCCCCTGTACACTCTCATCCTGCCCAGAGTGGTTTCATCCATAATCTCCAAAGCCACAGCGTCATGACTCTCCTTGGGCAACTGTGGCAGCTTCTCGTTGAAGACGAGCTGTAAGAATCTGGGGTACATACAAAACCCCTCTTTACCCTTGGCCTCCAAGTTCTCCACCAAATAGGAGAATATCATGCTGGAGAAACTGAAGGGGTGGTTCAGAACCAGTGCCACGTAGGCATTTTGAATCTGGTCTGAGAGGTCGTCAAACCCACCCCTCCTCGATGCCACACACTTGAGGATCACGTGTGCTAAGTACTTATACTGGGGGCTCAGGTTGCTCTTGTTGAGCACACCTGAGTTGATGTCCCCAGCGTACTTTATCCTCAAGAAGCATCCTCTCACTGTCAACGGATGTAGTCTAGTTGGATGATCAGTGTCGTCCCCAAACTCTAAGACCCTCTGAAAGTCGGCAGCAGAGATCTCAATATCATGCCCTAATATGGAGCTCCTAATGCAGTACGGCTCACGGGAGCGGTCCACCGAGGCATTCTCCCAGAAAGCCCGATGGAGTGATCTATATGGCGTGCAAGGCGTAGAGATAGCCTTATGAATTCGGGACCGTCTCAGAAAGGCTATAATGTCCGTAAACTCGGCCCCGTTCCTGGGGGTGTGATCCAAATGAGCACAGATGTTGTGCTTTGGATTTATGGACCACCTTTCTGCCATTTTCCTGAAACACACCAGACATAGAACGATTAGCACATAAGACATGAAAAATTCTGTTCTAAGTGTAAAGTTGAAAATCATTCTGATTCATTCGTGCGAATGAATTATGCGACTGAAGTCAGTCGTCTGGTCTTTCATACGACTGGACTCATTCTGGTCACTGTGACATGCGATTGGGTTCAGTCTACCGACTGAGTCTGCGAATGGTTCAGTCGGCCGACTGAGCTCAATCATATGGTTCATTCGGCCGAATGACCTAATCGCAATATTCAATCGTGCGATTGAAGTTCATCCGGACGACCAGTTGCCTGTCTCAGTTGTTCAGTCGCCGATCATTCGAAACTTCAACAACTAAGTCTTTTAACCCAATTAACCGGTTCATTAGACTCGCATTCTTGTTACTAATAACCTATTTGACTTAATTTTAACGTTTTGCTTAGTTTCAATAGGTTATTAGGGCTTTCTTGTCTCGGTTCAAGTTTCACAGTCTAATAATCCAAATTAGGGTTCCAATCTTTCTGTTTTTGATGAAATAAGACTTCAAACTACCTGTATGATGAATGGCGAATGTCAGTGAATCACAATTAACGGTAAAACTAGGGCAAATAAAATTTTGGCAGCGTAACGGTAAGGAGTGCGATTTAGGGGCGATTTGGGAGTGATGAATGATATGCGATCGACAGAGCCCTTTAAATACTGAAGCTGGCTCAGTCGGCCGACTGGCCTCAGTCGCCCCGTTCATTCGGGCGACTCAAGCTCAATCGTACGATTGGCCCAAACAGTCGCATGCAACTGACCGACTGAGATTCAGTCGGTCGACTGGCTCAGTCGTGCCTTTCATTCGCATGTTCAGTTGACCGAATGAGTTTCAATCGGTCGACTGACTCATTCGCCCTCTTCCAATCGGTCGAATGGCCTATTCTGGTGAGCCATTCGTGCGAGTGGATGCCATTCGCATGGTTGGTCCATTCTCATGTCCAATCGTGCGAATGGGTCACACTTAGCTAATTTTTCTGCCATTTTTACCAATTTACTATTAAACTCTTTTAAATTAATTTAAATTAACGTTATGAGCCTTTGATCATCTCAGACATGATCCTTTTATCTTGAAAACACTTTGATCACCTCAGACGTGATCTTTTTTTAAACACTTTAGTCACCTCAGACGTGACCCTTTAAAAAAACACTTTGTCACCTCAGACGTGACTATTTTAAACTTTCAAAGCCCATATGATCATCTCAGACATGACCCTTTTAGTGAGTTGATTCCTTCTGATTTTCCTGATGTAGCCCGACACACAACTAAAATTAAAATTAAAAACACCTAACTAATTTAAGAACTTAAACAAATTACATAAACAGACATATTTTTGGATTTTTGTGAGAGATAAATCCAGAGATTGATATCTACGGGATTTGGTTCGGGAGTAGATAGCTTCAACTTAGATTGATCATATCTGACCAATTCAATTTTAGAATCATACAGGCAAGTCAAATCATTTGGGACTAGTTATTAAACCTTTTGATGCTCAAATTCTCGGTGTTCATCCAGAGTCGTTAGCAACTTAAGGAAATCATACTGAACCTCTTAGATTTTCACATTGATTTGAACCTTTGAGCATGTAGCCACAATGATTGTCAGTATGTTTGTCCACTTAAATCCATACACAGACTTTTGACACAGACTGGTGACTTATTTAGGTTTAATTATTTCAACTAACATTTTGGATCCCACACTTATATGGTAATCAACATTCCTTAGGAGCTTTTGAGCGGTCTACGGGTATTATTACAAGAAGAGACTATTCTTAGAGCTTTCAAAGAGAAGCCTGTCCTCAGGTCAGTGCCATCGCACAGCAGAGAGGCGGCAAACAACAATGAATTCTAGAATATCTAGGTTATGCTTATCCTCAGGTCAGTGCCATCGCACAGCAGAGAGGCACACAACCTATCTCCTTGTTAGAGCAGCTTATTTATTTTGCACAAAATGCACCAACAACATAAGTCATTAGCTTTATTGCATTTGTCTTTCATTTTTTCTTTGCTCTAATTATGGTCATCCGCACACATTTGTGGCGTTTAATTGCTCATTACCCCTTATTGGAATATATTTGATTGTGTTAACCAGTGATAAGATGGAAGCCCACAGTCAGTTGAACACTTAGTTTGATCTTGAGATCACCAATCAGGTCTAATTGTCTATTGTGTTGAATCTACCAACATATCATTTATGGTCTAGCAGCCTCTAAGTCTACTTTCTTTGTGTCACCTTAGGAGTTGCCAGTTTTCTATCATCTTTCCTTTTTATATTGCTCAGACTACACAGACTTATACTTTGAACTTTTGCATCTTTCCAAAACTTAAATTTTTAAAGTCCCTCTTGATATGTTCCTGTGTACTATCATTTCCAAAGGTATTGAATCGGTATCACAGACACAATCTACCTTATTTCAGCTAGTTACTCCTTCTCCCTCATTTTTTTTTTTTAATGTTAACTTGCTGACATATTCTCCCCCTAAAATACTAAAATCATTTCTGGTTT
This sequence comes from Flaveria ramosissima, assembly GCA_025215565.1. Lineage (NCBI taxonomy): Eukaryota > Viridiplantae > Streptophyta > Magnoliopsida > Asterales > Asteraceae > Flaveria > Flaveria ramosissima. Next base: position 37,620,214 of record CM046030.1, read on the forward strand.
AATTATTTTAGGATTTTCATAAACAGCAAAATAACATGAGTTTAAATAAAATAAAATAAAATAGACAAATAAAATAAAATAAAATAAACTTTAACTAAACTACATCGGACTACACATTATCATCATCAGGAATTACTTCACTTTTCTTTTTAACGCCGTTGACCTCTAACAAATATTGAAAACGTGGTTTATCAAAGGCTTTAGTATAGAGGTCAGCGCGTTGAAAATCAGTATTAATTTTAACCACATCAATTAAGCTCTTTTCAAAGCAATCTCTTATGAAATGGTATTTAATACCGATGTGTTTGGTCTTAGGATGTTGAACCGATTTTTAGTTACTGCAATTGCAGCAGAGTTATCAACAAAAATAGGAGTAGATGAGAATTTAAACCGTAATCCCGCATTTGCTGTTGAATCCAGATGATTTGAGAACAGCAACTTGCAGCAGCAACATATTCGGCTTCACAGGTTGACAATGCAACCGATGTCTGCTTCTTACACTGCCAGGTAACTAATCTTCTCCCAAAGAATTGACACCCTGCTGATGTAGACTTGTAGTTCATCTTGCAGCCCCGTAATCCGAGTCACTATACGCGGTAAGCTCAAAGTCATCATCATGAGGATACCACAATCCAAGTGTGGGTGTACCCTTCAGATAACGAAAAATCCTCTTGACCCCGATCAGATGGTTGACCTTTGGTTTAGCCTGATATCTAGAACATAGACATGTAGCATACATAATATCAGGTCTTGAGGCAGTGAGATACATGAGGGATCCAATCATTCCTCGGTACATAGTGGCATCTACTAGATCTCCATTCTCATCAGGTGCTATATCATGATTCGTAGCAAGTGGAGTCCCAGCAGCAGAAGCATTCTCCATGTCAAAGCGACTGAGAATGTCTCCTACATACTTGGTCTGATGTAGAAAGATTCCATTAGGTGTTTGATCCACCTGTAACCCGAGAAAGAACTTCATCTCCCCCATAGCACTCATCTCAAACTCTTTCTTCATCACTGCTTCAAACTCTTTACATAACTCTTCGTTCTTTGACCCGAAGATTATGTCATCAACATATATCTGTACAAGCAGTAGGTCACCATCCTTTTCTTTAATAAACAGTGTACAGTCAATGACTCCCCTGCGAAAGCCGTGTTTCACAAGATGAGTCGAGAGTTTCTCATACCACGCTCGAGGAGCTTGATGAAGCCCATATAAAGCTTTGTCGAGCTTGTAAACTCTATCCCGATGATAAGGATCCTCAAATCCCTCGGGTTGACTTACATAGACTGCTTCCCTGATTTCCCCATGAAGGAATGCACTCTTCACATCTAATTGGTAGACTTTAATCTTCATGTACGATGCATAGGCAAGGAAGATACGAATGGCTTCCATCCTTGCCACGGGTGCAAACACCTCATTATAGTCAATCCCCTCGACTTGGCGAAAACCTTGAACCACCAGTCGAGCTTTGTTCCTGATAATGACTCCTTGGTCATCCTTCTTGCATTTTAGTACCCATTTGGTGCCAATGACTTTACCACCTTTAGGTCTATCAACCAGAGTCCATACACCTAACTTCTTAAACTGCAGAAGTTCTTCTTGCATGGCACTCACCCACGCCTCATCATTTAGTGCCTCACTGACATATTTTGGCTCAACCTGCGAGACAAAACATCGATAAGCACCATCATGAATGTAACCTTTCTCCATAACCGAGGCGTAATCAGCTGAGTATAGCTGATTTCGGGTTTGTACTCCTGATCTGACATCCCCAATAACATTGTCAAGGGGATGATAGACGTTTAGTCGTGATCCTGGAGTAGTAGGAACAGCCACCTCAGAACCGAGATTATGAACATTTTGTTCTGCATCTGAGGTAGTTGGAGTTTGAGGTTCCGAAGTCGAAGGAACATCACTCGTAGATGCTTGTGGACTTTCAGGAATTGGAACCTGTTCCTCCTGACTGTTCTGTCATCTGCTTCAGTTTCATCTTCAGAAGAGGAGTCACTGTCATCGACTACTCCCCCTGACTGAGTAGATGATTCTCCCTGTGTGCTAGATGGTGTATTTAGAATATCATACATCATCCTAGTAGCTAACTCATCATCCGAGGGAGAGAGAGGTATGTTGAAGGACTTGAAGAATCCATCATAATCGAAGAAGTATGCAGGTCCTTTGCCTGTAGGTGGTGTGGTATATCTCTGAACGTCGACATTACACCACACTTCTACAAGACCCGTTGAGTTATTGTAAACTCGCTTGTTCGGTATGTTGTATCCTAGAAAAATTCCTTCATCTGCCTTCTCGCTGAATTTTCCTTCTTGTGTCTTCTTCAGAAGTGTACACGGCGCGCCAAAAGGTTCAAGATACTCCAAATTCGGTTTGCGTCTTTGTAGTAGCTCATAACATGTCTTTCCGTGGCGCTTGACTATTAGGACTCGATTCAGTGTATAACATGCATTTGCTACTGCCTTATTCCAGAATTGGATAGGCAGTTTCGAGTCAGCCAGCATAGTCTGTGCAGTCTCTATCAAGCTTCGGTTCTTTCTCTCAGCAACACCATTCATCTGAGGCGTGTAGGCAAAAGTGAATTGATGAACAATTCCCTTTTCCTTGCAGTATGCCTCCATCCATTGATTCTTGAATTCTGTCCCGTTGTTTGAGCGTACTTGTCTAACTTTTAGCTTGTAGAGAGATTCCAGAGTGGTTACTAATTCCTTGAATGACTCAAATGTTTCTGATTTGGATTTCAGAAACATTACCCAAGTGAACCTTGAGTAGTCATCAGTGACCACGAAACAGTACAAATCGCCTGCAATGCTCCTTGTACTGACTGGACCAAACAGATCCATGTGAAGAAGTTCAAGAGGAAGTTCTATTGAATGAACTTTCTTTCCTTATGAGACTTCTTTGTCTGTTTGCCTTTCTTGCAGCTACACAAAAGTCAGGAAGTTGGAAGTTCTTGACATTGACTCCTCTCACTAAATCCTTCTGAATCAAATGATTCATCTTCCTTTGACTAATGTGTCCCATTCTCTTATGCCAGGAGATTGAGTCCTTCTCAGTAGCTTTAGATAGAAAGCACTGAACCTCATGATCCGTTGTAGCAGCTGTTGACAGATCCAAGACATAAAGGTCTTTATATCTTGAAGCAGTCATCAGAACTTGGTCCTCTGGAATCATGTATTCTTTCTTCAGCACGTAACACTTCTTGTTGTCGAAGATGACTTTAAATCCTTTATCGCAGATTTGGGAAACATAAAGTAAGTTATTCTGAAGTTGTTGAACGTAGTTCACCTTATCAAACTTAACTTTCTGATTTCCCACTTCTCCCTGTGCTGTGATGTATCCTCCCTTGTTTCCTGCAAAGGAAACATGCCCTCCTTTTATTTGTTTGACGTTTGATAAAAGGGCTCTATTTCCTGTCATGTGCCTGGATGCTCCGCTGTCTATAATCCACGTGTTAGTCTCAGCGCTGTATCGAACACCCTGCACATACAAAGTAAATGTATTAGTTTAGGTTAGGAACCCAAGCCTTTACTGTCTTGGGTTTCCCAGAGGCATCACACATCATAAACTCTACCCATTGACCCTTAGAGGGTGAGGGTAGCTCAGATTCCTTCTTGTCATCAGTATCAGACACGCAGGATGACTTCTCTTTCCATAAGCCAGATTTGTGCAATGACTGTTTATGATAAACAGTCGTCTGGCTTACAGGTTGGACTTTAGGTTCACTAGATCTTCTAGGTGGAGTTAGAGAACTCCTCTTAGAAGACCTAGGTCTAGAGTCCTGAAGATCAATCTTCTTCCTAGGTGTCTGATAGAAAGGACAATAGGAAGCAATGTGTCCACATTCTCCACAGTTGTAGCATGATCTGCTATCAACTTTATGAGTAGACTTTCTTTGTGGAGAAATGCGTGACACTCTAGTAACATCAATCACTTTAGGTTTTGACTCTTGTATGTTTGATGTTTTCTCTGGTTTAACAAAATTAACTGTTTTAACCTGTTTAACATGTTCCACTTTTTGGTTAACTGGTTTTTGACTTGAAGCATGTGAAAAATTAACGTTTGAAGTCCTTTTAGGTTCTGATTTGACTCTGTTTGACCCTGACTTTAAGTTAACTTTTTCAAATTCATTTTCCAATTAACACAAGGCAATTTACCCTTTGCCTTTGAACTGGCCTCCTTTTGTTTCTGTCCAGATTCAGTAGATGAACATGATGTGTCTGGATCAGTAACAAGAGGAGTAGTCTCCACATGATCCTTGATGGGGTTGTTGTTTACTGGTTTAGACTTGGTGTTCATCAAGGTCTCAGGTGGAGGTGGAACCACTTTGTAGCCTAATCCCTCCCCGTTATTCCTTTCTCTCACTAAGTGTTGAACTATGTGTGAAGAACTAGTCCAACTGTGCAGTTTCTGTTTTAATGAATTAACTTCTACTTCTAGAACTGCCTTTTGCTTCTTAGTGTCCTCTAGGGAGTTTAGATAGTACCTAATGTCATTTGCTTGGTTAAAGGCAACTACTTCGGTTTCCCTAAGCTGTTTAGTCAATAGGTCTATCTTTTCTTTATAACTATGCTCATTTTGTTTTAGAACTCTATTAGCCTCAGTGCACAGTTGTAAATCTTTTACTAAGTTATCATTGTGATCTAATAACCTAGCAAATTTTTCATCAATGCTATTCCTAAACATATCACAATCAGAACAAGCATGATTATTAAATATTTGGTCAGTTGTACTTACCTGTGTTGGTTCAGAAGAGTTAGCCATCAACGCAGTATCAGACGTCTCTGGTTCTGGTGATTCTGACTTTTCTGTCTCTGACGTGGAAGTCTCCTCCTTTGGCTTGTAACTGACCTCAACTGCAGTTGTTTCTTCACTATATGACATCGCTATCTCAACTGCTAGATCACCTTCACTCGCAGAATCATCATCAATATCTTCAACACTGGCAATGTTAGATTCTCCTGGTGAGACAAACCTAAAACTCCAATCCTGTCCTTCATCATCATGAGCAGTCAAGGCTTTTGGGTCCTTGTTTGATGAAGTAGAACTGGAAGCTTGCTTGTCTTGGCGAGTAAAGGATGAGAACGGGTTCCCATTACCCGTCTTCTTTGGCTTGACACATTTCTCTTGAAGTGCCCCTTCTCTCCACAGTTGAAGCAGGTCACTTTGCTCTTGTCAAAGCCAAATGTGGTATCCTTAGTAGCTATCAAGTTCTGTCCTGTCTTCTTAACAAACTTCTTCGCCCTTCGGACAGCGGTAGCTAAGGCCCACATTATATCCATCCTCTCAAGCTCCATTTCATCCACCTGCTCGTAGTCCTCATCTGCCAGATGGCAGTTTCCAATCTTCCCAGCAACAAGTCCATCATATGAATGAACCACTGCTGCTAAAAGATCCATATGCTCTCGAGCTACTTCTACGGTCACATTACCGAGGTTCTCGGTCTTCAATTTGGTAGCACTTGCTTCTGATCCAATATAATGGGTACATGACGACCCTGACGTGTCTGATCCAGAAGGAGAAGCATGTGAAGGACCTGACGAGCTAGACACAAATGCTATCTGGAGAGGTGCTCCAGAGGTCTTAGCTTGAGGCGTGGCGTTGTATAAAGCTGGATTTTGTGTATACGAAGACTTCTGTGCTCTATACTTCATCCTTAGTGCTTCTTCACGCAACTTGAGAATGAAGTCATTTATATCCAGCTTTATCAGCATTTCATTCTGTCTAAGGTTAGACACAAATGATGCCCACTTATCAGGCAATCCGTCTGCGAAGTTGCTTACTTTCTCTTCCATAGTCGTTTCCACTCCATGTGTATGCAATTCGCTCATCAAGTGGTAGAATCTGTCTATGACTTCGTCTAAACTCTCATTACCAATCGATGAGAAGTTATCGAATTCCTTCTTTAACTCCTTTGCCTTGATTGCCTTCAATGACGCATTCCCATCATATCTCTTCTCTAGCTCATCCCACAGTTTCTTGGACTGCTTGTTCTCTGAAAACTGGTGGAATATGTCTTTGGGGATAGACTGAGTGATCAATGCATAAACCCTTTTCTCTGCATTGTACTTTACTTTCTGTGCGTCTGTCATCCCACTTAACGTTAATTTAACTCCATCAGCTCCCACCGGTGTACTGTAACCGACCTCAATAGCTTCCCACAGATTAGGATCTACTCCATTGAGGTAGATCTCAAAACGTTGTTTCCAGTGGGGAAACTCATCTAAAGTCAAGAGCTTTGGTGGTTTATTGTGATTACCCACCTCACTCTCAAGCAACAGCAGGTTCTGAATCCTCGAGTCCTTCCCAGCAGTAAAGGCTGACATCTGATCTTCCATGGCTAATAAACTTAGAATCTAATCAAACAAACTTTCTCTGATGCGACTGAAGGATGCGAATGGTCTAATCGTGCGTATGAACTCTGCGATTGGTTCAACCGTGCGACTGAACAGGGCGAATGGTTCAGTCGTGCGAATGAATCTGGTGCGTATGAGTTATGCGAACGAACGGTTCAGTCGGCTGAATGAGGGTGCGACTAGGTCCAATCGTGCGAATGAGCAATACGAATGGAGTCCAGTCGTGCGAATGGGTCACTCGTGCGACTGAAGCTGCTGTTTTGCGAAAATTTCTAGGTTTGACGGGTTTCAGCCGTAAAAATTCGAAATTTCACAAGTCCTAATCGCCTAAGTCCGTAGAAACTGAACTTCGATGAGCAGGGAACGTCCAAGATCACTTTTGATGCCAAAGATTGCGTTTTTCGTGCAAAAACACAAACTTTTATGCAATCTTGATTGAATCAACACGTAATCAAGAGCCAAAGCTCTGATACCACTTGTTAGGACCTGGTATTTGAACGAAATACCTAGTGATTAGCGTGTTAAACCAACTTAAATAGTGCGGAATCCTATTTGATTGGCGATCCAATCAGTGAGAACACACGATGAATCAATCAAGAATTGAAATCAACGTCAGAAATCGATTAGCAATCGATCTGATGTGTTCTGTGAACTTGGAGAACGATTTGGGAGGCTTCTGGACGGCTAGGGTACGTCTGGAATCGTAATGGGATGAATGCTTACGTTTTTCAACGAATTGGGTCTATTTATAGGTTAGTATTGTTCAATCATGCGACTGGGCCATAAGTATGGTTCAGTCGTGCGATTGAACCATGCGGTTGATTCATCCGCACGACTGAGTGTTCATTCGTGCGATTGAGTCAATCTTATGTGTCAATCATACGACTGATCCAGTCTCCTGGTTCAGTCGTGCGATTGAGTCAATCATATGAAGTTATTCATGCGTGTGGTCCATTCGCATGGGCCATTCGCATGAGAACTTCATTAAGTTAAGTTTGAATGTTCTAATTAATATAACATAATGTGCAATCATTCAAACAATCATAAACCCAATCAATTTAATCACGACTCATTAATGAAATATTAAACATCACAAGTAACAACCAATTCATATCATTTCATTAATCGATACTATTACATCATAATCAGACAGACAAGATTTATTACATTACAACTCATGATCTAGGGACATACATGCATCAACATTATCTAATGCGAAAACTACCGCAAGAAGTTCTTTTTCGGTGGTAGTGTAGTTTTCTTGTGTGTCGTTTAGGGTTTTGCTCGCATAATGAAATGGGTGAAATTGCTTGTCTTTCCTTTGTCCTAAGACAGCTCCTACCGCGAAATCGATTGCATCGCACATGAGTTCAAATGGTAGCGTCCAATTTGGGGAAACCATGATTGGAGCAGTTACCAATCTCTCCTTAAGCAATTTGAATGCACTAATGCATTCACCAATTTCTCCAGAAGTTGAGTCATTGGTCGAGCGATTTTTGAAAAATCTCTAATGAAACGATGGTAGAATCTTGCATGTCCTAGGAAACTTCTGATGTCTTTCATGGTTGTGGGATGCTGAAGTTTAGAAATAGTGTCGACTTTGGCTTGATCGACTTCAAGCCCCGCTCGAGAGATTTTGTGTCCTAACACTATTCCCTCCGTAACCATGAAGTGACACTTTTCCAAATTTAAAAGAAGGTTGGAGTCTTCACATCTAACCAGCATCTTTTCCAGGTTTTCAAGACATTGCTCAAATGAGTTTCCAAAGATGGAGAAATCATCCATGAAAACTTCCATTGAGTGTTCAATCATGTCATGAAAAATTGCTACCATGCATCTTTGAAATGTAGCAGGAGCATTACACAAGCCAAAGGGCATTCGCCGATAAGCAAATGTGCCATATGGACAGGTGAATGTTGTCTTTTCTTGATCTTCGGGAGCAATAGGAATTTGAAAATAACCTGAGAAACCATCCAGGAAACAATAGAACATTTTTCCAGACAATCTCTCAAGCATTTGGTCGATGAAAGGAAGAGGGAAGTGATCTTTCCTTGTGGCGTCATTGAGTTTGCGATAGTCTATGCAAACTCTCCATCCTGTAACCGTACGAGTGGGAATAAGCTCATTCTTCTCGTTAGTTACAACAGTCATTCCTCCTTTCTTTGGAACAACTTGGACGGGACTGACCCAAGGCGAATCAGAAATAGGGTAAATCAAACCGGCATCTAGCAGTTTGATTACTTCTTTCTTTACCACCTCTTGCATGCTCGGGTTCAAACGTCTTTGAGGTTGAATGACGGATTTGAAGTTCTCTTCCATCAATATTTTATGAGTGCAAAAGGATGGATTGATTCCCTTGATGTCCATGATTTTCCATGCAATTGCTCGTTTGTGTGCCTTAAGCACATTGAACAACTTGTTCTTCTCATCAATTGATAAGGCGGATGAGATTATGACAGGAAGTTGAGATGTGTTTTCAAGAAAAGAGTATTCGAGATGAGATGGAAGCTCTTTGAGCTCTAATACTGGAGGGTCTTCGATAGAAGGTTTGGCTTTTGGTTCTAAGTCTTGCTCAATGATCTCAAATGCTTCTTGATGAAGTGATATTTCGTCAACTTCGAGTTCTGGAATGGTTTGGTTTTCACAGATGGGTTCGGTGATTGTGACTTCTATTAATTGAGTATTGCAAGCTTCATTTTGAAGGGCTTCCTTCAAATGACGGCTTATGATCGAATCGCAAGCATCAACGTAATAGAGTGAGTCATCATGATGTTGAGGGTGTTTCATGGATTGGCCTATATCGAATGTTACTTCCTCCTCGTCTACTCTAAGCGTGAGTTTGCCTGTACAAACATCAATGAGGGCTCGAGCACTCGCTAAGAAAGGTCGACCTAGGATAAGAGGAACATTTTTGTCCTCATCCATGTCTAGGATCACAAAATCAACGGGAAATACAAATTTGTCAATTTTAACTAAGAGATTTTCAACGATGCCCCTTGGATATTTGACAGAACGGTCAGCTAACTGGATGCTCATACGGGTAGGTCTAGGCTCACCTAAGTTTAATTTTTCAAAAACTGCATAAGGCATAAGGTTAATGCTTACACCTAAATCAGCTATTGCATTAGTGACAGAAAGATTTCCTATTAGGCAAGGTATGGTGAAACTTCCTGGATCAGTCATCTTTTGAGGTAGTTTGTTTTGAAGAACTTCAGAGCATTCCTCATTCAAAACTACGTGTGATAACTCTTCCAGCTTCTTTTTGTTTGACAAGACACCTTTTAGAAACTTAGCGTAGTTTGGCATTTGTGCTAAGGCCTTCACCAAGGGCAGATTGATGTGGAGTTGCTTGAACAACCCAAGGAATTTGCCATATTGTGCCTCCATTCTTTGTTGTCTCAAACGACCTGGATATGGAGGTGGTGGAACATAAGGTGGTGGTGGAACGTATTTCTTTGCTGGTTCTTCAATAACAACGGGTTGCTTTTGCTTATCACTCGCATTACTTGGAGTTTCAGTTTCTACTTATTCAAGGATGGGTTGTAATGCGGGTGCATCACCTTGAGTGGTTTTGCCACTCCTGGTGGTGATGGCTTTGACTTAAGCATTAGGATTTGTCACAGTGTTGCTGGGCAAAGCGCCTTGAGGTCTTTCAGAGAGTTGTTGTGCTATTTGACCTACTTGGTGCTCTATGGTCTGTAATGATGCTTTGTTGCTTTTGATGTCAGCTTCGTTTCTTTGGAACCTCTCCTCATTTCTTCGATCAGATTTCCGGATGTACTCATCTGTGGCTTGTGTGGTTAACAATAATTGCTGTAATAAGTCTTCCATTGATGATGTTCCACGGTCTTGGTTACTACTGCTTGGACCTTGGTATGGTGGTTTCTGTTTTTGGTAAGGTGGCCTTCGGTTGAATCCAGATGATTGTTGGTTACTGCCAACATCTCTGTAATTCGAGTTGTTTCTCCAATTTGAATTGTATGAGTTGTTTGGGCCTCCTACGTAGTCAACATCTTCAACCATCATAACGCCTTGTGGGCACTCGTTGGTCTTGTGTGAATTTCCACATGTGTTGCATTGTGTTGGAGTTTTTTTTAGCTCGCTTTGCAATTGTTCAAATTTGTTAGTTAGAGCTTCTAATTGGGCTGCAATTCGGGTTTTAGAGTCTACTTGATGAATACCTTTAGAACTGGGTTTGGTTCTTAAAGGATTGTAAGCAAAGCTCTTCTTAGCTGCTCTTTCTAAGGCTTGATATGCTTCTGTTGGCGTGACACTTCCAAAATCTCCTCCCGCACTTTGGTCTACCGCTTGCTTGTGAGCTCCGCTAATCGCATCGTAAAAGGTTTGACACTGCAGCCACAGATCAAGTCCGTGATGTGGGCATCTCCGAAGGAGACTTTTATATCTCTCCCATGCTGCGTGTAATGATTCATCGTCGTCTTGACGGAAACTTGTGATGCTGCTTCTTAGTTTGGCAGTACGGTCGGGTGGAAAGTATTTCAAAAGGAATTGTTCAGCCATTCCCGCCCATGTGGTGATAGAACCAGGCGGAAGTGAATCAAGCCAATCGATGGCTCGGCCTCGAAGTGAAAATGGAAAAAGTCTTAGTCGAATGGCGTCGTCTGAACAATTATTGATTTTGAAGGTCGCACAGATACGAAGGAATCGTGAGATGTGAGCATTAGGATCTTCATCTTGTAACCCATGGAACTGAACAGAGTTTTCTACAAGTTGGATAATACTAGACTTAATCTCGAAATTGTTGGCCGCTATTGCTGGTTGGACAACACTAGACTCATAACCATCTATTGACGGTGTGGCATAGTGTGTCATCTTCATTTCCTCGTCTTGGTTAGCCATGTCTTCTTCGGATGGTGTATCTTCCAAAATGTCTTCTTCAATGACTGGTGCTTCTTGTTGTGATCTTTTGCGCAATCTATGACGTAAAAGTCGTTCGGGTTCCGGAAGAGGCAAAACAAGTTCAGAACTAGACGAGTCGGACATACACTAACTTAAGGAAGCATAAAGTAACTAAGGCTTAAAATGAATCAGGCAAAAATAACTAAACTAACTAAGGCAAACTACCTAAAAATAAAAATGAAGTTAAACAAAAATATATTAACAGGTTATATGCAAGATAGTCAAAAATTTAGTTTGTCTTTCAAACTGCCGTGTGTCCCCGGCAACGGCGCCAAAAACTTGATTGGGTGCAGATAGTATATATATTTGATAAAGATTTATTGCACAGATTCAGTTTTAATTGGTTGTTACTAATACTAAACCACACACACAAAAGGCAGTGTACCTGTCGTGTGGTAATATAATGTTGGTAAAAACCGAGTATCAATCCGTGGACACACCTAGCCTACTCAACAAACTTCATGTTTGACTATCAGATTTGGTTTTTGTTAAAGAAAGTGCTATTTTGTATTGGAAAGATTTCTAGGGTTTAAAAGTAAACAATAATAAAAAGAAAGTAAACTAAGAATTGAAGCGTTTGAATTTAAAATCAGGGAATAAAAGTTATCATCCTAATAGACTCCACTTATGTAATTGTGATGAATTAGTGATGGGATTTAAAGATATTGATTAATATAATTATGTTAATGTTTATAAAGATGAGCCGGCGCGATTTCTCGTCTATCCTGCTGCCGTAGTGACTTGATCCTGTCAGGCTGAGTTTACTGCTCAGATCAAAGCCCTAGTGTTGTAGGTGAATCTTTTGTGTCCTATTTGACATACGATTTCAGAAAACATAATTTAATGTTAAAAAGAGAGTTGATCAGGTTCCTTCCTAACATACCATTAATTTTAGAAAACCGTAACAAATACTGAAGTTTCCGAACTAATAAAAGGGAACCCGCAAATGATCAGAAAGTTAAAGTGATATGATTTTTAATAACTATTTCTAGTTCATTAGCCATGGATTTATTATGAAGACCGGTTTCGCGAATGAAAGTTAATCATACGGTTTTCAACCTTGTATGACAATCACAATCACAAACCATAAAGTTATAACTTCTCGTTCAAATGTAGATGCTAACCATCAATAGTTTTCCCAAGACCACCATAACATTAACATAATATTTATCACACCATTAGTTCATCACAAATTACATAAGTTTCATCCGATTAGGATGATAAATAGAGTTTAGCTCATGATGAGCTTTAACATAACAACGGATAACAAAGAAGATAGATAAGTGATCATCGGTGAAATGGAACAATCAAACCGATAATCCACAATGGATGACGTTTAGGTGATTCAAAGCTTCTTCCAAGTGTTCTATGCACCTCCCGAGCCTCCGAATGATCTTGAAGTCTTGATTCCCGAGAGAATTCAGCAGAGTAACTCTCCCACCAAAGCTTTTCAAAAATGGTGAGCTTAGGCTTCTATTTATAGGCTTTCCGGAGTGTTTAAGCACGGCCCCGTGCTAGTACAATGCTTACGAAAGTTGGTCGGCTCGTACATGCAGGTTGTGTCGGGCACGGCCCCGTGCTAAATGGGGCACGACCCCGTGTTGGAGGTGGGGCACGGCCCCGTGCCTTATGGGGCACGGCCCCGTGTCTACTTTTAGGGGACAGTACTTTTGTCCTTGTCAGATGTCCAAGTACGGGGGTGTGTTAATTTAGCACGGGGGTCTGTTTCTAGCAAGGCATGGGGGCGTGTTAATGAGGCACGGCCCCATGCTTGGAGTCCAAAGCTCGGATCACTTCAATTTCTTGTTAAATATACTCCTTTTGTCCATCTTGCCCTTTTAAACACCTGAAAACACAATTTAACACTTTTAAGTACATTTTCATCATTTTAAGGAAGATATTAAGAAATAATTGATGTGCTTTTGACAGGATTTTTATGTATAATTTGGAGCACATCATTAAGTGTTGTGCATGCACATGCATGTCTTTGACCGAATTATGAGTGTGTATGTATACATTTTAATTGTTTCACTTGAGATTTAGCTTTGCAAGGGTGGCTAGTTAACATTCCCGGGACACCAAGTTTTAAAAAGGTAAAACTTAAATTAACTAAAAGTCACTAAAATCACATGAAATCATAAAATGGAACAAATAGCAAAAGATGATTCCAAATTCACTGATAGGGTTGGATTGTTTCTATTATTAGTACTCATAAGACGGGTAATGATGCAAGTAGATTAGGGTTAGAATAACGACCTAGAGGTCGGTTGTCACACAAATGATCTTATTGAGGATGTTGTAGATGATATGATTGAAGATGATGATGAAGAAAATGATGATGAAGCTACTGAAAGCTCATCAAATGATGATGATGATAATAATGATGATGATGATGGCAATGATGGTGCAACTGAAGCACATCAAGAAGAAATTGATGAAAGGAATAATGATGATATTGTCAATGAACCACAGAACTTAGCTGAAGAAACTACTAATGCTGATATTCATGATGATTCTGTACATGAAGAAGATTCACAAAATCAAACTTTTGATTTTGATTTATGAATGATATGTTATATGAACCAATGTTTCAAGCTGAAGTGAATGAAGAAGTTGAAGAAATTCCTGTTAATACAACACACAATGTGTCAGTACAAACAGAGGAGATAGTTGTATTGATGAGATGGAGAATTTGAAAGAAGAAAATTTGATTAAAGAGAAAGAAATTGAAGAATTGAAAGTAGAGAATGAAAGATTGAAAGAGATGAATATAACTCTTGAAAAGGAAATTCAAAAGCTAAATGATGAACATTCGAAGTTGAATGAAGAAAATTTATTAAAAGATGAAAAACTTGTGAGCTATGCAAAAGATAAAGAAGATGTCATCAAAAAGTTTGAAGTTATGATAAAGGATTATGACATTCTTGAAGAAAAATTCAAGATATTATCTGATGAAAATGAAAAATTGAAAGATGAATTAATAAAGGAAAAAGAATCTCAAAAGCCTATTTCACCAGATCAAATAATAAGTGCTGATATGATTGTTGAAGAGAATCTTGAGGTGCTCAAAGGCAAAAGCAAACTTGATGATGTAGCAGATACAAGTTTAACTGAGTCATCTTCAAAAGTGCAAAGAATAGAAGAAAATGTTGAAGAATAAAACGTTCAAGAACAAATTGAAGCCTTAGAAGACATTGAAGAAGTTTACAATGATGACTGGTATGATGAAGTTTTAGATGAAAAAGACATAGATGAAGCTCAATTTGTAACAAATTTCTCTTCACAAGAACCAACTCAAGATCAAGATGAAATTCCACTAGACTTTGAAGACAGATACAACTACCTTGTGAAGATGAAATACAATAGAGTATTTTTGGATGGACTGACTGTTTCTCAAATAAATGATGAATATGAGAAATGCATTACTGCAGAGTCAGTTGCTTCTATTGATCCAAATGAGATTGTAATTGAACATGGTGAATGGAATAGAGCTAAAGAAAGTATTAATGTAGAAGAATTATCAAGCTCTGAGCTGCACCATCCTGATCTTGCTGATATGAGTATTCCAACTTTAAGGTATTGGTTGCAAGCTAGGAATTACCCATGGAGAAAACTGAAAAGATTACAATATGTATCTTTGAGGAATCTTGTTAGAAGTTTTCAAGAAACTGAAAAACAATCAAGAAGATGATTATACTTGATACTGATAATCCTCAATACCTTGAGATTACAAAAAGAACAAGAATGTTGAAGCCTCATGAGATTAAACAAATGGCAAGAAAATTAGATGCTCATGATAGCAGAAAAGATCTGATTAAAATGTTTTCTGATCCTGAAAGACAAGCATATAAAGCCACATCTGAACAAAGACAAATTTTTGGTAATGCAAGATCATCTGGAGACTTGGTGAGAAATGTATTACAAAGAGGACAATCGGTTGCTGAGTTGTTAAATGCTATTGTTGCTCCTGATTTCACAAACCAAGTAAAAATAATAACATGGAAGTATGATGAAATATTTGATGCATTTTTGATAAAAAGAGTAAATGCAGATTGTGATGTATATCATTTTTACTCAAGCATCATTAAATTTCTAGTGCAAGATTTGAAAGAGTTAAACAGATTACCTCTGATCAATCCATCTGATTCTAAACGTGGTAAAATGATAACAGAATTATTGAGAAGAGGAATGGATAGATCAAGTAATTTTCTTCAAATAAGATGTGATCAAGAAGACAAAGAGTACTTTGCTACTTTAAAGAAGAACAAAAAGCTCAAAGGATTACATTCCGAAGAAGAACATTTAATGATAGAATTTTGTGACAAGTATTTTGAAAAAGTCACAACTTCGTGTTTCAAAGTAATTGATGGTAATCAGAAGACAAAGCCAATTCTCAGATGGTTCTATAACACTGAGACTTTTGAGCTTAAATTGGTCCGAAATATCGAACGATGGGATGAGGATATGATTACATTATTTGGTGCTTTTGAAGTGAAGCTATTGCATCCAAGTTATATATCATTTTTGTTTGTGCAAAAGTTTGAAAAGGTATCTCCAAAGATTGCAGAGCAAGATAAGAAGTATTTTCTTTCTATCATCAATGTGATGAATGCTGCAATGGAAAGAATATCGTTGAGGAAAGCTATTGTTATGCAAAAATTGTTAAGAAAGACATCAAAGACATTGAATTCATGCGAATTTCAAGAAAAGGTGTATTAGAAATATACTCAAAGGAAAGTCAAAATCCTATTGAGTTATATGCTAATATTGATATTACATGTGTATCAAAAGATACATTGGAAAGAATGAGCAAAATGGAGATAAACACAAATGAAGCAAAACCACAACAAGGCATTCTTGCTAGCAAATTAAGTCTGCAATTGCTAATGCTTTGAAAGAACAGGAGATGTACAAAAAGAAGCCAATGTTCAAGATTAAGAAGAACCTGAAGATTTCTTTGAGTTCTGAAAGTTGAAGATTGAAGATAGAAGAAAGAAGATAAAAGTTGAAGATGAAAGCTGAATATGGAAGCTGAAGAACAGATAAAAGGAAAAACATGATTGAAAATTTTGATGACCGAAGACCATGTAAATCTTAGGGGGAGTATTGTTAGTGCTTTAGAAAGATTAACATGTTGTCATTAGGTGTCTTTTTACTATTCGTAATAGTATAGGGACTAGTTTTGTAATTTTGTTAGTTCCTTGTGTTTCATTATAAATAGCTTAGACTTGTAGCAGTTAGAGAGAGACGAAACTACTTACTTACTTTTTAATTGTCTTTGCTTGATATTAATGAAATTGTGAATTTTGTTGATATCTTACTTGATTTGATTACTTTGTTTGTATTTCATTGAATTGTGTTCATACATCATCACAGATTGGTACATTTGATCCTATCACACCTCTACACCTCAGGCTGAGTCAGATCAACCTGAGGAAGTGCATGAAGAGGCAGCTCAATCAACTCCAATTCAAGTGGCTCCTCTTGCAGCTGAGACACCCATCTTATCCTGGACCTTCACTACTAATCCAGAGAGATGGCATGTGATCAGAGATCAAGGTGTTGAGAATGTCTATACATGGCAAGACATAATCAACTTACCTCTGCATGATCTCTTTGAGATGAGAAAATACTATGAGAGTCTGAATCATCCTGACCATCTGATGAAGAAGGGTATGGTCATCATTGTGCTAAAGACTACAAACATCTGAAGATCTTCTAAATGTTTTGGTAGCGTCTGCCTAGGGGGAGTTTGTAAGGATTCCTATAAGTCTGATGCAGCCAAAACATCCAAAGTCTCTCTCCATGCATGCACTAAAGAACAGAAGTAGAAATGCTTCGGAAGTTTTACACCATGCACTAGAAATATTCTAAGTGTAAAATCTTCTGAAGCCAAGACCAACATCTTTCGAAGCCAAAAGTGAAGTCTTCCGAAGCTTCAAAGACAAAGTCTTCCGAATCCAAAGAGTGAAGACAGATTTTTTTCGAAGACTTTTCGTGATATGCCTTTATCTGATGTACTTTACCATAAAGCTGGACCACCTTTCCGCTGCTACTCTGTAAAGTCACCAACTTACATGAGTTGGTGAAAGGTCCATGCTTTTGGTAACTGTACATTGAGGTCTTGAGTCCATGCTTTCTACTTTATGTACTTTTATCCTTTTTGTAATATACTAGGATGTGAGCTATGGCATGTCATAGTCACAAGTCAAAAGGCAGATCTGCCTTTTGATTCTACATTTGATTTTGTAGTTGTCTTGTAAATTCTATCCAGCTGGCCTTCAAAGTATGGCCGGCTGTAGGATGTAGTATAACTATCTCAAGTACTTGTAACTTTCTATCGATGCTTTGTAACTTGTAATAGAACTTTAGAAGCAATCTACAGAATTCTTGAAAACCAAATACTTGTGTTGTTTGCAATCTTGTTCTGTCTCATATTTACTTGTGTTCTTAGCTTCTTTCATTAACAAGTTAACCAGTTCCCTATTTGATCTGTTAAGTGTTCTAAGCAACTCTCCTCATTGTGTTGTTTTGTTGTAAGTGCATACCCTTCACCAGTCCTACAAGACCTAAAGCAAAGGGTGTATTCATCTCAGGTGGATTTCAGGTGGTAGGAAACTCTGATTCAGGAAATGGGTGGTGCACCAGCACTCCTCTCCTACCAAAGGATCAAAAGTTAAAGGGAAAGATTGTTGATAAATAAAAGAAGAACAAGAAACAACAATCATCATGTTCCCAGAAGATTAACATTGCCTGCATAATGTGTGGTCTGCAAAACCACATGGCCAAAGATTGTTACTACAATCCTGCTAGCACATATTATGCAAACAATGTTAAAAGAGAAGGAGTCTGGGAAGGTTTCTCATTTGGACCTTATCAAATGGTTCAAGTGATGAGGGGAAGCTTGTTTCCAAAGCAAGGTTTCTTTCGGAAGAAAGTCCTTCTTCTGAAGGGAAAATGGCTTTGGAAGTTAAAGCTGTCAAGACTCAAAAGAACAAAAGATTCACCTTGAAACCAACCCAGAAGTAGACTTCTTCGGAAGAAAAGGTGGTGAAGGTTTCTTCCGAAAAGAACGAAGCTTCAGAAGAATGCTTGAACAAGCTCATCTTCTATGATCAACCAAGGGACGGAATAGAAGATCAAGGAAGATGCTACAGCCTAAACCTCTTCTTCAAAGACATCCATTGAACCCCCATGCATAAACTTTGGTTCAATTATGTCACTACCATTGGAAAACCCAAGACCAACAAGGCTTGGGTTTTTAATCAAAACTAATCATCTCATCTTATGCGCAGGGACGTCCATTTGACAAGAATAACAATGTATGGATTGTGGATAGTGGATGCTCCAGACATATGACAGGGAACATATCTCTCCTTCAACATTTTCAACATTTTGATGGAGGTCATGTGCAGTTTGGAGGTGAGGCCGGATGATATATTTCTGCCAGAGGGAGCATATCCAATGGAAATTTAAAAGTTGACAAAGTACACTTTGTCAAACAGCTTGAACACAACCTGTTAAGTGTTTCTCAGTTCTGTGATCAAAAGCATCAAATACTCTTCACAGAACATCAATGCATTATCCTCAAACCCGGGATGACAATTCCGCAGGAATTGATGCTTCTTAGATCTCCTAGGAAAGGGGATATGTACAAGCTTGATATGAACAATGGTTCGCCACTGGGTGAAGTATCATGCTTTCTTTCCAAAGCTGATGGTGATGAGTCAACACTATGGCATAGACGATTGTATCATGTGAATTTTAAAATAATGAATAAATTGGCTAAAATAACTTGGAACATGGTTTTCCTAAAAAAGAATTTTTTTACAAAGATAACTGTGTTGCATGCATGAAAGGGAAGCAACACAGGGCATCTCATAAATCCAAAGTTGTTAACTCTATCATCACTCCATTACAGTTATTGCACATGGATCTATTTGGCCCCACAAGTATAATGAGCACTAGAACGAAATCATATTGTCTTGTGATTGTTGATGATTTTACAAGATTTACATGGGTATTCTTTTTAAGAACTAGAGATGAAATTGCTAAAACTTTAAAGTCTTTTATTCTTAAAATATAAAATTAAATTGATCACAAGGTCAAATTAATTAGAAGTGATCAAGGGACTGAGTTGAAGAATCAAATTCTTGACTCATTCTGTAACTCAAAAGGGATTGCCAGACCATATAGTGCTCCTAGAACTCCTCAACAAAATGGTGTTGCTGAGAGGAGGAACATGACACTTATTCAGGCTGCTCGGACCATGTTAGCTGATTCAAAGCTGCCTCTAACATTCTGGGCAGAGGCAGTCAGCACTGCATGCTATGTGCAGAACAGGGTTCTTGTAGCTAGCCACATGGAAAAACCCCTTATGATCTATGGAACAATAGGTGACCGTTCATTGGCTTTCTAAGGTCCTTTGGCAGCATGTGTACCATACTTAACACAAAGGACAATTTGGTGAAATTTACTGAAAAGTAGGATGATGCTATCTTTGTTGGATATACTTCTAACTTTAATGTTTCAGCTGGAACATGTACTCAAAGTGATTCCGATGAAGACCAACTATTCGAGTTACCCAGACCTATTACAAGTTCTCCAAGAGTTGCTGCAAACTAAGCTCCGACTATTGGCAGATCTGATAGCATGACTATCTCAAGAGATAGTGGAGCTTCAACCAGTGATCCACCAATTGAGCATCAAAACTTTTCTAGTGACACTGTACAACACCAAGCTGATGGAAGTAGCATCTTGAAGGAACATCCAACTGTTAATGCTGCTTCACAGCCAGCAAATGATGATGATGTTTCTCATTCATTCAATCAGTCCTCATTGAATGAGTTTGATACAACAGCCGGTCGTAGTGTTCAAGCTCTTGGGTAAAATATGTCCAATCTGGATCTATCTTTGCAAGTGGAGGTGATCCCTAGACTTAGGATTCACAACACTCATCCAACTGAGATCATGATAGGGAAGTCTCTGAAGGTGTGAGAACAAGAGGACAAACTCACTATAGGAATGTTTGTTTGTACTCATGCTTTTTATCCTAGATGGAACCCAAAAAGGTAGAAGATGCCTTGAAAGATACTAGCTGGGTTGAGTCAATACAAGAGGATCTGCTTCAATTCAAGAGACAAAAGGTTTGGAACCTATGTCCGCTACAATCTGGTCAAGTACCAATAGGCACCAAATGGGTTTTCAGAAACAAAAGTGATGATAAAGGATTGATCATCAAGAATAAGGCAATACTAGAAATTCAAGAATACACTCAAGTGGAAGGAATCTATTATACTAATGTCTTTGACCTGTTGCAAGACTTGAGGCTGTTAGGATCTTCCTTGCTTATGCTGCATCCAAGAATTTTACTGTCTACCAAGTAGATATTGTTTGATCTTGTATGTCCAAGACACATACAAGATTGATGTGGTTAGTACGTTATGATCCAAGTCGGGTCATACCCAATAACAAGCTACACAAACACCAATAAATGTTTATTTGTTGATGAGATCATACAAATAAACATTGACACCAAATAAAAGTTGATGAGATCATCCAAGTCGGGTCATACCCAATAACAAGCTACACAAACACCAAGAATTTTACTGTCTACCAAGTAGATATTATTTGTTTTATTATTTAAGTTGGTTAAATAATAACAAATAAAAGTGTCTTAATGATATAAAATTAAAATTGGTTTTAATTTTATAAATTGAGGGGTTGAAAGAGTACAAGTTTATAAAAGTTTCAAAATGGGGGGAACCCATTTTTGAAACAAATTTTCGGCAGCCCCATGTGGGGGTTTGAAGGGTCTTTAGTCTTGGTTCTTTCAAGACATAAGACTTACTTGCACTTTTCCAACTCCCCTCTCTCCAAGACACACCTTTTTCACACACACACAAGGCCAAAACTCTCTCAAAGAACAATCTATTTTCGTTCAAAAGGGACGAAAGAAAGGGCTGAAAAATTCGATTTTGTTGGCAGCACTTCAAGATCTTCTTGGCAGATTCGGTTTGTTCAAAAGGGAGTACATCTTGGTGTTCTTCTACCTAACAAGATTAGGTGTTTATTTAGGCTTGTGGGTATACAAGCTTGAGGTTCTCTCTCTTGAGGGCTGGACATTCAACAACATCTCCACATTCATCTAATACATCTAAAACTTTCGTACAAAAGGTTGTATCACTAAACACCCTATGGTTGTTATGTCTTGTTTGATAGCATACTATTTCATATATATTTCGATCCTTATTCTTGGGTTTTGTTGGTGGTTTAATATGGAAAAAATTTTCAGATTAGAAACCATATGTTAAACATCTTATTCCATTGTGTTTTCATAGTTTAAATGGTTAAACTTAGTGTTTTACATGTGACAAAACCCATCAAATATCAAGTGTGCCTTTCTATAGGGATGGACTGGCTAGCAGACTATGAAGCAAATATTGTGTGTCGTAAGAAGATGATCCGACTGACAGTGCCCGACGGTAGTTCGGTGACGATCTACGGCGACCGAGTTACTACGATCCCGCAGGTGATTTCGATGGCGGTGGCGGGGAACTGCATGAAACGTGGATGTAGCGCCTACCTAGCTTACGTGAAAGATGTGGACACGTTTGTACCAAAAATTGTCCGACGAACCGATTGTGTGTGACTTTCCCAACGTGTTCCCAGAAGATTTACCAGTTGTGCCACTGGACCGTGAGATCGAGTTTCAGATCGACTTGATACCTGGTGCTCAACCTATTGCTAGGGCATCGTATTGATTAGCTCCAATTGAGATGAAGGAACTGATGGTTTGTAATGATTCCTATAAGTCTGATGTATCCAAAGGCTCATTGCATGCATGCACTGAAGAACAGAAGTAGAAATGCTTCGAAAGTTTTACACCAAGCACTAGAAATATTCTAAGTGTAAAATCTTCCGAAGCCAAGACCAACATCTTCTGAAGCCAAAAGTGAAGTCTTCCAAAGCTTCAAAGACAAAGTCTTCCGTAGCCAAAGAGTGAAGACAGATTTTTTCTGAAGACTTTTGAGGATATGCCTTTATCTGATGTACTTTACCATAAAGCTGGACCACCTTTCCGCTGTAACTATGTAAAGTCACCAACTTAGATGAGTTGGTGAAAGGTCCATGCTTTTGGTAACTGTACATTGAGGTCTTGAGTCCATGCTTTCTACTTTATGTATTTTTATCCTTTTTTTAATATATTAGGATGTGAGCTATGGCATGTCATAATCACTAGTCAAAAGGCAAATCTGCCTTTTGACTTTACATTTGATTTTGTAGTTGTCTAGTCAAATTGTATCTAGATGGCTTTCAAAGTATAGCCGGCTGTAGGATGTAGTATATGTATCTCAAGTACTTGTAACATTTATCATATGCTTTGTAAGATTTGTAATAGAACTTGAGAAGCAATATACAACATTCTTGAAAACCAATTACTTGTGTTGTTTGCAATCTTGTTCTGTCTCATTCTTACTTGTGTTCTTAGCATCTTTCACTAAAGTTAACCAGTTTCCTATTTGATCTGTTAAGTGTTCTAAGCAACTCTCCTCATTATGTTGTAAAGTAGAAATGCTTTGGAAGTTTTACACCAAGCACTAGAAATATTCTAAGTGTAAAATCTTTCGAAGCCAAGACCAACATCTTCTGAAGCCAAAAGTGAAGTCTTCCAAAGCTTCAAAGACAAAGTCTTCTAAAGCCAAAGAGTGAAGACAGATTTCTTCCGAAGACTTTTGAGGATATGCCTTTATCTGATGTACTTTACCATAAAGCTGGACCACCTTCCCGTTGCAACTCTATAAAGTCACCATCTTACATGAGTTGGTGAAAGGTCCATGCGTTTGGTAACTGTACATTGAGGTCTTGAGTCCATGCTTTCTACTTTATGTACTTTTATCCTTTTTGTAATATATTAAAATGTGAGCTATGACATGTCATAGTCACTAGTCAAAAGGCAAATCTGCCTTTTGACTCTACATTTGATTTTGTAGTTGTCTAGTCAAATTGTATCCAACTGGCTTTCAAAGTATGGTCGGTTGTAGGATGTAGTACATGTATCTCAAGTACTTGTAACTTTTATCGTATACTTTGTAACAATTGTAATAGAACTTGAGAAGCAATATACAGCATTCTTGAAAACCAATTACTTGTGGTGTTTGCCATCTTGTTCTGTCTCATATTTACTTGTGTTCTTAGCATCTTTCAGTAAAAGTTAACCGGTTCCCTACTTGATCTGTTAAGTGTTCTAAGCAACTCTCCTTATTGTGTTGTTATGTTGTAAGTGCATACCCTTCAACGGTCCTGCATGGTTCAATTGCAAGAATTGTTGGATAAAGGGTTCACTCGACCGAGTATCTCTCCCTGGGGTGCTCCGATCATGTTTGTAAAGAAGAAGGACGGTAGTATGAGGATGTGCATCAACTACCGTGAGTTAAACAAGTTGACGGTATCCCTTACCTAGGATTGATGACTTGTTTGATCAGCTCCAAGGTGCGAGTTGGTTTCTAGAATAGATCTTCGATCTGGCTACCATCAAATGAAGGTTAAATAAGAAGAAATCCCTAAGACAGCTTTTTGCACGCGTCATGGCCAGTACAAATTCTTCGTTATGGCTTTTTGATTAACCAATGCGCCAGCTGCCTTTATGGATTTGATGAATCGGGTGTGCCGGCAAATGTTGGATAAGGCAGCGATTGTGTTTATCGATGATATCCTGATTTATTCGAGGAGCAAGGAAGAGCATGCCAGTCACATTCGGGAAGGGTTGGAGACTCTTAGTGTCACACCCCGGGCCCAGATAGGGTGGGACGTCACAGACTAGCAACAACATATGGCAGCGGAAACAAACCATTATAAAAGCTCAAAGGAGAGAATATCACATGGCATTTAAGTTTTAAAAAGGTAACGGGGCTAGATACACATCAAGACCCCAATTAAGTTTTACAATCATCCATAAAAATGAAATTGTAATTGTTCAACACAAAATATAAATTGTTCAAATGTTTCATCAAGGAAATAAGCCAATGCCATGTCACGGGGATAGGTCTAGGTCTTCAAACAGCTAGGATCTCTTCAAACATTACCTGAAACATGCTCAAAAGAAAATTGTGTCAACTATAAAGTTGGTGAATTCAAGTGCTTAAAGTTCAAAAACAAAAGGACTTAATAAATCCTTCTTTGATTAAAAGGAAAAATAATCATTGTTTATCATCGTGGGAGAAATAAAATCATAATCAACCCTGCACTCAGTCCCCGGTTAGCCTCTTCTAAAGTTGTGTTTTACCGGAGATTCCCGAAGGAAGAAACTGAGCCCCATACCAGTGAACCCTACCTGCCCGGATGGTTCACCATAGAATCTTAACAAAACTTGTTACATGCCACAACGATCCCTCAGGATCTCAGTGGGGTAACCTCCCTGGAACGGAAGCCACTGTGTGTGGGGGATTCCCCAAATAGATCTATCCATATAAATCAAGCGGTTCATGAAAGAATTAATGATCATGATATAAGAATTAGCAGGTAACCACAATCCCACATAGTATCATCAAATAAAGCACAATCATAGTTCATAAAAGTAGAGCATGTTTCATCCCAAAACAGTAGTAAAAAGGGGGATCACTAGAACTCACCTTAGATATCAAGCAAAAAGAAATTCTTCGCGTGCCGGGAATGTCTCAAGTCTAGCACCCTAACATAAGTATATTAAGTGATTAGCTACTGCTCTAAACCTATTTAAGGAGCAATAATAGTGCCTAAGACTTAAATGGACGGGTTCGGCTTTGATTCGGTTAGGGTTTGTATAAAAGGTTCCTTTTATGGAAAGTCATGGTTTTTCATGAAATCAAAGGTTTCTACATTACTAATCAAGAATATATAGTAATTATGCCATTTAAGGGGAAAAATGAACTTATGGGAGTCGGTTATGAAGTTTTGCAAAATTTACAGTTTTGCCCCTGAAGTTTCAAAATTGACATTTTCTACCCTTAAGATTAGTTTCTTGCATTAAGTGACCTCTATACTTAAAAATCAGGTTCAAGACCTTAATTTAACTTAGTTTTAAGAGTGTATAACCAAAAATTCAGTTTATGGTCTCGGTTTGCAAATTACGCTTTTAACGTTGCCGGTTACGGTAAAACCGAACGGTTTAAAAATGGTTATCTATGAGTTTTCGCCTTTTTGAGTCTAAAACCAGTAGATAACTTTTTAAAGTCATTTTAATAAGTTTCCAACCTTTTAAATCACAAATTTTGCCCCTAGAAGTTGAAAGACCCGTTTTTACGTTTAAACCGTTAAAATGCGTTTTTAGTCGGGTTTGACCATTTTAAAAGCTTGTTTGACCAACTATTTTACTTTTGAGGTTATTTTATCTTTTAACCTACTGGAAAATCATGATTTTTATAATTTGTAACATTTAACCCATTTATCGTATATTTTTCCTTAAAAACGCCTCTCGGTTTACACCCGGTTTCACTTAAAATCCATTTAAAATACCATTTGACCACTAAAAATTCTCATTAGCTCCCGAACACTTTATTAATCCTTAATGAACCTGGAATTCTTTTTAAAAAGTTTATAGTTCAAGATTTCTTGTTTTTAAGTCCTTTTAACACGTTTTCGGGTCCCGAAAGTGACCAAAATGGGTCTAAACACATTATGTCTTTTGTTCCAGAGGTCAAACCATGTTATTAAACTTAATATGCACTAAAACTTACTGAAATATCAGTCCCAACACGTTGCCTAAGGGTTCTACACATACAAAGGTTTCAAGAGGTGAAAATATGCCAAAACCGACCATTACACATGTGTGATTCATGGTACCTTAAGTTTAATCATTGCCAAAACTTCATCTTACTTAAAAATCAGATTATTGAGGTGCCTTAAAAGTCATTTTGAGCAGGTTACACGTTTTGTTTTGAAGGGTTACAAGATACACAAGTTTGATAGTGCCAAAAACACCAAAATAGGGTTTTCAAGGGGTAAATCGGGCTCTACCCCTTAGATTGACCATTATATCATGTGATATACCTTCAAGAACGTTGGGAACTCTTCAAGAACAAGGTGAGGGTGAGAGGTTTCTGTTACAACAAGAAAAAGTAAGGTTTTTAGGTGAACAATGAAGTTAAACTTGAGAAATGACCAAAACCGAACATAGTGAGCTTACACTTGATGTATCTCACGGTTTAGAAGGTGTGGATGGTCGTGAATGGATGAAATCTCCTTGGATGAGGCTGGAGAATCTCGAACAAAAGCTAGAACCTCAAGTATTGCACGTTCCAAGCCTCAAAACATCACCAAAAGTCACCTTTCTTGCGGTATGCTGCTGGCCGATGGTTGTTGTTGTTGTTGTTCACGATTTTGGAGCTTGAAAGGAGAGGATTAGGGAGTGTTTGATAGAGAGAATGTGGGTTCAGCTGATGAATTCGAAAATGAGAGAGAGAGGAGGAGTATGGAGTGTGTCTTGCAAGTTGAATGCATGTAAAGTGTATGGTGGAAAGGGTTGGTGGTGTAGGAGGCCATGGATTGGCCAAGAAGGGGTGGCCGAATTTGGCCTCTAGTGAGGCATTTTGTTTTAATTTTTTTTTTATTGTAGGAAATAATATTATGGGGTATTAATTTGAAGTGTAGTGTAGTGTAGTATTTAAAATTGTTAGTTAGTATATTGTCTTATGCATGATAATGCATGCTAGAACCGAAACTCCAAGTGTGTGGGTGTGTACACATATATTTAATTGATTCAATTGATATTCTTAATTATAGCTAGGGTGACTAATTGACATTCTCGGACACTAATTTTTAAAAAGGTAGAAACCTAATTTGGTTAAAAATCAAAAGTAAAAATCACATGAAATCATAATTTACATCAAATAGCAAGAATTGATTCCAATTTCATAGTAGGGTTGTATAGTTTCAATTATTAGCACTCATAGCATGGATAATGATGCAAGTAATCTAGGGTTAGGGTAACAACCTGGAGGTCGGTTGTCACACTTAGAAGGGAGAAGTTGTATGCCAAGTTCTCTAAGTGCGCGTTCTGGTTACGCGAAGTTCAGTTTCTAGGTCACGTGGTGAATCCCGAAGGGATTATGGTAGACCCGACAAAGTTGGAAGCGGTGATGCAATGGAAGTCTCCAAAGACGCCATCCGAGATTCGTAGTTTCTTAGGATTGGCGGGATATTATAGAAGATTCATCCAATACTTCTCCAACATAGCTTCTCCATTGACCAAGTTAACCGGTAAGGACGTGAAGTTTGTACTGGGTCAAGAACAAGAGAAGGGTTTTGACGAACTAAATACGAGGTTGACGCAAGCTCCGGTTTGTCAATACCCAAAGGAAGCGAAGATTTGGTAGTCTATTCAGATGCTTCTTATTTGGGATTGGGTTGCGTGTTAATACAAAGAGGGAAGGTTGACCCCCGATGAGATAACGCAGGTTAAGGAATTCCAAGATGAGGTGTTGAAAGAAGATCACCTTAACTCCAAAAGGATAAGAGGTCTAGTCACAATGTTGGGTGAAAACACTCTAGGAGTTAGAACCCGCTTTGAACGGATGTGGATCCCTCGTTACGGAGATCTACGAGGGCTAATCATGGATGAAGCACATAAGACTCAATACTCCATTCATCCCGGTGCTACAAAAATATACCATGATATGAAGAAAGATTATTGGTGGCCGGGTATGAAGCGTGAGGTAGCGGAGTATGTGAGTAAATGCCTTCCTTGCTTACAAATGAAGGCGGAGCATTAGAAGCCATACGCTAAGATCCAACCTTTGGATATACCCGAGTGGAAATGGGAGCATATCACCATGGACTTTATCACAAAGCTACCACGTACCGCAAGGGGGTATGATGCCATATGGGTGATAGTTGACCGCCTGACAAAGAGTGCTCACTTTTATCGATCCGTGAAATGTATTCATCTGAGAGGTTAGCGGATCTAATCATCAAGGAGATTGTAACTCGTCATGGTGTACCAATGTCTATTGTGTCTGACCGTGACACCCAGTTCACATCCAAGTTTTGGAAGAGATTTCACGAGGTAACGGGGACGAGGTTACATATTAGTATGACTTACCATCCCCAGACGGATGGTTAGTTAGAAAGAACAATTAAGACGCTAGAAGATATGATTCGGGCATGCCTCATTGACTTTGGAGGAAGTTGGGATGAACACTTACCGTTAGCTGAATTCTCATACAACAACAGTTATAATGCCCGCATTGATTTGCCGCCATATAAGATGTTATATGCTAGGAGGTGTAGAACGCCCGTATGTTGGGGCGATATTGGACAGAAGGAGTTGGGGAGTATTGAAGTGATCGAGGCTACACCTGAGAAATTGGAAAAGATCAAGGCCATCATGAAAGCGGCAAAAGATAGCCAAAAGTTGTATGTTGACAAGAGACGTAGACCGATCAAATTCAAGGTGGCTACGCCTGAGAAATTGTAAAATATGAAGGCCATCATGAAAGTGGCAAAAGATAGCCAAAAGTTGTAAAAGATCAAGACAGATCGAATTCAACGTGGGTATAAGGTTATACTGAAGGTTTCACCTTGGAAGGGTATTATTCGGTTTAGAAAGCAGGGTAAGCTGGGCCCGAGGTACATAGGATCTTTCCAAATCTTTTCCCGACTAGGAGAGGTGGCCTATAGGTTGGAGTTGTCCGATGAGTTAAGTGGAATTCATCCAACATTCCATGTATCTCATCTAAGAAAGTGCCCAGCCGATGAAGATATGGTTGTACCACTGGAGGACATTGAGGTGGATGAACGACTCAATTACGTGGAGCAACTATTGGCAATCATTGACCGAAAAGAGGACTAAAGTGGTCCCCTTGATACGAGTACAGTGGAAGCATAGAAAGGGATCCGAGTCTACGTGGGAGACTGAGGAAGAGATGAGACATTATTACCCACAACTATTTGAGGAGTAACAAGTTTCAAGGACGAAACCTATATAAGAGGGGTGGACTTGTAACACCGGGAAATTTTAAAAGAAAAGTAGTGTGAAAAAAAAGAAATGTAAAATAACCTAAGTCAAGGGGTTAAAGTTATGAAAAGGGAAAATTTTATTATTATTTTCTTCAAAAAGGTGGTAAGGTTGCCTACCGCCCCCTATACTATCATATTCATCGACTTGCTAGAGAGAGAAAGGTAGGTTTCTCTCGGTTTTAGAGAGAAGAAGAAGAAGCTGCTCTAAGGTTGGTTTTTTTTGTATTTTTGTTCGGTTTCGGCTGGATTTTTTTGCATATGGTCCAAGTCTTATGTGTTTGTGTGTGTCTGGTTGTGTGTTTTTGGTGTTTTAGGTGCTAGAACTCTTTCTGCTTTGAATTCGGATGAGTTTTGTTCAAGGCGGCATCAGGTGAGTTCTAGATCCCCGGTTTTAACGTTTTTAACTTGTTTTGGGGCTGAGAATGCATGTTATTATGTTTTTATGATGTTCCGGTGTGTACCCGTATGCTTTTGTGTGCCCTGTTTGGGTGGGAGTATGTTTGCGAATGTTTTGCTGATGTTCATGCTTGTATGCATGTTTTGATGATTAGTATGTTAGAAACTAGACTTAAAACATGTTAGGATGATGATTGGGGTCTAAAAATGATGTTAGGTAGATAACAGATGCCCATGCACCCAACTTCCCATGCGCCTAAGTCAGGCCCATGCGCCTGCATAGTGCCCATTCACCTAGTTTTCTGCCAAGGCGCCTAAGTGTTATCCATGCGCCTGTATAATGTCCTTGCGACCACTTTTCATGCGCCTATGTTTTCCCCCATAAGCCTAGATCATGCCCATGCGCCCAGAATTATCCCAGGCGACTAAGTGTTCCCATGCGCCTAAGTGGCCATGCGCCTGCATAGTTTCGATGCGCCCAAAAGACTTAGAAAATATTCTGAAATTTTGGGAAAAAGGATTTTTAGGCTAAGACTGGGAATGTTTTTGGTGACGATGTTTGTTGTTGTTATGCATGTTTTGGGACTGTTTCTTTATTTTCCCTATTACATACTAATCTGTGGCTTTATGTGGTGTGTTTATGCTATGGTACGTAAAGTATTATGTAATGAAGTGAAAGATTAATGGTAATGAAAAATTGAACGTAATGAATGAATGAAAGTCTTGCAAGGAAAATGAAAGGAGGTTCACAACTCATTGAAGGGTTGTTAGCTCAACTGTGTGCAGTTTAGCTAACCAATGAGGAAGCACAAAGGGTTCTAATCCTTCATGCACAATGTTAGGGGTATTTATAGACTTCGGCCCAGTTCCATCTTCGTGCACAATGTTTTGGGTATAGCACATGGCATTGACAAAGATGAAAGTAAAAGATAATGATGAATGAACGAAGCATACGATGCGTACAAAAACGAATGATGATGAAAAATAATAATGATTATTATCTATGTGTACATATGATGTGTGATCACAAAGGAAAGTAATGGAAAAGTTTTAAACGAAAATAAAGTTTTTATTATTTATAAACTAGAACTCACTTAGCAATGCTGGCTTTTATGCATTTCAGTTGGCAGGTAATTGTTGCTGAGGGTGGTATGAAGGTGGAGCTACTTGGAAATAAAGGACTGGCATCCATTTTATGCAGAAATGATATTTTTGTGTTGTAATGCAACTAAATGTTATTTTGTAATTTTTGAACAACGATGTATTATTTGGCAAAAGTAATTATTAATGCATGAAATGCTTTTTGTTAAATTTTTCCGATGTAATTTTTTTGAATTATAAGGTGTTTTAATTATTATGTGCAATGATTGTACGACTGTAAGTGTTTCGGAAACGGGGCCTTACGATATCACCATTATCATTGCTTAGTAGTTAGTTAAAGTAATTCCTACGATCGTAACACAGGTGAGTATCAATCTCTTGAACAGTAAAGGTGGTATACACGGAGGAAATGGAAATTGTAATGGGAATGAAAAGGTCAATGGTAATTATAGAGACGAAGGAAAAATTGGTGACGAGGCACCGATAGACGCTGGAAATTGTGGGAATGAACATGTTGTTGGGAATGTTCTAGGAGGTAGGGTCAGTTACTCCTAGAAAGATGGAAAGTTCGATTGGGGTACTAAGAAGGAACTACCACTTTATCTAACGCTCTGATAATTCCACTTCACGAGGGGTCAGATGGATTTGTTGTGTATTGTGACACATCGTACCAAGGACTAGGTTGTGTATTGATGCAAAAGAATAAAGTGATTGCTTATGCATTATGACAACTAAAGAACCATGAGAAGAACTACACTACCCATGATCTGGAGTTATGTGTGGTGGTTTTAGCTCTTAAAATATGGAGACAGTATCTGTATAGCTCTATGTGTGTCATTTATACCAACCACGCATGTCTTCGACATATTTTTTATCAAAAGGAACTTAATATGAGACAGAGACGTTGGATTGAGTTACTTAATGACTACGACTTTAAAATTCGGTATAACCCGGATAAGGTAAATGTGGTTGCTAATGCATAGAGTCACAAGAAAATAGTCAAACCTATATGTGTCCGGGCATGAGAAATCACATTTTATCCGGGTATTAAGAATCACATCATTGCTTTTTAAGTTGAGGAAATGAAGAAACTAAATGTAACGGAGTAGGCATTGAGAGGCCTAGACAAACAATTTGTACAAAAGCATAACAGAGGATTATACTTTGTCGACTAGATTTGGGTTCCATCTATGGGAAATGTACAGGAAATGGTACTGGATAAGGCTACAAGACAATGTATTATGTTCATCCTAGTGCATATAAGAAGTACCAAGATCTTAATGATTTATATAGATGGCCTAGAATGAAATGGGACATAGAAGTCTATGTGATCAAGTGCTTCACATGTTCAAAGGTAAAGGCAGAGCACTAGAGGCCATTTAGCTTGTGGCAACATATTGAGATTCTAGAATGCATGTGGGAAAATATTACTACAGATTTCATCATGAAGCTACCAAGAATTACCAAATCTGCTTTTTTGCCATTCATGAAGTCTTTAAGAGAGAAAAGTTGGCAAGAATTTATATTAAAGAGATTGTGGCCGAACATAGGGTACCTGCGTTGATCATCTTAAATTGTGATACTCGTTTCATGTCATGATTCTTAGA
The DNA here is from genome assembly GCA_025215565.1 of Flaveria ramosissima. Taxonomy (NCBI): domain Eukaryota; kingdom Viridiplantae; phylum Streptophyta; class Magnoliopsida; order Asterales; family Asteraceae; genus Flaveria; species Flaveria ramosissima. The sequence continues at coordinate 37,652,601 of CM046030.1, forward strand.
GCTCACAAAATGTTGGACCCTAAAAGAATCATACATGCCAATTCAAGAGGAGGTTGAAGGTTGTTCTATTTGAAATCTTCTACAAGTCCAAGAAGAATATGGGTGAAGAAAAACAGAAGAATAAAGACAAGCTTCGGCTATCCGCATTAGTCTATGCAGATGACCAAAGAACATATACGGTCAAGTATTTGTTCATGCGTATTTACTAACGCAGATAGGTAGAACACATACGGCTAAGTATTTGTTCATCCGCATTTACTAATGCGGATGTACAGAAACAAATGCACTTCAGTATTTGTTCATCAACATTAGTCGATGTTGATAACATACTTAATGAGGAAGCTAAATAGAAGAAATGCTGATGAAGATCAAGACATCCGCATTAGTTAATGCGGATGAACATTCACAAATGCTGATTATCTTTTGTACTTAGACTATTATTCTGATGTATAGTTTTCAGGGTAGTTTAGTCATTTTCTACTTGCACTATATCAGTCTATAAATAGAATAGGATACACTACTTTTGTAAGTTTCCAAGTTTCGATAGTCGAATGATTTAGAGGTGTAAAGTTACTATATTGTGCTAAAACCCCTAGCACCCATTGTAATTTGTTTACCAACATCAATATACAAAGCATTTATTAGTATTTTCAGCATTTAATGATCATTGATTCTGTATTTCCGCTGAGTAATCATTGACTCGATCATCATATTCAATCCTAGTTGAAGTCACATCAACTGACATTCCATTCTAGGACCCAGTCATTTAGTATCAAAGCCTTGGCTTTTGAATTCGTCTAAAAATCCATTTAGATCTTAAACAAAAATCGATTGAACTGCTAATTGAGTTCTTTATTAGCAAGTTTTCTACTTCTAATAAGCATTCATAGTGAATATACCAGAAACTTCATCAACCATCACTGTTCTTCTGACCGACAATCATAAGAACACTGTTTGATTTTTGATTCTCAACAAAAATCAGACAAAAATTACTCATAATAAAAAATATTAAGATAAAATCAACTCAAAAATTGACTCAAAAATTAACTAATTCATCAAATCGACTCTACTGCTACCACTGTTTACCAAAACCTTACAAGAAGATCTTGACTTTGGATTGTTTGAAAATTCTGGATACAAAATCAATTTAATCAATATTCAAACCATCTAAAACAAGTTTATTACGATGGATTATGTTAACATTTCTGAACTTGGTCATGCATCTAAACCACCATTGCTTAAACAGAAGTCTGAGTTTAAGCAATGGAAAATAAGGTTTAGAAATTACATTACATGGGTAGATCCCGACTACTGGATATTAATCTGCAAAGGACCCTACATTCCTATTTCTCTCAGTGCTGATCAAGTTGTTCATTACAAAAATGTTAGAATTCCCACATAGGATCCTAGTCTAAATATTGATGATGATGAATTCAAGACAATAAAGATAGATCTGAAAGCCTACTCTATTCTTACTCAGGCTTTGAAAATGGATTTCCTTAAAAGACTAGAAAAGTAAGGAACAACCAAAGGTGTTTAGGATGCACTGCAATTCATGTGTGAAGGAAGTAGTGAGGTTGTGGAGATAAACAAAGATTAACTGGTGAACCAATATGAAACTTTCTATCATACCAAGAGTGACTTATTCTTGAAGTAGCTTCATCGTTTTTTATAGTTGGTGAATGATTTGGAAATCATTGGGGTTAGATATAGAGAAAAAGAAATGAACAGGAAGATGCTGCACAGTCTGCTTAAAAGATGGAAGCAGAATGTCATAATGCTGAACAACACTCATTACTTGGAGAGCACCAGCTTAGACATCATGATTACTAAAATTGAAGCTCTTGAGTTAGATGAGAGAAGCATAAATCTCAGCGGACCTCAAGTCATTGAGGCATACAAATTTCCATCAGAATACATTTTCTTGAAAATGCCTTTGTGATTAAGGAAGATGATTTTCTATCTTCAGAGATCAAGCAAGAACCATTTGATTTATTAATGTTTCACAACATATCAAGCTATCACTTTCAACTCTAGCAATTGTAGTACCCTTATGCCTGCCTTGTGATCAATGGTTTGAAGAGAAAAAGGCAACTTACATTCCTTTTGTTGCTTGTTTTGAGGCATATCTGGGAGGAAGACTTACATAAGCACATTTGATTCAAGAAGATTTGGAATAAATAGATAAAGATGATGTTGAAGAAATGTACTTGCAATGGCAGATGGCCATGATTGCAACGAGAGCGAAGAAATTTCTCCAAAAAGGGAAGTAACTGAGTTTGAATAAGAACATAAAACTTGGATATGAAAAATCCAAAGTAAAGTGTTTCAATTATGGTATGACTGGCCATTTCTCTAGGGAATGCAATCCTCCTAGAAAAATAGCAACAATTGAGTGGGTTTGATAATTGAATTCTCTGTTGATGTGAATCAACAAGGATCAAATATGATGATTGACTCAGTGAATATATAGTAGAAATACACATACACAGATCATGGAATGTTGAATATGCTGATAAAATGTTTGTATGAATGAAGGTGAACAAGTTACAATAAATGCTAGGGTTTTAGCAAGAAACAGTAACAAGACGCTTCTGATACATAAGACAATTGAAGATTTTGATATTCTATGTTGTCCCAAAAGTAGGGTTTTCTATTCTATTTATAGGCTGACATAAGGCTTGTGAAATGACTAAACTACCGTTTTACTATACATCAGGAAACTTGTCTATTAACTACAAAAACCTAATCAACATTTCATCTATTCATCTGCATTGACTAATACCGATGTCTTGTTCTTCATCGGAATTTCTTTTTGCTCTTCAGCCTTAGTGTTTGGTCTTCAGCATTGACAAATGCATATGAACAAACACTTATGCGCATTTGTTGCTGAACATCTGCATTAGTAAGTGCCGACGTACAAATGCTTATCAGCATTTGTTTTGACTATAAGCATTTGTAAATAAGGATGAACAAATACTTGTCAGCATTTGTTCATTGGTCATCCACATGTACAAATGCATATAGCTGACACTTGTCTTCTTTCTGTAGATTCTTCATCCGCATACTTTCTTGGACTTCAGGGAATTTACCAGCAGAACAACCATCACCCACCTCTTGAATTGGCATGTATGATCCTTTCTAGGTCCAATAGTACTCCCCCTAAGGATTATACAACCTAAGTACTTCAAGTATTTGATGGTGGATAAGGTTATGAATATTCTGCTAGGTCTTGGACTAAAGATAGAGCTGCAGTTGGGTCTGCCAAAGTGGGATCCAAGATAGCTTTAATCACATTAGAGAAATCCCTTGCCTCAGTTATCTTCTCTCTGCTTAGGACATGTATCTTCATTTGGCTCATTGAGTAGACGGCTTCAACAGGGAGTTGCCTCAGGGAAATGGGCTCCCAAATTGACACTGTAGATAACCCATCCCTATGGATCAACAAAGATCCTTCTGCATCAACCTCTAGCTTGACACTGCTCCCCAACTGGAGTGGCGTCTTTTTCTTTTTTCTTTGTTCTTTTTTAGTATTGATCCCGTCATAAGCCATCTTCAAAATCTTGATACACTTAAGGATGAAATACATGTCAGCCACTCCAAGCTTATTTTTGATCTCCCAAAAGTGTCTGGTGTAGATGTAGTGGATGTAGGATTCATCAAGCAATCTTACCTCATTTCCACTAAATAACCGTATTTCAGCTCCCTCCTTTCCTCCCCACTTTCTTTCTATAACCAACTCATAAGTTTTCTCATCATAAAACACATTTGAAATTGGTTTAGTTGTGTGAATTCCAGCTACTGTCTTTCTCTGAAACGATTCAGTTGGCTTTGCATTCAGTTCAAGAAATACCAACTCCTTAGCTCCTTTAACTTTCTTCTTTTTCTCAAGAGGATTCTGAAATGATTTGTCTTTTCTGATACAAATGGCTTTTTACAGATTTGAAGTTGCTAGTTCTTATGAACATCTTCAGAATGTATTCAAATTCATATCTTGAGTATATAGCTTTGTGGTTGATCAATTCCAACTCAACTAGTTCTTTTAAGTCATGAATCTGCAGGGAGTTCACAAGTGAAGTATATTCTCTAAAGAATTGAACAAAGCCCTGAGATACTTTTGACCAGGAACATGTTCTAGTCACTGTCATACTTCCAGACAAGGATTTTAACATCTTCTTTGCCATGTGAAGTTGACATACCCTAAATCATCTCTAAGGTGGTGAGCCCTTCTTGTAACTTCAGTTGTGAAGGCTCAGCAAACAACTCGGGATTCTTGTGGAGTACGGGTTCCAATGCATCATGAACTTTTGGAGTGAGCTAGATGTCTGTGAATCCAAGGATCACAATCAAGATTATCAGTGTTAGATTGGGTTCGAAATAATGATCGTGGAATTATCACTATTCGTTGTTCAATTGATTGAATATTAAACAACAAACGCAATAAAAAGTAATAATGAAGAATAGAACAATTTAAGTGCAATAAATGAAAGAACACGATTTGATTCAAACGTTTTTCATTAAAACAGATTAATGATAACAATTGATCAAATAATAATTGCTAATGATGATGTTTTCTATGATTCTATTGATGATTTTGGTGTAATTTACGTGGCAGCTGCTAGGGTTTTGTAAGGATTCTTAAAAGTCTGATGCAACCAAAACATCCAAAGTCTCTCTGCAAGCATGCACTAAAGAACAAAAGTAGAAATGCTTCGGAAGTTTTACACCATGCACTAGAAATATTCTAAGTGTAAAATCTTCCGAAGCAAAGACCAACATCTTCCGAAGCCAAAAGTGAAGTCTTCCGAAGCTTCAAAGACAACGTCTTCCGAAGCCAAAGAGTGAAGACCGATTTCTTCCGAAGACTTTTAGATATATGCCTTTATCTGATGTACTTTACCATAAAGTTGGACCACCTTTTCGCTGCTACTCTATAAAGTCACCAACTTACATGAGTTGGTGAAAGGTCCATGTTTTTGGTAACTATACATTGAGGTCTTGAGTCCATGCTTTATACTTTATGTACTTTTATCCTTTTTGTAATATATTAGGATGTGAGCTATGGCATGTCATAGTCACAAGTCAAAAGGCAGATTTGCCTTTTGACTCTACATTTGATTTTGTAGTTGTCTACTCAGTTGTATCCAGCTGGCCTTCAAAGTGTGGCCGGCTGTAGGATGTAGTATAAAGTATCTCAAGTACTTGTAACTTTCAATTGATGCTTTGTAACTTGTAATAGAACTTGAGAAGCAATATACATCATTCTTGAAAACCAAATACTTGTGTTGTTTGCAATCTTGTCCTGTCTCATATTTACTTGTGTTCTTAGCATCTTTCATTAACAAGTTAACCAGTTCCCTATTTGATCTGTTAAGTGTTCTAAGCAACTCTCCTCATTGTGTTGTTGTGTTGTAAGTGCATACCCTTCACCGGTCCTACATTTGGTATCAGAGAATTCCAGGCTCTTGATATAAGATCTCACCATCTTAAGATCCCTCTCACACACAAAATACTAAACAACTCAAATGGCAGTTATAACGAAAGCTGATATGGAAACTGGAACTATGACATAGTCTCCACTGATCACTCCTAATAACTTTGATACTTGGTGTAAAAGAATGGAAGGCTTCATAAAGTCTCAAGACTCCAGGATGTGGGACTCTGTTGTTGAAGGACCTTACATACCAAGCACCACTTCTGCTACTGGTGGTGGTATGATTCCTAAGGTTGTGGCTGATTACTCTGAAGCAGATAGAGAGAGAATAGAGATTGATCAGAAAGCCATAACAGCCCTTCAAATTGCTCTTCCAAACTCCATCTACAAAGGCTTCAAGAAGTGCAAAACTGCCAAGCAACTATGGGAAGCACTGAAGCTGATGTATGAGGGGTCCTTTGAAGCAAAGAAGAACAAGAAGGATCTCCTGAAGCAGCAGTTTGAAAACTTCACATTTAAGGCAGGTGAAACCATGACTCAATAATACTTCAAGTATGATGAGATTGTGGATACTCTAATGGATGTTGGAGTAACTCTTGAGAACAGGGACATTGTAAGGAAGTTTATGTCCTCTCTTCCTAGATAATGGACATATTATTATGTTGTTATCAAGAGGACTGAGAATCTTAAGACTCTTACTCTCACAGAGTTTTATGGTATTCTTAGTGGCTACCAGATGGAGATGAACATGCAAAACTCATCTGGTAACTCCAGCAATCAACTGAGTTCAGCCCTTCATGTGGTTGAAAGGGAAAGCATTGAACCACAACATCATCTTATATGCTTCCCTGACAACTCACAAATGGGCCCTTTCATCACCTTCCTAGAGACTCCAAGGAAAAGCTACACTCAAGGAAGTCCTTTCCAAGAGACAAGTTCTTCTCAAGCTTTTGTCTCTGCTGATGAAACCTCAAGCAACTTTCTCTGCTGATGCAAGATAGTTGGCTGGACTGTTTGGGCAAGTGGACAAAAGCAAAGTAAAGTGTTAAAACTTTAACCAGACGGGACATTTTGCAAGAGAGTGTAAGGCACCAAGGACAAATGGTGGCCAAGCACAAACCAAAACAAACTACATTGAGAAAGGCCCCCAGAATGAGAAGCCAAAGCAGCAAGCTGCAGTTGCTGTTGAAGAAGGAGACTTTGACTAGAGCTTTCAGGTAGAAGATGCATCTCCAAACCAAGCACTCATGGCAGACCATGATGAAGCCAAGGTATTGGAACATCTTTGTACTCCTGAACGCATTGCTAAAGTTAATAGATACAGGTCCTATAATTTAGAAATGAGATCTGATCTTGAGTCCTTAAATATCTTCAAAGCTGATTTTAAAAGAGCTGAAAATGATTATAAACTAAAGATAGAGGACTAAGAGAAAACTATTTCAACTCTTAAACATGAGAATACAAATTACAGGACTCAGATCAAAGATCTCATTACTAAATTAACTGAATGCCAGGCTTAGCTTGTGATCAGCAAAGCCAAGGCAGAAAAATGTTGAAGAAGAGACCTTCAAGAACATAATATCCTCATCCTTGCATGCAAAAGTTTGTTATCAAAATAAGCAGGGACTAGGATCTTGTGAGATAGCTCCTCCATACACAATCTAATCTGTAAGATCTCCTAGGTGTGGAACTTGTGAAGATGAGCTTCCCCTCATAGATCTTGTGTTTGAAGAGGATGAAGAAGAGATGGTGGAGTTGGCTCTGAGAAGAGTGAAGAAGAGCATTCTAAGAAGAGTCACCATCCCTCTGAGGAGAGCAAAACTGTTGGGATGACCAAGTCTAGAAGAAAGAACTTGATTAGGAAGGCCAAAAGAAAGTCTAAAAAGGCTCAAGAGATCAAGGCCACCTACAATGCTGCACAGAAACAAGTCTTCATCTCTACAGGATTTGAAGTGGTAAAGGCTGAAGACACAAACTTGAACTCCATCAACAAGAGTTCTAGTCATCTCCAAATCATCCCATCATCAAGAAGAAGGCTGATAAGTTCTGCATCACTGCTGCACAACCTAAACCATCCAGCTCCAAAGGTAGTTCTAACCCCACAAGAACTGCCATAACATCTGCAAAGGTGAAGATGCAGAAGGAAAGTGATCAAGTTCAGTCTTGTTCACAAAGAAGAACTCCTAGAAGGAAGAAAATAGACTGTGTTATGTGTGGGAGTACTTCTCATCTTGCTAAGGATTGTGTCTACAATACAAAGAGTACTCTCCACATGACCAAGAAAGAAACTTCTAAGAGTTTGGAGAAGAAGAAGCAAGCTTTGGAAGGAAAATCTGTTTCCTTCGGAAGCTCCAAAATGAAGAAGAAGACAAGTGGAATCTTGCCTTCGGAAGAAAATTTGGTCTCGAAAGAAAGGAATACTTCCGAAGCACTGAAGCCTGCTGCAGTGAAAGCAAGATCTTTCGAAGGTCCAGTCATCAAAACTTCCAAAGTCATCAAAACTTCCGAAGTATTGAAGGTGAAGTCTAAGCTTCCAAAGGTGGTGTGGAAGTCAAAGAAAGACCATGTGGCTGAAAGTTCTTCATCAACATCAGCAAATGATCCTTCTAGCATGACTATAGGATCAATTACTGTTGTATTGTCTTCAACTTCTTTTGATGAGCCCAAGACCAATGAGTCTTGGGTTTCAAAATGTAACTAATCATCTCTTGTGTGCAGGGACATCTCAAGACAAACAGGAATGTATGGATTATTGATAGTGGCTGTTCCAAGCACATGACAGGCAATAGGTCACTACTCCAAAAGTTTGAAAGAATTAATGGAGGACTAGATGCTTTTGGAGGAGATGCAGGAGGTTACATTACTAGAAGGGGCAAGATCACAAATGGTAAGCTCAGCATTGAGAAGGTAAACTTTGTCAAGGAGCTTGGGTACAATCTTCTGAGTGTATCCTAATTTTGTGATCAGAGTCATAACATGCTCTTTACTGAGCATGAGTGCATTGGTCTTAGGCCCGGGGTGGTCATTCTTCATGAGCACATCTTGCTCAGAGCCCCCAGGAAAGGGAATATGTACAAGATAGACTTGCAAGAAACATCTCCCTCAGGAGAAGTTTCATGCTTTCTATCTAAAACAAATAATGATGAATCTTTCCTCTGGCATAAAAGAATGTGCCATGTAAACTTTAAAAAAATGAATAAATTAATTAAAATTGATTTGGTAACTGGAATACCAAAGAAAGATTTACAAAAGATGACCACTGTGTTGCATGCCTAAAAGGGAAGTAACACAAGGTATCTCACAAGCCAAAGGAAAGAAATTCCATCATTAATCCCCTACACTTATTACATATGGATCTCTTTGGCCCCACCAGTGTAATGAGTCTAGGAAGGACCTCTTATTGTTTGGTTATCACAGATGATTTTACAAGATTCACTTGGGTCTTCTTTCTTAGAACTAAGGATGAGACCATTGAGATTCTGAAGAACTTCATCTTAAAGATTGAGAATCAATGTGATCACAAGGTCAAAACCATAAGATGTGATCAAGGAACTGAATTCAAGAATCAAATCCTTGATACATTTTGTGATGAAAAAGGTATTACAAGACAATAAAGTGCTCCCATGACTCCTAAGCAAAATGATATTGCTGAGAGGAGAAACAAGACATTAATTGAAGCTACATGAACAATGTTGTCTGACTCTAAACTGCCCATCACCTTCTGGGAAGAGGGAGTGAACACTGGTTGCTATGTGCAAAACAGAGTTTTAGTAGTTAATACACATGGTAAGACTCCTTATGAACTTTGGCACAAGAGAAAACATTTCATAGGTTTTCTTAGGTCATTTTGATGTCCTTGCACCATCTTGAATACCAAAGATCAAATTGCCAAGTTTGCTGAGAAATCAGATGATGGAAACTTTATTGGATACTCTTCTCAAGCTAAAGCTTATAGAGTATCCAATCTCAGAACTAGAGTAGTTGAGGAGTCGGTTAATGTGACTTTCAATGAGCACACTCCCAGTGTGAAAAGTTTTGGTCCGGATTGGCTATTTTAATCTTGATTTAGTTACCAACTATTTTAACAAATCTTGTGAGAATGTTCCAGGATCTACAGATATATTACCTACAGGTGATACTGACCCAAGATTTGAGCTCAGAAGACCTTCAAGTTTCACATCTTCAGCTCCAGTGGTAACTATTCTTGCAAATCAAGCTTCTACCAACACATCAATGACAAATCCTGCTGATACTTCTGGGGTGCCTTCAAATTCCAGCTTAGAGGCACAAAACTCAGAAGAAGGAGCTAAAAATGTTGGAGAAAATGGTTGTGGTGAAAGTGATTAGGAATTTCTTGATGCTGATAACCACTGCATTGAAGACAACATCAATGATGTCACACACTCATTGGATCAAGTCAATCTTGATAAGTGTGCTGATGTGGAGGGTGAATATTCTTTGTCAGATCAAAAATTTTCAAATCTAGATCTGTCTAAGCAACTTGATGTGATCCGTCAGCTAAGGATTCACAAGTCTCATCCTACCACAAACATCATTGGAGATGGTGATTCAGGGGTGAGAACAAGTGGACAAACCCATGAAGCAAATGTTTGTCTTCACTCTTGTTTCTTGTCCCAGATAGAGCCAAAGAAAATTGATGAGGCTCTAAAGGATGGAAGTTGAGTTGAAGCTATGCAAGAGGAGTTGCTTCAATTCAAAAGGCAAAAGGTTTGGAACCTATGTCCTCTTTCTCAAGGGAAGACTACCATAGGAACCAAATGGGTTTTTAGGAACAAAAAGGATGATAGAGGACTTGTCATCAAGAACAAGGCAAGACTAGTTGTTAAAGGATATACTCAAGAAGAAGGAATTGACTACACAGATGTTTTTGCTCCTGTGGCAAGACTTGAAGCTGTTAGAATATTCCTAGCTTTTGCTGCATCCAAGAATTTCAAGGTCTACCAACTTGATGTCAATTGTGCCTTTCTTTATGGGGTGATTGATGAAGAGGTATATGTCAGACAACCACCTGGATTTGCAGATCCTGATCATCCTGATTATGTCTACAGGCTTGATAAAGCTCTTTATGGGCTGCACCAAGCACCAAGGAAGTGGTATGAGACTCTATCTCAGTATCTCTGTCAACATGGCGACAAAAGAGGTACTATAGATGGAACTCTCATCATCAAAGGAACAAGAAATGACATAATGCTAGTTCAAGTATATGTAGATGACATTATCTTTGGGTCAACTAATCCAAAGCTCTGCAAAGACTTTGAGAAGCTGATGAAAGATAAGTTTGAAATGAGTGACATGGGGGAACTCAATTTCTTTCTAGGAATTCAAGTGAAGCAAGTTTACAATGTCATCTTCATAAGTCAGTCAAAGTATGTACATGACATACTTAAAAGGTTTAACATGACTGATTGTAAGATTGCTAAGACACCCATAGCCAGAAATCACTCCCTTGGACATGATCTTGAGGGGGAGTGTGTTGATGAACATCTCTATAGGGCATTGATTAGGTCTCTTATGTACCTCACAGCTAGCAGGCCAGATATCATATTTGCTACATGCATTTGTGCAAGATATCAAGCCAACCCCAAGATGTCACACCAGGTCACTGTCAAAAGAATTTTAAGATATCTCAAAGGTATCCAAAGAACTCTAACTTTAATCTGTATGCTTATACAGATAGTGATGGTGGTTGCAACATGACTGCAAAGTCTACATCAGGGGGATGTCAATTTCTTGATGGAAGAGTAGTCTCTTGGTAATGCAAGAAACAATACTTTGTGTTTGCATCAACTACTGAGGCTGAATACATTGCTGCTGCAAGTTGCTGTGCTCAAGTGCTTTGGATTCAAAATTTAGATGCTGGACTATGGATTTAACTTTAAAGAGACTCCCATCCACATAGACAACAATAGTGCTATCTCCATCACAGAGAATCCTGTGCAGCACTTAAGCAGAAAGCATATTAATATCAGGTATCATTTGATTAGAGATAACTTTGAAACAGGATTAATCAAACTAGTCAAAGTTAACACAAATGGACAATATGCTGATCTGTTCACCAAAGCTTTGGATGAGCAGAGATTTAAATATCTTGTATAAGCTATTGGGATGATTAACTTTGAATAACTTTTCTTAAAACTTACTTATATTTATTTCTAAAACCTGTGTGTCCTAAATTGTTTATTATATCACCTTCATAAGCCCTTGTTTTCTTTGGAAGAAAATCTTTCAAAAGACTTTTCTTAGATTTTTGAAAATCTTGATCTCTTCGGAAGATTCAAAATTACCTTCAAAAGAAGTTTATGTCTTAGTAAACAAATAATTGCTTCAGTGATTTTACCTTCGGAAAAAATTTCTGAAATATCTTCTGAAGCTTAAAATCAACTTAAGTACTTTGTATGTTTTCAAAGAACAAGTTTCTTCCGAAAGCAATTTACCTTCGGAAGTATTTATTTTTCTTAGAATAAACATATCTGAGTGTAAATTCTCTTCCGAAGCAAAATAATAAAAAACCTTTGACATCTCTTCTGAAGCCAATTTGCCTTTGGAACTTTTTTCTTCAGAACTTCCGAAGCAAATAACCTTCGAAAGATGTCTCGACTTCCAAGAAAACTACTTTTTGGGCAAAAGTAAACTACTTTTCAGTGGTGGGACCGATATCCGGATTTCAAAGTTTATCCTCTTTCATTAACTTTTTCTCAAATACTTTTCACATAAATGCCCAACGGTTCCCCCCTCTTTAACTATCTTTCTAAATTACACTATTCCTTAACCCTAAATTCTCCCAAACCACCTTTTGTTCTTCATCTTTCTTCATCCTTAAGCTTCTAAAATGGCCAACCTAAACCTCAGAAACAACCCAGATTTCTCCATGCAACTTCACAGGCAACATAACCAAGTTACTCTGTTATGCTCTGAGAAAAAATGAAAGTTTCTCAGAGATTTGCCGTTTCTTAGCTCTATCAAACTACTTCACCTCCCTAACCATTGATCCTACTCTCTATAAGGATCATCTGCTTCAATTTTGGAAGACCTGCCAAAAGGTTATTATGGATGGGGAGAAGGCACTGTCTGCCACAGTGCAAGGGAGGACAATCTTCATCACTCTGGCCATCATCAACACTCACTTGCAGTTGGATGATGAAAAAGGTGAGTTGTCCTTCCCAAAGGAAGCTGTAAATCATTCCTTTGAGCAGATGGGCTATGAGGGAGATTTCTAGACTTTCAAGAAAGGGAAGGTCTCATCCCAGGGGAAATACCTGCTTCATGTGGTTATCTACAGCTTGTCAAACAAGCATGGAGGGAGGGACCAGATTCCTGAGGATCTCTCCTTCATAGTACATGGAATGGTTCAAGGGGTCAAGTTCAGTACTCTCAGTTTGTTTATACAAATTTGCTTGCTAACTTGGACTCCTTAGATTATTATATGTTTCCTAGATATGTTCAACACATTCTCAACTGTGAACTGGACTCACAGTTGAGGGAAACAGATAATATTCTTAAATTGGGACAGATGAAGCCCGACATCTTTAAAATTATAAAGAAGCCAACTGTAGGCTTCTCAGGGGTAGAAACAACCCTTGTCCTAAGAATGTTAGAGCTCATTGCTCAAGGTGACAACCTAGCAACACAAGCTAGTGTTGAACCCACACCTTCTACCTCTCAACCACCAAAAAGGCCCCAAGTCACCCTCACCTACCAAAGAAAATCCAAACGAACCCCTACTCAAGCTATTGAGTCTGTGCAGGCCCCGTATACTCACCCATACAAGAGGAGGTGGACACTAGAGCTCCCACTTCCCCTGAGGAGCAAACCACTCCGTCTCTTCTACAATCAGGGATGAGGTTCCTCATGCTCACCCTGATGAGCTCACAAGCCCAACTGCCTTAAGCCTTCACTCTGAGTCTCAACACTCAAGTGAACAACCTTTAGGGGACAGTTACCATCCCCAGCCTTTAGACTTAAATCAACCCATTCCAAACCTCTCATTCTATACTGATGAAGACTTAGGTTTCAATGGGTACCATGAGTCTCTCTACTCTTCCCCTACTCAAAGAGAGATGAGTACTCCTGAGTCTCCTTTATCTAGCCCATATCAGTCAGCTATCACTGAGGTGGATCTCCCTGACCCTGTTCAGGAGGTCCATATGGAAGCGGCTCTCACTTCTACAACTGATTACATCACTAAGACCTCAACCATGGCAACTCAGCCCATTGACACCTCAACTGAGAATGTCAATGTGTAGAGGAAATCCACCAGCCAAGAACTTGAGGCTGGTGGTGAGAGAGAGGACTTTGGTCCAATCATGTCATCCCCCACTAATTCTTCTGATGAAGATGAGGGGAATCTGAGACTAAAGGTGCAAAAACTGTCAAAAACATGCTCCTATTTAGTCTCTAAGGTTAGTCACCTTGAATCTCAGGTGACTACCATGCATAATAGGGTCAATGATCAGCAACTTGAGATATCTTATCTCAGGGAAAAACTAGCCGGGAGACCTTTAAGAGGAGCTCAACCAGGAACACAAGAACCTGTGAATGTGATAGACCTAACCTCTAGCTCACCTATGCAAGAGGGTGATGCTACCAAAAAGGGGGAGAAAGTCATTACTGTCACATAATCTAAGAGTTCTACAAGGAGTATGGACATTGAGGATTCACCATCCTCTCTTGCAACTGTGCATACTCAACAACTTCCTTAAGTTCATATTAATGTGGACATTATAGACTCTGTCATTAGGAGTCTGTTTGAGGAAGGCATTCCAAGGGATGTGTCATCTCCACCTCAAGGAACTTCAAACTACATTATTGGGTGGAGGTATGATGCTGATAGAAGAGCCCACATTCTTCACAGAGTTCAAGGGCAGCAAGAAGTGTTTAATTTTCAGACCTTGGACTACTATGAAGGTCTTGACCTGATCAACATGCTACTTGTCAACCCAAGCCAATCAAGACAAGCTGACAAGTTAGCACTCAGGATTCAAGACAAAATACTGAAGAGTTCAGCCTTAAAAGGAGACAAAGGCAATCAGGTAATGTCATTGGTCAACTAGATGCTGAGGCAGACCTTGAGATTAGTTTCAAAGGGAAAACCTTGGCTGAAGGCCTAGTGATAGAGCCTGAGAGTCCTGTCACACCAATAACTGCTTCAGAAATTCATTCCCTCAGTGAAACACCTGCTGGTGAAGGTGTCTCACAACCTCTCTCTTGCCAGAGCTTGGATGCTACACCAAGCAATGAAGGCCAAAGCTCTCTCCACCCTGAGTCACAAAGGTCTGTGGGTGACAAAAGGAAAAGGATTCTGACTCCTGATGAGATTGAGGAGGAGGAGAGAGAGAGGAAGGGGAAGCTAAGGGGAGAAAGTTCCTCTGGGTCTTCAGGCTTTATGCAACCTGCAATAAGGGCTGCCACCAGACCAAACACTCAAGAAGATGAGTTGAGGGCAGTCAGGATTACTTACCTGCAGACCAGGAACTATGACATAGATGAGATTATATCTCTCCCCTTAGACCAATTAAATGAACTGGCTGATATGGAAGTGTCAAGAGAGATGAAGGAAGCAGAGGATGCAAGGTTACTTCTCCAATTCAAAGAGGAGAAGAGACAGAAAAGGTTATACAAGCATGCTCCAACTCTCTCCCCAGTTCAGGAAAGTATTGTGCAAGAGGATGTGGCTGCTACACAAGAACCTCAGGTAGACAAGGAAACAGATAGACAAAACATGATCAACTACCTGAGTGCCACAGGTCTCGACCAGGCATATGCACTTCTTCCCTTGTCCTTTGAGTACATTGAGTTTGAGTATCTCAAACAGCTTGAACTTCAAGTGCTCAAAAAACAAAAGGCAACAAATAAAAAGATGAGGGAAGATGCTGCAAAGTCAAGAGCCATCATCCAAAAGAGTATGAAGAAGTCTGCTGACAGACAAAGGATGATGAGCTTCTTGAAGCTGTATGGATTCTCCGGAAGGAGACTTGGCCATATGTCTTTATCCACAATGGATGAGCATATCAGGGTAATCAAGCAGAAGATCAAGAGTGGAGAGCTGATTGACTTATACTCTCCTCCAAGTCAAATCCCACCTGAAGAAGAGGTTAGAACAACCTGAGACAACACAACCTGGACCTCCTGCTGAGCCTTAGCAAGCTTCATCTTCTGATCCACAGCAGGGTCAAAGTCCCTCTCCTTCTGAACCTGTGAGGGAGGAACACCCAACTGAGAGAGACAAGGATGATCAACAAGGTGCTGCATACCAGTCTTCTCAGTTAAAGTCTTCTAAGAGGAAGAAGAGGATGGCTTCCAAACCAAAGTCAAAGAAGAAGAAGCCTGAATCATCCACCTCTACACCTCAGGCTGAGTCAGATCAACCTGAGGAAGTGCATGAAGAGGCAGACCAATCGACTCCAATTCAAGTGGCTCCTCTTGCAGCTAAGACACCCATCTTATCCTGGACCTTGACTACTAATCCAGAGAGATGGCATGTGATCGGAGATCAAGGTGTTCAGAATGTCAATACATGGCAAGACATAATCAACTTACCGCTGCATGATCTCTTTGAGATGAGAAGATATTATGAGAGTCTGAGTGATCCTGACCATCTGATGAAGAAGGGTATGGTCATCATTGTCCTGAAGACTAATAATATCTGAAGATCTTTTAAGTGTTTTGGTAGCATCAGCCTAGGGGGAGTTTGTAAGGATTCCTATAAGTCTGATGCAGTCAAAACATCCAAAGTCTCTCTGCAAGCATGCACTAAAGAACAGAAGTAGAAATGCTTTGGAAGGTTTACACCATGCCCTAGAAATATTCTAAGTGTAAAATCTTCCGAAGCCAAGACCAACATCTTCTGAAGCCAAAAGTGAAGTCTTTCGAAGCTTCAAAGACAAAGTCTTCCGAAGCCAAAGAGTGAAGACAGGATTCTTCCGAAGACTTTTAGAGATATGCATTTATCTGATGTACTTTACCATAAAGCTGGACCACCTTTCCGCTGCTACTCTGTAAAGTCACCAACTTACATGAGTTGGTGAAAGGTCAATGCTTTTGGTAACTTTACATTGAGGTCTTGAGTCCATGCTTTCTACTTTGTGTACTTTTATCCTTTTTGTAATATATCAGGATGTGAGCTATGGCATGTCATAGTCACAAGTCAAAAGGCAGATCTGCCTTTTTACTCTATATTTGATTTTGTAGTTGTCTAGTCAATTGTATCCAGCTGGCCTTCAAAGTATGGCCAGCTGTAGGATGTAGTATAAAGTATCTCAAGTACTTGTAACTTTCTATCGATGCTTTGTAACTTGTAATAGAACTTGAGAAGCAATATACAGCATTCTTGGAAACCAAATACTTGTGTTGTTTGCAATCTTGTTCTGTCTCATATTTACTTGTCTTCTTAGCATCTTTCATTAACAAGTTAACCAATTCCCTATTTGATCTGTTAAGTGTTCTAAGCAACTCTTCTCATTGTGTTGTTGTGTTGTAAGTGCATACCCTTCACCGGTCCTGCAGGTTTTTTGTGATTGATTGATCGTATCGATCGAAGTATTGTTAGGTATTCAGCCGTCGTCAAATTGTGAACCTAGGTCTTGTATTTATAGGCTCGTGGATTTAATAGTAGGGTAACAATAATTCTCTTGAAATCAGTAATTTTCTTATTTAGGTAAGAAAGTTACTCAGAGAATGTTATGATGTGACATTCTCCAACTGAGTTAAAGTCGTCCGTGGAGGTTGACTTTATGACATAACTCAATGATTGATCATGTTGACTTGATCTACTTGGTAACATACATGCAAGTGCTTGTCTTCCGTAGGAGTTTTGCCTTATGTAGGAGTTTTGCCTTTCGTAGGAGTTTTGCCTTCCGTAGGAGTTTTTTCTTTCGTATGAGTTTTGCCTTCCATAGGAGTTTTGTCTTCCATATAAGTAAAACTTCAATTGGAATGGAAGTTGTTCATCCGCAAAAATTAATTAAAGTGCTAAGCCTATACAATGTATCTAGACCTATCAAATCTAGATCCAACAATACTCCCCCTTAGGCTTAAACACTTGTAATCAGTTCTTCAAAATTGATAGCTCTTTAACTCTTGACACCATCTTCTTGTTAAAATAGGAGACTGCATCATGTTGATCATAATACTTGTACATTATCTCCATTCTGCAAATCTTTTGTAGTGTGTTAGAACTCAAACCCATAATATCTTCTTCAATAGTAAGGGTTGCCAAAACATTATTGTTGTGTACTATATCCAATTCATCTTGCTCAAAGATTCTTAGCTCACTATCTTCAAATATCTTTGTTCCAATCAGCAGGCCACCCTCAAACTTCCTTCTCTTATATGCCTTTGCATGCAATTTGTCAATGACTTGAATGAGGTGTACATATAAGCATAAGTCATTTTGGGTTTGTTCATCTTTGAGTTTTAGGAAGAACTTATCATGAAGGTATGAGGTGTAGCTTGAATGAAGTAGTTTGATTTAAACCGGATCAAACAGTCTTATGCTCTTTGCCTTCTTCTGATCTTCATTTCTCAGCAGTACTAATTCTCTAGTTCTCTCAACCTATCCCCATTAAGTTATGGGAAATGCGTATTGATTATCTTTAATGATCTTGATTGCTTCCGTTTTTATGTTTATGTATCCAACCCTCCTCAGGAATACATCATCAACCAAAGTAGAGAAGTTAGATTTGAATCTTTCCTGCCCTTGATTTCTTCTGCTATGCTCAGCATCATCTCTCCTTGCTTCCTTAAGCACATCATCTTTGAATTTAGTCTTCAACTTACCCACTGGTACAGAAAAGTCTCTTCCTCTTGGGTTTATTGGGTATTTGGAGATGATTAAGCCTTAACGATCATAAATGTCAGAATTAGGAAAATTCAATATTGTTTCTATAGAATGGAAGTACTGAATCCTTCCAGAAGTCCTTTTTATTACTACACAATCCCAGTCTGGATCATATTTCCAGGCCATAATCATGTTTTCATCATCAGATGCGGGAGTTGTGAGATGGTCAAATAGTTGGATCAGTGTGGACTTCTCTTCAGTAATTTCTCTTACTTTTGTACCAAGTGGCCATACTTTGGCAGGTACAACTTCCATTGGTTCTCTAATGAGCTGTTCTTTCCCTTTTATATTGATCTTTGCTTTCCACTATCACTGGTTCAGCTGGGATCTTTTCCTGATGTTCATACAGTCCTGAATTTTACTCCTATTTCCAATTCCACCTTCATGACATGTTTCATCATTCTTCTTAACTCTCCCACTAATCTTCCTTTTAACTCATGCATCTTTTAAGTGTGACCTTGCAACCAACAAGTCATATTGTATTTGCTGAGTTTAGCTGTCTCACAGTGATCGAGCACTTTCTTTGTTTTCTGAATAGATTGAAATTCTGTGAAGGTTTCATAGTTGCAATTTGGGATAATGAATCTTGCTAACACAAAATCCTTAAGTACATCCTCCATCTCCGTCATATTCATTCTTTCAACCATGTCATAAGGAAACCCATGGTTGATCATGTTGGGTTTCTTACATGTTTATCAAAGATTGTTTAACCATTTAAACAAAAAACGCAGCGGATATATAGAGCTATAAAACAAGTTTTAGTTGCTGAAAATAAACCATTTATTAACCAACAAATCAAACCCAAGAATAAGGATCATGTATGTGAAAAGAAATGCTATCAAGCAACACCAACCATAGGGTGTTTCATAGAATATTACCTTTCTAAGAACAAGAAGATAGAGATGGATGTTAGATGAAGAAGATGATGTTCTTGAATGGAAGCCTCCAAAGAATAAGACCTCAAGCTTCTATACCCACAAGCTTCTTGCCAAACACCTAACTAGTTAGAAAGTTGAACACCAAAACCCACTTCTTCTTGTTCCTTGTTTCAAATCCGAATTTTCTGCCAAGAAAGAGGAAGAGATAGCTGCAAAATGTGTGAGAGAGTGTGTGTTTTTGGTGGAGTGTGAAATAGGTTAAAGTCTTGTATTAAAACAAGACATGGAATCCCAAGGAAGACCACCAAGGGGCAGCCGAAAATGGGGGTTTTC
The DNA here is from genome assembly GCA_025215565.1 of Flaveria ramosissima. Taxonomy (NCBI): domain Eukaryota; kingdom Viridiplantae; phylum Streptophyta; class Magnoliopsida; order Asterales; family Asteraceae; genus Flaveria; species Flaveria ramosissima. Next base: position 37,672,102 of record CM046030.1, read on the forward strand.
CCTCCCATTTTATGTAAACTTTTCACACTCAATAAACTCATAAGTTTATAAAATTAAACCCCTTTTAATTTTATAACTTCAACACATTTTTATTTGTTATTATTTAAGATACTTAAATAATAATACAAATAATTTCTCATGAACAAATTATCCATATAATTTGTTCTATTTCAAATGCAATAATATAAAAAGCCCATTCTCTATGTTGGTGTCAATATTTATTTGTTTGATCATATCATCAAATAAATACTTATTGGTGTTTGTTTACCCTGTTATTAGGTATGACCCGACTTGGATCATAATGTACTAACCACATCAATCTTATATGTGTCTTGGGCATATAAGATCCAGCAATCTCCCACTTGCACAAGATTCATAGAAGTTTGATGCAAGTAGTAAATACCGCCTAACAACGGTTTACTACCCTTAACACGTATGACTAAGAGCCATTCAATAACATCCTCCCCTTCAATTACCTTACTCGAAAATGTTTTAGGTAAATTAATCATCTATCCTTTTGTCATAGATGTCATGTTAAATCTTGGAGACACAGAGTGATCTTTCTCCTTTGATTCAACTTTAGCAGGCCTTAGACATCTTACTCTCAACGAATAAGAGGGACAAATCACATCTTGACTACATATGTCTCTCACAATCACCTCGTATTATACCTGAAATCAGCCTTATGTACTTCCATGTTTCAGAACAGTGAAGAACTAAGTCAAAGTATAACATTCGGTGAATATCAAGACTCAATATGTATCTCAGGTCAGAGGATACCAAATTATATTCGCCTTTACTCAAATTTACTTATGATCAATCAAGAAGATTCCATGCAGTATTATTTGAGATGCAGGTCAGTCCAATATTTGTATCCCACATATATCTATGAACCTTGGCAGCAACTCTTTGCTCTATATTAATCCATATGAATATCCACCTATCCAAGTTCATGATAGTCTTACCCTCATACTTGTTCACACAAGAATGAATGACTACAGACACTTTGAGTAAATAATTTACTCATGGATTTTTAAACATGCAAAATAGTAACATTAGTTGAAACATTATAAACAAATAATTTCTTCAAGTAATAAAAGGTCCCAATATCCAAATACAAAATTAAAGATCAAATCCAGTCACTAGAATATTAAAGTCCCATTGCACAAGTATGACCTTCATGCTTTGCCTTTTCAAGGAGCTTCGTGAGTAGATCCGCAATGTTTTGATAAGTGTGAACTTTACGAATACATATCTTTCCCTTTTCAAGTTCATCCCTTATGTAGTTGAATCTCCGCTCAATGTGCCTAGTCTTTTGATGTGCACGGGGTTCCTTGAGTTGAGCAATCGCACCCTCATTATCACAAAGAATTTTAAAGGCGTCCTGAATGGAAGGGACCACCCCTAGATCGGCACTGAAATTCTTCAACCATGGAGCTTTTTGAGCTGCTAATGAAGCGGTGATGTATTCTAACTCTATAGTTGATAATGCCACCACATCTTGCTTAGAGCTCTTCCAATAGACTGCTCCTCCATTCAAGATGAAAATGTATCCCGATTGTGATCGTGAATCATCCCGATCAGTTTGGAAACTCGCATCCGTGTAACCTTTTACCACAAGTTCCTCCTCACCAGATCCATAGATTAGGAACATATCTTTAGTCCTCCTTAGGTACTTAAGTATGTTCTTAATAGCCATCCAATGACTATTTCTAGGATTTTGGTGGTATCGGCTTGTCATGCTCATAGTGCATGACACGTCCGGCCTAGTGCATATCATTGCATACATGATGGATCCTATAGCAAATGCATACGGGATTCCCTTCATTTTGTCTTGCTCATCCTTTGAGCTTGGACATTAAGTCGTAGTCAATATTGTTCCTCTTTGAATAGGTACCGTTCCTTTCTTAGAGTTTTCCATCTTGAACCTTTTCACGATCTTATCAATGTATGCACTTTGATTTAAACCTATCAACCGCCTTGATCTATCCCTATAGATCTTTATTCCTAAAATATAGGTGGCTTCACCAAGATCCTTAATGGAAAAACAACTTCCAAGCCAGGTTTTTACACCTTCCAAGGTTGGAATGTCATTTCCAAATAGTAAGATGTCATCGACATACGATACTAGGAAAGTGATGATGCTCCCACTAGCCTTCTTATACACACATGCTTCATCAGCGTTTTTTATGAACCCAAATTTGATTACATCTTCATCAAAACGGTGATTCCAACTTCTTGATGCTTGCTTCAATCCATAGATTGATTTCTTTACTTGCATACTTTGTCAGGATGTTTTGGATCGACAAAACCTTCAGGCTGAACCATATAGACATCTTCCTCAAGATATTTATTTAGAAAAGCAGTTTTGACATCCATTTGCCAAATCTCATAATCATAATGAGCAGCTAAGGCAAATAATATCCTAATAGACTTTAGCATTGCAACCGGCAAGAAGGTCTCATCATAATCAACCCCTTGAGTTTGAGTGAAACCTTTTGCTACAAGTCTAGCTTTATAAGTATCCAAGTTTCCATGCATATCAGTTTTCTTCTTGAAAACCCACTTACTTCCAACTACCTTGGAGTTAAGAGGTGGCTCAACCAAGTCCCACACTTGGTTTTCATACATGGATTGCATCTCAACGTTCATGGCTTCAAGCCATTTGTCACAATCCAAATTGGACATTGCATCACGGTATGTGGTTGGTTCATCGGAATCTACCACATAGCATCCATCCATGAAAAATCCATATCTTTTAGGTGGATTACTAGTTCTACCAGATCTGCGAACGTTTTGTCTGTATTGATCAACCATTTGATCATCCTCAAAATCCTCATGTTGAGTGCTAGTGTCAACCAAACGTGTATCGGGTTGGTTCTTGATCCTCCTCAAGATCCATTTTCTACTGCTAGCTCCTTCCATAAGGAACTTAGCTTCTAAGAACTCAGCCTTCTTGGCAACAAACTCCTTTTGTTTAGTTGGATCATAGAAATAATATCCCATAGAATCTCTAGGATATCCAATAAACATACACTTAGTGGAACGGCTTTCTAACTTGTTTGAGGTGGGAGTCTTAACATAAGCCTCACATCCCCACACCCTTAAATATGATAGAGATGGAACCCTTCCATGCCATATTTCAAAAGGTGTCTTTTCCACTTTCTTGGTTGGGGCCATATTCAAAATACGGGCCGCAGAGAGCAAAGCGAAACCCCAAAATGACAAAGGCAATGAACTTCTAGCCATCATAGATCGAACCACATCCAATAGAGTTCAATTTCTCCTCTCCGACACACCATTGTGTTGTGATGTTCTAGGTGGATATAGTTGTGAGACGATCCCACAACTTCTAAGATGATCTCTAAAAGCATCACTTAGATATTCACCTCCTCTATCGGTGTAGAGAATTTTTTTTGACTTGTTGAGTTGATTTTCTACTTCATTCTGGAAGGTTTTGAACATTTCAAAAGCTTCATCTTTGTGTCTTAACAAGTACACATACCCATATCACTTATAGTCGTCGGTAAAGGTAATGAAGTATCTTTCATTGTACCTAGTCATTGGCTTAAAAGGACCACAGACATCCGAATGTATGATACCTAATAATTCTTTTGCCCTTTCGGTTTTGCCACTATAAGGTGCCTTAGTCATTTTGCCTTGTAAAAAAGTTTCACATACATCAAATGAATCATATTCACTTGCTTTTAAAAGATCATTCTTTTGAAGTGTTTGTATGCGCTTCTTGTTTATATGACCAAGTCGGCAATGCCAAAGATAGGTGTCACTCAAATCCAATTTGAGTTTCTTGGTGGTGGTTTGGTACAATGAGCTATCATATAATGTGTTTTCACGAACCAATTCATAAATACCATTAATAGGAATAGCTTTAAAATAAAATATGTCATTTAAACAAACATGAATTTCATTTTCAATAAATGTCAAAACATAACCATATTGTCTTAATTGGGCAACTGAAATAATGTTCCTGGTCAAACTAGGAGCATACAAAACATTGTTTGAAATTGCTTCCAAACCATTTGGAAGCTTCAAGATGTAGTCCCTTGGTCTTTAACTTGAACTTTTGCCCCATTCCCCATGTAGAGGCTTACATCCCCTTTCTTGAAGTCCTTACTTTTTTTGAACCCTTACAACAAATTACAAATATGAGTTCCACATCCAGTATCCAATACCCATGTATTAGAGGATATTAAATTGAAATCAATATGAATCATGAAAATTGTACCTGAGGTTTGCCCGACATCCCTCTTAGCTTGCAACTCTTTGAGATGGACATGACAATTTCTTGCCTAATGTCCTATCTCCCCACACTTAAAGCATGGGTCATTCGAAGCAACCTTTTTCTTCTTCTCTGCTGGTTTTGGTGGTGGCGCTTTTACCACTACCTTTCCCTTTCCCCTAACGTGCCCTTTACCGTTGGCAACACTTGCCTTGGGTGCAGGGTGAGGCTTCTTCTTGTTCCCACCTTCATTGTTTGTGAGAACGGGTAAAACCTTTTTACCCATAGCCGCCTCAGCACTTTTGAGCATAGAGTGAAGCTCACTTACGTTCTTGTCCCACCCGTTCGTGTTATAATTTATAACAAAGTTGTCAAACCTTTTTGACAAAGAGGTGAGGATCAAATCCGTAGCCAATTGTCAAACCTTTTTGACAAAGAGTTGAGGATCAAATCCGTAGCCAACTCTTTCGAGACGGGGCAGTTCAGCCTTTCGAGGTGGTCAATGTGGCTTTTCATCTTAAGTACATACGATGAAACTGATTGGGTGTCATCCATACGACATGCATGGAGTGCTCGAACCGTTTCAAAGCGCTCTACCCTTGCTTGTTGTTGGAACGTTTCCTTCAACTGGGTAATAATGTTGTACGCTCCGTGATGTTCGTACTCCTTTTGGAGATCCGGAGTCATACTTGCCAACATGAGGCAAGACATTTGGATCGAGTCCTCAGTGTATTTCACCCAATTATTATAGGCCTCCTCATCTTCTTCACTGGGTTGATTGGTAATCGGATCGTCTAAAATATACGACCGTTTCTCTTGCTTGAGAACAATTCTCAAGTTTCGAAACAAATCAATAAAATTATTATGGTTTAGACGCTCCTTTTGGAGAATGGTCCTTAGTGATAGTGAGTGAGCGGACGGGATATCAATATTTTCATTGTTGTTGGTGGCCATCTACAAAATTTAACAAAGTTCAATTTTAGTATTTTTGATATTATCATATTTTAATCCCACAAATATGGTACTCCCACCTCAAATCACAAGTTCCCTCAAAATGGTTAGATGACCTTTATCTCTTTAAGAGTTTCCAAGTAACTCAAGCGTTGTGCAAAAGGACGGTGTTAAACTTGTTTTCAAAAGAAATTTTAAGTTTTCATAATTCTAGTTTACAAAATTCTATGTACCTTCTATTTGCATGCTTTCAAACACATGGTACCCTAGGGTTCTCTTACTAATAAAACCCTTTGTATTAAAATCATTAATCCTTTTAATAACCTTTTATGAACAACTTAATGATAAGGACCCATAATTTTTCAGCTTGTTATGTTTGTTAATAAGTTTGTTATGCATATCCTAATATCAAACAATCAACCATAAAACAAACAACCAAACAAGCACAACCATTACAATCACAAGTGCATAACCATAGCCACTAAGTTAACTACACTTGTTTGCCATCACAAGTGTTATCATTAGGTCTTTCCTAATGGTTAACAATGACACATCAAAATGTGTCCTTGAACTCCCACTTGAATCCACATCCAAATGCTTCAAGTGTTCATGTCTTTTGTGTCCTTCCTTTCTATCTTCCTTTGGGTCTCCAACTTGTGCATCTTCTTTTACAAAATCATATCCTAATAAAAATTTTCTAATAAAATAAATGCACCTAATATATTTATTACATAACCAAAGAATAAATAAATTACAACCCAAAGATACAAACACAAAATTTTAATTACAACCCTTTGAAAGAATAAAACCGAACATGACAAAACATTCAACCAAATCCAAAACACACTTGGTCAAGGCTATGTTATGCACCAAAACATGTATCCAAATACAGTATCCAAGAACAAAATGAACCCCTTTTTTAACCCTCAAAATTTCAGCCAACATAAACTAAAATTTTAGGGTTTTTGTCCAAACAAAACAATCAACCATTTGACATCAATCTTTCAAGGTTTATTCTAAAGCATGTAAAATGAAACTTGAAAGACAAGGGATTCATACATCCAAAATAAAATCAGACCCTAATGGGTTGAAAAATTCCAACAAAACTAACTTTTCTTGGACTTTTGAAGTAAGTTTTCCACATAACCGGCTCTAGATGCCATTGTAGGGTTTGTTACATGTTTATCAAAGATTGTTTAACCATTTAAACAAAAAAACAACGGATATATAGAGCTATAAAACGAGTTTTAGTTGCTGAAAATCAACCATTTATTAACCAACAAATCAAACCCAAGAATAAGGATAATGTATGTTAAAATAAATGCTATCAAAGAACACCAATCATAGGGTGTTCATAGAATACTACCTTTCTAAGAACAAGGAGATTAGAGATGGATGTTAAATGAAGAAGATGATGTTCTTGAATGGAAGCCTCCAAAGAAGAAGGCCTCAAGCTTGTATACCCACAAGCTTCTTGCCAAACACCTAACTAGTTAGGAAGTTGAACACCAAAACCCACTTCTTCTTGTTCGTTCTTTCAAATCCGAATTTTCAGCCAAGAAGGAGGAAGAGAGAGCTGCAAAATGTGTGTGAGAGAGAGTGTGTTTTTGGTGGAGTGTGAAATGGGTTAAAGTCTTGTATTAAAACAAGACATGGAATCCCAAGAAAGACCACCAAGGGGCAGCCAAAAATGGGGTTTTTCCCTCCCATTTTATGTAAATTTTTCACACTCAATAAACTCATAAGTTTATAAAATTAAACCGTTTTTAATTTTATAACTTGAACACACTTTTATTTGTTAGTATTTAACCTACTTAAATAATAATACAAATAATTTCTCATGAACAATTGTTCTATTTCAAATGTAATGATTTAGAAAGCCCATTTTCTAAATTGGTGCCAATATTTATTTGTTTGATCATATCAAAAAATAAATACTTATTGGTGTTTGTTTAGCTTGTTATTGGCAAGGACCCGACTAGGATCATAACGTACTAACCACATCAATCTTGTATATGTCTTGGGTATATAAGATCCAACTGATAAGTGTCATGAACAAAGATGATTGTGGCCTCTCTTCCAGGATATCTATTGCAGTCAACAATTCATCAACTTTTTGTTCCTTATATTCTTTTAGAGAGTCCATCTTGGTTAACTCTTCCTATTCATCATCACTCTCTATTTCAGCATGTGAGATAGGCTTCCAAGTTGACAACTCTACAAAAGAAGTGTGTTATGGTGACATAATTCTTGCTCTTTTTGGGGAGTCTTGAATATGTACCACTTCCTTTTTAACATTCCCCAATTATTGTCTTTTCCTACTGTATTGGATTGTTTGCTTTAGAGTATCAGCAGACTTTTTTGTTGTTTTTGATGGCGGTGCAGTTGATTTAAGAGCACATGTCTTTATTTTCAGCTCATCTATTTCTTCATCTTTCATTTTCAGTAGAGCAGCTTTAATAAAGATAGTGTTGTTAGCTTTGTTGAATTCAATCATAAGCTGCTCCTTTTCAGACTTCTCATGATCCAATTGGCTCTTTAAGTTCTTTAACTAACTCACGTAGTGCATCAATCACTTTATTTTTACTTTGAGCATCTTCTCTCAATCTTTTAAGGGAAGTTTCTTGTTTTGTCAATTGGTCCTCCTTGTCCCTTATCATTCCTTTCAATTCCCTTATTATCTCCAATCTCTTCTTAGACTTGATAGTCAGCTTGTTATACTCAGCAACAAGATAGCTTTTAATCACATCATTTTTATCATCATCCAATTCATCTTTGTGATAAGCTATAACATCAGCATAATTTGCTTCACTCACAACCATTTGTTCAACTTCTTGCTCTTGTGCTTCCTTATCATCTAAACACAGTTCCTCAATTTTCTCTTATTTCTCAGCCTTATTATCTTTTTCAAGGTTTAACACTTCTGTTAGAGCAACACTTGCAGTGCTTGAGGTTGATTCAACTGCTGGGGATATTGGCTTTTGATAAGGGGATTGTTGAAGATTGGGAGTAAGTGAAATTGGTTCAGTGATGTTGGTGTTAAGTGATGATGGAGATTGGGGAATGGACAAGGGCTGAGTGTCTGGTTCAGTAGCACCAGTTTTTAGGGATGTTTGTGAGTGTATGGGAGAGATGCGCAAAGTGTTCTCACTTCCTGGTGATTGTATTGGTGGTGATGGAGGGTGATGTTGAATTGGTGATTGTGGGTGAATGGGTGAGATGGGCTAGGTGTTTTCACTGGCACGGGAATGGATATGTGGAGATCCATGATGGTGGTGTATGAGTGATTGAGGAGGAGAGTGAGAAGCTTGTTCAGTAGCAGCAGGAGATCTGTCTTCTTCATCTTCATACACCAACTCTTGAGGAATATTGGCATTAGGATTAACCACATCTGCAAACATGGACATATCTTTACCTTCATACTTTCCACTGATCTTGTTTAAAACAGATCTTCCCAAATGAGCTTGTATAAAGAAATCACCTACTCTTTCTATCCCAGGCAGCTCAGCATTAATGATCAGTTGTAGGAACCTTCAAAACATGTACATCTTATCAACTTTTTATACTTTGATTTGGTCACACAAACATCCAAAGATGTATTTTGAGTAGTTGTAGGTCTTTCCCTTAAATATTCCAATGATTCCATAAGAAATGTGCCTTGAAAAACCTATGTAAGCCTGATTTCCTGTTTGAAATGCATTTCAGATACATGTGACATAAAAATCTATATGGCTTGCATAGTCTTCCTTTCTTGATTTTACCCTTATGAAAATCACTATCATAACCCATCAAATAGAAGATATTCTCTATGTATTCATTCTCAAACATATCTGGGTGACCATCCTCATGTTCTCTAACTCAAGAACTCTCCTAATAGTTTGTTCAGAAACCCTCATCCGTTCATTCATAATCTCAGCGATTATCACTTCATTTTCTCCTTCTTGTTCTAGCACAGCAGAGTTCCAAAAGTCGATAATGTGTTGTTGGTGGATTACAGGCTCTACTGTCAGGGCGTAAAACAACCTGGATCGTCCTAAGTACCGTATGATATCTTGACAGCCTTCAGACACAGGGTCGTCAGCATTCAGAAAAGCACATACGTTGTGCTCACTAGCAAACCGATTAGCCAACTGTACATAATAATGAAGAAGATTAGATTAGAACAAAGTTATCAAACATAAGAATGTGAAGATTTTTTACTGTAGTTGTTTATTATTGATGATTATGACATGTTTTACCTTGAAAACAGTGATCTAGAATTGCGACTGAGTTCAAGTTTAATGTATGATTGATGTTTTTATTCGGGTAATTTGAATGTTTGTGGAAAGAGGGGTGATGTTTTAGAGAACGATTTTCTAGGTCAAAAAGTGCTATGTAAAAGTTAATAATGAATAATTAAGTCAAAAACATCATTTATACTCCCTCGGACTTATTAATTTCATTTATTAAATGGAGTGGGGCCCTCTTTTCTTATTACCCTTCCGTGGAATTTATTGATCCCGCAGATTCTAATTCTCCCGTGGGACATCTACGGATGCCTAACTTTAAAGAACCAAATTTTGATGAATTATAATTTGATTTTCCATAGGTTACAAATCCATGGAAATGTATTATACTTTTAAAATATCACCACATCCGTAGGTTACCAATCTACGGGTTGTCATATTATTCTGGTTTAAGTTTCACATTGTAGCAACTGCTGACAAGTAAAATACACTGCTAATTCTGCTATTAAGTGAAATGCACTGCAGCTTCTACTGAAATGTAAAGTTTGAAACTTATTTCATTGTATGGTTCTATCAAAATGATAGAACCATTTGTTGCTTTTGGACCTTGTTGACTTTGTATACATGACAATTTGTGCAAGGAAAAATTATAACTTGAAAAAAACCCCATGTATCCTACGGCCAAGTTAGTGCTCAAGTTCCAATTCCTTCAGTTGCCAATTGATTTGACAATTTAGACTTCAAGCTTTCATGAATTAGCTACTCCCCCTAAATTTGTGATTAATGATGAGATGATACATTCAACATAAATTTATGAAGAATAATAACATGAAAAGCACATGACTGTCCAAAAAAACAAAAAAAAATAAACTAAAATAAACATAAGTGAATTATATTCCCTATACAAGCATATATAAACATATAATGGAATCATACTATAACACTAAGCATCTTAATGTTTAATTTATTTGATGAGATGAGACCTGAATTGTCACACCCCGGGCCCAGGTAGGGTGGGACGTCACAGACTAGTAACAACATATGGCAGCGGAAACAAACCATTACAAGAGCTCAAAGGAGAGAATATCACATGGCATTAATGTTTTTAAAAAGATACCGGGGCTAGAAACAAATCAAGCCCCCAAATGAGTTTTACAATCATCCATAAAAATAAATTGTACTTGTTCAACACAAATATAAAATTGTTCAAATGATTCATTAAGGAAAATATGCCAATGCCATGGTCACGAGATAAGTCTAGGTCTTCACAACAACTAGGATCTGTTCATACATTACCTGAAACATGCTCAAAAAGAAATTTGTGTCAACTAAAAAGTTGGTGAATTCAAGTGCTTAAAGTTTAAAAACAAAAGGACTTAACAAATCCTTCTTTGATTAAAAGGAAATAATCATTGTTTCAATATCGTGGGAAAATCATAATCAAGCCTGCACTCAGTCCCGGTTGGCCTCTTCTAAAGTTGTGTTTAACCGGATGTTCCCGAAGGAAGAACTGAGCCCCAAACCAGTGAACCATACCTGCCCGGATGGTTCACCATAGTATCTTAAAAAAACCTGTTACATGCCACAAACGACCCCTTAGGATCTCAGTGGGGTACCCTTCCTGGAATGGAAGCCACTGTGTATGGGGGATTCCCAAAATAGATCTATCCATATAAAACAAGCGGTTCACGAAAGAATTAATGATCTATCAGCAGGTAACCATAAATCCCACATACAATCATCAAGTAAAGCACAAATATAGTTCATAAATAATAGAGCATGTTTCACCCCAAAACAGAAGTAAAAAGGGGAATCACTAGAACTCACCTTAGGTTTCCAGTCAAAATATCTCTTGGTGTGCCGGGAGTGTCTCAAGTCTAGCACCCTAACATGTACATATTAAGTGATAAGCTACTGCTCTAAGCTCATTTAAAGTTTAACAAGAGTGTCAAGAACTTAGCTATTGGTAAGACTTTGATTTCGTGAGGGTTTGCATAAAAAGTTTCCTTTTATGGCAGGTCATGGTTTCTTCACGAAATTTGGGATTTTTACATCATTAGGTTAAGGACATTAAGAAATTTTGTTGTTCAAGTGATTATTAGCTTCATAGAAGTCGGTTATAAAGTTTGGTAAAATTTTACAGTTTAGTCCCTCAAGTTTCAAAATTGACAGTTTCTACCCTCAAGTTTGGTTTCTTGTCCTTTATGACACTTAAGACCAAAAATCAGGTTCTTAGAGTAAAATTTTACTTATTGTAGAGTAAGTGTTTCAAAATTTCAGTTGACGGATCCGGTTTTAAAATTATGCGTTTAATGCTCCCGGTTGCGGTAAAAGCCGGAGAGTTTTAGCAGTTAATTTATGGTTTTCATAAATTTGTGTCTTGGACCAGTAGGTACCATCTAAAAGATATTTTTATAAATTTTAAGTCCTTAAATTGTGAAATTTTGCCTCTAATAGTTGAAAGTCTCGTTGTTATGTTTGACCCGTTAAAACGCGGTTTTGACCGTATTTGACCATTTAAAGCTTGTTTGACCAATTTTTCAAATCCTTTTGGTCTTTTATTACTTAACTTACTGAAATTTCATGATTTTTATAAATCTTAGCTTTAAACTCCTTTTTCATAGATTTTCCTCAAAAACGATGCCCGGTTGGTACCCGTTTTTAGTTAAAACGCCATTTAATTGTTCTTTTGACCATTTAAATTACCCATTGACTCCAGAACACTTTATTTACCATTTTTAAGCCTGGAATACTTTTCAAGAGGGTTAAAACCATGTTTTTACTATTTTAAGGTCGTTTTACCATGTTTCGGGTCCCGAAATTAACCAAAATGGGTCTAATCTTAACATGTCCATAATTTCCAGAGATTAACCACTTGTCACACTCTTAATATTCATCAAAACATTCTGAAATTATGTCAAAACTCACGGCTAGGTTACCCATCACAACAATGAACCATCAACTTAGTGATTTAGCCATAACCAACCATAACACATGTGTAAATCATTGCAACTTGTAGTTAAACCTTACCAAAACCCAATTTAACTTTAAATCCAGATTATTCTGGTGTTACTAAGTCGTTTATGAGCAGGTTGTAAGCCTTGGTTAAGAGGGTTTTCAAACAAGTGCTTAGCTTGCAATGTATCTTCTAAAAATAAGGTTTTTAAGGTGTAACTTGTGCTAAAACCATATATCCATGGTGTATCTTCTTTTATAACTTTTATAACAGGTTATTAGGAGTTCATTAAACCTTTAACAAGCAGGTTATAGGTTTGCTTTCAAGGGTTACAAGATCCACAAGTTAGATGGTGCAAAAGTACCAAAAATAGGGTTTTCATGGTGGAAATCGGTTTCCACCTTAGGAATGACAAGTATAACGAGTGAGATACCTCTTGTGAAGTTGAAAGCTCCTCAAGAACAAGGTAGTGGTGTCGGGTTTCTGCTATAACAAAGAGAGGAGGTGTTTTTAAAAGAGAAATGAAAGAACACATGAAAAGACCATTTTCGGGTGACATGAAACTTACACTTGGTGATGTTCACGTTTTGGAGAGTGTAGATGGTCTTGGATGGCTCGAATCTCCTTGGACAAGGCTGGAGAATCTTCTAACAAAGCTGGAAGAGTCGAACAATGGGTAGAGGTGTGTCCAAACTCGCGGATATGGCCACCTTCTTGCGGGTCTTTGGTTGGCCGATGCTTGTTGATGTTGTGGTTGCGATTTTTGGAGCTGAAGTAGAGAGTGTTTTGTGAGAGTTTGCAAGGGGAGGAGGAGAGAATTCAGCTGAGAATTCGAATATGAGAGGAGAGGGAGAGAGTGTGGAGGTGAAAGGTGTAAGGAGTGCATGAAGTGTGAATGGTGAGGGTGTTGGTGGTGTAGAGGAGAGGTGAGTGGAGGGAGAGGGGCGTCCGCTTTTGGCCTCTTGTGAGGTTGTATTGATTTAATTTTTTAAATGGTAATTGATTATTAGGTAGTTAAATTTTATAGTATTGGGTAGAATATATTGTTTAGTGGATGATGTTAATTGTAGTATCTTGTGCATGCCCATGCATGCATGGACTGAAAATATATAAGTGTGAGTGCATGCTCACATTTTAATTGTTTCACTTGAGATTAAATTTTGTAAGGGTGACTAGTTAACGTTCCCGGAACACTAATTTTAAAAAGGTAAAACCTAAAACTAACTAAAAGTCAATAAAATCATATGAAATCGTAAATTGAATCAAGTAGCAAGAAATGTTTCTAAATTCATGATAGGGTTGGATTGTTTCATTTATTAGTACTCATAAGATGGATATGATGCAAGTAAATTAGGGTTAGGATAACAACCTAGAGGCCAGTTGTCACATGAATCTAGTGCCGATTGCAAGTATGATGTTCCACTTAAATTCAAACAAGAGTATGGTGTCAACTAGGCACGCTGTTTATCATGTTTTGACATTTATTAAAGATAAAGAATTATGGGCTCCACATTCAATTCATATTAGAGTTTGTCCTCATTTTATGAGTCAAATAATCACTTTTTCACACTTAGAAACTATGTACTTTAAGTTATAAGATCTATCTTCAGATGTATTTTACATCTCATTAATGCATTGATGCAAAAGCTCTTAAGTTAATATACAATTGATCACAATGGATTCTTTTGAGAGCTGAGATATGATCATCATCAGGTCATCGGGTCTTTACTTTCGTAAAACAGAGGTGCCTTTAACCTATGTCTTTGTTTACACAACATAGAGGGATGATGAGGATCATGATCTATTCACCTATTGTTTACAAATGTATACCAAGGTGGTCATAAACCCAGGTCTTTGTTTACATAAAACAAAGGGAATATGATTTGCAAAGATAGAGATTATTAAGTTTTGTTAAATAATGTGCTTGGATGAGTGATTTGATCACATCATGATACGACTTACTTGTTGTATCCTCAAAATGGTATTTTCCACAAACAGTCACCTTTTCATTATGCTATGCATGCTCTTAGTATATTTTCCAATCAAGCTGAACCTACTCACATATCAAAGCACTTCTTATCAGACATTAAAGAAAGTTAAGAACTCAGGAAAGAAGCAAAGATATAGTGTACTATCATTTCCCAAATATATGTCATGCTGAACAAGAAGACTCAATAAATGAAGACAATACTTTTGTACTTTTGTATGATTTTGTGAATGTTTTTGGATTTTACTTATGAATATATACAAGCACAGACTTATGCTTTTCTTTGATTATGTTGATTAATCTAAATTAATCATGCCCAAAGACTCAATTACAAAATTAAATCTAACTAAATCAAAGGCTTTAGTGAATAAATCAGCAAGCTGATTTGTTGTATCCACTTTGACTAACTTGATTATACCTTTTTCTAAGCAATCTCACAGAAAATGGTATCTAATTTCAATATGTTTTGTTTTACTATGTTGCATTGGATTAGTAGTAATGAACATATCAACTGAATTGTCAATATGAATTGGTGTTTGAAGGAATTTGTAACCAAAATCAAGTAATTGGTTTTGCAACCAAAAAACTTAAGAGCAACTAGCTGAAGCAGCTATGTACTCAGCCTTAGCTGTGGATACAAATACATTTGTTTGCTTTTTGCACTACCAGGAAACAAGTCTTGGTCTTAAGAATTGACATCCACCAGTTGTGGATTTTCTGCTGTTGTTGCATCCTCCAAAGTCATTATCTAAGTATGAGTAGAGGGTGAAGTCTCCATCTTTGGGACACCATAGTCCAAGGGCTGGTTTCCCTTTGAGATATTTGAGGATCCTCTTGACAGCATTCATATGGGACTCTTTAGAATCTGATTGGTACCTAGCACAAACACACACAACAAACATTATGTTAGGTCTGCTGGCAGTTAAATACATTAGAGACCCTATCATTGATCTATACAATATTTGATCAATTGATTTCCCTGTAGGATTAGGTACAATCTTGTCAATTGTTGAAGCTGGTGTTTTGCATGAAGAAGTAACAGTAATATTGTACTTCTTCAAGATTTGATGAATATATTTTTCTTGATTAATGAAGATGCCATCTTCTTTCTGATGATCTTGTAGGCCAAGGAAGAAGGTTAATTCTCCCATTGAACTCATCTGAAATTCAAATTTCATCAACTCTTCAAAGCTTTGACACGATCTCTTGTTTGTTGATCCAAATATAATGTCATCTATATAAATTTGGACAACTAAGAGCTCTTGATGTTCTTGTTTGAGAAAGAGAGTCTGATATATAGTTCCCTTTTTATATCCATGCTTGAGTAAGAAAGATGATAATGTTTCATACCACTTTCTTGGAGCCTGATGAAGACCATATAAAGCTTTGTCAAGCTTGTATACCCTGTGTGGGTAATTAGGATCTTCAAAGCCTAGAGGTTGAGCTACAAACATCTTCATCAATATTCCAATATAAGAAAGCATATTTAACATCCATTTCATAAACTGTGAACTTCTTATATAAGGCATAGGCTAGGAATACTCTTATGGATTCAATCTTTGCAACTGGTGCAAAGACTTCATCATAATCTATTCCTTCTTCTTGGGTATATCCTTGTGCTATCATCCTTTCTTTGTTTCTCACAATAATACCTCTGTCATCTAGTTTGTTTTTGAACAGCCACCTTATGCCAATTGGATATTGACCTTCAGGAAGATCAACTAGATTCTAGACTTTCTGCTTTCTGAATTGTTGAAGCTCTTCTTGCATAGCTTCAATCCAACCGTTATCCTTCAATGTTGTTGTGATATTGAGAGGAACCACTTATGAAAGAAAACAAGTGAAGAGACAAATGTTTTTAGCTCTCCCTTGGCTTCTTGTGGTTCTTTCATTAAGATCACCAATAATATTGTCTATTGGATGAGTCTTATGAATTCTTCTTGTTGGAATGGATGTAACTAGAATAGATGATTCCAAGTTAGTCATATTCATTATGGGAGTGGGATCAAGCTAAGATGGAGAATCTATGAAATAATCAAGCTCTTTATCATATTATCCTCTGAAGCAGAATGATATCCCTCTTTATGAGTTAGTGCATCAGCAGCATTGTGAACAACTTCCGCAAAAACATATACAAATGTGCTTTGAAATCCGCAGGAGTTACACGAACATCTACGGATGATGTTTGTTGATCTGCGAACATAAGTTCTTTTGAATGTAATGATCCATCTCCAGAGCATGGAATATCTACCGGTGTGGATGGAACATTTGCTGATGGAATATCCATATCTCCGGATGCAGGACACTTATCTGCAGACACAGAGTTATCAGCTACTGATGTAGTGTTTTCAGTTGAGGATGTTGATATGTTTGGGTGGTCTTGTTTTGTATTATTTGCATGATATGAAGTGCCAGGGTTAATAAAACATGAAGTGTGAGTCTGAATTCTTGGAGGATAAGCAGATAATGACACTTCATTCATGTTTGGAGGAACATAAGGATAGTATGTATCGGCGGAACCTGCAGTATTCAAATAACCAGAATTAAATGAGTCTGTGAGTGCATCTACATCAAACAACCATGATGATCCTTTAATAGATTTTAGAAACAAGGATTCATGAAATAAGACATTAGGTGTTTCTTATATAATGTTTTGTTGTGGAATGTGAACCTTATATGATTTAGATGTTGAAAAATATCCAACAAATAAACCATCATAGGCATTCTAAGAAAACTTCCCTAATTGTTCTTTTGTGTTTAAAACAGACACATGACAGCCAAAAGGTTTAAGATATCCTATGAAAGGTTTTATTTTAATAAAAGCTCATATGGTGTTTTGTTATGTTCTTTGAAAATTAATGTACTGTTTTGAACATTGCATGTGTGTTCACTGCTTCAGCCGAAAAGAGGATTGGCAAATGTCGATCAGCTAGCATTGTCCTTGCTGCTTCAATAAGAGTTTTGTTTCTTCTTTCAACAACTCCATTTTGTTGTGGAGTTCTTGATGCACTGAATTTCCTTGTAATGCCTTTAATCATGCAAAAGGAATCTAAAACATTATTAACAAATTCAGATCCATTATCACTCTAGAAAATTTTCACTTTTAAATCAAGTTGATTTTCCATCTTTGTGACAAATTCCATTAATGTTTCTGATGTTTCACTCTTTTTTTTAAGAAAAAGACCCAAGTGAATCTAGTGAAATCATCCACAATCACCATACAATATTGCCTTTTACCAATGCTCATGACATTGGTTGGACCAACTACATCAATGTGAAGCATTTTGAGTGGTGTTGAGTTAGTGTTGATTATTTTGGATTTATGTGACAGTCTATGTTTTTTTTCATTATAACATGAAGAACAATGATTTGAACACTAAAATTCTCTCTTTGGAAGTCCAATGACTGGGTTATTTTTCACCAATTTATTCATATTCTTCATGTTGGAATGAACAAGCCTTCTATACCACAACTAAGATTCATCTTCTGATGACTTAGACAACATACATGTTTCTTGCTTGTGACTGTAGTATTGTTCATATCCAAAACATATGTGTTTCCTTTTCTTGATGCTTTAAGAAGGATCCAGTCTTCGGGAATGGAAAAACCTGGCTTAAGAATGTAACAGTAGTGTTATCAAATAAAGTGGTATAATTTTGATCACAAATTTGAGACACTCTCGGTAAATTATATTGTAAATTTTCACAATAATTTACTTTCTCAAATTTGAGCACACCATTAGTTACCATTCCTTCACCAACAATTTTACCTCCCTTCTTATCCCCACCAAAAGCCACATAGGAGGCATTTTTTTATTCAAAATCATGGAGTAGAGACAGTTTCCTGTCATATGCCCGGAACAATCACTGTCAACATACCACTTGTTGTCACTCCTCCATTCTTGTTCCTGCATACATAAAGAAATCAATTAGAATGGGGAACCCAAGCCTTAATGATCTTGGGTTTACCACTAGTGTCTACAATTTTTACTCCCTCATGAATGAGTCTTGATATTTCAATGTTGATTTTAGACTCAATTGATTCATTATGTTTTGTTTCTGGTGAGGATGATTTTGTTAAAGATGAGCTTGTGGAACTTTTTTCTTGTTTCTCTAGCCATTCTTCATTCACCTTTTTTGTTTGGTTGTTGCTTTGATTTTGATGATGATCCTTGATTGAAGAAAGTTTCACCATCCTTTGAATTTGATTGAGGTATTTGAGTACCCTTCTCAAAATGATCAAAGAAGGTATCATCATATTCGCTTTCTTTTATGTCAAATCCACCTTTTTGAGAGGTGTTTTGAGTTGATGAAGTGGTTTTTCTTTCTTTTTCAATGGTTTACCATCAACAGATGGTTTCTTCTTTGTTTTTGACAGCTTTTGTTTTTGCTGCTGCTTCTTTGGCTTTGAATCTTCAGGGCTATCACTTGATTGAGTTTCTTATTCGGCCTTCGCAGATTGTTGCTTCTTTGTGCTCTTTGTTTTGTTTTTTTTTTGTTGAAATAACATTCATGAGTGGAATGGTTATTGTTGGTCATTTGATCGATTTGCAGTACAAATGAGTTGTTGAATCGTTCAATATCAAATACAAACAATAGACAAGTAAGATGAAGAAGATTAAGAACAATAACAAGTGAACCAAAGTAAGACAATGATGATCAATATACTCAATAATAACAATGTACAATGATATCTTTGTGAAATGACTACTTACAAAGGTTACTTCCAACAATGATAAATGATTAGGGTTTTGCAAGATTACCTCACAATGAAAATGATCAAAACTATATATAGCAATCTTAGTTTCGAAGACAGTTTTGCTGGCAGCGAAACTGTTCTACCGAGACTATAGTTTCGCGCGGCAGAACCAGCGATTTCGTCGGGTGAACTATAACAGCTGACTATGAGCGAAACTGTTATTTCGCTCATAGTTTTGCTGGACTACAAAACAAAACAAAATGTATTACATTCAAAAGTAACTAACATTAAACCTATTACAAAGTAATATAAACATAATCTAAACTAAACTAATGTGAGTCCAACCTATACTTGATCTTCAATACTCCCTATAGGTTGGATCTCACCGCCTTCAACTCTCTTGATTTGACTCGTCAGCTCCAGTCTCGTTCAATGCCTCTGATGTATCTATATATGTTCCTGCAGCTTTTTCTCCGGGGGCTTAAGACATAGATTCTTCCTGATCAGCACCAGTCTCCCCCGCTGCCTCTAATGTGTCTTCTACAGCTCCTGCAACAACCTCTATAGGAGCTTTAGCAAATGATACACTCTGGTCACCTCCAGCTTCATTAGCTCCCTCGGGATGAGCACTTGCTTGCTCAAACTATCTGGCCAAATCCCGGACATCCATGTTTAGCTCATCTTCAACTCTTACTTTCTCGTCCATCTCTTTCACTTCAGCTCGCAGTCCTCTCACTTTGTTAGCCACAGTCATAAACAGACAGGCTTCCTTTCTTTTCTCATCACCTAATTCTTCTTTAATATGATTTTCGCACAGAACTAGCAGGTCCTTAACACAGAAACTAAACAATTCCATAGGATCAAACAATCTGAATTCACCTCCATTCTTTATCCTGATCACCACCTCCCCCGTGTTGTTATCATAGAACCACTTCTCAAAGCCTTGTAGCTGTTGGGGGAGGGGATCTACCAATCTGATCATGTTCATTGTCTTAGGCGCTTTCACCTTTAGCACAATCTTCCCTTTCCCCATCTCCCAGTCTTTATCCTTCTTTGATCTTCTCCTCTCGGCCTTCATAAATCCAAATGATTCAAAATTTTCATTTAGTCCATTCTTTATCTCCTTCTCAAGCAATGAGGTTCTTTCACTTAGATGAGCTTTTAGTAATGGTAGCGCCGCAAGCCTCCTCAGATCCCATTTAGGTAAGGTCTTGAAGGCCTTCCTCTTGTGCATGTATGTTATACCTCCCCCTCTCCTCTTGATCATAAACATTTTGAGGCCGGGGTTGTAACACCAACTAATGATTTTCTTGTCTGCTTCCTTTTTGCTCAACCCTTCCATGTTTTGGAACAGGGGAGTCAGCTCAGCATGCTCTTTTTCTTTGGCAAACCATTCATCTTTGGCCATTTCAAACACATCTGCATCCTTGTCTCCCTTCTTGGCAACATAGGTTAGGGGTCTTTCATCAACCTCATAGTATTCTGGTTCTGAATCATAATCAACCAGTTGCTTATCATCTTCTTCTTCATCAATTAGCCCCTTCCCTTTCTCAACATCCTTTTCAACAGATTTCTCTATTATCACCTCTTCACCAGCCAAATACGTCTCAAAATCAAACTGCATGTTAACATATCCAGCATCAAATATCTCCTCAACATTCTCCACATTCCAGTCTCCTTCTTCACACCAGGACCTCCAGCTTCTTTAGTTGCTGCACCAGATG
Organism: Flaveria ramosissima; assembly: GCA_025215565.1. Classification (NCBI taxonomy): domain Eukaryota; kingdom Viridiplantae; phylum Streptophyta; class Magnoliopsida; order Asterales; family Asteraceae; genus Flaveria; species Flaveria ramosissima. The sequence continues at coordinate 37,692,884 of CM046030.1, forward strand.
TGCCCTCTCCTGCCTTGGAAGATGTACCCACATTTAGAAATGGGTACTTATAAGTATTCGTTAAATCAGGTAAATCATGTTGAGTTAGCTGATTGGGCAGGCCGGCTGCAGCCTTTAGATCATTCACCTCCTCAAACAGTCTTTTAATCAGTTTGTTCTAATCTATCAGCATTCTGGTCATACCCTCAATCACTTCATCCTTCTGCTTTTCCCTCATTTCTTGAGTGGTGAGTTTTGTCTTAATCATGCTTAACTCATTGGCCAAAGAGGTGCTGTGGTTTCTAATCACATCCTTATCTAAACCGCCTCTCTCCTCTCTCCTTGAGGTCTCTGTAAATGATTGGTGTCTCTGGTTATTCCTTCTTTCAGACTCTCCCACATCAGCTTTCTATTTTGACCTCCTTTCTTTCTCAACCCTTACCTCCTCACCCATTTTATGCACCTCCTCCTCAAAGTCATAATCCTTCTCCTTCGCATATCTTTTTCTTTTCTTAGCAGCATCTGTCTGTTGTGCCCTGGTCTCTTCAGCCCTTTTATTTTCAGACTTGTCCACCCTCCTGATATAACTCCATCTTTATGGTGGATTCATGTTCTCCCACAGATGAGTAATTCTTCCACTGAAGTTGTGACGGATGGCACAGCAGTCTTCCTAGATGCGGGTGTTCATTTGCACCAGCATTTTAACCTCCCCGTGTTTTGGCAAATTAGGAATTATATCATCAAAAATCATTTGCAAAAATCTCGGATAAAGCAGCCATTTATCCTTCCTCAGTGCCATCACATTCTCTGCCATACAGGCAAATATCAGTCTTGCAATATTTGCCTTCCTTCCTCTACAGCATAAAACCATGGCTTTTGCCCAATCTAAGTTAAGCCCATCTGATCCACCTTTATGGTGATCTAAGCACATAATGAAGACGTGGGCTATATATCTCCATTCCTTAGAAAGGAAGGACTTCTTAATCTCTTTCCTTGTCCCAAAAGGTGGTCCCTCATATTCCATCGCTCTAAACGCCTCAAACACCTCCTGATCTGACATAGAAACCTCATCCCCTGTATCTTCATCTAACCTTAGCACCCTCAATACAACCTTAGTAGTAACGATCACCTCATTCTCCATCACTCTGACTATAATCCTCTGAGAGTTGCCACTCGTATCATACTCCGCCATCCGCGAGAAATCTCTGATATGTAAGTCGTATATTGTAGAAGAATGAGAGATCGTGTATGCAATAGGAGATCTCTACAGCCAGGGAATACTGTCTCTAAATCCAGCTGCTTTAGATGTGTGTGTTGTAAGATTGCCGTAATGTTGTTCCTCTCGTCAAACTTCAGATTCGCCATTAAACATGAAAACCAGATTAAACGCATTAGAATAGTATATTAAATAATAATATTAAAGAAAACCAAAAAAAAGATTAATATTAATCAAAAACCGAGTTAATTTCGCTGGCCGAAACTGTAGTTTCGCATAAAGAATTTTAGTTTTGGCAAGCCAAAGTATAATTTTGTCATCATTTATTCATTAGTTTCGGCAAGACAGTGAAGTAGATTCGACTGGCCGAAAGTATAGTTTCGGCGCAGCGAAAGTGAGGTTTACACAACGAAACTGTTAAGTTCACTCGTATAACATAACATCACAGTTTCGTTGAAAAACCATGAACATTCGTTCAGTTTTGTTGGATTATCGGTACTTTCGCAGTAAGAACTGCGAAGGTACCAAAGAGTCTCGATCGAATAGACCCACAATGTTGCTGTTTAACTTTGATTAAGTTTTGGTTCTGAGTTCGAAACTCACTTGCGAATGAGATAGAACAGTTAATCAAGAATCAAACACTCGGAAAATCAATATCGCACACAGAGGCGTCTGATAAACCCTAGAACACATAAACTTCCGATTATGCGAAAATGAGAAAGCAGTTTCGCGAATTCAGTTATATAGCCAACAGTTTCGCTTCCTGCGAAACTGTAGTTTCGCTTGGCCAAACTACAATTTCGCCAGGCAAAACTCTGGTCGAAATTGACTTTGCATAGCGCTAAAGAGCCGGCGAAGCTACAATTTCGCCAAGCGAAACTACCAGCGAAAGTCTAATTTCGCTGTAAACCAAAAAACTTAAAGATTTTTATTTTTGTTTCTCTTTCTTTTAAAACATAAAATAACATAAAAGAAAAGGAAAATAAAATAAAATAAAATAAAATAAAATAAAATAATAAAAAAATAAAAGGAATTAAAATAAGGTAAACAAAATCAAAAGAAATTAGCCCCACAAGACCTCACCATTAACCATGATTAATAATTATGTAATAAAAAATTGAACAATATAAAAGGATATGAACGAGAAGCTGAAAAGATCTTCTAGACAATCAAAGTTTGGTGGGATTGCTGATATGCTCGTCCTTTTAAGTCCATGCCTTCTTCGTTTCAACAGATGCATCACAGCTATTGTTATCATGTTTTGGTTTATGTTTAAAGACATTGAATGACCCAATCCCCATAAAAATTTGGCAAAGAAACTTATCATGTCCTCATGATGTATTCAACAAATGACACGTTTTGTATGAATCTTCCTCGCAGAAGCAACAAAGGTCATATTTCAAAAGAAAAAGAAGCAAAGCCCTTATAGACATCAAATGATGAGAGCTCCAGGTCTATACTTACGTATAACAGAGGAGTTCTTCAATTATGTTTTCCTGATGATAACTTCAGGTCTATACTTACGTATAACAGAGAAGATTATCATATTGTGCCGATGAGAGCTCCAGGTCAGTACTATCATACAACAAAGGAGATCATCAATCCAGGTCAATGTTCACACATAGCAGAGGAGATAAGCACAACATAGAATATAACAGGAAGCATCTTATACGCAAAGATGAAAAAGCATATTGCTTTTTGAGATAGATTGAAATGATTTGACATAAAGAAACTTTAACTAAGAATAACTCAAAATAGAGGTATCACTTTCTCAATCCTTTTTGAACAAGGACTTGAAACTTTGTGAAGGTCAACGATGTCAAGGGGATTATTTGAGTCATCATGTTTGACAACTGTTTACTTCATTTTCTGGCTGAACCTATCAAACATATCCCACACAATATTGTTAACCTCCTTTACATTGTCCAGGCTTCTCATTTTATTCCGCAAAGGAAAACAAAAATACCTTTTAATATATATTCTCCCCCGAAATTTCTACATTTAAGAAAGATGAGGAAATTTCTCACTTTATTGTATATCACTATAAATTTTTATTATTATTTATATATATATATATATATATATATATATATATATATATTAAATTGTGAAAATTGATGAAGAGTGAAGGAGCAGGCAGAACTAAAAGAAAAGAAAGAAAATAAGAAGAGAAGAATAAATAATTTCTACTGAACATAGATTTAAGGAGAATGGGTTTTAAAATGATATTAAACCTAACATAGAGATCAATTCATAAAAGCGAGGTTTATCAAATTTTTTAGTGAAAAGATCTGCTTTTTGATTTTTGGTATCAATGGGAATAATATCAATAAAACCCTTTTTCTGAGCATCACGAATTGCATGAATCTGTGTCTCAATGTGCTTGGTTCGGGAATGATGAATAAGATTCTTGGCGAGCCCAATAGCTGCTTTCGTGTTACAGAACAACGGTGTATGGAGAAAGTTTATCCCATAGTCAATCATCGGGTGCTGGATCCAGAGTACTTGTGAACAGCAACTGGAGGCAGCAATGTATTCTACTTCTCCCGTAAAGAGAGAAACAATGGTCTGTTTCTGGCTTTGCCATGAAACCAGACAATTTCCCAGGTATTGACACCCACCAGTACCCGATTTCCTGTTTAACCTGCAGCGATTAGAATCACTATCAGAATAGACATGTAAGTCAAAATTCCCACAATAAGGATACCAAAGACCTAAAGGAGAAGAGACTTTAAGATAACAGAAGATTCGTTTTACTGCTTTTTCATGAGACTCTTTCGGAGCAGATTGGTATCGAGCACAATATCCTACAGCAAAGGTGATGTCAGGACGACTTGCTGTAAGATACATAAGGGAACTGATCATAGATCTGTAGAGATGAGGATCAATAGGTTTCCATTCTCGTCAGGAGTGAGGCACGTTTGAGCAGTAAATAGAGTCATTTCAGGAGAAGCGTCATCCATCTTGAATTTCTTCAACATCTCTTTAATATACTTCTCTTGATGAATGAGGATTCCTTCTGGCTTTTGTTCAACTTGCAGCCCAAGGAAAAAGCATATTTCCCCCATCATGTTCATTTCGAAACGACTACGCATTACCTCCTCAAACTCTCGACATAACTTTGGATTGGTGGAACCAAAGATAATATCATCGACATAGACTTGTACGATTAGCATCTCACCATCCACATCCTTCTTGAATAAAGTCATATCGATGGTGCCACGGGAGAATCCATTGCTTAAGAGATACTGTGTTAAGGTCTCATACCAGATTCGAGGTGCGTGATGAAGACCATAAAGAGACTTGTCAAGTTTATAAACTTTATCAAGAAAATCGGGATCCTCAAAACCAGGTGGTTGACACACGTATATCTCCTCGTCAATGTCTCCATATAGGAAGGCACGTTTGACATCCATCTGATAGACTTTGAACTGTTTATGAGCGGCATGAGCTAGAAAAATTCTTCTGGCTTCAAGACGGGTGAAAGGAGCAAAAACTTCGGTATAGTCTATCCCTTCTTCTTGAGCAAATCCTTGCACCACCAATCTTGATTTGTTCCGCACCACAATGCCACGGTCATCGGATTTGTTCTTAAAAACCTATTTCGTGCCAATTGGGCATTTGTTTGGTGGAAGATCGACCAGAGTCCACACTTTTGAGTTTTCTGAATTGTTGTAGCTCTAATTGCATTGATTCAACCCAACAAGGGTCTTGGAGAGCTGCATGAACGTTTTTCGAAATGATTTGGGATATAAAACAAGAGAATAGACAAATGTTAATCAAACCATATTAAGCGCATCCGTACTCCATCGGTGATAGATCGAATGATGTTATCATGAGGATGATCTTTTAATGTTTGGAAATAAGTGGGTATAGGCAGGGTGTTTGGAGATGATTGGCTGATAGATTGTTGATGGGTAGATGAAGGTGAGAGGGATGGTACTAGCTGTGATGATTAGACACGGCACTTAATTTCGTCTTTTGTGCTTGAGTATTCAATAAAGTACGAGAGCAGCCAAATGGTCGAAAGAAGTCAACTAAAGGCTTTCTCTTATGAAAAAGTTCATAAGGAGTCTTCATTTTGTCCTTGACTATCAACACCCTGTTTAGAACATATGAAGCACAGTTCACTACCTCCGCCCAAAAGATAATGGGTAAGGAGGATTCAGTCAGCATCGTACGAGCAGCTTAAATGAGGGTGTGATTCTTTCGTTCAGCTACACCATTCTGTTGAGGGGTCCTCGCAGCACTGAATTGTCTTAAAATTCCTTTAGCACCACAGAACGTGTCACACCCCGGGCCCAGGTAGGGTGGGACGTCACAGACTAGCAACAATATATGGCAGCGGAAACAAACCATTACAAGAGCTCAAAGGAGAGAATATCACATGGCATTAATGTTTTAAAAAGATACCGGGCTAGAAACAAATCAAGCCCCCAAATAAGTTTTACAATCACCCATAAAAATAAATTGTACTTGTTCAATCACAAACATGAAATTGTTCAAATGGTTCATTAAGAAAATATGCCAATGCCATGGTCGCGGGGATAGGTCTAGGTCTTCACAACAGCTAGGATCTCTTCATACTTACCTGAAACATGCTCAAAAGAAATTTGTGTCAACTAAAAAGTTGGTGAATTCAAGTGCTTAAAGTTTAAAAACAAAAGGACTTAACATATCCTTCTTTGATTAAAAAGAAAATAATCATTGTTTAAACATCGTGGGAAAAATCATAATCAACCCTGCACTTAGTCCCGGTTGGCCTCTTCTAAAGTTGTGTTTAACCGGATATTGCCGAAGGAAGAACTGAGCCCCAAACCAGTGAACCCTACCTGCCCGGATGGTTCACCATAGTTTCTTAACAAAACCTGTTACATGCCACAAACGACCCCTTAGGATCTCAGTGGGGTAACCTTCCTGGAATGGAAGCCATTGTGTGTGGGGGATTCCCCAAATAGATCTATTCATATAAAACAGGCGGTTCACGAAAGAATTAATGATCATGATATAAGTATCAGCAGGTAACCATAAGTCCCACATACAATCATCAAGTAAGGCACAATTATAGTTCATAAATAACAGAGCATGTTTCATCCCAAAACAATAGTAAAAAGGGGGGATCACTAGAACTCACCTTAGGTTTCAAGTCAAAAGTCTCTTGGTGTGCCGGGAGTGTCTCAAGTCTAGCACCCTAACATGTACATATTAAGTAATAAGCTACTGCCCTAAACTCATTTAAGGTGCAACAATAGTGTCAAGAGTTTAGCTATAGGGTAAGGCTTTGGTTTCGTGAAGGTTTGTATAAAAAGTTTCCTTTTATGGCAAGTCATGGATTCTTCATGAAAATTGGGATTTTTACCTCATTAGGTTAAGTATATTAAGAAATTTTGTTGTTCAAGTGATTATTAGCTTCCTGGAAGTCGGTTATTAAGTTTGGTAAAATTTTACAGTTTAGTCCCTCAAGTTTCAAAATTGACAGTTTCTACCCTCAAGTTTGGTTTCTTGTCCTTTATGAAACTTAAGACCAAAAATCAGATTCTTAGAGTAATATTATACTCATTATAGAGTAAGTGTTTCAAAATTTTAGTTTACGGATCCGATTTTAAAAACTATGCGTTTAACGCTCCCAGTTACGGTAAAAGCCGGAGAGTTTTAACCATTAATTTAGGGTTTTCATAAATTTGAATCTTAGACCAGTAGGTATCATCTAAAAGACATTTTTATAAAGTTTAATTCTTTAGGTTGTGAAGTTTGGCCTTTAATAGTTGAAAATCTCGTTTTTACGTTTGACTTGTTAAAACGCGGTTTTGACCGTTTTTTGACCATTTAAAGCTTGTTTGACAATTTTTCAAGTCCTTTAAGTCTTTTATTACTTAACTTACTGAAATCATATGATTTTTATAAATCTTAGCTTTGAACTCCATTTTTATGGATATTTCTCAAAAACGATGCTCGGTTAGTACCCGTTTTTAGTTAAAACGTCATTTATTTGTTCCTTTGACCACTTAAATTTCCCATTGACTCCAGAACACTTTGTTTATAATTTTTAAGCCTGGAATACTTTTCAAGAGTGTTAAATCCATATTCTTACTATTTTTAAGGTCGTTTTACCATGTTTTCAGGTCCCGAAATCAACCAAAATAGGCCTAATCTTAACATGTCCATAAGTTCCAGAGATTAACCACTTGTTACTACCTTAACATTCATCAAAACATTCTGAAATCTAGGTCCAAACTCACGTCTAGGTTCCCCATTACAACAATGAGTCATTAACTTAGTGATTTAGCCATATCTAACCATAACACATGTGTAAATCGTTGCAACTTCTAGTTTAAACCTTACCAAAGCTCTATTAACTTTAAATCCAGAATATTAAGATGTTACCAAGTCGTTTATGAGCAGGTTATAAGCCTTGGTAAAGAGTGTTTTCAAACAAGTGCTTAGCTTGCAATATATACATCTTGTAAAAATAAAGGCTTTTGAGGTGTAACTTGAGTTTAAAACCACACATCCACGGTGCATCTTCTTTTATAACTTTTTAAATCAGGTTATTAGGAGTTCATTAATCCATTAGAAAGCAGGTTATATGTTTTGGCTTCAAGAGTTACAAGATCTACAAGTTAGATGGTGCAAAAGTCCCAAAAATAGGGTTTTCATGGTGGAAATCGGTTTCCACCTTAGATATGACAAGAATAACGAGTGAGATACCTCTTGTGAAGTTGAAAGCTCCTCAAGAACAAGGTAGTGGTGTTGGGTTTCTGCTACAACAAAGAGGAGAGGAGTTTTTAAAAGAGATATGAAAGAACACATGGAAAAAGACCATTTTCGGGTGTCATGAACTTACACTTGATGTTGTTCACGTTTTGGAGAGTGTAGATGGTCTTGAATGGCTCGAATCTCATTGGACAAGGCTGGAGAATCTTCTACAAAGCTTGGAAAGGTCGAACAACAGGTAGAAGTGTGTCCAAACTTGCGGATATGGTCACCTTCTTGCGGTTCTTCGGTTGGCCGATTTTTCCTTGATGTTGTTCTTGCGATTTTGGGGCTGGATTAGAGAGTGTTTAGAGAGAGTTTGCAAGGGAAGGAGGAGAGTATCAGCTGGTGTTCGAATAAGAGGGGAGAGGAGAGAGTGTGATGGTGAAGTGTGTAAGGGTTGCATGAGAGAGGAGTGGTGGGTGTGGTGGTGGTGTAGAGAGGAGGAGAGTGGAGGGAGAGGGGGCGGCCGAGTTTGGCTTGTAGTGAGGGTTTTAGATTTAAGTTTTAATTACAAATTATTATTATGTAGTGTAGTTTTGTAGTATTGGGTATAATGTATTGTTTAGTGGATGGTGTTAATTGAGGTATCTAGTGCATGTCCATGCATGCATGGGCCGAAAATATGAGAGTGTGAGTGTGCATGCTCACATTTTAATTGTTTTCTCTTGAGATAAATTTTATAAGGGTGACTAGTCAACATTCCCGGAACACTAATTTTTAAAAGGTAAAAACCTAAATTAACTAAAAGTCAATAATAAAATCATATGAAACCATAATTTGAATCAAGTAGCAAGAATTGTTTCCAATTTCATGGTAGGGTTGAATAGTTTTAATTATTAGCACTCATAAGATGGATAATGATGCAAGTAATTTAGGGTTAGAATAACAACCTAGAGGCCGGTTGTCACATTCTCCCACCGTTTAGGAAATTTCGTCCCGAAATTTTAGCTTTGATTAGAGTCTGAACGGGTGGGTTTGAAGAGGTGTGGATGATTCTTCCTCATTTCATCTTCACGCTCCCAAGTAAATTCAGGTCCTTGCTTGGAGTTCCATCTAACCTTAACCTTGGGTATGCGGCTCCGCCGGAGTTGCTTGACCAAGCGATCAGTGATCTCAACGGGTTCTTCCACAAAATTTAGTTTGTCGTTTATTCTTGCTTCTTTTAATGGCAGTTCTAGGGTTTTGTCTACCATGCTCTTCTTCAAGTTCGACACATGAAAGGTGTCGTGTATGTGGCTCAACCCCGGGGGTAGTTTCAACTTGTACGCCACTGGGCCAATTCTCGCCAATATTTCGAATGGTCCAATGTACCTTGGGCTTAACTTTCCTCTTTTTCCAAACCTCGCAATTCCCTTCCATGGTGCTACCTTTAGCATTACCCTGTCGCCCACTTGGAACTCTAGAGGTTTCCGTCTCCTGTCAGCGTACTTCTTCTGCCGATCTCTGGCTGCTTTCAGTCGCTCCTTTATCTTGTAGATCTTGTCGGTGGTCTCCAACACGATGTCGGGTCCCATCACTTGGCTATCACCAATCTCATTCCAACTCAATGGTGATCGGCATTTCCTGCCATATAGGGCCTCATACGGAGCGGCTTTAATACTCGCGTGGTAACTATTGTTATAGGCGAATTCCACCAAAGGAAGATGGTTATCCCAGTTTCCGCCAAAGTCCATCACGCAAGCTCTTAACATGTCTTCCATCGTTTGAATAGTTCTTTCGCTCTGTCCGTTGGTTTGAGGGTGGTAAGCTGGCTTAGATCTAAACGGGTTCCTAAAGCTTGCTGGAACGATTTCCAGAAGCGGGAGGTGAAACGACTATCACGGTCGGAGATGATCGACAAAGGCACTCCATGCCTCGTTACAATCTCATCGACATATAGTTGGGCCAATTTCGTCATGTCGTAGTCTTCTCTAATTGGCAAAAAGTGAGCTGATTTCGTTAGCCTATTGACTATCACCCAAATAGCATCGTGGCCTTTAAACGTTCTAGGCAACTTGGTAACAAAATCCATCGTGACATTATCCCATTTCCATTATGGGATTTCAGGTTGTTGTAACGTTCCTGATGGTTTTTGGTTCTCAGCTTTTACCATGGCACAGGTTAGACATTTCCCCACATAAACGGCGATTGATTTCTTGATTCCCGGCCACCAGAAAAGTGTCTTTAAATCCTGATACATCTTATCACTTCCAGGGTGAATCGAATACCTAGACTTGTGTGCTTCGTCGAGGATTACTTCTCGAATTCCTCCGTGCTTTGGCACCCAAGTCCTTCCTTCATATCTGTATGTACCATCGTCCCCTATCACAAATTGCTTTTCCATTCCAGTCAATCCTTCTTCCTTTAATCTTCCTTCCTTTAATGCCTCGCTTTGAGCTTCTTTCAGTTTTACATTAAGGTTGGTATACACACTCATCCTTAAGGTTCATACACGAAGGGGTTTTTCTCTTTCCTTTCGGCTTAACGCTTCTGCCACAACATTGGCCTTACCTGGATGGTAGCGGATTTCGCACTCGTAATCGTTTAATAGCTCGACCCATCTTCTCTGACGCATGTTGAGCATCTTTTGGTCAAGGATGTGTTGCAAACTTCTATGGCCAGTGTAGATGATGCACTTTGTGCCATAAAGGTAGTGTCTCCACATTTTGAGAGCAAACACCACGGCACCCAACTCCAGATCCTGCGTCGTGTAGTTCTTCTCATGATCATTCAGCAGTCTAGATGCGTAAGCAATCACCTTGTTGCGTTGCATCAATACACATCCTAGCCCTTGACGCGAAGCGTCACAATAGACCACGAAGTCTTCTACTCCTTCTGGAAGAGCAAGGATAGGTGCACTGCATAACTTCTCCTTAAGCGTTTCAAACGCCTCGTTCTGCTCTCGCTCCCACACAAAGGTTGTGTTCTTCTTGGTTAGTGCGGTCAAAGGTTGCACTATACGCGAGAAGTCTTTTATAAATCGTCGGTAGTAGCCAGCCAGTCCTAAGAATTGCCTTATCTCCGTAGGAGTTTCAGGAATCTTCCAATTCTTTATGGCCTCAATCTTGGAAGAGTCAACTTGAATTCCATTCTCATTCACCACATGTCCTAAGAATTGGATCTGGTGCATCCAGAATTCACATTTAGAGAACTTCGCATATAGTTGCTCATTCTTGAGTAATTCAAGAATTAGCCTGAGATGCTTCTCGTGCTCGTCTTTACTTTGGGAGTAGATCAGTATGTCGTCAATAAACACGATCACAAACTTATCGAGGTAAGGGCGGCAAACGCGGTTCATGAGGTCCATAAATACTGCTGGAGCATTAGTCAGTCCAAAGGGCATGACCAAGTACTCATAGTGTCCATACCTTGTTCGGAAGGTCGTTTTGGGTATGTCTTCTTCTCTTATCTTCAGTTGGTGGTATCCTGACCTCAAATCTATTTTGGAGAAATAACTTGCTCCTTGCAGTTGATTAAATAGGTCATCTATTCGGTAACGGTTCTTTATGGTCAGCTTGTTCAATTCTCTGTAATCAATACACATTCGCAGGGTTCCGTCCTTCTTTTTCACGAATAGTACCGGGGCACCCCATGGAGAGACACTCGGACGTATAAATCCCTTGAATTTGCACTAGGCAACAGATCTATTTGGAATTCGACTTGTCGGTTCGGGGGGAGTCCTGGTAGGTCTTCCGGAAACACCTCTGGGTATTCAGAAACCACGGGAATATCTTCGATCTTTTTCTCCTTTTGGGTCTTCATCACATAAACTATAAAAGTTGGACACCCCTTCATTAAGCTCTTGGTAGCTTTTAAGTGGGATATCATGGGGTATAGGGTGTTACTCCTTTCACCCTCTACCACTAACACTTCTTTGTCGCTCAACGGTATCTTGAGTAGACGCTCCTCACATATGATTTCGACTCTTGCTTCGCTAGCCAGTCCATACCCATAACCACATCAAATCCTCCTAACTTAATGGGCATCAAGTTTATCCTAAACGTATTCCCCTTTAGATTCAGCGGGCAATCCCTAATGATTTCGTTAGTTTCTAAAATGTTACCGTCAGCTAATTCTACGGTAAACGTATCGGTCAAGGCACACACGTCTAAGTCAATCAATGGCCTAAAAGTACTAGAGATAAAACTAGCAGTCGCTCCAGTATCAAACAGTACAGTAGCGGGATGATTGTTTACAAGAAACTGATGTGGTTGATTGAGTTTCATAAGATCTCATTACCTGGTGTGCTTAGGTTACTACACACACACATTTCGATAAGCCAATACAACTGATACTCTGAAATGAATGCTTCACAGTTGAATATGAGTTTTTAATTTATCATAGTATTTATCTTCTTTTTCAAGTTGAGCCTACCCGTATATTAGATAAGTCAAGTTAATCTTTTAGATTTTTAAATAAGCATAGTGAATGATATAACGACTATAATTATATTATTTCCCAAAATTATAAAACAAATACTACAACAAAATGACTTCTTTCTTTATTTTGTTAATATTAGAATTTAATGAAAGTTTTTGATTTTTACTCAAGGTTAATCATGCCAATTGATTAAACTAAGAATTCAAACCGACTAGGATAAAATGCCTTAGTGAATAAATCAGCTAATTGATTATCATTGTGAACCAGAATCAATTTGATTAATCCCTTTTCAGCACAGTATTGTTTTATAAACATTGATGTTGTGTTGTCATATGAATTGGAGTGTGCAAGAAGTTAAAACCATAATCAAACATATGGTTTTGAATCCAAAGAACTTGACAGAAACAAGCGAATGCTGCTATGTACTCAGCTTTTACTGCTGAAACAGACACGTTTCTCTCCTTCTTGCACTGCCTGGACACCAGTCTGGGACCAAGAACTTGACAACCGCTAGAATTGGACTTCCGATTAAAGTTGAATCCCTCGTAGTCAGTGTCAGTGAAAGCATAGAGATGGAAATCCCTTTCCTTTGGATACCATAATCCAAGTGTAGGCTTGCCCTTGATATATCTGAATATCCTCTTGACAGCATTCACATGTGATTCCTTGGGATCTGTTTGATATCTAGCACATACACAAACACCAAACATTATGTAATGTCTACTAGCTGTTAGATACATAAGTGAGCCTATCATAGATTGATAGTGAGTCTGATCCACTAATTTGCCTTTAGGATCAGGACCAATCTTCAATTTTGTATGTACAGGAGTTCTAACGGACTGACAATCTGCAAAATAGAACTTCTTCAGCATTGTTTCCATATATTTTGATTTAGTGATGAAGATTCTATTAGTTGTTTGTTGAACTTGCACTCTTAAGAAGAATGTGAGTTCTCCCATTGTACTCATTTGGAATTTGGAATGCATGAGGTCTTCAAAGTCTATGCATACTTGCTTGTTTGTTGAGCCAAAGCTAATATCATCCATATTAATCTAAACCAGCAACATTTATTTTCCTTTTCTATTTCTAAAGAGAGTCTAATCAATTTTTCTTCTCTCATATCCATGTTCAAGAAGGAAAGATGATAGAGTCTCATACCATTTTTTCGGTGCTTGATGAAGACCATACAAGGCTTTGTCAAGTTATTATACCCTATGAGGAAAATCCGGATCTTCAATGCAAGCTGGTTGACTCACATAGACTTCTTCTGCTATTTTTACATAAAGAAAAGCACATTTCACATCTATTTGATATACATTGAATTTCATGCATGCAGAGTATGCAAGGAAAAGTCTTATGGCTTCTATTCTTGCAACAGGAGCAAACGCTTCATCATAGTCTATTCCTTCTTCCTGAGTGTAGCCCTGTGCAACCAATCTTGCTTTATTTCTGATGACAATGCCCCGTCATCACTCTTGTTCATGTATAGCCATCTGGTACCGATAGGGTATTGTCCTTCGGGAAGGTCTACCAGTTGCCATACATCTTGCTTCATGAACTTGAGCAATTCTTCATGCATTGCCTCGATCCAGCTGTTGTCTTGAAGAAAACAAACAGATGTTTGCAATACTTGACTTGCTTCTTGTCACCCGCTCATCTAGTTCACCGATGATTCTTGACACTAGTTTATTCTTGTGTATCCCGATGGTTGGAATTGCGCCACCAGCAATTGATACATCAAGATTGGAGACATTCAGATCATCTTGGTGAGAGGAATCTTTATGTTGTGATGTAAGAGAGTGATGAAAATAATCAAAGTCTTCACCAATTTATGCTTAAGTATCAACAACACTTTGTTGACTTTCATCATTTTGGTTTCTCACAGTTTCAACTCGTGCTATGTCTAGTTCTTGATTTCTCACTTCATTTGAATGTTCTTCTGAAGGAGATGCAATTGTACTTCGACCTGCTTCTGTTTAAACACTCACATTTAGAGGTTCATGTCTGACATGATAAGCTTGTATTGGAACATCTACATCATGTTGATTAGAAGAATTAGGAGTAATCATTGGAAATACATATCTTCTTTCTGCTGTTGTAAAGGATCCAGCAGATTACAGGTATCCTGCAGTTAACAAGTGAAACTTATCAAACGACCTTGTAAAAGAGTCAATATCAAAGAACTAATCAGGACCATTTATAGATTTAGGTAAACAATGCTTATTGAATCGAACATTGGTTGATTCATCAATAATGTTTAATCTAGGATTAAACGCTCTAAAAGCATTTAAAACAGAGGAATAACCAACGAAGAATCCTTCGTCAGACTTAGGAGAAAACCTTCCCAAATGGTCTCGGGCGTTCTGTATTGAGACAACACTACCAAATGACTTAAAAATCCAGTGAATGGTTTTCTATGAAATATAAGTTCATAAGGAGTCTTGTTTCTTTCTTTGACAATCAAAGTTGTCAATTTTGAAAAAAGCATGATGCCTGCCCAAATGGTAATTGGTAGTTTAGCATCAACTAGCATTGTTCGTACTGCTTCAATTAGTGTTCTATTCGCCTCTCAGCTACGTTATTTTGTTAAGGAGTTCTAGCAGCACTAAATTGATGAGCAATGCCTTTAGTTGTGCAAAATGAACATAGATCTTCATTTTTAAATTCAGTCCCATTATCACTTCTAATTGATTTGACTTTAAGATCAAGTTGTTTTTCAATTTTAGTGATCAAATCTGTTATTAATTGGGACGCTTCATTTTTGTGAAGTAGAAAGAAGACCTTTGTCAATCTTGAAAAGTCATCAAGGATCACCAAACAATACAGTTTATTTCAATGCTCATAACATGAATTGATCCAAAAAGATCCATATGAAGAAGCTTCAAAGGAGAATTGTTTATGTTCATAAGCTTTGGTTTGTGGGATGATTTGTGTTGTTTCCCTTTGAGACATGCAGAACAGTGGTTAATAAAATGAAATTCTTTATGAGGTAAATCAATGACAAGGTTTCCTTTGACCAATATATTCAAATGATGCTTTTGATAGAAGACATGTTTCTTCCTTAGGAATTGCAGCATTATAGTTTAAGACATAGGTATTATTCTTCCTTGGGGTCTTCATGACAACCCATTCTTTAGGAAATTGAAATCATGGTTTCAAAATGTAAAAATAAGTGTCAGTGAAGGACGTGGAATATTTCTTCTCGCAGATCTAAGACACGCTGAGAAGATTAAAGTTCAGTTGCTCGCAATAGTTCACTTTATCAAAGCTCGGTAACCTGTTTGTCACAGATCCTTCACCCATAATTCTACCACCTTGTGAATGTCCACCAAATGCTACAATAGTCCCTTGGATATGCTTGAAGTCATGAAGGAGGAAACTGTCTCATGTCATGTGTCGGGAGCATCCACTGTCCACATACCACAAAGAGGAAGACTGGTTAGAATGATATCCCTATAATTTTATCATCAACTATTCGTGCCTTATGCACTAACAAACAATTTAACATGTATGTTTATGTGTTCAATGGCATGGTCTCCAACATTTAGGAAGGAAGAAGACATATGTTCCTGATGTATCCACGCTTCATCCAATGCTTCATTAATGAAGCTTTTCCTGATATTGTAGCAGCAGGCCCGGTGATGAACATCTCTCACTACAATGTCAAATCCTAAAAGTATATCAAGAAGAGAGATCAAAGGAACTTCTATAGTGCAACTTTCTTTCCCTTACTTCCATGGATGTTACAGCAGAACAATCCAGAAGAAGTTCATGAAGAAGAAGGTAAGGAAGTTATAGAAGAACATCTAGATGCTCATGATCAACAACCTGTTGAAGAGCATGCTGAAACAGCTGAAGAAGGACTAAGGCCAGTGTCACCACAAGTTGATATAGGTGGTGATCTTCATACTTGGCCTTTAGTTCAAGATGCTGATATTCCCTCACCTTTCAGAGCTTCACTCTGTTAGGACCTGGTATTTGAACGAAATACCGAGTGATTAGCGTGTAAACCAGATCAAATAGTGCGGAATCCTATTTGATTGGCGATCCAATCAGTGAGAACACACGAAGAATCATTCAAGAATTGAAACTAACGTTAGAAATCATTGGGAATCGATCTAATGTGTTCTATGAACTTGGAGAACGAATTGGGAGGCTTCTGGACGGCTAGGGTACGTCTGGAGTCGAAATAGATTGAATGCTTTCTTTTTCCACGAATTGGGTTGTATTTATAGGTTAGTGTTGTTCATTCGGGCGACTGGACCATAAGTATGGTTCAGTCGTGCGATTGAACCATGCAGTTGATTCATCCGCACGACTGAGTGTTCAGTCGTGCGACTGAGCCAATCTTATGTGTCAATCATACGACTGATCCAGTCTCCTGGTTCAGTCGTGCGACTGAGTCAATCGTATGAAGTTATTCATGCGTGTGGTCCATTCGCATGGGCCATTCGCATGAGAACTTCATTATGTTAAGTTTGAATATATTAATTATTATAACATTATGTGTAACCATTCAAACAATCACAAACCTAATTAACCAATATCGACTCATTAATGAAATATTAGACATTACAAATCACAAACAATCAATATCATTTCATTAATCAATTCAAATTACATCAGAATCAGATAAACAAGATCTATTACATTTCATATAATGATCTAGGGACATACATGTATCAACAAACTCCCCCTTGGACCTAGATCTCTCTAATGTCTTGCTTTCTGCATAACCTCCTCATATTTCTTGTACTTGTCCTCTTTTGTGACTCCCGCGTGAATCTCAAACGCGAAGCAGAGTCGTATAACATTCTGGAACTGGAGGGCTTGTACAATATCCTGCATATCATAGAACAGTGGCCACTTGTATAGCGTATAGACATCATTTGCTGACAAGTTGGTAAGCCACATTGGGTCGAATACCCTGATCGTATCCGTTTGGCCCTCTTTGTTTAGGACTATGACCGCTTCTGCTGTTCTCCAATCGTAGTACCACCACTTAAAGTGTGGAGTGAAGTCCTGTGGCATTTCCCTGAGTGGGATTCTTGACATTGTGCGCGGAGGACTCCACTTCAACACTATCTTCTGCTTTCCAGTAATGGCATCAACCTCAGACCTTCTGATATACCTTGTAGGCTGTTGGGGTCTGAAGTTAACCCACCTGGTGTGGTACTCCTTTAGGGCAGCCTCAAACCAGCCTGACATCTTCCTCGGGTCAGCATACAAAAGCTTTAGTCTGGCCAGCTGGTTGAGCTCAAAACCTGGTAGAGTCTTCTGATCATGTGGGAATCTGAAGTACTCTATGCCCTTTTCCCTCTTAACTGCATATACGTTAAGATCCTCAAAATACACCCACGCTATGATCCTGCCAGACACCTTATGATGTTTCTTGACTCTGTAGAGTTTGGTATAGGCATCCTGTTTCGGTGCAGCGCGTTGGGCTCTAACTTCTTTAAAACACGCAGCCAACTCAGCCTTTTGGATATCGACATCGTCATTTGAGGCTTGGGCCATTCCCTCTGCTTTCTCTGATTCTTGCTCCATCTTGTCTAACACCTCAAAAGTATCGCTGACGAGGGATTCACCCAGATTGGGGACCACATTTCCCTCATTGTCAGCATACTGAGGGTAGTGCTCGGCAGTGACATTTTCAATCTCGATTTCATCAACATCGTTGAGCTCTTCGTCACTGGTCGAGTCACATGTCGGATCATCCTTCCCTATGTCATCTGGATTGAGCTTGAAGATCTCTGCGAGTTGCTCGTTTGATAGATCATGAATTATTTCCCCTTCTTCAGGGGTATAACTCACTGACCTTCTTACGATCCCTTGCAGATCAAGAATCATTGTTAGCTGAGTCTTGACCTGCTGAAGGGGAGCAACATCAAACTCATCCCTTTGGTAATTTGGATCTGTTTGATTTAAACATTCAACACATCAACCATTAGTAATTAATCAAAACAGAAATGCTATAAACGTTGAATACATAGGTTTAAGTACATATTTCAAATACAAAAGTAATTAAATACATAAACATCTAATCTTTACTTTTGTCCTGTATCATCGGCTCGTCACTTGGTGGAGCAGAGGAAGAAGCTGGTTGGTCTTGTCTGTTCTTGGACCTCCTCTCTTGACCTGAAGCAGAGGCCGATGCAGCTGCATCCCCTCCTTCTGCATCATCATCATCATCCTTCTCCTCTGTCCTTTCTTCTTCAGTTCCCTCCTCCTCCTCTGTCGCATCCTCATCATCTTCATCATCATCTTCATCATCATCATCACCATCATCTCCGTCTCCCTCTTTGATCTTCAATGGCTCCTCCTTAGATCCCTTGAGCTTTAACAGGATCGTCTTCTTCGCCTCCTCCAACTCCTCTATCTTCTTGGTGGATGTGACACTTTGCTCCTGGAGTTGGGCTATCTCATGGCTCTGAGCAGCCATCTGTTGGGCCTGCTCCTCTATCACTCGAGCCTGCTCTGCTATCTGATGAGACTGAGCAGCAGTAAGGTCAGCAAGCTGGCGGATCTGAGCTGACTTCTCCTCGTCAGCAGCTAATAAGCGCATCACCATCCTGTTGAGCGCAGACAGCTGTTCCTCTACCCCAATTGGAGAGGGATGGGCTGAGGGTCCATCTTGGTGGGAAGTGGTGGTGGTGGTGGCTGTAGTGAAGATGGGTCTGTGAAATGGTGGAGGTGATGTGGGAGTGAAAGATATGGTGGTAGATGGAATCTGTACAGTGGTGGGAGGTGTGGTGGTGACTGTGGTAGCTGTGGTGGCTGTAGTGGTGGATGGTGTGGCTGTGGAAGTGGTAGTGGCGGTGGTAGCGGTAGTGGCTGTGGCGGTAACGAAGGTCAACTGTCGCTTCTTCTTCTTTTGCCCGTGGGGCTGAGCCATCCTTTTCCTCCTCGTTCCCGTCGAGGTGGATGCTCCCTCTACAACCCTGCTAGCTGACTCCGGTGCATAACTCGGATCAGTAGCTGTCTCTCCTGAGTCTCTTGGGCGTTCACCAACCGCCCTTAGCCAATATTCTGTGGGAACAACTTTGCTTCCCACAGTTCGTGTCAAGGGCTCCTCGTCCAACTCCTCTTCCTCCGCATCAGGAACAAAGTCCTGATGGAATCCAGCAGACTCGGCTATGTCTCTAGCTGGGGCGGACACTGGAGGTATAACATCAGAAACTGTGCCTCTCGGTGGAGTAGGCATATCATCCCTAGCGTCCCCACTGTCGTCATCATCAGAATCACGCTCTGGGAGCAGTAGCCTCTCGTCATCAGAATCACTGTCATCATGACGCCACTTGCGTCTCCCCGGCGCCACATATCTCTCATTGGCCAAGTGGCCAATCAACCTCTTCAGCTGGGGCTTCACCTGCTTGCCCCTATACACCCTCATCCGACCCAAGGTCGTGTCATCCATAATCTCTAGTGCCACAGCATCATGGCTCTCTTTGGGAAGTAACGGCAGCTTCTCGTTGAAGATCAGCTGCAGAAACCTAGGGTACATACAAAACCCCTCCTTCCCCTTAGCCTCCAAGTTCTCCACCAGATAAGAAAAGATCATACTAGAAAAACTGAAAGGGTGGTTCAGCACCAGTGCCACGTAGGCATTCTGAATCTGGTCTGATAGGTCATCGAACCCACCCCTCCTCGAAGCAATGCACTTTAGGATCACATGCGCCAAGTACTTGTACTGGGGGCACAGGTTGCTCTTGTTGAGCACACCTGAGTTTATGTCCCCAGCGTACTTGATCCTAAGAAAGCAGCCTCTCACAGTCAGTGGATGTAATCTGGTGGGGTGATCAGTATCGTCCCCAAACTCAAGAACTCTCTGGATATCAGCAGCAGTAACCTCGATATCATGACCCAGAATGGAGCTCCGTATACTGTACGGCTCACGAGAGCGATCAACTGAGGCATTCTCCCAGAATGCCTGGTGTAATGACCTGTAGGGCGTGAAAGGTGTAGATATAGCCTTATGTATCCGGGAACGTCTAAGGAAAGCTATAATCTCTGTGAACTCGGCCCCGTTCCGAGTAGTATGATCCAAGTGAGCACATATGTTGTGCTTTGGATTAATGGACCATCTATCCGCCATTTGCCTGAAACACACGACACAGAACCATTAGTACATAATACATCAAAATTCAGTTCTAAGTGCAATGTTTAAATTCATTCTGATTCATTCGTGCGAATGAATCATGCGACTGAAGTCAGTCGATTGTTCTTTCATGTGACTGAGCTCATTCGGGTGAATAAGACATGCGACTGAGTTCAATCTGCTGACTGAGTCTGCAATTGGTTCAGTCGGCCGACTGAGCTCATGGTTCATTCGGCCGATTGACCCAATCACAAGTTTCAATCGTGCGATTGGAGTTCATCCGGACGACTAGTCGCCTGTCCCACTGTTCAGTCGCCTGCTGTTCGAATCTTGACCAAAACAAGTGTTTTAACATGGGTTACCGGTTCAATAGACTCGCCATTTAGTCACTAATAATCTATTAAACTTAATTTTAACATTTTGCATAGTTTAGGTAGGTTATTAGGTCAATTTTCAGTCCGTTTCTTGTGTTCATTCGAACATCGCGAAATTAGGGTTCCATCTTTCAGATTTTGGTGAGATAGAACTTCAATCTACCTGTATAATCAATAACGAACGTCAGAAAATCAATATCAAGATGAAAACAGGATCTACAGAGATTTGGGCAGAGTAACGGTATAGAGTGCGATTTGGGAGCGATTGGGAGTGATGAGTAAAATGCGATCGACTGTGGCCCTTTAAATACTGAATCTGAGCTCAATCGGCCGACTGGCCTCATTCGCTCAGTTCATTCGGGCGATTGAGGCTCAATCGTGCGATTGGCCAGTCAGTCGCATGCAGTTGACCGACTGAGGTTCAGTCGGTCGACTGACTCAATCGTGCCCTTTCATTCGCACCTTCAGTTAACCGACTGAGTCTCAGTCGGTCGACTGATTCATTCGCCCCCTTCCATTCGGTCGAATGGATCATTCTGATAAGCCATTCGGGTGAATGGCTCAATCTCATGTCCAATCGTGCGAATGGGAGCCATTCGCATGGTTGGTCCATACTCATGGTCCAATCGTGCGAATGGGTCATACTTAGTAAATTTTCTGCCATTTTGCACAAGTTACTTTTATAACCCTTTTAACTTTTGAAATTAACATTATGAGCTTTTGATCATCTCAGACATGATCATTTTAACTTGAAAACTTTTTGGATCACCTCAGACGTGATCCTTTTAAACAATTTAGTCACCTCAGACGTGACTCTTTTAAACACTTTGTCACCTCAGACGTGACTCTTTTAAACTTTGAAAAACTCATGTGGTCATCTCAGACATGTCCCTTTTAGTGAATTGATCCCTTACTGATTTTCATGATGTAGTCCGACAAACAAAACAAACTGAACTGACTAACTGAATTAGAAAATTAAACTAAAGAATCAAAATAAGACTTGTTTTTGGCTTTTTGTGAGAGATAAATCCTAAGATGGAAATCTACGGGATTTGGTTCCGGAATAGGCAGCTTCAACTCAGATTGACCACACCTGGACCAATTCAATTTTGGAATCATACAGGCAAGTCAGATCATTTGGGACTTGTTATCAAAATCTTTTGATGCTCAATTCTTGGTTTTCATCCAGAGTCTTTAGCAAGTTTAGGAAATCATACTGGAACTATTAGATTCCCACATTGATTTGAACTTTCAAGAATTGCAGCCACAATCATCATTTAGTGCATCACTGACGTATTTTGGCTCAAACTGCGAGACAAAACCCCGATAAGCACCATCATGAATGTAACCTTTCTCCATAACCGAGGCGTAATCAGCTGAGTATAGCTGATTTCGGGTTTGTACTCCTGATCTGACATCCCCAATGACATTGTCTAGGGATGATAGACATTTAGTCGTGATCCTGGAGTAGTAGGAACAGCTACCTCAGAGCCAAGATTATGAACATTTGGTTCTGCATCTGAGGTAGTTGGAGTTTGAGGTTTCGAAGTCGAAGGTGCATCACGTGTAGATGCTTGTGGACTTTCAGGAACTGGAACCTATTCCTCCTGACTGTTCTGGTCATCTTCTTCAGCTTCATCATCAGAGGAGGAGTCACTGTCATCGACTACTCCCCCTGACTGAGTAGATGATTCTCCCTGTGAGCTAGCTGGTGTATTCAAGATATCATACATCATTCTAGTAGCTAACTCATCATCTGAAGGAGAGATAGGGATGTTGAAGGACTTGAAGAATCCATCATAGTTGAAAAAGTAGGCGGGTCCTTTACTAGTAGGTGGTGTGGTATATCTCTGAACGACAACATTACACCACACTTCTACTAGACCCGTTGAGTTGTTGTAAACTCGCTTGTTCGGTATGTTGTATCCTAGGAAGATTCCTTCATCAGCCTTCTCGCTGAATTTACCTTCTTGTGTCTTCTTCAGAAGTGTGCACGGCGCGCCAAATGGTTCGAGATACTCCAAATTCGGTTTGCGTCTTTGTAGTAGCTCGTAACATGTCTTTCCGTGGCGCTTGACAATCTGAACTCGATTCACTGTATAACATGCATTCGCCACTGCCTCATTCCAGAATTGGATAGGCAGTTTCGAGTCTGCCAGCATAGTCCATGCTGTCTCTATCAAGCTTCTTTTCTTTCTCTCAGCAACGCCATTCATCTGAGGCGTGTAGGCAGAAGTGAATTGATGCACAATTCCCTTTTCCTTGCAGTAAGCCTCCATCCACTGGTTCTTGAATTTCGTCCCGTTGTTTGAGCGTACTTGTCTAACCTTCAGCTTGTAGAGAGATGTTGATACATGTATGTCCCTAGATCATGATTTGTAATGTAATAGATCTTGTTTGTCTGACTATGATGTAATATGAATTGATCAATGAAATGATATGGATTGTTTGTGATTTGTAATGTCTAATATTTCATTAATGATTCGATATTGAATTGATTAGTTGGGTTTATGATTGTTTGAATGGTTACACATCAAGTTATATTAATTAAAACATTCAAACTTAACTTAATGAAGTTCTCATGCGAATGGCCCATGCGAATGGACCATACGCATGAATAACTTCATACGATTGACTCAGTCGCACGACTGAACCAGGAGACTGGATCAGTCGTATGATTGACACATAAGATTGGCTCAGTCGCACGACTGAACACTCAGTCGTGCGGATGAATCAACCGCATGGTTCAATCGCACGACTGAACCATACTTATGGTCCAGTCGCACGATTGAACAATACTAACCTATAAATAGACCCAATTCGTGGAAAAACGTAAGCATTCATATCATTACTACTCCAGACGTACCCTAGCCGTCCAGAAACCTCCCAAATCGTTCTCAAGTTCACAGAACACATTAGATCGATTCCTAATCGACTTCTAACGTTAGATTCAATTCTTGATTGATTCTTCGTGTGTTCTCACCGATTGGATCGCCAATAAAATAGGATTCCGCACTATTTGATCTGGTTTACACGCTAATCACTAGGTATTTCGTTCAAATACCAGGTCCTAACAAGTGGTATCAGAGCTTTGGCCCTTGATTACGTGTGATTCAATCAAGATTGCATAAAAGTTTGTGTTTTTGCACTAAAAACGCAATCTTTGATGTCAAAAGTGATCTTGGACGTTCCCTGCTCATCAAAGTTTGGTTTCTACGGACTTAGGCGATTAGACATTGCGAAATTTCGAATTTTTACGGCTGAAACACGTCAAACCTAGAAAATTTCGCAAAACAGCAGCTTCAGTCGCACGAGTGACCCATTCGCACGACTGGACTCCATTCGCACTGCCCATTCGCACCTTCATTCGGCCGACTGAACCGTTCGTTCGCATAGCTCATACGCATCAGATTCATTCGCACGACTGAACCAATCACTCAGTTCAGTCGCACGATTGAACCAATCGCAGAGTTCATACGCACGACTAGACCATTCGCATCCTTCAGTCGCATCAGTGAAAGTTTGTTTGATTAGACTTAAAGTTATTCGCCATGGAAGATCAGATGTCAGCCTTTACTGCTGGGAAGGACTCTAGGATACAGAACCTGCTGTTGCTTGAGAGTGAGGTGGGTAATCATAATAAACCACCAAAGCTCTTGACTTTAGATGAGTTTCCCCACTGGAAACAACGTTTTGAGATCTACCTCAATGGAGTGGATCCTAATCTATGGGAAGCCATCGAGATTGGATACAGTACACCGGTGGGAGCTGATGGAGTTAAGCTAACGTTACACAGTCTATCCCCAAAGACATATTCCACCAGTACTCAGAGAATAAGCAGTCCAAGAAACTTTGGGATGAGCTAGAGAAGAGGTATGACGGAAATGCTTCGTTGAAGGCAATCAAAGCCAAGGAGTTAAAGAAGGAATTCGATAACTTCTCATCGATTGGTAAGAGAGTTTAGACGACGTCATAGATAGATTCTACCATTTGATGAGCGAACTGCATATACATGGGGTGGAAACTACCATGGAAGAGAAAGTTAGTAACTTTGCAGACGGATTGCCTGAAAGTGGGCTTCATTCGTGTCTAATCTGAGAAAGAATGGAATGCTTGCAAAGCTGGATATTAATGACTTCATCCTTAAGTTGCGAGAAGAAGCACTTAGGATGAAGTACAGAGCTCAGAAGTCTTCGTACACTCAAAATCCAGCTTTGTACAACGCCACGCCTCAAGCTAAGACATCTGGAGCACCTCTCCAGACTGTATTTGTGTCTAGCTCGTCGGGTCCTTCACATGCTACTCCTTCAGGATTAGACACGTCAGTGTCTTCTTGTACCCACTATATTAGATCTGAAGCAAGTGCTACTAAACTGAAGACCGAGAACCTCGGTAATGTGACTGTGGAAGTAGCCCGAGAGCATATGGATCTTTTGGCTGCAGTGGTTCATTCATATGATGGACTAGTTGCCGGGAAGATTGGAAACTGCCATCTGGCAGACGAGGACTACGAGCAGGTGGACGAAATGGAGCTTGAGAGGATGGACATAATGTGGGCTTTAGCTAGTGCTGTCCGAAAGGCGATGAAGTTTGTTAAAAAGACCGGACAAAACTTGATAGCTACTAAGGATACCACATTTGGCTTTGACAAGAGCAAAGTGACCTGCTTCAACTGTGGAGAGAAGGGGCACTTCAAGAGGGAATGTGTCAAGCCAAAGAAGACGGGTAACGGGAACCCGTTCTCGTCCTTCACTCGCCAAGACAAGCAAGCTTCTTGTTCTACTTCATCAAGCAAGGATCCAAAAGCCTTGACTGCTCATGATGATGAAGGACATGATTGGAGCTTTAGGTTTGTCTCACCAGGGGAATCAAACATTGCAAGTGTAGAAGATATTGATGATGATTCTGCGAGTGAAGGTGATCTAGCAGTTGAGATAGCGATGTCACACAGTGAAGAAGCAACTGCAACCGAGGTCAGTTACATGTCTAAAGAGGAGACTTCCACGTCAGAGACAGAAAAGACAGAATCACCAGAACCAGAGACATCTGATGCTGCGTTGATGGCTAACTCTTCTGAACCAACTCAGGTAAGTACTACTGACCAAATGTTTGATAATCATGCTTGTTCTGCTTGTGATACTTTTAGGAATAGCATAGATGAAAAATTTGCTAGGTTATTAGATCATAATGATAACTTAGTAAAAGATTTGAAACTGTGCACTGAGGCTAATAGAGTATTAAAACAAAATGAGCATAGTTATAAAGAAAAGATAGACCTTTTGACTAAACAGCTTAGGGAAACCGAAGTAGTTACCTTTAACCAAGCTAATTACATTAGGTACTATCTAAACTCCCTAGAAGACACTAAGAAGCAAAAGGCAGTTCTAGAAGTATAAGTAAACTCATTAAAACAGAAACTGCATAGTTGGACTAGTTCTTCACACAAGTGCAACACTTAGTGAGAGAAAGGAATAACGGGGAGGGATTGGGTTACAAAGTGGTTCCACCACCACCTGAGACCTTGATGAACACTAAGACTAGACCAGTAAATAATAACCCCATCAAGGATCACGTGGTGTCTACTCCTCTTGTTTGTGATCCAGATACCTCATGTTCATCTATTGAATCTGGACACAAACAAAAGGAGGCCACTTCAAAGGCAAATGGTAAATTGCCTTGTGTTAATCTGGAAAAGGAATTTGAAAAAGTTAACTTAAAGTCAGGGTCAAACAGAGTCAAATCAGAACCTAAAAAGACTTATAATATTAATTTTTCACATGCTTCAAGTCAAAAACCAGTTAACCAAAAAGAGAAAGATGTTAAATAGGTTAAAACAGTTAACTTTGTTAAATTAGAGAAAACATCAAAAGAACCAGAGTCAAAACCTAAAGTGATTGATGTTACTAGAGTGTCACACACTTCTCCACAAAGAAAGTTTACTCATAAAGTTGATAGCCGGTCATGCTACAACTGTGGAGAATGTGGACACATTGCTTCCTATTGTCCTTTCTATCAGACACCTAGGAAGAAGATTGAACTTCAGGACTCTAAGCCTAGGTCTTCTAAGAGGAGCTCTCTGACTCCACCTAGAAGAACTAGTGAACCTAAAGTTCAACCTGTAAGCCAGTCGACTGTTTATCATAAACAGGCCTTGCACAAATCTGGCTTATGGAAAGAGAAGTCATCCTGCGTGTCTGATACTGATGACAAGAAGGAACCTGAGCTACCCTCACCTTCTAAGGGTCAATGGGTGGAGTTTATGATGTGTGATGCCTCTGGGAAACCCAAGCAAGTAAAGGCTTGGGTTCCTAACCTAAACTAATTCTTTACTTTGTATGTGCAGGGTGTTCGATACAGTGCTGAGACTGACACGTGGATAGTAGACAGCGGAGCATCCAGGCACATGACAGGAAATAGGGCCCTTTTATCAAACGCCAAGCAAATAAAAGGAGGGCATGTTTCCTTTGCTGGAAAAAAGGGAGGCTATATCACAGCTCAGGGAGAAGTGGGAAATCAGAAAGTTAAATTTGATAAGGTGAACTACGTTCAACAACCTCAAAATAACTTACTTTCTGTTTCCCAAATCTGTGATAAAGGATTTAAGGTTGTCT
Organism: Flaveria ramosissima; assembly: GCA_025215565.1. NCBI lineage: Eukaryota > Viridiplantae > Streptophyta > Magnoliopsida > Asterales > Asteraceae > Flaveria > Flaveria ramosissima. Next base: position 37,720,277 of record CM046030.1, read on the forward strand.
TCGACAACAAGAAGTGTTACGTGCTGAAGAAAGACTACGTGATCCCAGAGGACCAAGTTCTGATGACTGCTTCAAGATATAAAGACCTTTATGTCTTGGATCTGTCAACAGCTGCTACAATGGATCATGAGGTTCAGTGCTTTCTATCTAAAGCTACTGAGAAGGATTCCATCTCCTGGCATAGGAGAATGGGACACATTAGTCAAAGGAAGATGAATCATTTGATTCAGAAGGATTTGGTAAGAGGAGTTAATGTCAAGAACTTCCAGCTTCTTGATTTTTGTGTAGCTTGCAAGAAAGGCAAACAGACGAAGAAGTCTCATAAGGAAAAGAAAGTTCATTCAATAGAACTTCCTCTTGAACTTCTTCACATGGATCTGTTTGGTCCAGTCAGTACAAAGAGCATTGCAGGCGACTTGTACTATTTTGTGGTCACTGATGACTACTCAAGGTTCACTTGGGTAATGTTTCTGAAATCCAAATCAGAAACATTTGAGTCATTCAAGGAGTTAGTAACCACACTGGAATCTCTCTACAAGCTGAAGGTTAGACAAGTACGCTCAGACAACGGGACAGAATTCAAGAACCAGTGGATGGAGGCATACTGAAAGGAAAAGGGAATTGTGCATCAATTCACTTCTGCCTACAAGCCTCAGATGAATGGTGTTGCTGAGAGAAAAAAAAGCTTGATAGAGACAGCACGGACTATGCTGGCAGACTCGAAACTGCCTATCCAATTCTGGAATGAGGCAGTGGCAAATACATGTTATACACTGAATCGAGTCCTGATAGTCAAGCGCCACGGAAAGACATGTTACGAGCTACTACAAAGACGCAAACCGAATTTGGAGTATCTTGAACCTTTTGGCGCGCCGTGCACACTTCTGAAGAAGACACAAGAAGGCAAATTCAGCGAGAAGGCAGATGAAGGAATCTTTCTAGGATACAACATACCGAACAAGCGAGTTTACAACAACTCAACGGGTCTTGTAGAAGTGTGGTGTAATGTTGACGTTCAGAGATTTACCACACCACCTACTGGGAAAGGACCCGCCTACTTCTTCGACTATGATGGATTCTTCAAGTCCTTCAACATCCCTCTCTCTCCCTTGGATGATGAGTTAGCTACTAGGATGATGTATGATATTTTGAATACACCATCTAGCTCACGGGGAGAATCATCTACTCGTCAGGGGGGTAGTCGATGACAGTGACTCCTCCTCTGAAGATGAAGCTGAAGCAGATGACCAGAACAGTCAGGAGGAACAGGTTCCAGTTCCTGAAAGTCCACAAGCATCTACCAGTGATGCACCTTCGACTTCGGAACCTCAAACTCCAACTACCTCAGATGCAGAACCAAATGTTCATAATCTTGGCTCTGAGGTAGCTGTTCCTACTACTCCAGGATCACGACTAAACGTCTATCATCCCCTTGACAATGTCATTGGGGATGTCAGATCAGGAGTACAAACCCGAAATCAGCTATATTCAGCTGATTACGCCTCGGTTATGGAGAAGGGTTAGATTCATGATGGTGCTTATCGGTGTTTTGTCTCGCAGTTTGAGCCAAATATGTCAGTGATGCACTAAATGATGAGGCATGGGTGAGTGCCATGCAAGAAGAACTTCTTCAGTTCAAGAAGTTAGGAGTGTGGACTCTGGTTGATAGACCTAAAGGTGCTAAAGTCATTGGCACCAAATGGGTCCTGAAATGCAAGAAGGATGACCAAGGGGTCATTATCAGGAACAAAGCTCGATTGGTGGTTCAGGGTTTTCGCCAAGTCGAGGGGATTGACTACAATGAGGTGTTTGCACCCGTGGCAAGGATGGAAGCCATTCGTATCTTCCTTGCCTATGCATCGTACATGAAGATTAAAGTCTAACAATTAGATGTGAAGAGTGCATTCCTTCATGGGGAAATCAGAGAAACAGTCTATGTCAGTCAACCCGAGGATTTGAAGATCCTTATCATCGGGATAGAGTTTACAAGCTCGACAAGGCTTTATACGGGCTTCATCAAGCTCCAAGAGCTTGGTATGAGAAACTCTCGACTCATCTTGTGAAACACGGCTTTCGCAGGGGAGTCATTGACTGCACGCTGTTCATTAAAGAAAAGGATGGCGACCTACTGCTCGTACAGATCTATGTTGATGACATAATCTTCGGTTCAAAGAAGGAAGATTATGCAAAGAGTTTGAAGCAGTTATGAAGAATGAGTTTGAGATGAGTGCTATGGGGGAGATGAAGTTCTTTCTCGGGTTACAAGTGGATCAGACTCCAAATGGGATCTTTCTACATCAGACCAAGTATGTAGGAGACATTCTCAGTCGCTTTGACATGGAGAATGCTTCTGCTGCTGGGACTCCACTTGCTACGAATCACGATATAGCACCTGATGAAAATGGAGATCTTGTAGATGCCACGATGTACCGAGGAATGATTGGATCCCTCATGTATCTCACTGCCTCACGACCTGATATCATGTATTCTACATGTTTATGTTCTAGATATCAGGCTAAACCTAAGGTCAACCATCTGATTGGGGTCAAGAGGATTTTTCGTTATCTGAAGGGTACACCCACACTTGGGTTGTGGTATCCTCATGATGATGACTTTGAGCTTACCGCGTATAGTGACTCGGATTACGGGGGCTGCAAGATGAACTACAAGTCTACATCAGCAGGGTGTCAATTCTTTGGGAGAAGATTAGTTACCTGGCAGTGTAAGAAGCAGACATCGGTTGCATTGTCAACCTGTGAAGCCGAATATGTTGCTGCTGCAAGTTGCTGTTCACAAATCATCTGGATTCAACAGCAAATGCGGGATTACGGTTAAAGTTCTCTTCTACTCCTATTTTTGTTGATAACTCTGCTGCAATTGCAGTAACTAAAAATTCGGTCCAACATCCTAAGACCAAACATATCGGTATTAAATACCATTTCATAAGAGATTGTTTTGAAAGAACTTAATTGATGTGGTAAAAATTAATACTGATTTTCAACGCGCTGACCTCTATACTAAAGCCTTTGATAAACCACGTTTTCAATATTTGCTAGAGGTCAATGGCGTTAAAAAGAAAAGTGAGGTTATTCCTGATGATGATCATGTGTAGTCCGATGTAGTTTAGTTAAATTTTTCTGTGTTATTTTAACTTTATTTTATTTGTTTATGTTAGTCTGTTTAATTTAAACTCATGTTATTTTGCTGTTTATTAAAATCCTAAAAATTAAACCAGTAATGATTTTAGTATTTTAGGGGGAGAATATGTCAGCAAGTAACATTAAAAAAAATGAGGGAGAAGGAGTAGATAGCTAATATAAGGTAGATCGTATCTGTGATACCGATTCAAAACCTTTGGAAAATGATAGTACACAGGAACAAATCAAGAGGGACTTTAAAATTAAAGTTAGAAAAGATGCAAAAACTCAAAGTATAAGTCTGTGTAGTCTAAGCAATATAAAAGGGAAGATGATAGAAAAACTGGTAACTCCTAAGGTAACACAAAGAAAGTAGACCTAGAGGTTGCTAGACCACATATGATATGTCGGTAGATTCAACACATAGATGATTAGACCTGACTGGTGATCTCAAGATCAAACTAAGTTGTTCAACTGACTGTGGGCTTCCATCTTATCACTGGTTAACACAATCAACAATATTCCAATAAGGGGTAATGAGCATGTAAACGCCACAAATGTGTGCGGATGACCATAATTAGAGCAAAGAAAGAAAAAAATGAAAGACAAATGCTATAAAGCTAATGACTTATGTTGTTGGTGCATTTTGTGCAAAATAATATAAGCTGCTCTAACAAGGAGATAGGTTGTGTGCCTCTCTGCTGTGCGATGGCACTGACCTGAGGATAAGCATAACCTAGATATTCTGGACTTCATTGTTGTTTGCCGCCTCTCTGCTGTGCGATGGCACTGACCTGAGGACTGGCTTCTCTTTGAAAGCTCTAAGAATAGTCTCTTCTTGTAATAATACCCGTAGACCGCTCAAAAGCTCTTGAGGAATGTTGATTACCATATAAGTGTGGGATCCACAAATGTTAGTTGAAATAATTAAACCTAAAACACTCACCAGTCTGTGTCAAAAGTCTGTGTATGGATTTAAGTGGACAAACATATTGACAATCATTGTGGCTGCAATTCTCGAAAGTTCAAATCAATGTGAAAAATCTAAGAGTTCCAGTATGATTCCCAAAAGTTGCTAATGACTCTGGATGAACACCAAGAATTGAGCATCAAAAGATTTTGATAACAAGTCCCAAATGATTTGACTTGCCTGTATGATTCCAAAATTGAATTGGTCCAGGTGTGGTCAATCCAAGTTGAAGCTGTCTATTCCGGAACCAAATCCCGTAGATGTCCATCTTAGGATTTGTCTCTCACAAAAAGCCAAAAACAAGTCTTGTTTTGAGTATTTAGTTTAAATTTTAAGTTAGTTAGTCGTTTTAGTTTGTTACTTTGTCGGACTACATCAGGAAAATCAGTAAGGAATCAACTCACTAAAAGGGTCATGTCTGAGATGACCACATGTGTTTTAAATGTTTAAAACAGTCACGTCTGAGGTGACAAAGTGTTTAAAAGAGTCACGTCTGAGGTGACTGAATTGTTTAAAAGGATCACGTCTGAGGTGATCAAAAGGTTTTCAAGTTAAAATGATCATGTCTGAGATGATCAAAAGCTCATAACGTTAATCTCAAAAATTAAAAGGGGTTTAAATGTTAATATTCAAATTGGCAGAAAATTTAATAAGTATGACCCATTCGCACGAATGGACTATACGTATGGACTAATCATACGAATGGAAGCCATTCGTACGAATGGACCATGAGTATGGACCATCCAACCGAATGGCCCATACGATTGGCCCAGTCGGAGGCTTAAGGGCGAACGAGTGAGTACGACTGAGATCCAGTCGGACGACTGAAGAAGGGCGACTGACCCAATCGCACGACTGAGTCCCTCTCGCACGACTGAAAGGTGCGTATGAGCTCAGTCGCACGATTGAATCTAGGGTTAGTATAAATAGAGGGGGAGTCGGTCGCAGAGACTCACCACCCTCAAAGTAACCCTAAATCGCACGACTTAACACCACTCTGCCAAAATTTCAGTTGATCACTAAAACCCTCCGTTTCTTGATTACTGATCATATACATCGACTTTACATGTAATTTGCGGTGAGGAGAAACCACAATAACATTCAATTTGACTCCAGATCTGTAAAATCAGACCCGAAAACTAACCGAGACTTTAGTGGCTTAATCACCTAACTAAACGACTCAAACAGATGAAATTAAAGACGTTAGGTGTTGTAAGAATGTATTGCGAGTCAAATGAACCAGATAACGATGTCTAAAACTCAAAAATGGTGAAAAAGTAAATTTGAATTGAACATTGAGTACATCATGCGAATGGACAGGCTGATGAACTTCAGTCGCACGACTGAATGGTGCGAATTGCCTAACCGCGCGACTGAACCATGCGTATGAAGTTCAGTCGCATGACTGGTGTAACCGCATGAGGTTACATGCGCATGAGCCCAGTCGCACACTCAGTCGTACGCATGAGATCATTCGCACGACTGAATCCCAGTCACACTGTTCAGTCGCACGACTGATCTCAGTCGCACAACCTCAATCGCATGACAGAAAGATTTTCTTCAAGTTTAAGTGTTTCATGATATTCTTAGCCAAAGGTACTAATGTTTATTTTGATTTGTGTTACAGATGGCGAGTCGATGGACTATGAGCATGAAGCATAACATATGTGCTCATCTGGATTTGACATCCAGAAACGCTGCTGATTTCTCAGGCATCATCATATTTCTGCTGAAATCGAGGATTGCACATGCCATTTCTACTCCTTGTACTCCTTATAGATCAGTTCAGCAGGCCTTCTAGAAAGGCGCTACAGTTGATAGATCCTCTGAGCCTCACTGCATCAGGAGTACCATCTTTGGCGAGGCCATTACCATCTCAGAGGAGGATCTAAGGATTGTTTTACAGTTGGGGGATGACTCTGATTGTCCGACTCGATTACACCCCCTCACACTCAGAGGATGCTTTCTGAGAGCCAAGTACTCTGGGGACATCAATGCTGGGGTACTCAACAAGAGTAACCTCTGTCCCCAGTTCAAGTATCTTGCGCATGTTCTACTCAAGTGCATAGCTTCCAGGAAGGGAGGCTTTGATGAGCTATCTGATCAGATACAGAACACGTATGCTGCGTTGGTGCTGAACCACCCGTTAAGCTTCTCCAAAATGATCTTCACGTATCTGGTGGAGAACATTGAGGAGAAAGGGAAGGAGGGCTTCTGCATGTATCCGAGGTTTATGCAGATGATTATAGATCAGAAGCTTCCCTCCTTGCCGAAGGAGAAGGAGGATGCGGTAGTCCTCGAGGTGATGGATGACACTACTTTGGGGAGGATGAAGGTGTACAGGGGGAAGCAGGTGAAACCCCATGTCAGGAGGTTTTTTGGGCATCTGGCCCGTGAAGACTACGTGGTGCCAGCCAAGAGAAAGTGGCACCACGATGATAGTGATTCCGATGTGGAGCAGATTGCTCTACCAGCTCATGACTCGGATGATGATGATAGTGGAGACGCTGGGGACGATATGCCTGCTCCACCAAGAGGCACTGTGTCAGATGTTATACCTCCAGTGTCTGCTCCAGCTGGAGATGTTGCTGAGTCAGCTGGATTTCATCAGGGTTTTGTTCATGATGCTGAGGAGGAGGAGGAGTCTGACGAGGAGCCCCTAACGCGAACTGTGGGAAGCAAAGTGGTTCCCACAGAACATGGGCTACGGGTGGTTGGTGAACACCCGAGAGACTCCAGAGAGACTGATACTGACCCGAGTTATGCTCCGGGTTCAGCAGGCAGGGTTGTAGGGGGAGCATCCACCTCCACAGGGACAAGGAGGAAGAGGATGGCTCAGCCCCATGGTCTGAAGAAGAAACAGCCACCACTACCACCTCCACAGCTATACCATCCACCACCACAGCCACCATATCCACCACAGCTACCACAACCACCACCATACCTACCACCACAGTACATATCCCATCCACCACCATACCATTTACACCCACATCACCTCCACCATTTTACCGACCCATCTTCACTACAGCCACCACCACCACCACCTCACACCATGCAGGACCGTCAGCCCAGTCCTCACACACTTATGGATCACCTCTACCTCCAATCGGGGTAGAGGAACAGCTGTCAGCGCTCAACCGGATGGTGATGCGCTTACTAGCTGCAGATGAAGAGAAGGCTGCCCAGATACGCCAGCTTACCGACCTGACTGCTGCACAATCTCACCAGATGGCAGAGCAGGCTCGTGTTATAGAGCAGCAGGCTCAGCTGATGGATGCACAGCGTGTAGAGATGTCCCAACTCCAGGAGCAGCATGCCCAATCAGCTAAAAGGATAGAGGAGTTGGAGACCACCAATAAGACCATCATGCTGCGGCTCAAGGGATCAAAGGACAAGCCTTTAAAGATCTAGGAAGGCGATGGAGATGATGGAGATGATGGTGATGATGATGATGAAGATGATGATGAGGATGAGGAGGATGATACAGAGGATGAGGAGGAAACTGATAGAGATAGGACAGAGGGGAAGGACGATGATGATGAAGCAGAAGGAGGGGATGCAGCTGCATCGCCCTCTGCTTCAGGTCAAGAGAGGAGGTCGAAGAACAGACAGGACCAATCAACCTCCACCTCTGCTCCTCCAAGTGATGAGACCATGATACAGGATAAAAGTAAAGACTAGATGTTTATGTATTTATTTACTTTTGTGTTTGAATCCTGTATTGAAAACAATGTATTGAATGTTTATATTAAGTTAATGCATTTCTGTTTGATTAATTACTAATGACTTATGTATTGAATGTTTAAATCAAACAGATCCAAATTATCAAAGAGATGAGTTTGATGTTGCTCCCTTTCAACAGGTCAAGACTCAACTAACCATGATTCTTGATCTGCAAGGGATCGTAAGAAGGTCTGTGAGTTATACCCCTGAAGAAGGGGAAATAATTCATGACCTATCTAACGAGCAACTCGCAGAGATTTTCAAGCTCAATCCGGATGAAATAGTTAAAGATGCTCCAACATGTGATTCGACTAGTGATGAAGAGCTCAACGATGTTGATGAAGTCGAGGTCGAAGATATCACCGCAGAGGAGTACCCTCAGTACGCTGACAATGAGGGTAATGTGGTCCCTAATCAGGGTGAGTCCCTCGTCAGTGATACTTTTGAGGTGTTGAACAAGATGGAGCAGGAAACTGAGAAGGCAGAAGGAACAGCCCAAGCCTCAAATGATGATGTTGACATTCGAAAGGCTGAGTGGGCTGCATGTTTTGAAGAAGTTAGAACCCAACGTGCTGCACCGAAGAAAGATGCCTACACCAAACTCTACAGAGTCAAGAAACATCACAAGGTGTCTGGCAGGATTATAGCATGGGCGTATTTTGATGATCTTAATGTTTATGCAGTTAAGAGAGAACAGGGCATAGAGTACTTCAGATTCCCACATGATCTGAAGACTCTACCAGGTTTTGAGCTCAACCAGCTGGCTAAGCTAAAGCTTTTGTATGCTGAACCGAGGAAGATGTCAGGCTGGTTCGAGGCTGCCCTTAAGAAGGAGTACCACACCAGATGGGTTAACTTCAGACCCCAACAGCCGACTAGGTACATAAGAAGGTCTGAGGTTGATGCCATTACTGGCAAGCCCAAGATAGTGTTGAAGTGGAGTCCTCCGCACACAATGTCGAGAATCCCACTCAGGGAAATGCCACAGGTTTTCACTCCACACTTTAAGTGGTTGTACTATGATTGGAGAATAGCTGAAGCGGTCATAGTCCTAAGTAAAGAGGGCCAAATGGATACGATCAGGGTATTCGACCCGATGTGGCTTACTAACTTGTCAGCTAATGATGTCCATACATTATACAAGTGGCCACTGTTCTATGACACGCAAGATATTGTACAAGCCCTCTAGTTCCAGAATGTTATACTACTCTGCTTTGCGTTTGAGATTCACGCGGGAGTAACAAAAGAGGAGAAGTACAAGAAATACAAGGAGGTTATGCAGAAGACAAGAGATTAGAGTGATCTAGGTCCAAGGGGGAGTTTGTTGATACATGTATGTCCCTAGATCATGATTTGTAATGTAGTAGATCTTGTTTGTCTGACTATGATGTAATATGAATTGATTAATGAAATGATATGGATTGTTTGTGATTTGTAATGTCTAATATTTCATTAATGATTCGATATTGAATTGATTAATTGGGTTTATGATTGTTTGAATGGTTACATATCAAGTTATATTAATTAAAACATTCAAACTTATCTTAATGAAGTTCTCATGCGAATGGCCCATACGAATGGACCATACGCATGAATAACTTCATACGATTGACTCAGTCGCATGACTGAACCAGGAGACTGGATCAGTTGTATGATTGATACATAAGATTGGCTCAGTCGCACGACTGAACACTCAGTCGTGCGGATGAATCAACCGCATGGTTCAATCGCACGACTGAACCATACTTATGGTCCAGTCGCACGATTGAACAATACTAACCTATAAATAGACCCAATTCGTGGAAAAACGTAAGCATTCATATCATTACGACTCCAGACGTACCCTAGCCGTCCAGAAACCTCCTAAATAGTTCTCCAAGTTCACAGAACACATTAGATCGATTCCTAATCGACTTCTAACGTTAGATTCAATTCTTGATTGATTCTTCGTGTGTTCTCACTGATTGGATCGCCAATCAAATAGTATTCCGCACTATTTGATCTGGTTTACACGCTAATCAATAGGTATTTCGTTCAAATACCAGGTCCTAACAAGAGATTCCAGTTTGGTTACTAACTCCTTGAATGACTCAAATGTTTCTGATTTGGACTTCAGAAACATTACCCAAGAGAACCTTGAGTAGTCATCAGTAACCACAAAACAGTACAAGTCGCCTGCAATGCTCTTTGTACTGACTGGACAAAACAGATCCACGTGAAGAAGTTCAAGAGGAAGTTCTATTGAATGAACTTTCTTTTCCTTATGAGACTTCTTCGTCTGTTTGCCTTTCTTGCAAGCTACACAAAAGTCAGGAAGCTGGAAGTTCTTGACATTTACTCCTCTCACAAGATCCTTCTGAATCAAGTGATTCATCTTCCTTTGATTAATGTGTCCCATTCTCCTATGCCAGGAGATGGAATCCTTCTCAGTAGCTTTAGATAGAAAACACTGAACCTCATGATCCGTTGTAGCAGCTATTGACAGATCCAAAACATAAAGGTCTTTATATCTTGAAGCAGTCATCAGAACTTGGTCCTCTGGGATCACGTAGTCTTTCTTGAGCACGTAACACTTCTTGTTGTCGAAGATGACTTTAAATCCCTTATCACAGATTTGGGAAACAGAAAGTAAGTTGTTTTGAAGTTGTTGAACGTAGTTCACCTTATCAAAGTTAACTTTCTGATTCCCCTTGCAATGTTTTCTACACTTGCAATGTTTGATTCCCCTGATGAGACAAACCTAAAGCTCCAATCATGTCCTTCATCATCATGAGTAGTCAAGGCTTTTGGATCCTTGCATGATGAAGTAGAACTAGTAGCTTGCTTGTCTTGGCGAGTGAAGGACGAGAATGGGTTCCCGTTACCCGTCTTCTTTGGCTTTACACATTCTCCCTTGAAGTGCCCCTTCTCTCCACAGTTAAAGCAGGTCACTTTACTCTTGTCAAAGCCAAATGTTGTATCCTTAGTAGCTACCAAGTTCTGTCTGGTCTTTTTCACAAACTTCTTCGCCCTCCGGACAGCACTAGCTAGGACCCACATTATGTCCATCCTCTCAAGCTCCATCTCGTCCACCTGCTCGTAGTCCTCGTCTGCCAAATGGCAGTTTCCAATCTTCCCAGCAACAAGTCCATCATAAGAATGAACCACTGCAGCCAAAAGATCCATGTGTTCTCGAGCTACTTCTACAGTCACATTACCGAGGTTCTCGATCTTCAGTTTAGTAGCATTCGCTTCAGATCCAATATAATGGGTACAAGAAGACCCCGACGTGTCTGATCCTGAAGGAGAAGCATGTGAAGGACCCGATGAGCTAGACACAAATGCAATCTGGAGAGGTGCTCCAGATGTCTTAGCTTGAGGCGTGGCATTGTACAAAGCTGGATTCTGAGTGTACGAAGACTTATGAGCTCTGTACTTCATCCTAAGCGCTTCTTCTCGCAACTTTAGAATGAATTCATTGATATCCAGCTTTGCCAGCATTCCATTCTGTCTCAGGTTAGACACGAATGAAGCCCACTTTTCCGGCAATCCGTCTGCAAAGTTAGTAACTTTCTCTTCCATGGTAGTAGCCACCCCATGTGTATGCAGTTCACTCATCAGATGGTAGAATCTATCTATAACATCGTCCAAACTCTCATTTCCCATCGATGAGAAGTTATCGAATTCCTTCTTTAACTCCTTAGCCTTGATTGCCTTCAGCGAAGCATTCCCGTCGTACCTCTTTTCCAGCTCATCCCATAGTTTCTTGGACTGCTTATTCTCTGAGTACTGGTGGAAAATGTCTTTAGGGATAGACTGTGTAATCAATGCATAAACTCTCTTTTCTGCATTATATTTAACTTTCTGCGCGTCTGTCATCCCTCCTAAGGTTAGCTTTACTCCATCGGCTCCCACCGGCGTACTATACCCAATCTCGATAGCTTCCCACAGATTTGGATCCACTCCATTGAGGTAGATCTCAAAACGTTGTTTCCAGTGGGGAAACTCATCTAAAGTTAAGAGCTTTGGTGGTTTATTATAATTACCCACCTCACTCTCAAGTAACAGCAGGTTCTGGATCCTAGAGTCCTTCCCAGCAGTAAAGGCTGACATTTGATCTTCCATGTCGAATAACTTTAAGTCTACTAAAACAAACTGTCAACTGGTGCGACTGAAGGATGCGATTGGTCTATCCGTGCGTATGAACTATGCGACTGGTTCAATCGTGCGGCTGAACTATGCGATTGGTTCAGTCGTGCGAATGAAGCTGGTGCGTATGAACACTACGAACGACTGGTTCAATCGTACGAATGAAGGTGCGACTAGGTCCAATCGTGCGTCTGGGCTATGCGAATGAAGTCCAGTCGTGCGAATGGCTCACTCGTGCGACTGAAGCTGCAGTTTTGCGAAAATTTAGGTTAAACGTGTTTTAGCCGTAAAAATTCGAAATTTCGCAAGGTCTAATCGCCTAAGTCCGTAGAAACCAAACTTTGATGAGCAGGGAACGTCCAAGATCACTTTTGACACAAAAGATTGCGTTTTTAGTGCAAAAACACAAACTTTTTATCAATCTTCATTGAATCATACGTAATCAAGAGCCAAAGCTCTGATACCACTTGTTAGGACCTGGTATTTGAACGAAATACCGAGTGATTAGCGTGTAAACCAGATCAAATAGTGCGGAATCCTATTTGATTGGCGATCCAATCAGTGAGAACACACGAAGAATCAATCAAGAATTGAAACTAACGTTAGAAATCGATTGGGAATCGATCTAATGTGTTCTATGAACTTGGAGAACGAATTGGGAGGCTTCTGGACGGCTAGGGTACGTCTGGAGTCGAAATAGATTGAATGCTTTCGTTTTTCCACTAAATGGGTTGTATTTATAGGTTAGTGTTGTTCATTCGGGCGACTGGACCATAAGTATGGTTCAGTCGTGCGATTGAACCATGCGGTTGATTCATCCGCACGACCGAGTGTTGAGTTGTGTGACTGAGCCAATCTTATGTGTCAATCATACGACTAATCCAATCTCCTGGTTCAGTCGTGCGACTGAGTCAATCGTATGAAGTTATTCATGCGTGTGGTCCATTCGCATGGGCCATTCGCATGAGAACTTCATTATGTTAAGTTTGAATGTATTAATTAATATAACATTATGTGTAACCATTCAAACAATCACAAACCTAATTAACCAATTCAATATCGACTCATTAATGAAATATTAGACATTACAAATCACAAATAATCAATATCATTTCATTAATCAATTCAAATTACATTAGAATCAGATAAACAAGATCTATTACATTTCATATCATGATCTAGGGACATACATGTATCAACACACTCCATTCTTTTCCATTATCTCCTATTCACAATCATTACATATCTCCTATCCATTCTTCACTAGAAGCTGCTGCTGCATCTGTTGAATCCGGTGAATCTACCAGTTCATTAGATGGGTCTGAATCATCTTCGGATGAGGAGGATCATCATCCTGATTTTAAAGGCCTAAGAGACAAGTACACTCAGAGGCCGGTGCTTCAGAAAGCTTTGTAGAAGCTAGCCAGAATGGAGAAACTTCTATATAGGAGATTTGGGATTATAAGAGATAGACTCCTTGAACTTGATGAGAAAGAGAAAAAAATAAAAGAGCTGAAGGACAAATATCAGTCTGATAAAGAAGAAATAAGAAAAAGAGATTGATTGACTGAAAGCAGCCCTAAACTAGGAAAAAACAAAAAATCAATAGACACTAACCATTCAATCTCTTTCAATAAAAGAACAAGAGAATCTCCTTGATGTTCAAACTGATATTATATCTGATCTACATAGATAGATAGAAGCTCTAATAGAAAGGGTTTCTAAAACTGGAAATGTTGATTAAGATAAAAGAAGAATTGGCAAAAGAAAAAGATGAGAAAAGTGATGATGAATCTGATAAGGAAAAGGATGATGAGGCTCAAAAAGAAAAAGCATTAATACAAGTTGAACATGTCTTTGGTGAGAGTAGTAATGATGATGATGAGTCTCCACCATCAAAGAGTCGGAGAACTACTGAGACTGTTCAGCAATCTCAACACTATAAGGTTATGGAGGAAGATGAAAGCATGGCTATGGTTGCTTACTCTGAAGTAAGACTTGATGAAGAGTCTGAAATGAAGAAATGATTGAAGAATTAGACATCTACTCTTCTGATGAGTTCATTATTGATGAAGACTTATGGGATTATGTTAGAGATCTCAGAGATCCGGTTGAACCAATAGTGGTGATTCCCCCTAACCATGTGCCTTTAGAAGAAGAACTGAGCTTACATATTGTTCCGGCCCTCTCATTAACTGATGAACAAAAGGAACTTATAAGGAGACTATGTGAAGAGATTAGAGAGAAAAAAGAAGCTGAAAAGCTTGAAAAAGAAAAGAGGCAACAGAAAACTGAAGCCTCTATACCCTCTTCTTCGAACCCTCGTATGCATACATACTCTAAAAAGAGGAAGTACCTGTTTGAAAAAGCCAAAGGCAAAAGGCATATGGTAGAATAGGAACCAACTCAACATAAACAAAAAAAATGATCCAAGAAGCCTTACTGCTATTGCTCAGTTTCAGGATGAGCATGAGAAGGCTGAGGAACAATTAAAGAAGAATATTAGGGTGATAGTCCTTATGGAAGGAGAGATAGAGGGAGGATATCAAAAGAGCTTGATAGATGACCCTTTGTTCATGGACAGTTCTGCAAAGGTTGAGTCATCTGTTGACGAGATGGTTGAGAATGTTTAGACTAATGATCTTATGGTTAAAGCCATGTTTTTTATTAACCACGGTTATGATGCTGATGAGGTTTTTGGGATGACACATGACGGAATGGTAGAAGAAGTTAACAAGATAAATAAACTGCTTGCCTACTTACGTGACTGACTATTAAAAGAAGACAATCACGTCCCTAATTTCAATCACTCCAACATAGACTGAACAGTCTCAGTCTCACGTACCTCTATTCAATTATCCTGATCCCTACAACATGATAGACAGGGAAATGATGGATTACCTATCTAATCAAGGATTCATAAGATGAAAATAGGGTAATATGAAGACTAATTTTCTCAGAGCTGCAATCCTAAAGATAGCCAAAGAAAAGAAAGAAAGATTAAAGACTATTAAAGAAGAGGTTGTAGGGAGGAAACCTAGAACAAGAATTTCAACTCAAGATGTCCAACTCACTATCAAAGACCATGATGTCTTGGCACCCATGTTATATAGAAATCCTGAATGGTTTATTGAACCCTCTCAATTGAAGCTGCATGAAGGGTTAACCACATCTTAGATGATTAAGGGTGTGTCTAATCTAAAAGGAAAGGTGGATGTTAAATTTATTGTCTGGAAGTATGACAGTTATTGGAACATGTTCATGGTGAAGAGAATCTCAGGGTTAGTTCAGTTCTTCATGGAGTATACTACTCTAGTGAACTCCATGCAGATACATGATCTAGAAGAACTTGCTAAGCTGGAATTGATTAATCAAAATGCCATGTATAGAGGATATGATTTTGAAGATATTTTGAATATGTTCAAGAAAACAAACAACTTTAAATCTCTAAAAGCAATATGCATTAGGAAAGACAAATCTTTCCACAATCCTCTTGAAAAGAAGAAGAAGACAAAAGGAATAGAAGAGTTGGTATTTCCAGAGTTTAATGTAAAACCAACTAAATCATTAAAAAGGAAGATGGTTGCTAAAACCAATAAGTCCAAACCAATCTCAAATATGTTCTATGATGAGAAAACTTATGAGTTGGTTATTAAAAGAATATGGGAGGAAAGCAAGGATCTAAAATAAGGCTATTTATTGGATATGAGGTGAGAATATTAGATGAATCCTATATCCACTACATATTTACAAGACACTTCAAAGAATTAGATAACAAGCTTGGAGAAGCTGATATGTATCTCTTTTTGAAATGCATTAAGATAAGATAGCCTATGATACAATAAACAAAAAGAAAAAAACAAAGAAAGAGAAGCGAAGTCCAACTCCAGCTTGGAAACATAGTGAAGCTTGAGGTAGATGCTAATGGATTTTTATGGATCCACAAAGATGGGCTTTCCATTAGATCAGTGTGAAAATCCATATCTCTGAGGTAGATGCCCACTAAGGCTATTCATACTATTAGCCAAATGAAGATCTATGTGTTTAGCAAAGATAAGATGAATGAAGCTAGAGACTTTTCAAATATGATCAAGGCTATACTGGATCCTTCGTTGGATCCTTCATTGGCTAAACCAACAAAATCTTCACAACCTCCACCACCCTCAAACCCTTGAAGTACATAGGCTGTATAATCCCTAGGGGAAGTATTGTTGGACCATGAAAGGATCATGCATGCCAATTCAAGAGGTGGTTGAAGGTTGTTTTGTTTGGAATCTCCCACAAGTCCAAGAAGTAATGCAGGTGAAGAAAAACAGAAGAATAAAGACAAGTGTCAGCTATCCACATTAGACTATACGGATGACAAACAAACAATTACGGTCAAGTATTTGTTCATTCGTATTTACTAATGCGGATAGGCAGAACAAATATGGCTAGGTATTTGTTCATCCGCGTTTACTAATGCTGATGTACATAAACAAATGCGTTTAAGTATTTGTTCATCCGCATTAGTCAATGTTGATAACATACTTAATGCGGAAGCTCAATAGAATAAATGCTGATGAAGATCAAGCCGTCCACATTAGTTGATATGGAGGAACATTCACAAATGCTGATTATCTTTTGTACTTAGACTACCATTCTGATCTATAGTTCTCAGGGTAGTTTAGTCATTTTGTACATGCATTGTATTAGCCTATAAATAGAATAGTATACATGACTTTTGTAAGTTTCCACGTTCTTATAGTCGAATGTTTCAGAGGAGTCAAGTTATTGTATTCTACAGAAAACCCTAGCACCCATTGTAACTTGCTTACCAACATCAATATACAAAGCATTTATTACTATTTTCAGTATTTAATGATCATCGATTCTGTATTTCTGCTACTTAATCATTGACTCAATCATAATATTTGATCCTTGTTAAAGTCACAATAACTGAGTTCCATTCTCGGACCCAATCACAGAAGGCATTGGAAACGCAGCTTGACATAAGTACGACTTATCATCCTCGGACTGATGGTCAAAGTGACCGTACAATCTAGAATATAGACGACATGTTAAGGGCTTGTTTAATTGACTTCAGAGGTAAGTTTGATACTCACCTTCCATTGTTGAGTTCTCTTATAATAATAATTACCATACAAAAAAATTGTGCAGCTGTTGAGGCACTTCACAAGTGTAAGTGTTGGTCGTTAGTGTTCTAGGATTGTTTAATCAGTATGTCAGGTTCATTGAGCTTGGATCTTCGGATTCTTTATGTTTAAGACCTACAAATCAAATCAAGAACACAAGAAATTGATGATGATGATAATAAGATGAATTCATTGATGTTGATAATCAAATTACAATAAAAATCATACAATTATCATGAAGATCAAATCCATCAAAAGGAGGATTTCTCCTTGGGTGGTGATTCACACCATAAGAACACGCACTAATAAAGTGCACTAGTGGGTTCTATTTATACTATTCGAAGAATTATTACATCATAACCCTAGTTTTGAATTTTCTTTTTGTCTTCATTTTTACTTTGTCATGTTGACTTTGTCTTGTATTCTTTTTCTTCTTTTTATCAACTTGGTCTCTAAAGTTGAATAATGTGATCTTCAGTCGGCTATGATTGTAATTTGATAAGTTTAAGTTTATCGTCCTATTGAACCCAACAGACTTTGACTTTTTGATATTGACTTTGACTAAATATGGGCTTTTACTTGAAAGTTGACATAATGTTTACTTGAACTGAGAATAGTGATTAGACATGTGTAGTCACTTTAAGTGCTATAACTATGTATTATAGACCTAATATATGCCAATGGGCCTAAGATTGGTGACAGTTTGATATTCACTAGACTACACGTAATACGATGATTATGTGCTCTGGACTTGATTATGGATTGACAAATGTAACATATTAAAATTTACGTTAAACCAAACATCAATGGACTTTGCATAAAATAGACTTCATTTAATTCATATGTATGTATATATATATATATATATATATATATATATAGATAGATAGATACATAGATATATAGATACACACATATATATAGATAGATATATATACACATATATATATACATATACATATATATATATATATACACACATATATATATAAATATACATATATATATATATATATATATATATATATATATATATATATATATATATATATATATATATATATATATATATATATATATATATATATATATATATATATATATATATATGTGACAACCGACCTCCAAGTTGTTACCCTAACCCTAGAATACTTGCATCATTATCCATGCTATGAGTACTAATAATTGAAACTATACAACCCTAATATGAAATTGGAATCAATTCTTGCTATTTGATGTAAATTATGATTTCATGTGATTTTTACTTTTGATTTTTAACCAATTTAGGTTTCTACTTTTTAGAAAATTCGTGCCCGGGAATATTGATTAGTCACCCTAGCTAGAATTAAGAATATCAATTGAATCAATTAAAAATATGTGTACACACCCACACACTTGGAAATCTCGGATCATGGAAGAATGATCCTACACATGTTATCAACTAACATCATCTACTAACTAATAATTATACACTACATTTCAAATTAATACCCCATAATATTATTTATTCTACAATAAAAATTTAAAAGAAAACCCACATATCAAGACAAAATCGGCCGCCCCCTTGCCACCAATCACCACACTTGTCCACCACTACACACCACCTTCCTATCATCCATTCCCCTTACATGCAATTACAAGACACACTCCTCTCATTCTCTCTCTCTCATTTTTGAAAACCATCAGCTGAACCCATCTCTACCTCTCAAAATTCTCTCCATTTCAGCCTCCTTTCCAGCTCCAAAATCGTGAACAACAACAACAACAACATCGGCCAGCAACAAACCACAAGAAAGGTGGCCTTTTGGTGATGTTTTGAGGCTTGGAACGTGCAATATTTGAGGTTCCAGCTTTTGTTCGAGATTCTCCAGCCTCATCCAAGGAGATTTCATCTATTCACGACCATCCACACCTTCTAAACTGTGAGATACATCAAGTGTAAGCTCACTATGTTCGGTTTTGGTCATTTCTCAAGTTTAACTTCATTGTTCACCTAAAAACCTTACTTTTTCTTGTTGTAACAGAAACCTCTCACCCCCACCTTGTTCTTGAAGAGTTCACAATGTTCTTGAAGGTATATCACATGATATAATGGTCAATCTAAGGGGTAGAACCCGATTTACCCCTTGAAAACCCTATTTTGGTGTTTTTGGCACTATCAAACTTGTGTATCTTGTAACCCTTCAAAACAAAACGTGTAACCTGCTCAAAATGACTTTTAAGACACCCCAATAATCTGATTTTTTAAGTTAGATGAAGTTTTGGCAATGAATAAACTTAAGTTACCAAGAATCACACATGTGTAATGGTCGGTTATGGCTTATTTTTACCTCTTGAAACCTTTGTATGTGTAGAACCTTTAGGCAACGTGTTGGGACTGTTATTTCAGTAAGTTTTAGTGCATATTAAGTTTAATAACATGGTTTGACCTCTGGAACAAAAGGCATAATGTGTCTAGGGCCCATTTTGGTCACTTTCGGGACCCGAAAATGTGTTAAAATGACTTAAAAACAAGAAATCTTGAACTATAAACTTTTTAAAGAGAATTCCAGGTTCATTAAGGATTAATAAAGTGTTCTGGAGCTAATGAGAATTTTTAGTGGTCAAATAGTATTTTAAATGAATTTTAAGTGAAACCTGGTGTAAACCGAGAGGCGTTTTTAAGGAAAAAAAATATACGATAAATGGGTTAAATGTTACAAGTTATAAAAATCATGATTTTCCAGTAGGTTAAAAGATAAAAATAACCTCAAAAGTAAAATGGTTGGTCAAACAAGCTTTTAAAATGGTCAAACCCGACTAAAAACGCATTTTAACGGTTTAAACGTAAAAACGGGTCTTTCGACTACTAGGGGCAAATTTGTGATTTAAAAGGTTGGAAACTTATTAAAATGACTTTAAAAAGTTATCTACTGGTTTTAGACTCAAAAAGGCGAAAACTCATAGATAACCACTTTTAAATCGTTCGGTTTTTCCGTAACCGGCAACGCTAAACGCGTAATTTACAAAACCGAGTCCATAAACTGAAATTTTGGTTATAAATTCTTAAAACTAAGTCGAATTAAGGTCTTGAACCTGATTTTTTTATAGAGGTCACTTAATGCAAGAAACGAATCTTAAGGGTAGAAAATGTCAATTTTGAAACTTCAGGGGCAAAACTGTAAATTTTGCAAAACTTCATAACCGACTCCCATAAGTTCATTTGCCCCCTTAAATGGCATAATTACTATATATTCTTGGTTTAGTAATGTAGAAACCTTTGATTTCATGAAAAACTATGAGTTTCCATTTAAGGAACCTTTTATACAAACCCTAACTGAATCAAAGCCGAACCCGCCCATTTAAGTCTTAGGCACTATTGTTGCTCCTTAAATAGGTTTAGAGCAGTAGCTAATCACTTAATATACTTATGTTAGGGTGCTAGACTTGAGACATTCCCGACACGCGAAGAATTTCTTTTTGCTTGATATCTAAGGTGAGTTCTAGTGATCCCTTTTTACTACTGTTTTGGGATGGAACATGCTCTACTTTTATGAACTATGATTGTGCTTTATTTGATGATACTATGTGGGATTGTGGTTACCTGCTAATTCTTATATCATGATCATTAATTCTTTCGTGAACCGCTTGATTTATATGGATAGATCTATTTGGGGAATCCCCCACACACAGTGGCTTCCGTTCCAGGAAGGTTACCCCACTGAGATCCTGAGGGATCGTTGTGGCATGTAACAAGTTTTGTTAAGATTCTATGGTGAACCATCCGGGCAGGTAGGGTTCACTGGTATGGGGCTCAGTACTTCCTTCGGGAATATCCGATAAAACACAACTTTAGAAGAGGCTAACCGGGACTGAGTGCAGGGTTGATTATGATTTTATTTCTCCCACGATGATAAACAATGATTATTTTTCTTTTAATCAAAGAAGGATTTATTAAGTCCTTATGTTTTTAAACTTTAAGCACTTGAATTCACCAACTTTATAGTTGACACAATTTTCTTTTGAGCATGTTTCAGTTAATGTTTGAAGAGATCCTAGCAGTTTGAAGACCTAGACTTATCCCCGTGACATGGCATTGGCTTATTTCCTTGATGAAACATTTGAACAATTTATATTTTGTGTTGAACGAGTACAATTTCATTTTTATGGTTGATTGTAAAACTTAATTGGGGCTTGATGTGTATCTAGTCCCGTTACCTTTTTAAAACTTTAATGTCATGTGATATTCTCTCCTTTGAGCTCTTATAATGGTTTGTTTCCGCTGCCATATGTTGTTGCTAGTCTGTGACGTCCCACCCTACCGGGCCCGGGGTGTGACAATATATATATATATATATATATATATATATATATATATATATATATATAGATATATATATATAGATATATATATAGATAGATATATATATATATATATATATATATATATATATATATATATATATATATATATATATATATATATATATATATATATATATATATATATATATATATATGTATTATATATATACATATCTATATACATATATATATACATACATATATATATATATACATATATGTATAGTGTTCGATTAATTCATACCTCGGTTCTTCTTCAGATCTGCCTAAATCTAAGCTGAACTCGATTAATCTGGTGATTGAGTTGCTGGTAGAGTGTTCGACTACCTCTATTCAGTATACAAGTTGAAAAACCGTTGAAATACTCCGACAGTCACTGTTCATCCCTACTCATCCTCAAGAACACATCTGCGAACAGTTGCTCAACCATAAAAACATCAGCAGATCTGATTACATAAGCCTGTTTTGGACTACTTGGACTAGTTGAACTTAACAATCAATCTAATCTTTATTCAAACAAGTTAAAAACAACTTATTAAAATGGATTCACATAATTTCTCTGAACTTGGTTATACTCCTAAACCTCCTATGCTTAAACACAAATCTGAGTTTAAGCAATGGAAAATCAGGTTCATGAATTACATTACTGGTGTAGATCAGGACTATTGGATTTCCATATGTAAAGGGCCTCACATCCCAGTGACACTTTCTGCTGACCAGGCTGCACTGTACAAAACCTCAAGAATACCTATTGAGGATCTCACTTTTGATGATGATGACTACAAGAAGGTAAAAATTGATCTCAAAGCATATTCCATTCTCACTCAAGCGTTGAAAATGGATGTGCTAAAAAGGCTTGTGAAGTATGGAACATTTAAAGCTGTGTGGGATGCACTGCTGCTAATGTGTGAAGGTAGCAGTGAAGTAGCTGAAATTAACAAGGATAAGCTTGTTAATCAATATGAAACCTTTCATCACTCCAAGGAGGAGTCAATCTCTAAACAACTACATGGATTTGTGCAGCTTGTGCATGATTCAGAGATTATGGGGGTGACATACAAAGTCAAAGAACTGAACAAAAATATGCTTCTCAGCCTTCGAGAAAGTTGGAAACAAAATATTACCATGCTGAAAAACACTCTCGATGTAGAGAGTACCTTCTTGGACATAATGATTGCCAAAATAGAAGCTCTTGAACTTGATGAAGGAGCAGGAACCTTGGTGGACCTCGAGTTATTGAAGCTTATAAATTTTCATCAGACACGCACTCTGTGGAAAATGCATTCATCACTGAGGATGATGATTTTCTCTCCTCAAGATATCAAGTGAAGACAACCGGTTTCATTGCTGCTCCAACAACAAACAAGCCATCAACATCATCTCAACCAACAGGGTTTACTACCACACCTATAGGTCTGTCTGAAGATCAAAGGTCTGAAGAGCAAAAGGCTACTTACAATGCCTTTGTTGTAAGCTTTTACGCCTACTGGGGAGGAAGACTCACTTATGCTCACCTCATCCAAGAAGATTTAGAAGAGATGGATCCAGATAATGTAGAAGAAATTGATCTGCAGTGGCAGATGGCTATGATAGCATTGAGAGCCAAAACGTTTTTCAAAAAAGGGAGAAAGCTTAGTCTGAATGAAAACACAAAACTTGGATATGACAAATCCAAGGTCAAATGCTTCAACTATTGTATGACTAGCCACTTCTCTAGAGAATGCAATGCTTCAGGGCCAATCAGCCTCACAACCATGCTCAAGCTATCAATCCAACAATCATCAACAGCAGTATCATCACCAACAACAACATCAACAAGCATATTAGAGTCAGCCACAACTAACTAATCAAGCTCATGGAAGTAGCCAGCCCACTTCAAATGCTCTTGTCATTAGACAAGATGGAGTTTATGATTGGAGTTTGTATGCAGAGGAAGTAAAGCCTCAATTCCAGAATCATGCACTTATGGCTCACATCAATGATGGCCCAACTCCTATGCCATCTAAGGTAAAATCCAACATTTGTAGTGATAAATGCATTACTGAACTGCAAGGTTATCGTGAGCATAATCATAAACTGGCTGCTAAAATGAAAGAAGAAAACGTCAACTTAGAGATGCTTAAAAGAGAAATTAAAGGTTTTGAAAATAAAATCAAATCACTCATCTCTGACATTGGAAAATTGCATTGTGAAAAGTATACTCTTGCAGCTGAAAATGAGCAGCTAACTAAAAAGTTAGCTCAATCAAAAGCTGAGTAATCACTTACTAAAGTGAAACTTGAAAAGTTTCAAATGTCTTCAATCAAGCTGCATGAGATACTAGATTCACAATAAGATCCCAAGGATATGACTCGGATTGGGTATAATTCTTGTCCCCCACTTATAATGACAATTACACTGTCATGCCTGAGTTTGTCAGTTTCAAAGAGCAAAATGAACCTAACACTATTGAACCAAAATCAGTAGTAAAACAAGTCACAAATCCTCAAAATAAACCAGATGTTTATATTGAAACATATGGAGAAAATGAAATTAGGTCATCCAATTGAAATCAAGGAGTGTTCAGACAAGACAGTAAATGTCATCAAACCAAGAAGCCCAATAAAAGCCATTGTCCCATTTGTGAAATTTATTCCTGTAATTTAAAAAGAAAAGAAGAAAACCCAGGCTTCAGTGAAACCTTCTACTAAAAGCAGTTCTAATTGTGAGATAAATCTCCAAAAATTCAATCAAATTAGACAAAGTTTCACTAGTAAATAAAAACAAAATTTCACTGGTATAAAAAAAATCAAGTCAGATCCTCAATCTTCAAAATCAAAGCAACGGGTTGGTTTTGACATTTGTAATAAAGAACATGTAAATCAATTAGAAAAGGAGGTAAGAAGAAGGGTAAGTGACTGGGTATGAGAATGAAATTCTCTGTTGATGTGAATCAACTAGGACTGAATATGATGATTGAGTCAATGATTGTAAGGCGGAATCAAACAATTAATAAACATTGAATGCAATAAATACTCATATATGCTCTTTGTATTAATGAAGGTGATCAGTTACAATGAATGCTAGGGTTTTAGCATTAAACAGTAACAATACACCTTGTAAACATAAGACTAAACAAAATATTCTGATTGTCTAAATGTCTATCAACAGTCACCTCACATAAGAGGATTTCTACTCTATTTATAGGCTGATAACATGCCTTTTACAAAAGGACTAAACTACCCCTGACCTATACATCAGTGAACTAGTCTAAGTACAAAAGTCTTCATGAGCATTTCTTCTGTTCATCCGCATTGACTAATGCGGATCTTGTGACCTTCATAAGCATTTCTTTTTCTTCTTCAGCATTAGTGTTTGGTCATCAGCATTGACAAATTCAGATGAACAAACACTAAAGCGCATTTGTTGCTGAACATCCGCATTAGTAAATGCGGATGTACAAAGTACTTGTCAGTATTTGTTCGGCTATTCGCATTTGTTAATGCGGAAGAACAAACACTTGTCAGCATTTGTTCTATGGTCATCCGCATATACAAATACGGGTAGCCGACACTTGTCTTCTATTCATTATGCAGATTCTTCATCCGCATTGGTTCTTGGACTTGTTGGATTTCCAGCAGGACAATCATCAACCCACCACTTGAATTGGCATGTATGATCCTTTCAGGGTCCAACAATACTTCCCTAAGGATTATGTAGCCTATGTACTTCAAGGGTTTGATGGTGGATGAGGTTGTGAGGATTCTGCTAGGTCTTGTGTAGCTGGAGAGGTGACTTATGGTTTTGTAAGTGATGGATCCAAAATGACCTTTATCATTTGACAAAGTCATTCGCTTCAGACATCTTTTCTCTATTCAGCACATGAATCTTCATCTGGCTCATGGTGTGAATGGCTTCAATGATAGCTTTCTCAATGAGATAGGCTCCCAGATGGACACAGTTGACAGTCCATCTATATGAATCAGAAGATATCCGTGCACACCTACCTCTAGCTTCACAATATTTCCCAATTACAAAGGAGTCTTCTTCTTCCTCCTTTGCTCTCTCTTGGCAATGATTTTGTCAAATGCCATCTTCAGATCTTTATGCACTTTATGAAGAAGTGCATGTGTTCTTCTCCCAGCTTATAGTTTATCTCTCTGAAGTGTCATGTGTATATGTAGTGAATATAAGATTCATCTAGCAATCTCACTTCATATGCACTAAATAATCTGATCTCAGCACCTTTTTTTCCTTCCCATCTTCTTTCAATCACCAACTCATATGTCTTTTCATCAAAATAGACATTTGAGATTGGTTTGGAGGAATGAGTTCCAGCAACCATCTTTCTCTTTAATGATTCAGTTGGCTTCACCTTGAGCTCTGGGAATACCACTTCTTGAGATGGTTTTGTCTTTTTCTTCTCAAGAAGGTTAGCAAAGATCTATCTTTCCTCATGCAGATAGCCTTGAGAGAATTGAAGTTGTTTGTTCTTTTAAACATCCTCAGAATATCTTCAAACTCATAACCCCTGAACATAGCCTTATGATTTATCAATACCATATTGGCTAGTATTTTTAGATCATAGATCTCCAGGGAGCTCACCAGAGCAGAGTACTCTATGAAGAATTGGACCAACCCTGAGATCCTTTTGACCATAAACATATTCTAGTCACTATCATACTTCCAGGCAATTATCTTTTGATTAGTCTTGCCCTAAGGAGTGGACACACCTCTGATCATCTCAGCAATGGTGAGCCCTTCTTGAAGTTTTAACTGAGAAGGCTCAGCAAACCACTTATGATATCTATGCAAAACAGGTGCCAAAGAGTCATGATCTCTATGGGTGAGATGCATGTCTTGTGCTGAAACTCTTGTTCTTGGCCTTTGCTGGTTATTTCTTCTTCCAGTTTCTTCACTCTTTCTTTCTTTTCATTGATCAACCTAAGGATAGCAGCCCTTAGGGAATTTGTCTTCATGTTGCCCAGTTTTCTCTTAGTGAATCCTTAATCAGACAGATAGTCCTTCATTTCCATGTCAGTCATACTGTAGGGATCATGATACAATGGTTGAGGAGTTGCAGTCTGCTTGGCCTTTGAAGGGGATTTGACCACTGGAGCTTTGAGTGAAAGAGTCTTTTCATACTTAGTCTCATGCGTAGGGTCCAACAGTTTTTTAGCTTTTCTTTTTTTGCTTTTATTCCCTCATAAGTCAATTCGAATACCTCATTAGGATCATACCCATGGTTAATCAAAAACATGGCCTTCACCATCAGATCATCAGATTTGGCTTTCTCTACCATCTCTTGTAATGATGACTCCTTCACAGGTCTTTCACTAGCTATTAGTTCATCAACCACATAGCCACCCTCTATCTCTCCTTCTTCCAGATCAATGATATCGGCCTTCTTTTTCAATTGGGCTTCAGCTTTTCATGTTCATCCAAGAATTCAGCAATGGCTGCAAGGCTACGGGGATCGTCTTTTTGCTTTTTCTTGATTGGTTTTTCTTCTACTATTGGTCTTTTGCCCTTTTTCTTTTTAGATAAATATTTCCTCTTTCTGGAGTAAGTTTGAATTCTTTGACCAGCTGAGGTTTCAGCCTTTTCAACTTCTTTGGGCAACTTCTCAACCTATTTCTTTTTTTGTTTCATCAAGTGCAGCTGCTGATTCTTCTCTTTGTTGTTGTTCTTCAAATAATTTTCTTATAAGCTCCTTTTGTTCATCAGATAGTGACACAACACACACAATTTGCAGACTCAATTCCTTCCCAATTGGGATTGAGGAATGACTACTATTGGTTCAGCAAGTTGCCTCTGATCAACAATGAATTCACAAAACTCATCATCTATAATGAATACTTCTGCAATAAAGATGTCAAGAGCTTTAATCATATCACTGAATTCAGACTCTTCAGTGTGAGTTTCTTCTTGTTTGCTTGTATAGACCACCATTTCCAAGCTAGATTAATTATGTTTAGTTCCAAGCTAGATTCATCATGTTTAGTTCTACTGGTTTCAGTCTCCTTTTCACACTTAGTGAATTTCATCCTTTTAGAAGGAGAGGAGTTATCACCACTCTCTCCTGATGAACCTTCATCACTATCATCTTTATCATTTTCTTTTCCTTTTCTCTTCTCTTTTATCTCCCTTATTATCTTTCTCTTTTTCTGCTTCTTGTTTGATCATGACCAATAGCTCTAACTTAGAAACTCTCTTGTTTAGAGATTCTATCTGTTTTTGCAGGTCTATGATTATCTCAGCTTGCTCTTCAATCACCCCTTCCTGTTCTTCCATAGCAATGGTTTGGATGGCTAAAGTGTCAACATGACCACTTACTTCATCCCTGGAATGCTAAAAAGCAGCCTTTAGACTTTCTATCTCTTTTTCTTTCTCTTTCTTCTCAACCTCATACTTTTTTTTCATATCTTTTAACCCTTTTTCCTTTTCATCCAATTCCATAAGTCTGTCTTGAATGATACTAGATCTTTTATTCAGTAGTTTCTTGATTTTTGCTACCTTCTGCAATAGTTCTGAGATGATCTCATCTTTTTTATCAGGCTTGTTTACCTCTGATTCAGCAACACTTTCAGATGGAACAACCTCAGAAGTAACTTGCCTAACAGGCATCTGTCTTTGATGATCCTCCTCATCAGATGATGATTTGGATTCCTCTGAGAGCTGGCAGAATCACCATGCTCAACAGGCTCAGTAGTAGCAGGGGATGATTGAACATGAGATGTAGGTGAATAATGGATTGGTGAAATATGGGGTGTGTATGGGTGAGATATGTGGAGAGATGACGGGTTGTGTTTGTGTGGTGAGATTGGTGATCTTTGTGGTGATGGTATTGGTGTGGGCATAAAAGGTGAGGCTATATCAGCTTCATGGACAGAAGGCCCAGTGTAAAGATCACCCCCTTCATCCCTTTTAGCAGCATGCTCAGCAACAGTTTGTTGATCATGAGTAGCTTGTTCTTCTTCTTGATCAGGCTCATCAAGAGGAGCCTCTTGTTCTTATGCTTGTCCATCTAGATTAATCTACTGCAGCATCCATGGAAACAAGGGAAAGAATGTTCCACTATAGAAATTCCTAGGGTCTCTCTTCTTAATGTACTTGTAGGATTTGGCATTATAATGATGAATATCCATCACAGGTCCTTTAGGTACAGTATCATTGATGAGGCATTGTAGGAACCTTGGATACATAAGGAACATGTGTCTTCTTCCTTCTTGAATGTTTGATACTAGAACATTAAACACATAAGCAGACATGTTAAATGGCCTGTTAGTGCACAGAGCACATATAGCAGATGAGGTAGTCACTGGAATGTCATTCCATCCAGTCTTCCTCTTTGACAGACAATGTTGGTAGAGATGAATGAGGAACATCCATTGTAAGTCAACTAACCACTTCATAATCTGCTTGCCTTCATAACCTCCCTCATATCCAATGTTGGCAAAGAAAGTAGTAATAATCATTTTCTTCAAATTCTAAGCGAGTGTTGGCATCATCAACAAACTGTAGAGATTGTCTCACAGTTTGTTCAATAATGGCCATTGTATGATCATCTGAGATTCTCCCAGACAGTGTCCTTACACCATCTATCTTTGTCACCTCAGTAGTGCTCCAAAATGACCTTATTAATCTCTCATAAATGATTGGTCTGACTGTAATTGCATGAGCAACTCTGGTAGTGGATATGAATCTGATCATGCCTCTGTGACCTTCTGCCTCGGGTACACAAGGGTCGAGATAACCACTGACATTATAGAGCTTACTCCATGTAAGATTTGCCATGTACCTTGCATTAGAGGCATATGAATTAGAAGATTTGATAATAACTGTCACACCCCCGCTAAAAGCGAAAACACGGGGATGTAACGAGATCAGGATCATCATAACACATGGTAAGCGATAGAGATGCAATATAATAAATGATGACAAGCGTGTCATGACGACACCCGACAACAAGGGGACTTGTGTCGTGTTTAGTCAATATTCACGACAACATAGCCATAAGCATAAACATATTAAACGATTCACATAATCAAATGAGTCAACATTGTAATGTAAATTCCTACAACCCGGGAACAAGTATCAAAAGGATAATATTGTTTGATCAGACTTCAACATTGTATCAAAATAATTGTTTGTCAAATATGTTTAATCTCAAAAATGCATCCTAGGGTCTCCACTAAGGTAGCACACCTAGATCCTCAATTTGCATAATCACCTGAAAAGATATGCTCAAAATGGTCAACAAAATTGTTGGTGAGCTCCCAGGTTTAAATAGTAAATAAGTAAGTGATGTTGTATATAGTAAGCGATGTGGAATACCGTGAATACAGTTATATAGGCAAGTAAAATCACATGACAATGAGCTTTGCAACCAAACCTAGCGACGTACACAAAGATATTGTCGGAATATATTCACCCAAGGGCCCGTTCCTAGCCACTAATGGTACCAACTAGTATACCAACGAACAAGGGTGGGCGTGTCAACCCAGTAGTACTACCAATACCTATCCGTCGGTTCCCACACTAGAATTAAATAGTTGCAAAGAAAGAACCACACAGTAGACCCAAGCATGTATCAGATAAGTACTTGTAAAACAATATCACGTTGATTCCATGTATGTAAATTGTGAGTGAATTGTACAACATTGAAAATGGATGAGCATACTTTTCCCCCAAGTTGTAAATGATTGAAATATTGTAAGCGTAAAAGGGGCCACAAAACTCACTTGTTAGGTGGTAAGTATGTATGATCAATGTATCCAAATGTTGTATGCAAATGAACGGTCAAAGACCTATTGACAGTTATTGATAAGAATTAATGATATGAATGAAGCATAAAATATTGTTCGGTCGGTTCGGGTTGTATCGGTTGGGTCGCGTGTAACACACACAAACAAACGCACGTACTAGATCTTATGCAGATCCAAGTACTAGACATCGTCGCCATTGCTGGTGATATTTGTGTAAAAGTTTCATTGTTATTGAAGAAGTATTTAGTAAATATTAGTAGTTATAAATCGGTTGTAGATAATTGTAAAATGTTAAGTTAATTTAATTTGGAATAACATTAGTAAGTTTGATGATGTTGATTTTAAAGTTGTCAATAGTAATGGCAACCGTGTCGATGTCACCTTAACATCACACGACCTACACACACCACACACAAGAAGGAAAATCACACACAACAACTTTAGTCGCACGACAGGACCAGACGCACGACACAACACTCCATTCGCACGAATCAACCTTCAATCGTGCGAATCAGCTTCATTCGTACGATTGAACCTTCATTCGTATGACTGGCATTCAGTCGTACCACACAACACCCAATCGCACGATCCAACCTCCATACGCATGAATCAACCTTCAATCGTGCGAATCAGCTACATTCGTACGATTGAACCTTCATTCGTGCGATTGGACTTCAGTTGTGCGATACACGCACAATCGCACACATTCATTCGGTCGCCTGACTCAATCGCACACATTCATTCGCTCGCATGACTCATTCGCACACATACACACAGTCGCATGACTCAGTCGCACGACACTCCTAGTTGCACAACTCAGTCGCACGATTGACTCAGATGCATGATTCAGTCGCACGACTCGCCTAGTCGCACGGCTCAATCGCATGACAGACCCAGTCGCCTGGACAGCAGAATCGCGACTGCAGGGTGGCTGAGTAGCCTCCGGCTGCTCCAAGCACGGGTTTTACACAACAAGGACTTCCAGAAACACTCTACACACATACACAAACAAGAAGCACACGCAGAAAGACCTTACACGCACCCACACGACTTCATGTGTTCGGGTTGAACCCGAACACCTAAAACCCTAGTTTGGACAGTTGTGAATAAGCAAGAAAAGGGACAACCAAAGTCGTCTACCTGCTAGAATGGAGTAGACTCGGTTGTAGATGAAGTCTAGACGGTGAAAACGAGACCAAATGGGTCGGTTTTGGTGCAAGTATGAAGATAAGAGGTGAAGAAGAAGATGAAGATGGAGATGAAGAAGAAGATAATGGTTTCTTGGGCTGGAAATGGGTTTATATACCCATCCCAAGTTTGCAAAAATGACAATTTTAGTCCCTGCACTTAACCCCCGAGTTTCCCAAATTTATTTCGGTTGAAAAACGACTTTGTTAGGTTAATCATATTAATTATAAAAATGTATTTAATGATATTTATAACTTAAAAATGGTTTTATTAGTGACGTTAATTTTATATAAAAATGATATATTTGGCGGTTACGATGATGAAAGTTTTAAAAGTTTTTGAAAATAGCACACGATCACAATGAAAGCACAAGCACAACGATGATAAAGCAAACATAATATCCACACAAGGAGTTAATAAAGATGAGGAATGATTGATCAAAGAAAGTTAACGGAAAGCCACGTTAATTGACGGACCTTAAGGTGACGGATGTCACAGTATTGCCCAGTTGAGAGAATTTCGTCCCGAAATTTAGCTGGAGTTACGTCCAAGAGTGTCATCCTCGAATAGATGTGGATATTTGAGTTTCATCTGATCTTCCCGTTCCCATGTAAACTCTGGCCCTCGTTTTAAATTTCACCTTACGCGAACAATAGGTATTCTACTGCGCTTCAGTTGCTTGACCTTTCGATCCATAACCTCAATGGGTTCCTCAACAAAATGAAGCTTTTCGTCAATCTTGATTTCCTCAATTGGCAGGTGAAGGGATTCATCGACCAAACACTTCTTGAGCTTTGACACGTGGAAAGTATCATGCACACCGCTGAGTTCATGTGGCAACCTTAATCGGTAAGCCACTGGACCGATTCTTTCTCTAATCTCGAATGGTCCAACGTATCTTGGGGCTAACGTCCCTTTCTTTCCAAATCGAACGACTCCTTTCCAAGAGGAGACTTTAAGTAAGACTCGATCCCCAATGTTCAATTCTAGAGGCTTCCGACGGTTGTCGGCATAGCTCTTTTGGCGATCTCTATCAGCTTTCAGTCAGTCTTTGATTTAAAAGATCTTGTCGGTTGTTTCTTTAATGATCTCTAGGTTTATTAGCTGACTTTCACCAATCTCGGCCCAACAAATAGGTGATCTACATTTTCTTCCATACAACGCTTCGAACGGAGCACATCCAATGCTTGTATGGTAGCTGTTGTTGTAAGAGAACTCGATCAACGATAGATGAGCATCCCAACTACCACCAAAGTCGATTACACACACCCTCAACATGTCTTCTAGCGTCTGTATAGTTCGTTCACTTTGGCCATCTGTTTGAGGGTGATAGGCGGTACTCATATCTAATCGAGTGCCCATCGCTTTCTGTAGTGTCTGCCAAAATCGTGAAGTAAATCGGCTGTCGCGGTCGGATATGATTGACACTGGCACTCCATGTCTTGTCACGACCTCTTCGATGTACAATCTCGCCAACTTATCCATTTTGTAGTCTTCTCAGATCGGCAAGAAATGAGCTGACTTCGTCATTCGATCCACTATGACTAATATCGAGTCATGTCCGCTGCTTGTTCTATGGAGTTTGGTAATGAAATCCATGGCTATATTCTCCTATTTCAACTCGGGAATTTTAGGTTGCTGTAATAATCCCGATGTTTTCTGATGTTCGGCTTTAAATTTCGAACATGTCAAACATCTGCTGACGTACATGGCAATGTCTTTCTTCATACCTGGCCACCAGTACAGATCTTTGAGATCGTGGTACATCTTGCCTGCACCAGGATGTATAGAATATCGCGTCTTATGGGCTTCATCCATGAGTAAGGTACGTACACCTCCCCATCTGGGTACCCATATGCGATCCATGAAGTATTGTATACCGTCATCCTTGCAAATCATTTGTTTATCCAACCCTCGGAATTCTTCTCCCGCAAGATTTTCTTCCTTCAATGCTTCACTTTGTGCAATTTGGATCTGAGCTTTCAAATTCGTTTGAATAGACAATCCCAACGCTCGAGCACGTAGGGGTTTCACGCGTTCCTTACGGCTTAAAGCATCGGCCACCACGTTAGCTTTCCCCGGATGATACCGGATTTCACAATCGTAGACACTAAAAAGCTCTACCCAACGTCGCTGTCGCATATTAAGTTCCTTCTTATCCAAGATATTTTGGATGCTCTTATGATCTGTGTAGATGATGCATTTGGTTCCATATAGGTAATGCCTCCAAATCTTGAGTGCAAATACTACAGCGCCCAAATCAAGATCATGAGTTTTATAGTTCTTTTCGTGCACCTTAAGTTGTCGCGAAGCGTAGGCAATCACCTTATCCTTCTGCATTAGCACACATCCCAATCCTTGATGTGAAGCATCGCAGTACACCACAAAATCATCAGTTCCATCTGGGAGGGACAGTATAGGCGCGTTACACAACTTCTCTTTCAACGTTTGGAACGCTTGTTCTTGTGCATGTCCCCAATCAAACTTCTTGTCTTTCTGAGTAAGCAGGGTTAATGGCTGCGCGATCTTTGAAAAATTCGCGATGAAGCGTCAATAGTAACCGGCCAATCCTAAAAATTGCCGTATCTCTGATGGTGTGTGGGGTGCATCCCATTTCTTCACCGCTTTGATCTTGCCGGTATCTACATGAATCCCGTCCTCGTTCACCATATGACCCAAAAACTTTACCTCTCGCAACCAAAATTCACACTTCGAGAACTTGGCGAAAAGTTTCTCTTCCCGTAACAGTTCCAATATTGCCCGAAGATGTTCTTCGTGATCCTCTTTTGATCGTGAGTATATAAGTATATCGTCTATGAACACGATCACGAACTTATCCAGGTAAGGTTTGCACACCCAATTCATTAGATCCATAAACACAGTTGGTGCGTTAGTCAGCCCGAACGGCATGACCAAGAACTCATAGTGCCCATAACGAGTTCTAAACGTTGTTTTCGGTATATCGTCCTCGAAAACCCTTAGTTGATGATATCCAGAACGAAGGTCAATCTTGGAGAAATATGAAGCTCCTTGCAGCTGATCAAACAGATCGTCGATCCTGGGGAGAGGATATCGATTCTTCACGGTTAACTAGTTCAACTCACGGTAATCGATACACATGGGGAATGACCCATCCTTCTTTTTGACAAATAATACCGGCGCTCCCCACGGTGAATGACTCGGTCGAATAAAACCCTTCTCCAGTAGTTCCTGCAACTGACTAGACAATTCTTGCCTTTCAGAAGGCGCTAACCGATATGGCGTCTTTGCTACCGGTGTAGCTCCAGGAACCAACTCTATGTGAAATTCCACCTGTCGTGGAGAAGGCAAACCAGACAAGTCATCAGGAAATACATCTGGGTAGTCCCGTACCACCGGAATATCTACTAGTTCCCTCTCTTCGTCCTTCTTTTCTACCACATGAGCCAAAAAAGCGTAGCACTGCTTTCGTAAACTTCGGCGTGCTTTCATGCAGGAGATAAGCTTTGAGTTCCTTCCCGGTCGTTCTCCTTGAATCTTCAGTACCTCCCCGTTTGACATGGGGATTCGTACTACTTTGTCCCGACAGACAATTTCTGCTCCATTTTGCGACAACCAATCCATACCCAAAATCACGTCGAAACTTCCTAACTCAAAGGCTATCAAGTCTATATCGAAGGCATGGTCCTCCAATATTATTGAGCACTTCCTAATAATCTCATCGGCCTGAACAACTCTACCATTTTCTATTTCTACAGAGTAGCTAGTTTCTAGCCTACTAGGACTTAAATCAAGCAATTACACAAACTCAGAGGATATAAAGCTATTGTCTGCTCCAGTATCAAATAATATAGATGCAAAGTGATGATTCAGTAAGTGCGTACCCGTGACAACATTTGGGTCCTGACGAGCATCGTTGGCTCCAACGACGAATGCACGTCCCCGGGCTGCATTCCCTTGATTTGTCGGGCCTTGATTTCAAGCTATGGCCATCACTTGCTGCTGGTTGTTCCCCTGTTGACCCGGTGCCCGATTCAGTCTGGGGCACATGTTTCTGTAATAATCAGGGCCTCCACACTCATAACAGGCCCTTTCATTCCCGGCGGGGTTAATTGCGTTGACCGGTGCCACCAAATTCGGTGTTGTTCGGCAGTCTCTCGCTAAGTGCCCTAGGCGTCTACAGTTCGTGCACACCCGACACTCCTGGGGGATGATGATAGTTGCACCTGTAACATTTGGGGTGCGGCCCCACATACTCTCTGTTGCCCTAAGTCACGGCCACAAAATTTCTGGTTGTCTTGGCCCTTTTATCAAATTTCCCGGCACTCGACCGGCTCGTTTCCCCAACATCCTTCCTTTTCTCTGCTCATCTACCCAAAACCCCTGTTCTCACCATCTCATCAGTCAAAGCGCCAGCCTTCAGAATTGCACTCTGGATAGTAGGAGGAGCAGCTGCTGTAACCATCGCCCGGATTTGAGGCGCAAGTCCCCAAATATACCTCTCGATCCTCTTTGATTCTGGCGTGACTAGATGCGGAACCAATCTTGCCAACTCATGGAATCGATCAATGTAAGCTGCGTGCCCATCCCCCACCATAGCATGATTCAAGAACTCATGCTCCAATTTCTACATCTCGTTGAGGGGGCAGTATTCCTCGGTGATCAATGCCTTGAATTCATCCCATGACATTTGCATCACTGATTCTCTTCTTCTAGCTTGAACTTGGGTGTTCCACCAGGTTAGGGCCTTGCTCTGCAGTGAACATGTGGCATATTTGATTATCTGTCTGTCGAGGCACTCACTGATGTCAATCACTGCCTCCATCTTTTCTAGCCACCTGGTTAGGGCTACGCCCCACCTTTCCCATCAAATTCTCTTGGTTTGCAGGCCACAAACTCTTTGTATGAACATCCCCTTCTATTATTAACAACCCCAGTCTCAATACCGGCTAGTCCACCATTCCCGGTCTCCTGATTGCTTTCGTTTCCAGTTGGGTTTCCATTTCCCACTTCAGTTTTGATCCCACCTTGACCTCTTTCTCTCCATTATCCTCATTATCATTACCACCATCCCCATGGGGTGGTGTTGCTGAAGTGCATCGCTCACTTGGGCCACGATAGTAGGAATCAGTGCGGCCAACTGTTGAGCGATCAAAGCTGCCATATCAGAGTCCCCTGTTCCCTTATTATTACTCACAGGACCATCATTTGTTCTTGGTACTCTACCTCTGCCTCTGCCTCTGCCCCTTGGAGCTTCACTCCCGCCACTGTTGTTGCGGGTAACTCTTCGGGGCGGCATTTTCTAATCATAGAAGTAGTAAACACGTAAGTTTAAACCATTACAAATTATAATTATATTGCCCACATCGTTCATCAAAGTCCAGCATTCCAAGTAAATATCACACTTATAGTCATCACACATCGCATGCAAATCGTGTAGTTCCCAGACCATGAATTGGTAATGTCTCAACAATAGTCCATCATGTCAATTTTAATTCCATGTATATAATCATGTTTAGTCTACCGGAGGTTGTCTATCTCTTCTCAGTCTCAATATCCAAGGTCAAGCGCAATAGCATGATCTGTGAAGATCTATTCTGGTTTAATACCCAGATTTGATAAACCAACTCGGCGCGTAGAGGGAACGGAAGATCCAATAGAAGCATCCCATAAGGAGTGAGCACAAGGGCTCTCTCATAGGGAGGAAAGATCACATAACAGATAGATAAACGAATCAAGTAATGAGGAACACATACACGAGATATAATATGCATACAGATCGTAGCATGCAAATCTACATGAAGGTTCCTAGGTTATAGTCTAGGTCAAGCGTATTGCCTAATTCTCTATAACCAATGGCTCTGATACCAATCTGTCACACCCCCGCTAAAAGCGGAAACACGGGGATGTAACGAGATCGGGATCGTCATAAAACATGGTAAGCGATAGAGATGCAATATAATAAATGATGACAAGCGTGTCAGGGGACTTGTGTCGTGTTTAGTCAATATTCACGACAACATAGCCATAAGCATAAACATGTTAAACGATTCACATAATCAAATGAGTCAACATTGTAATGTAAATTCCCACAACCCGGGAACAAGTATCAAAAGGATAATATTGTTTGATCAGACTTCAACATTGTATCAAAATAATTTTTTGTCAAATATGTTTAGTCTCAAAAATGCATCCTAGGGTCTCCACTAAGGCAGCACACCTAGATCCTCAATTTTCATGATCACCTGAAAAGATATGCTCAAAATGGTAAACGAAATTGTTGGTGAGCTCGCAGGTTTATATAGTAAATTAGTATGTGATGTTGTATATAGTAAGCGATGTGGAATACTGTGAATACAATTATATAAGCTAGTAAAATCACATGACAATGAGCTTTGCAACCAAACCTAGTGACGTACACAAAGATATTGTCGGAATATATTCACCCAAGAGCCCGTTCCTGGCCACTGATGGTACCAACTACTATACCAACGAACAAGGGTGGGGGTGTCAACCCAGTAGTACTACCAATACCTATCCGTCGGTTCCCACACTGGAATTAAATAGTTGCAAAGAAAGAACCACACAGTAGACCCAAGCATGTATCAGATAAGTACTTGTAAAACAGTATCACGTTGATTCCATGTATGTAAATTGTGAGTAAATTGTACAGCATTGAAAATGGGTGAGCATACTTTTCCCCCAAGTTGTAAATGATTGAAATATTGTAAGCATAAAAGGGGCCACGAAACTCACTTGTTAGGTGGTAAGTATGTATGATCAATGTATCCAAATATTGTATACAAATGAACGGTCAAACACCTATTGACAGTTATTGATAAGAATTAATGATATGAATGAAGCATATAATATTGTTCGGTCGGTTCAGGTTGTATCGGTTGGGTCGGGTGTAACACACACAAACAAACGCACGTACTAGATCTTATGCAGATCCAAGTACTAGACATCGTCGCCATTGCTGGTGATATTTGTGTAAAAGTTTCATTGTTATTGAAGAAGTATTTAGTAAATTAGTAGTAATAAATCAGTTGTTGATAATTGTAAAATGTTAAGTTAATTTAATTTGGAATAACATTAGTAAGTTTGATGATGATGATTTTAAAGTTGTCAATAGTAATGGCAACTGTGTCGATGTCACCTTAACATCACACGACCTACACACACCACACACAAGAAGGAAAATCACACACAACAACTTCAGTCGCACGACAGGACCAGACGCACGACTCAAAACTCCATTCGCACGAATCAACCCTCAATCGTGCGAATCAGCTTCATTCGTACGATTGAACCTTCATTCGTATGACTGGCATTCAGTCGTACCAAACAACACCCAATCGCACGACCCAACCTCCATACGCACGAATCAACCTTCAATCGTGTGAATCAGCTTCATTCGTACGATTGAACCTTCATTCGTGCGATTGGACTTCAGTCGTGCGATACACGCACAATCGCACACATTCATTCGGTCGCCTGACTCAATCACACACATTCATTCGCTCGCATGACTCAATCGCACACATACACACAGTCGCACGACTCAGTCGCACGACACTCCCCGTCGCACAACTCAGTCGCACGATTGACTCAGACGCATGATTCAGTCGCACGACTCGCCCAATCGCACGGCTCAATCGCATGACAGACCCAGTCGCCTGGACAGCAGAATCGCAACTGCAGGGTGGCTGAGTAGCCTCCGGCTGCTCCGAGCACGGGTTTTACGCAACAAGGACTTCCAAAAACACTCTACACACATACACAAACAAGAAGCACACGCCGAAAGACCTTACACGCACCCACACGACCTCATGTGTTTGGGTTGAACCCGAACACCCGAAACCCTAGTTTGGACAGCCGTGAATAAGCAAGAAAAGGGACAACCAAAGTCGTCTACCTGCTAGAATGGAGTAGACTCGGTTGTAGATGAAGTCTAGACGGTGTAAACGAGACCAAATGGGTCGGTTTTGGTGCAAGTATTAAGATGAGGGGTGAAGAAGAAGATGAAGATGGAGATGAAGAAGAAGATAATGGTTTCTAGGGCTGGAAATGGGTTTATATACCCATCCCAAGTTTGCAAAAATGACAATTTTAGTCCCTGCACTTAACCGCCGAGTTTCCCAAATTTATTTCGGTTGAAAAACGACTTTGTTAGGTTAATCATATTAATTATAAAAAATGTATTTAATGATATTTATAACTTAAAAATGGTTTTATTAGTGACATTAATTTTATATAAAAATGATATATTTGGCGGTTACGATGATGAAAGTTTTAAAAGTTTTTTGAAAATAGCACACGATCACAATGAAAGCACAAGCACAACGATGATAAAGCAAACATAATATCCACACAAGGAGTTAATAAAGATGAGGAATGATTGATCAAAGAAAGTTAACGGAAAGCCACGTTAATTGACGGACCTTAAGGTGACGGATGTCATAATAATCATCAGATTGTAAAGCATACATCAAGGTAAATTTTTTAGTTTGACTTTTGATGGTCAAAATTGAATGTTCATAGGTACTGTTCCATAGGAATCATGCCTATACTTGATATTATCATGAATAATCACTATTATTTTGTTTTTCATGTCTGTAGTGATCATCTTTTCTGTTTTTAAACTCTTTTAACTATTAGAATCAAGTTTTAATTTCAAAATTTTCAAATTTTTGTTTTGCTCTGTTCATGTGATGAACAAGGTTATGAAAATCACTTGTTTGTTGTTATCTTCATAGTTAACAGGTTCGTTGCAGTCGAAAACATTCATCATTTCTTAACCTTAGTTTGAGTTTGAATTTTCTTTCTTGACCTAGGGTTCTAAATTCATCATGGGTTCGAAGGTCCGACATTTTAGGTCCTAAACTGCAAAGACTATCACCTTTTGTTCGATACTATAGTTGTAGAGAATCGAAACTGAGGACTAATCAAGGTGAATGAAAGTAGAACACGGGTTTTGGTGATGGTGATGATGATTGATGAAGAAAGTGAAAATTCGCTCGTCGCACTATGAAGTCTCTCAAATTTGAAAAGTATTAAATGACCTTTTGAAATGGTTTTAAATAGTCAATTAATGTCTTTTACAAAAGTAATATGTTTCAGGAAAAATGGGGTCACTTTTTAAATTCACTATAGCAAATGCAGAAGAGTTTTGTTCATCAACATTTGTGTACTGTTACAAATGCGGTAGAGTAAAACCTTAACACTATTTGTTCACTGTAGCAAATGCGGTTGAATAAAGTTGTTCAGCATTTGTTTACTGTTACAAATGCGGCTAAATGAAGATGTTCATGTGGAGTCCAAACACTTGTATAATACAAGTGCTACAAGTTAACAAGTCAACAAGGAAGTTATGCGAATCCCAAGAAATCCGATGACTCCTTAACAGAAACAATATAAATCCCAAGAGATCCGGTGTTTCCTTAAACAGAAACATCATTGTCTATATAAATGGATCCTAGGTTTAGAATCATGCGCAGCTTCGACGGCAACAGCAATAGCAATACAACAATTTCACAAACAGGAAACATCACATCAAATATCACAATCAAACCCTAGCAGCCGTCGCATCACTCATCAAAAAATTTAATATCATTCATTCATTATTTGTAATAATTAACATGTTTTAATGAAATACATATTATTCATTAATTGTGTTTCTTTTAGTGTGTTCTTGAATCTTTATTGATATTTGTTGATACATGTATGTACCTAGATCATGATATGAATGTAATAGATCTTGTTTGTCTTACATTGATGTAATGTTTGGAATGTTAATGAAATGATATTGGTTGTTTGTGATTTACAATGTTTAATATTTCATTAATGAGTTGATGTTGAATTGGTTAAATAGGTTTGTGATTGTTTGAATTGTTACACATAATGTTATATTAATGAATACATTCAAACTTAACAAAATGAAGTTCTCATACGAATGGCCCATGCGAATGACTCAGTCGCACGACTGAACCAGGAGACTGGATCAGTCGTATGATTGTAACATGAGATTGACTCAGTCGCACGACTGAACACTCAGTCGTGCGGATGGATCAACCGCATGGTTCAATCGCACGACTGAACCAGACTAATGGTTCAGTCGCCCGAATGAACAATACTAACCTATAAATACCACCCAATTCGTGGAAAAACGTAAGCATTCATTCTATTTCGATTCCAGACGTACCCTAGCCGTCCAGAAGCCTCCAAGTTCATACTCCAAGTTCATAGAACGCCGTAGATCGATTCCTAATCGATTCATTAACGTTTGATTCAATACTTTATTGATTCTACGTGCGTTCTCACTGATTGGATCGCCAATCAAATAGGATTCCGCACTATTTGTTTTTGGTTTACACGTTAATCAGTTGGTATTTCGTTCAAATACAAGGTCCTAACAAGTGGTATTAGAGCTTTGGCTTTTGATTACGTGTGATTCAATCAATTTCGATACAAAGTTTATGTTTTTGCACTAAAAACGCAATCTTTTTGTGTCAAAAGTTGTCTTGGACGTCCCCTGCTCATCAAGTTTCGGTTTCTACGTCATTAGGCGATTAGGGTTGGCGAAAATTCGAATTTTTACGGCCAAAACACGTTTAACCTAGAAATTTTCGCAAAACAGCAGCTTCAGTCACACTGACTTGGACCGAGTCGCATCTTCATTCGTACGACTGAACCATCCGTTCGTAGTGTTCATACGCATCGGTTTCATTCGCACGACTGGACCAATCGCTCAGTTCAGCCGCACGATTGAACCAGTTGCATAGTTCATTCGCACGGATAGCCCATTCGCATCACTTTAGTCGCACCAGTTGATAGTTTGTTTAGTAGACTTAAAGTTAATCGAGATTGAAGATCAGATGTCAGCGTTTACAGCCGGGAAGGACTCAAGGATCCGGAACTTACTGTTACTTGAGAGTGAGGTGGGGAATCATAATAAACCCCCAAAGCTCTTAACGTTAGATGAGTTTCCCCATTGGAAACAACGTTTTGAGATCTACCTCAATGGAGTGGATCCAAATTTGTGGGAAGCATTTGAGACAGGTTATAGTATGTCGGTGGGAGCTGATGGGGTGAAGCTTACTTTAGGAGGAATGACTGATGCTCAAAAAGTTAAGTATAATGCAGAAAAGAGAGTTTATGCATTGATAACACAGTCTATTCCTAAGGATATTTTCCACTAGTACTCGGAGAATAAGCAAGCCAAGAAATTGTGGGATGAGCTGGAGAAGAGATATGACGGGAATGCTTCGCTGAAGGCAATTAAAGCAAAGGAGTTGAGGAAAGAATTTGACAACTTCTCATCGATGGGAAATGAGAGTTTAGACGATGTTATTGATAGATTCTACCATCTGATGAGTGAACTGCATACATATGGTGTTGCTACTACCATGGAAGAAAAAGTGTCAAATTTTGCAGACGGATTGCCAAAAAAATGGGCGTCTTTTGTGTCAAATCTGAGACAGAATGAGATGTTGGCAAAGTTGGATATAAATGACTTCATTCTAAAGATGCGAGAAGAAGCACTTAGGATGAAGTACCGAGCTCAGAAGTCTTCCTACACTCAGAATCCAACTTTGTACAATGCCACTCCTCAAGTGAAGACGTCATGCGAGAAGAAGCACTTAGGATGAAGTACCGAGCTCAGAAGTCTTCCTACACTCAGAATCCAGCTTTGTACAATGCCACTCCTCAAGTGAAGACGTCTGGAGCACCTCTTCAGACTGCATTTGTGTCTAGCTCATCTGGTCCTTCACAAGCTTCTCCTTCAGGATCAGAAACGTTAGGGTCTTCTAGCACCCATTACATTGGATCTGAAGCAAATGCTACTACACTAAAGACTGAGAATCTCGGTAACGTGACCGTGGAAGTAGCTCGAGAGCACATGGATCTCTTGGCAGCAGTGGTTCATTCCTATGATGGACTTGTTGCTGGGAAAATTGGAAACTGCCATCTGACAGATGAGGACTACGAGCAGGTAGACGAGAATGAGCTAAAGAGGATGGACATTAAGTGGGCCTTAGCAAGTGCTGTTCGGAGGGCGAAGAAGTTTGTGAAAAAGACCGGACATAACTTAGTTGCTACTAAGGACACTACATTTGGCTTTGACAAGAGCAAAGTGACCTGCTTTAACTGTGGAGAAAAGGGGCACTTCAAAAGAGAATGTGTGAAGCCAAAGAAGACTGGGAACGAGAACCCATTCTCATCCTTCACTCGTCAAGACAAGCAAGCTAGCAGTTCTACTTCATAAAGGACAGGACTGGAGCTGGAGCTTTCGGTTTGTCTCTCCAGGGGAATCCAATATTGCAAGCGTAGAAGACTTGGATGATGATTCCGCGAGTGAAGGAGATATTGCAGTTGAGATAGCAATGTCAAATAGTGAAGAGACAACTGCAATTGAGGTCAGCTACAAGCCTGAAGAAGGGACGTCCACAGCAAAGACAGAATCAACAGAACCAGAGACATCTGATGCTGCGTTGATGGCTAATTCTTCAAAATCTCCTCAGGTAAGTACCACTGACCAACTGTTTAAAAATCATGCTTGTTCTGATTGTAATACATTTAGAGAAAGCATAGATCAGAAATTTGCTAGGTTATTAGATCATAATGATAACTTAGTAAAGGATTTGCAACTGTGCACTGAGGCTAATAGAGTTTTAAAACAAAATGAGCATAGTTACAAAGAAAAGATAGATCTTTTGACTAAACAGCTTAGGGAAACTGAAGTAGTAGCATTTAACCAAACTAATGACATTAGATACTATCTTAACTCTCTAGAAGACACTAAGAAGGAAAAGGCAGTTTTAGAAGTAGAAGTCAACTCTTTAAAACAAAAACTGCACAGTTGGACAAGTTCATCACATATTGTCCAACACTTAGTGAGAGAACGTAACAACGGGGAGGGTTTCGGTTATAAAGTGGTTCCACCACCACCTGAGACCTTGATGAACACTAAGAGTAGACCAATAAATAACAATCCCATCAAGGATTATGTGGTGTCTACTCCTCTTATTAGTGATCCAGATTCCTCATGTTCATCAATTAAATCTGGAACAAAACAAAAGGAGGCCACTTCAAAGGCAAAGGGTAAAATGCCTTGTGCTAAACTGGAAAAAGAATTTGAAAAGGTTAATATAAAGTCAGGGTCAAACAAAGTCAAATCTGAACCTAAAAAGACTGTTAATGTTAATCTTTCACAAGTTTCATGTCAAAAACCAGTTAATCAAAAAGAAAAAGATGTTAAAAATGTTAAAACAATTAATTTTGTCAAACAAGAGAAAACATCAAAAGAAACAGAGTCAAAACCCAAACTAAGTGATGTCACTAGGA
Source organism: Flaveria ramosissima (assembly GCA_025215565.1). Classification (NCBI taxonomy): domain Eukaryota; kingdom Viridiplantae; phylum Streptophyta; class Magnoliopsida; order Asterales; family Asteraceae; genus Flaveria; species Flaveria ramosissima. The sequence continues at coordinate 37,764,978 of CM046030.1, forward strand.
TGTCACACACATCTCCACAACGAAAGTTTAATCATAAAGTTGATAGCAGGTCATTCTACAACTGTGGAGAGTGTGGACACATTGCTTCCTTTTGTCCTTACTATCAGACACCTAGGAAGAAGATTGAACTTCAGGATTCAAAACCTAGGTCTTCTAAGAGGAGTTCTTTAACTCCACCTAGAAGAACTAGTGAACTCAAAGTTCAACCCATTAGCCAGTCGACTATTTATCACAAACAGGCCTTGCACAAATCTGGCTTATGGAAAGAAAAGTCATCCTCTGTGTCTGATAATGAAGACAAGAAGGCACCTGAGCTACCCTCACCCTCTAAGGGTCAATGGGTTGAATTCATGATGTGTGATGCCTCTGGGAAACCCAAGCCAGTAAAGGCTTGGGTTCCTAACCTAAACTAATGTTTTACATCGTATGAGCAGGGTGTTCGCTACAGTGCTGAAACCAACACGTGGATTGTAGACAGCGGAGCATCCAGGCACATGATAGGAAACAGGGCTCTTTTATCAAACGTCTAACAAATAAAAGGAGGGCATGTTTCGTTTGCTGGTAACAAAGGAGGCTATATCACAGCTCAGGGAGAGGTTGGAAATCAGAAAGTTAAGTTTGATAAGGTGAACTATGTTCAACAACTTCAAAACAACTTACTTTCTGTTTCCCAAATATGTGACAAGGGATTTAAATTTATATTCGACAACAAGAAGTGTTACGTCCTAAAGAAAGACTACGTGATTCCAGAGGACCAAGTTCTGATGACAGCTTCAAGATATAAAGACCTTTATGTTTTGGATCTCTCAACGGCTTCTACAACGGATCATGAAGTTCAGTGCTTTCTATCAAAAGCTACTAAGAAGGACTCCATCTCCTGGCATAGGAGAATGGGACACATTAATCAATGGAAGATGAATCACTTGATCCAGAAGGATCTCGTGAGAGGAGTTAACGTCAAAAATTTCCAACTTCCGGATTTTTGTGTAGCTTGCAAGAAAGGCAAACAGACGAAGAAGTCTCATAAGGAAAAGAAAGTTCATTCTATCGAACTTCCTCTTGAACTTCTTCACATGGATCTGTTTGGTCCAGTCAGTACAAAGAGCATTGCAGGTGACTTGTACTGTTTTGTGGTTACTGATGACTACTCAAAATTCTCTTGGGTAATGTTTCTGAAGTCCAAATCAGAAACATTTAAGTCATTCAAGGAGTTAGTAACCACACTGGAATCTCTCTACAAGCTGAAGGTGAGACAGGTACGCTCAGACAACGGGACTGAATTCAAGAATCAGTGGATGGAGGCTTACTACAAGGAAAAGGGAATTGTGCACCAATTCACTTTGCCTACACGCCTCAGATGAATGGTGTTGCTGAGAGAAAGAATAGAAGCTTGATAGAGACAGCACGGACAATGCTGGCAGACTCGAAACTGCCTATCCAATTCTGGAATGAGGCAGTGGCGAATGCATGTTATACAATGAATCGAGTTCTGATAGTCAAGCGCCACAAAAAGACATGTTACGAGCTACTACAACGATGTAAACCTAATATGGAGTATCTCGAACCATTTGGCGCACCATGCACACTTCTGAAGAAGACTCAAGAAGGTAAATTCAGCGAGAAGGCTGATGAAGGGATATTCCTAGGATACAACATACCGAACAAGAGAGTTTACAACAACTCAACGGGTTTAGTAGAAGTGTGGTGTAATGTTGATGTTCAGATACACACCACCTACTGGCAAAGGACCTGCTTACTTTTTCGACTATGATGGATTTTTCAAGTTCTTCAACATCCCTATCTCTCCTTCTGATGACGAGTTAGCTACACGGATGATGTATGACATCTTGAATATACCATCTCTTGATTCAACATCATCCAGCTCACAGGGAGAATCATCTAATCAGTCAGGGGGAGTAGTCGACGACAGTGACTCCTCCTCAGAAGATGAAGCTGAAGAAGATGACAAGAACAGTCAGGAGGAACAGGTTCCAATCCCTGCAAGTCCACAAGCATCTAACAGTGATGCCCCTTCGACTTCGGAACCTCAAACTCCATCTACCTCAGATGCAGAACCAAATGTTCATAATCTTGGCTCTAAGGTAGCTGTTCCTATTACTCCAGGATCACGTCTAAATGTCTATCATCCCTTAGGCAATGTCATTGGGGATGTCAGATCAGGAGTACAAACCAGAAATCAGCTGTACTCAGCTGATTATGCCTCTGTTATGGAAAAGGGATACATCCATGATGGTGACTATCGGTGTTTTGTCTCGCAGTTTGAGCCAAAATATGTCAGTGACGCACTAAACGATGAGGCGTGGGTGAGTGCCATGCAAGAAGAACTCTTCAGTTCAAGAAGTTGGGTGTATGGACTCTGGTAGATAGACCTAAAGGTGCTAAGGTCATTGGCACCAAATGGGTCTTGAAATGCAAGAAGGATGACCAAGGTGTCATTATCAGGAACAAGGCTCGACTGGTGGTTCAGGGATTTCGCCAAGTCAAGGGGATTGATTACAATGAAGTTTTTGCACCCGTGGCAAGGATGGAAGCCATCCGTATCTTCCTTGCCTATGCATCGTATATGAAGATTAAAGTCTATCAATTGGATGTGAAGAGTGCATTCCTTCATGGGGAAATTCGAGAGACAGTTTATGTCAGTCAACCCGAGGGATTTGAATATCCTTATCATCGGTACAGAGTTTACAAACTCGACAAGGCCTTATACGGGCTTCATCAAGCTCTAAGGGCCTGGTATAAGAAACTCTCAACTCATCTTGTGAAACACGGCTTTCGCATGGGAGTGATTGACTGCACACTGTTTATCAAAGAAAAAGATGGAGACCTACTGCTAGTACAGATCTATGTCGATGACATAATCTTCGGTTCAAAGAACGAAGAATTATGCAAAGAGTTTGAAGCAGTTATAAAGAAAGAGTTTGAGATGAGTGCTATGCGGGAGATGAAATTCTTCCTCGGGTTACAGGTGGATCAGACCCCAAAAGGGATCTTTGTACATCAGACCAAGTATGTGGGAGACATTCTCAGTCGGTTTGACATGGAGAATGCTTCTGCAGCTGGGACTCCACTTGCTACAAATCATGATATAGCACCTGATGAAAATGGAGATCTAGTAGATGCCACAATGTACCGAGGAATGATTAGATCCCTCATGTACCTCACTGCCTCAAGACCTGATATCATGTATGCTACTTGTCTATGTTCTAGATATCATGCTAAGCCTAAGGTTAACCATCTGATCGGGGTCAAGAGGATATTTCGTTATCTGAAGGGTACACCCACACTTGGGTTGTGGTATCCTCATGATGATGACTTTGAGCTCACGGCGTATAGTGACTCGGATTACGGGGGCTGCAAGATGAACTACAAGTCTACATCAGCAGGGTGTCAATTCTTAGGGAGGAGATTAGTGACCTGGCAGTGTAAGAAGCAAACCTCGGTTGCATTGTCAACCTGTGAAGCCGAATATGTTGTTGCTGCAAGTTGCTGTTTACAAATCATTTGGATTCAACAGCAAATGCGGGATTACGGTTTAAATTTCTCTTCTACTCCTATCTTTGTTGATAACTCTGCTGCAATTGCAGTAACTAAAAATCCAGTACAACATCCAAAGACCAAACACATCGGTATTGAATACCATTTTATAAGGGACTGTTTTAACTTAATTGATGTGGTAAAGATTAATACTGATTTTCAACGCGCTGACCTCTATACAAAAGCTTTTGACAAACCACGTTTTCTATACTTGTTAGAGGTCAACGGCGTTAAAGAGAAAAGTGATGTTATCCCCGATGATGATCATGTGTAGTCCGATGAAGTGTAGTTAATTTTTTCTTTTTCATTTTCTTCATTTATTTTATTTTATTTTTGTTTAAATTAAATTCATTTTATTTAGCTGTCTATTAAAATCCTAAAATAATTAAATTCATTATGATTTTAGAATTTTAGGGGGAGAATAGGTCAGCCAGTAACATTAAAAAAAACGAGGGAGAAGGAGAGGCTAGCTGATATAAGGTAGACAGTACCTGTGATACCGATTCAAACCCTTTGGAAAATGATAGTACACAGGAACAAATCAAAAGGGACTTTAAAAGTTAAATTTAGAAAAGATGCAAAAGTAAAGTATAAGTCTGTGTAGTCTGAGCAATATAAAAGGAAAGATGATAGAAAAACTGGTAACTACTAAGGTAACACAACGAAAGTAGACCTAGAGGTTGCTAGACCACATATGATATGTCGGTAGATTCAACACAATAGATGATTAGACCTGACTGGTGATCTCAAGATCAAACTAAGTTGTTCAACTGACTGTGGGCTCCCATCTGGTCACTGGTTAACACAATCAACAATATTCCAATAAGGGGTAATGAGAATGTAAACGCCACAAATGTGTGCGGATGACCATAAATAGAGCAAAGCACGAAAAAAATGAAAGACAAATGCTATCAAGCTAATGACTTATGTTGTTGGTGCATTCTGTGCAAAAGAAAATTAAGATGCTCTAACAAGAAGATAGGTTGTGTGCCTCTCTGCTGTGCGATGGCACTGACCTGAGGATAAGCATAACCTAGATATTCTAGAATTCATTGTTGTTTGCCGCCTCTCTGCTGTGCGATGGCACTGACCTGAGGATTGGCTTCTCTTTGAAAGCTCTAAGAATAGTCTCTTCTTGCAAAAATACCCGTAGACCGCTCAAAAGCTCCTGAGGAATGTTGATTACCATATAAGTGTGGGATCCACAAATGTTGGTTGAAATAATTAAACATTAAACTATCACCAATCTGTGTCAAAAGTCTGTGTATGGATTTAAGAGGACAAATATACTGACAATCATTGTGGCTGCAATTCTTGAAAGTTCAAATCAATGTGGAAATCTAATAGTACCAGTATGATTTCCTAAATTTGCTAATGACTCTGGATGAAAGCCAAGAATTGAGCATCAAAAGGTTTGGATAACAAGTCCCAAATGATTTGACTTGCCTGTATGATTCCAAAACTGAATTGGTCCAGGTATGGTCAAACTGAATAGAAGCTGCCTATTCCGGAACCGAATCCAGTAGATTTTATCTTAGGGTTTATCTCTCACAAAAAGTCAAAAACAAGTTTAATTTCTGTATTTTAGTTTGATTTTCTAGTTACCTAGTCATTTCTGTTTGTTTGTCGGACTATATCATGAAATTCAGTATGGGATTAACTCACCAAAAAGGGTCATGTCTGAGATGACCACATGTGTTTTCAAAGGATAAATGGGTCACGTCTGAGGTGACAAATTGTTTAAAATGATCACGTCTGAGGTGATCAAAAGTTTCAAGTTAAAATGATCATGTCTGAGATGATCAAATGCTCAATAATGTTATTTCAACAGTTTAAAAGGGTTTAAATGTTAAATGGTCAAAATGGCTGAAAAATTTCATAAGTATAACCTATTCGCATGACTGGACCATGAGTATGGACCAATTATGCGAATGGGTCCCATTCACACGACTGGACATGAGAATGAACCATTCACCCGAATGGCTTATCAGACTGATCCATTCGACCGAATGAAGGGTGCGAATGAGTCAGTCGACCGACTGAGCCTCAGTCGGTCAACTGAAGGTGCGAATGAAAGGGTACGAATGAGTCGGTCGAGCGACTAAGCCTCAGTCGGCCGACTGAATGCGACTGACTAGGCCAATCGCACGACTGAGCTTTAGTCGCCTGAATGAACTGAGCGAATGAGGCCAGTCGGCCGATTGAACTCAGCTTCAGTATTTAAAGGGCCATAGTCGATCGCATTCTACTCATCACCCCCAATCGCTTCATTTTCGCACATAGTACCGTTACTCTGCCGAAATTTCTCTAGACCTTGTTTCTACATCTTTATTGATCTTCTGACTTGCATTGACATTTACACAGGTATATTACAGTGAAGTTACACCGAAACCAGAAGAAATTGAACCCTAATTTGTGATATTCGAGTGAAACAAGAACCGGACTCTAAATGACCTAATAACCAACTGAAACTAAGCAACATGTTAAAATTAAGTTTAATAGGTTATTAGTTATGAGATGGCGAGTCTAATGGACCATTAAACCATGTTAAATTACTTGATTTGGTCAAGATTCGAACCACAGGCGACTGAACAGTGCGACAAGCGACTGGTCGTCCGGATGAACTCCAATCGCACGATTGAATCTTGCGATTGGGTAAATCGGCCGAATGCACCATGCGAATGAGCTCAGTCGGCCGACTGAACCAATCGCAGACTTAGCCAACAGATTGAACTCAGTCGCATGTCTCATTCACCCGAATGAGTTCAGTCGCATGATAGGACAACCGACTGACCTCAGTCGCATGATTCATTTGCACGAATGAATCAGAATGAATTTAAACACTACACTTAGAACTGAATTTTTGATGTATTATTTACTAATGCTTCTGTGTCTTTTGTTTCAGGTCAATGGCTGATAGATGGTCCATCAACCCAAAGCACAATATATGTGCTCATTTGGACCATACGACTCGGAATGGGGCCGAGTTTACAGAGATTATTGCTTTTCTTCGACGTTCTCGGATCCGTAAGGCCATTTCTACACCGTGTACTCCTTATAGATCGTTACATCAGGCCTTCTGGGAGAATGCCTCCGTTGATCGTTCACGTGAGCCATACAACATACAGAGCTCCATTCGTGGTCAGGATATTGTGATTACAGCAGCTGACATCCAGCGAGTACTTGATTTTGGGGACGATAATGATCACCCTACCAGACTACATCCGCTTACAGTCAGAGACTGCTTTCTGAGGATTAAGTACGCTGGGGACATCAACTCATGTGTGCTCAACAAGAGCAACCTGTGTCGCCAGTATAAGTACTTAGCACACGTGATTCTGAAGTGTATTGCTTCTCGGAGGGGTGGGTTTGATGATCTGTCAGACCAGATTCAGAATGCCTATGTGGCACTCGTGCTGAACCACCCCTTCAGCTTCTCGAGCATGATCTTCTCGTATCTGGTGGAGAATCTGGAGGCCAAGGGAAAGGAGGGTTTTTGTATGTACCCCAGATTTCTGCAGCTGATCTTCAACGAGAAGCTGCCATCACTTCCCAAGGAGAGCCATGATGCTGTGGCCTTAGAGATTATGGATGACACGACTCTGGGTCGTATGAGAGTGTATCGGGGTAAGCAGGTAAAGCCCCAGGTGAAGAGATTGATCGGCCATCTGGCCAACGAGAGGTATGTGGCGCCGGGTAGACGCAAGTGGCGTCATGATAAACACGATTCAGATGATGAGAGGCTATTGCTCCCAGAGCATGATTCAGACGATGATGACAGTGGGGATGCTGGAGATGACATGTCTATTCCACCGAGGGGCACAGCTACAGACGTTATACCTCCAGTATCTGCCCCCACAGGCGACATAGCTGAGTCGGCCGGGTTCCACCAGGATTTTATACCTGGTGAGGAGGAAGAAGAGTCAGATGAGGAGCCTTTGACTAGGACTGTGGGAAGCAAAGTCGTTCCCACAGAGCATGGACTCCGGGCGGTTGGTGAACGCCCCAGGGATTCGGGGGAGACTGCTGCGGATCCTAACTATGCCCCAGATCCATCTAGCCGTGTTCTAGGGGGAGCATCCTCTTCGACTGGAACGAGGAAGAAAAGGATGGCTCAGCCCCACGGGATGAAGAAGAAGAAGAGAAGACTTACCTTCATCACCACCACAGCCACCACAACTACCACCACCACTACCACCTCTACAGCCACACCATCCACCACCTCTACAGCCACACCATCCACCACCACAGCTACCACTACCACCACCACACCTCCCACCACTATACATATGCCAACCACCACCATATCATTCACTCCTATATCACCTCCACTATCATCTAGACCAAACCCCATCTTCACCACAGCCACCACCACCACCACTAGCCACCAAGCAGGACCCTCATCACATCCCTCATATACATACGGATCACCTCTACCTCCAATTGGGGTAGAGGAATAGCTTTCAGCACTGAACCAGATGGTGATGCCTTTATTAGCTGTTGATGAAGAAAATACTGCGCAGATACGTCAGCTAGCAGATCTCACTGCTGCGCAGTCACATCAGATCTCGCAGCAAGCTCGGCTGATCGAGGAGCAGGCCCAGCAAATGGCTGCTCAGAGCCATTAGATCGCCCAACTCCAAGAGCACAGAGTCACATCAGCTAAAAGGATTGAGGAGTTGGAGGATGCTAAGAAGACCATCATGCTCAAGCTTAAGGGATCTAAAGATGAGCCTCTGAAGATTAAAGAGGGAGATGGTGGTGATGATGGTGATGATGATGATGAGGATGATGACGAAGACGATGATGATGAGACTGATGATGATGAAGGGATTGAGGAAGAAAGGACCGAGGATAGGCATGAGGAGGATGATGATGAAGGAGGCGATGCAGCTGCATCTGCCTCAGCTCAGGGTCAAGAAAGGAGATCTAAGAAGAATCAAGACCAACGAGCTTCATCCTCTGCTCCACCAAGTGATGACCCAGTGATCCAAGACGAAAGTAATGATTAGATGTCTATGTATTTGATTAATTTTGTATTTGAATCATGTATTTAAACTTATGTATTCGATGTTTATATTAAGATTAATGCATTTCTGTCTTGATTATTAACTAATGATTGATGTGTTGCATGTTTAAATCAAACAGATCCAAACTATCAAAGGGATGAATTTGATGTTGCTCCCCTTCAGCAGGTCAAGACTCAATTAGCTATGATTCTTGATCTGCAAGGGATCGTCAGGAGATCTGTGAGTTATACCCCTAAAGAGGGGGAAATAATTCACGATCTTTCAAATGAGCAACTAGCTGAGATCTTCAAGCTAAATCCCGATGAGATCGTAAAGGATGCTCCAACGTGTGACTCTACCAGTGACGAAGAGCTAAATGATATCGATGAGATTGAGATAGAAGACGTCACTGCAGAGCACTATCCTCAGTATGCTGACAACGAGGGAAATGTGGTCCCCAATCTGGGTGAATCCCTTGTCAGTGATACATTTGAGGTACTAGACAAGATGGAGCAGGAGTCTGAGAAGACAGAGGGAAAGGCCCAAGCCTCAAACGACGATGTTGATATCCGAAAGGCTGAATGGGCTGCTTGTTTTGAGGAAGTTCGAGCCCAACGCGCTGCTCCCAAACAGAACGTCTACACCAAACTCTACAGAGTAAAGAAACATCATAAGGTGTCGGGCAGGATTCTAGCGTGGGCATATTTTGAGGATCAAAACGTTTATGCTGTTAAGAGGGAGAAGGGTATAGAGTACTTTAGATTTCCACATGATCTAAAGACTCTACCAGGTTTTGAGCTCAACCAGCTAGCCAAACTGAAGCTGTTGTATGCTGACCCAAGAAAAATGTCAGGCTGGTTTGAGGCTGCCCTAAAGAAAGAGTACCACACCAGGTGGGTTAACTTCAGACCCCAACAGCCTACAAGGTACATCAGAAGGTCTGAAGTTGATGCCATTACTGGAAAGCCAAAGATAGTGCTGAAGTGGAGTCCTCCGCGCACGATGTCAAGAATCCCTCTCAGGGAAATGCCATAGGACTTCACTCCACACTTTAGTGGTGGTACTATGATTGGAGAATCGGAGAAACGGTCATAGTTCTAAACAAAGAGGGGCAAATGGATACCATCAGGGTATTTGACCCAATGTGGCTCACCAACTTGTCAGCTAATGATGTCTACACTCTATACAAGTGGCCACTGTTCTATGACACGCAGGATATAGTACAAGCCCTCCAGTTGCAGAACGTCATAAGACTCTGTTTTGCGTTTGAGATTCACGCAGGAGTCACAAAAGAGGAAAAGGACAAGAAGTATGAGGAGGTGATGCAGAAAACAAGACATTAGAGAGATCTAGGTCCAAGGGGGAGTTTGTCGATACATGTATGTACCTAGATCATGATATGAATGTAATAGATCTTGTTTGTCTTACATTGATGTAATGTTTGGAATGTTAATGAAATGATATTGGTTGTTTGTGATTTACAATGTTTAATATTTCATTAATGAGTTGATGTTGAATTGGTTAAATAGGTTTGTGATAGTTTGAATTGTTACACATAATGTTATATTAATGAATACATTCAAACTTAACAAAATGAAGTTCTCATACGAATGGCCCATGCGAATGGACCATACGCATGAATAACTTCATGCGAATGACTCAGTCGCACGACTGAACCAGGAGACTGGATCAGTCGTATGATTGTAATATGAGATTGATTCAGTCGCACGACACTCAGTCTTGCGGATGGATCAACCGCATGGTTCAATCGCACGACTGAACCATACTAATGGTTCAGTCGCCCGAATGAACAATACTAACCTATAAATACCACCCAATTCGTGGAAAAACGTAAGCATTCATTCTATTTTGATTCCAGACGTACCCTAGCCGTCCAGAGATTCCAAGTTCATACTCCAAGTTCATAGAATGCTGTAGATCGATTCCTAATCGATTCTTAACGTTTGATTCAATACTTTATTGATTCTACGTGCGTTCTCACTGATTGGATCGCCAATCAATTAGGATTCCGCACTATTTGGTTTGGTTTACACGTTAATCAGTTGGTATTTCGTTCAAATACCAGGTCCTAACAAGACAATATTGAAAGTTACTACAAAACAATTAAACCAAGCCAACGTTGATTCCGCAAACGTTGACTTGCCTTCAACCAACACTGGTTATTCTTGATTGCGATCCTTGGATTCACAAGGATAAACCAAAAATATTGGGAAACCATGTTATTTCAGTAATTTAGAATCTATAAGACTTAATGATGGTGAAAAATTGGTCAAACAAGTTTTTGAACGGTCAATTTCGGGTAAAAACACGTTTTAACGGGTTAAACTTAAAATGTAGACTTTCACCTAAAAGGAGATTGAAATACATTTTTAAGTGTTTAAAAACTTATAAAAAGTCATTAAAATAATATTTAATGGATCTAAGACTAAAAATATGGAAATCGACACTTAACCGTTAAAAACCTTCGGTTTTACCGTAACCGGTAACGTAAGACATAAAAATATATAAACCGGACCTAATTTTTGAAATCTTGGTATAAACTTACTTAAAATCAGTTACCAAACTCGTAGTACCTAATATTTGGCCATAAAGGTCATTAAATTCAAGAAATCAAACTTTGGGGTAAAAAGTGAAAATTTTGGAAGCTTGAAGGACTAAACTGTAAATTTTGCTAAACTTCAATAAACCGACCCCTTGGACTAAGAACCATTTAGAAGACTCAAACTAACTTATATAGATGATCTAACATGGTGAATTATGTGTTCTTTCCTAAGAAACCCTAACTTTCTATAAAAGAAAACTTTTTATATAAAGACTTAGCAAATCGAAAGCTAGTAAGACACTAACCTCATGACACAGCTAGTACATTTCCATAACCCTAGAATAAGGGGCTTAACACTTAAATCTTTATGGTAGGGTGCTAGACTTGAGACTTTTCCCGGCACACGAAGAACCCTTTTACTTGAATTTTAAGGTGAGTTCTAGTGTCTCCTTTTTACTATTGTTTTTGGGATGAAACATGCTATATTTGAATTGAAACCTTTTATGAGCTATTGTATGATGCTTAAATGTTGGGGTTAATGTTAGAACCTGCTTATATTTGTATCACGATCATTAATTCTTGTGTGAACCGCTTGTTTTATATGGGTAGATCTACTTGGGGAATCCCCCACACACAGTGCCTTCCGTGATGAACGGGAAGGGTACGACACTGAGATCCTACGGGGTCGTTTGTGGCATGTGACAAGTTTTTATAAGATACTAGGTGAACCATCCGACAGGTATGGTCCACTGTTTTGAGGCTCAGTTCTTCCTTCGGGATTAACCGGTAAAACATAACTTTTGAATAGGCTAGCCGGGACTAAGTGCATGGTTGATTGTGATCCCCCACAACAGTGAATCTTTGATTCTTTTAAATCAAATGTGGATTCTGTTGAATCTTTTTGTTTTTAGACTTTAAGCACTTGAATTCACCAACTTTTAGTTGATACAATTTCTTTTTGATCATGTTTCAGGTAATCCGTGAAGTGACTCTAGCTAATGTTGAAGACCTTGACCTAGCACCGTAACCATGGCATTGGCTTGTCTGATTTTAAAAAAACAATTTGAACAATTTATAATTATTATTGATCATTACACTTTGTCTTATGCTGGATGTACGTTTCATTCGGGGGCTAGAACTATTTCTAGCCCTAGTTTTCTTTAAATATTAATGTCATGTGATGTTCTCTCCTTTTGTGCTCTTATGATGGTTTGTTTCCACTGCCATATGTGTTGCTAGTCTGTGACGTCCCACCCTACCTGGGCACGGGGTGTGACATTTTCTTTGTTCATAATGATTAATCTAAGTTAATCATGCCTAAAGACTCAATTAGAAAATTAAATCTAACTGAATCAAAGGCTTTGGTGTATAAATCAGCAAGCTGATTTTTTGTATCCACTTTGACTAACTTGATCAAACCTTTTTCTAAGCAATCTCTTAGAAAATGGTATCTGTTTTCAATATGTTTTGTTTTACTATGTTGCACTAGATTAGTAGTGATGAACATAGCAACTGAATTGTCAATATGAATTGGAGTTTGAAGGAAATTGTAACCATAATTAAGTAATTGGTTTTGAAACCAAAGGACTTGAGAGCAACCGGCTGAAGCAGCTATTTACTCAGCCTCTGCTGTGGATACAGATACATTTGTTTGCTTTTTGCACTGCTATGAAACAACTATTGGTCCTATGAATTGACACCCACCAGTTGTGGATTTTCTGTTGTTGTTGCATCCTCCAAAGTCACTATTTGAATATGAGAAGAGAGTGAAGTCACTATCCTTTGGATACCAAAGTCCAAGGACAGGTTTCCCTTTTAGATATCTGAAAATCCTCTTAACAGCATTCAGATGAGACTCTTTTGGATCTGATTGGTTCCTAGCACAAACACACACAACAAACATTATGCCAGGTCTGCTGGCAGTTAAATACATAAGATATCCTATCATTTATCTATATAATCTTTGATCAATATATTTTCCTATAGGATCAGGTACAATCTTATCAATTGTTGAAGCAGTTGTTTTGCATGAAGATGTATCAGTAAGATTGTACTTGTTCAATATTTGATGAATATACTTCTCTTGATTGATGAAGATGCCATCTATTTTTTGATGAACTTGTAGACCAAGAAAGAAGGTTAATTCTCCCATTGAACTCATCTTAAACTCATATTTCATCAACTCTTCAAAGCTTACACATAGTCTCTTGTTTGTTTATCCAAATATAATGTCATCTACATAAATTTGAACAACTAAGAGGTCTTGATGTTCTTGTTTGAGAAACAGAGTCTGATCAATAGTTCCCCTTTTATATCCATGCTTGAGCAGGAAAGATGATAATGTTTCATACCATTTTCTTGGTGCTTGATGAAGACCATACAAAGCTTTGTCAAGCTTGTATACCCTATGTGGGTAATCAGGATCTTTAAAACCAAGAGGTTGAGCTATATAGACTTCTTCATCAATTTTCCCATGTAAGAAAGCACATTTGACATCCATTTGATAGACATTGAACTTCTTATATGATGCATAGCCTAGGAATACTCTTATGGCTTCAATTCTTGCAACTAGTGTAAAAACTTCATCATAGTCTATCCCTTCTTCTTGAGTATAACCTTGTGCAATCAGCCTTGCTTTGTTTCTTACAATTATACCTTTATCATCTAGTTCATTTTTGAAGAGCCACATTGTGCTAATTGGATGTTGACCTTCAGGTAAATCAACTAGATTCCAGTCTTTATGCTTTCTGAATTGTTGAAGCTCTTCCTGCATAGCTTCAATCCAGCTATTATCTTTAAGTGCAGCTATGATGTTTGGAGGAACCACTTGTGAAAGAAAACAAGTGAAGAGACAGATGTTTACAGCTCCCCCTTGGCTTCTTGTGGTTCTTCAATTAAGATCATCAATGATGTTGTCTATTGGATGAGTCTTATGAATTCTTGTTGTAGGAATAGACTCAACTGGAATATATGATTCCAAGTTAGTCATATTCATTGATGTAGATGGATCCAGCTGAGATGACGAATTTATGAAGTAATCTAATTGATCATCATGTTGATCATTGGAAGCTGAATGATTTTCCTCATGAGTTTGTACATCAGCTGCATTGTGAATGCCTTCCGCAGGAACTTCTACTGATGTATTTTCAGCTTTCACAGGAGTTACAGGAACATCTATAGATGGATCATCTCCAATGTGTGGAATATCTATGATGTGGATGGAACATCTTCTGATGCAATATTCATATCTCCAGATGTTGAACACTCATCTACGGATGCAGAGTTAGCAGCTGCTGATGAAGTGTTTACCTCTGAGGATGTAGATCCATTAGGCTGGTCTTGTGCTGCATTATTGGCACTATTTAGAGTTCCTTGTTCCATGATACTTGAAGTTTGTATTCTTGGAGAATCAGCAGACAATGACACTTCATTCATGTTTGGAGGAACAAATGGATAGCATGTATCCGCAAAACCTGCATTATTCAAATAACCAGAGTTAAATGAATCTGTGAGTGCATCTATATCAAACAACCATGATGACCTTTGATAGATTTCGGAAATAAGGATTCATCAAATGACACATTAGGAGTTTCTTCCATAATGTTTTGCTGTGGAATGTAAATCCTATATGATTTAGATGTTGAAGAGTATCCAACAAAGAAACCATCATAAGCTTTCTCAGAAAACTTTCCTAATTGTTCTTCTATGTTTAAAATAGATACATGACACCCAAAAGCTCTAAGATATCCTATGTAACGTTTTCATTTAAATAAAAGCTCATAAGGTGTTTTATTATGTTCTTTGACATTAATGTCCTGCTTTGAACATTGCATGTTCTATTCACTGCTTCTACCCAAAATGTGATTGGCAATTGTGAATCAACTAGCATTGTCCTTGCTGCTTCAATGAGAGATCTGTTTCTTCTCTCAGCAACTCCATTTTGTTGTGGAGTTCTTGGTGCACTAAATTGCCTTGCAATGCCTTTATTCTGCAAAAAGAGTCTAAGACAGTATTAAAAAATTTAGTCTCATTATCACTCCTTAAATATAAACTTTTAAATCAAGTTGATTCTCAATCTTGGTGACAAACTCCACTAATGTTTCTGATGTTTCACTCTTTTGTTTTAAGAAAAAGACCCATGTGAATCTAGTGAAATCATCCACAACCACTAAACAATATTGCCTTTTTGCAATGCTCATCACATTGGTTGGACCAAAAAGATCCATGTGAAGCAATTTGAGTGGTGTAGTGTTTGTATTGATAATTTTGGATTTATGTGACACTCTATGTTGTTTTACTTTATAACATGAAGGACAATGGTTTGAACAATAAAATTCTTTTTCTTTGGCAATCCAACGACTAAGTCATTATTTGACCAATTATTCATGTTCTTCATGTTGGAATGAACAAGCCTTCTATGCCACAACTGAGATTCATCTTCTGATGACTTAGATAGCAGGCATGTTTCATTGCTTGTGAGTATTGTATTGTTCATATCCAAAACATATGTGTTTTCTTTTCTTGATGCTTTAAGAATGATCCAATCTTTTGGAATTGAAAAACCTGGCATAAGCATGTAACAATTAGTGTTATCAAATAATGTGGTATAATTTTGATCACAAATTTGAGACACACTCGGTAAATTATATTGTAGATTTTCACAATAATTTACTTTCTGAAATTTGAGCACACCATTAGTTACCATTCCTTCACCAACAATTTTACCTCCCTTCTTATCCCCACTAAATGCCACATAAAAAGTATTTTTATGTTTAAAGTCATGGAGAAGAGAACAGTTTCTTGTCATATGCCTGGAACAACCACTGTCAACATACCACTTGTTGTCAGCTCTCCATGTTTATTCCTACACATAAAGAAATCAATTAGAATGGGGAACCCAAGTCTTAATGATCTTGGGTTTTCCTGTAGCGTCTAAAATTTTAACTCCCTCATGAATGAGTCTTGATGTTTAAGTATTAATTTTAGAATCAATTGATTCATTATGTGTTGGTTGTGGTGGGGATGATTCTGTTGAAGATGAGCTTGTGCAGCTTTGTTCTTGTTTCTTAATCCCTTCTTTAATCACATTTTCTTTGGTTGTCTGCTGCTTTGATTTTGATAATGATCCTTGATTGTAGAAAGTTTCATCATCCTTTGATTTTGACTGTGATATATTAGTACCTTTTTCAAAGTGATCAAAAATTTATCATCAGTTTTTTCATTCTTATCTGTCAAATCCACCTTCTTGTGAGGTGTTTTGAGTTGCTTATGTGGTTTCACTTTCTTTAGAGGTTTACCATCAGCAGATGTTTTCTTCTTTGGTTTTTGCAACTGATGTTTTTGTTGCTTCTTCTTTGCTTTTGAATCTTCTTGACTTTCACTGGATTGAGAGTCTGATTAAGCCTTCTCAGATTATTGCTTCTTTATTCTCTTTGTCTTGTTTTTCTTATTGATATAATATTCCTGTGTGGAATGGTTATTTCTGTTACAAATTGTACAATGTTTGTTGAAGTAGCAGTCAGAAGTCATGTGATTATTCATATTGCAAATAGAGCAATAACTACTGAAATAACAGTTTTCAGTGTTGTGATTTTTCATATCACACCATTTGCAATACATTTCCTCTGATTCTTTTTCAGAGTCAACCAATTTCTTCTTCTTTTGATCCCTTTGTGCCTTCAATTCTTTTTCAAACATTGTAGTTGATGAATTCTTTCCCTTTCCTGACATAATGTCAAAGGATTCTTGTTTAGCATTTGCTGATTTCTGCTGCTTAGGATTCACCACTTTCTGGTTTGATTTCTTGTTGGTTGTTGCTTTTGCCTTCCGCAGATCTTCTACTGACTCAGTAGATTTGGTTTTCCGCAGATCTTCTACTAAAGAATGTTTCTTCTTCCGGAGAAGTTCTGCTAATAGTTGATTCTTTCCCTTTTCTACGGAAGACGTGTGCACTTCCTCGTTAGATGTACACTTCTCAATCACTTCAATTGAACGTTTTTGTTACTGATAAAGTTCTTGAATAGCTTCATTTAACTGAGCTATTCTCTTGCAAATAGTCTTCAACATGTTTCTTTGCTTAGGAGGATATGGTAGCTTGGTTTCTTCCAGAACATTGGGAATGATTGGTTCACTTGAAACATTCTTACCAATATCCAGTTCATTCATCAGAATCATTCAACTCATCACATTCATCAAAGTCAAATTCTGAGTCATTTTGTTTGACTGTTCTGATTCAGACGACTCAGTTTCACTCACCTTAGATTCATTGTTATTAACTTGTTCATTAGATTTTAATTCAAACTTGGTGCATGGCACAAAATGGTTTGACAAGCTGTTTGTCATTGTTTCAGGTGAAGTTGTATAGTTATCATTCAGAGACGGTGCAACAGCATTATATCCCAATCCATACTTGTTCTTTGATTCAATATGAGAATTCAATAATTTCTCATATCTGAGATGAGAGTTGAAACTTCTGAAGTTTCACTTCAGTTGATGCATGATCAACCATGAATTTTGTTAAGGAAGTGGTCAGATGCTTAAGTTGGGCATTTAATCTATAATTTTCTAAAAGAACTTCATCTAAATGTTTCTGTAGAGAATTAGTTTTGATTTGATATAATTTATGTTCTCTTACATGAGATTCATTCAAAATCATTGTTTCTTTTACTTTATCAGCCAGTTGTTGAGCATGGACTCTATATCTTTCAACCTCCTCAGCATATTGATGAACACAGTCTATCTCTTACATCTCTAGCCATTAGTGGAACTTTGATCTCCATGTGGGCCATTAAAGCTTGATTCTCTTCCAAAACTTCCTTCTAATACATCAGTCAGGTTCCATCTTGAAGAATGATCAGTCCAGTTTCTTTAGAATTACTTGGCCCTGCTGATGCATTTGTGGCTGGTAGGGATGAGTTGGTTAGCTGTGGTTGTCTGAAAGATCTTTGAAATGTTGTTAGTTGATGAGATTGATGCTCATGAGACTGATGTTGCTGATGTTGTCTCATGTCAGGAGTTGATTGTTGATTACATTCTCTTGAGAAGTGCTCATAGAGATTGCATTTGAAACATCTTACTCTTGACTTATCAACATCAATCTTTGATGTTTTACTTGCTGTAGCTAAATTTTTGTTTCTTCTCAGGTACTGCTTGGCTCTATAAGCAATCATTGCCATTTGTCATTGTAGATCCATCTCTTCTATCATATCCGGATGTAGTTCTTCCAAGTGTTGTTGGCAGATGTTGGCAGGTGTTAAAGTGCTTCCTAGGTAAGCTTGAAAACTTGAACTGAAAGCTGCAAAGGCTGCTTTTTGTTCTTCAGAGTCCAGAATCACAGTGATGGGCTCTACTTGGTTGTTGTTTGATGAAGGCTTTGCTGATGATGTAGATGCATCTTTTCTCTCATCAGGTCTTCTCTTTTCTTTTCCTGATTTACTTTGAGAAGATTTCTTTAAAGGCTTTGAAGCATAAAAACTCACTTCTTCTTCTTCTTCACTCAAATATAATTGTTAGAAATAAAAACACTCCAGTACTTTTAGTTTCTTTAAAATGATAAGGTATGACTTGTGTTCTCACTCTTGTTTCTTGACTTTTCATCCATTTCAAGAGCTTCAACTTTAGCTACCAATGTATCTAAACTAGTTGCTTTGAGATCAATGGTGTTCTTGAACATGAACACAATTTGCTTCCAACTTTCAGGCAAAGTATGAAGCATCTTTTTGTTTAATTCCTCATTTGTATACTTCAACTCCATGATGTTCATCTCGGTTACCAATTGCATAAACCTATGGAGTTATTGAGGAATTGATTCCCCCTCAATATGATGAAATGTTTCTATTATGAGCGAAGAGTATCCTTCCTAAAGCTGCTGATTTCATCACTCACTTCACAGAGTGTATGAAGTATCTTCCACAAGGAATTTGCTGTTTTATAATTCTCACACCTGATTAATATTTCTTCAGGTAAAGCAACACTAAGCAGACTGTATGCTCTAATATCGAGTTTAACATTTTTTACATCATCAGATGACAGATCTTTTGTACTTATGGGTTGATTATTGTCATTGTAATCCGGCCCAAGAGTGGGTGGAATATAAGGACCTTCAGTTATTGATACCCATAAGTCAGAATCAGTGTAATTCACATGATTCCTGAACATGATTTTCCAGGATTTTGAAATCCGCTTTTGTTTCCAACTTTGGAGGTTGGTATGATGATCCAATGACAAAGTTACTCATTTTTAGTTAAAGTATTAGAATTCAACTAAAAAGGAGTTTCTTTTGAGTAATGAACTAATTAATGACAAAACTTAATTAATGAATAATTAAGTGATTGAGGTCACAAATCAGTCAATCCTTTTAATGATAATTAAGTATCAAATCAAGGATTTTGTTAATGTATTTGTTCAATTAATTTGAACAATTGATGAATATCAATCAATAACACAAATCTATGATTCAATTAATGTGAATATAGATCTATGTTAACCGGCAATGAAACAGTACTCGCTAAAAGACAAATCACTGTTTTATTGTTTTAAATTTAATTCACACCAAAATGATTTTGCTCAAAAACAATAGATCTAATCAGAAGAACTGATAAATCTAATGAAACAAGCAAACAATTAAACAATTCTAACACCGATAGATCAATCGATCTAAATCAATGAGCACTTAGCTCTGATTCCACGTGTGATTCCAAGGACCGCAATTAGGAATTATCAGTGTTAGATTGGAATCAAGTTAATGATTGGCGAATGATCATTAATCATTGCTTAATTGATTAATTATTGCAAATCAATTACAATGAATATTAATGATAAAGAACATAATGATTTCAATACAATAAATAAAAGAACAAGATTTGATTCAAAAGTATTTCATTAAAACTAATTAATGATTACAAAGGAACAAATAATGAATGCTAGTAACAAAGTTTGCTTCGAATGTGTTGATGATTTGATGTATTGACGTGACGACTGCTAGGGTTTTTGTGTTTGATTGATTGTGTGAATCGATGTGATGTTTTCCGTTTGCCGTCTAATTGTCCGTGCTTGATGCAACATAGGACTTGTATTTATAGGCATTTATGTTTCTGTTAAAGAAACACTGAATCACTTGGAGGCCGTATTTGACTTATTGACTTGACTTGCTTGATGTTGCAAGTGCAAGTGTTTGGTCTTCCGCAGTTATATTGTCTTTCGTAGGAGTCTTCATTTCCGTAGGAGTCTTCACTTGTTATTCTCCATTGTACAAGTTATTCATCCGTGGGTCTTTGATCTCTCAGTACTCCATTAGACTTGTCTGCATTGGTGTTCTTCGATAGGAAATCCTCGAATGTATTTCCAGTAGAAGATTATCTACGGAAGGACTTGTTCATTCGTAGATGTTTTTTCACAATTAGTCAATTTTAGAAATTGACTAAGTCTAATGTTTGATCCTGCAATCATAGATACAAATCAGCACATATATGGGCTAACCTATATACATAATGCATACATCAAGTAGTGAATTACAAAAGTTCATTACAAGCATTGATTAAAGTTCTAAGCCTATACAAATGGATCTTGACCTATTGTTCCTAGATCTAACAACAAACTTGAACTCTAGTAATAAGAGTTGTAGTGCATGTCCAAATCATCCCAGCATCAAGAAGAAGGCTGATCTGTTGTGCACCACTGCTGCACAACCTGAACCATCCAGCTCCAAAGGTAGTTCTATCCCTAAAATGATTGCTATAGCATCTGCAAATATGAAGATCAAGAAGGAAAGTGATAAAGTTCAGCCTTGTTCACAAAAGAAGACTCTTAGGAAGAAGAAAATAGACTATGTCATGTGTGGGAGTACCTCTCATCTTGCTAAAGATTGTTTCTACAATCCAAAGAGTACTTTCCACATGACCAAGAAAGAAACTTCTAAGAGTTTGGAGAAGAGGCAAGCTTTGAAAGGAAAATCTTTTCCTTTCGGAAGCTCCAAAATGAAGATGAAGACAAGTGGAAACTTGCCTCCGGAAGAAAATTTGGTCTCAGAAGAAAAGAATACTTCCGAAGCACTAAAGCCTGCTGCAGTGTTAGCAAGATCTTCCGAAGGTCTAGTCATCAAAACTTATGAAGTGTTGAAGGTCAAGTCTAAGCTTCCAAAGGTGGTGTGTAAGACAAAGAAAGACCAAGTGGCTGAAAGTTCTTCATCAACATCAGCAAAGGATCCTCAAACCATGACAATAGGATCAATTACTGTTGCATTGTCTTCAACTTCTTTTCATGAGCCCAAGACCAATAAGGCTTGGGTTTCCAAATGTAACTAACCATCTTTTTGTGTAGGAACAACTCAAGAAAAACATAAACGTATGGATCATTGATAGTGGTTGTTCCAGACACATGACAGGCAATAGGTCACTACTCCAACATTTTGAGAGAATCGATGGAGGACCAGTTGCTTTTGGAGGAGATGCTGGAGGTTACATTACAGGAAAGGGCATGGTCATAAATGGTAAGCTCAGCATTGAGAAGGTAAACTTTGTCAAGGAGCTTGGATACAATCTGGTTGATCGTATCTCAATTTTGTGATCAGAGACATAACATGCTCTTTACTGAGCATGAGTGCGTTGTTCTCAATCCTGGGGCGGTCATTCCTCATGGGCTTATCCTGCTCAGAGCCCCAAGGAAAAGGAACATGTATAAGAGGGATTTGCAAGAAACATCTCCCTTAGAAGAAGTTTCATGCTTTCTATCTAAAGCAAATAGTGATGAATCTTTCCTCTGGCATAAAAGAATGTGCCATGTAAATTTTAAAAACAAAAATAAATTATTTAAGAATGATTTGGTAACCGGAATGCCAAAGAAAGAGTTTACAAATGATGACCATTGTGTTGCATGCCTGAAAGGGAAGCAACACAAGGTATCTCACAAGCCAAAGGAAAGAAACTCCATCACTACTCCCCTACACTTATTACATATGAATCTCTTTGGCCCCACCAGTGTAATGAGTCTAGGAAGGACCTCTTATGGCTTAATGATCATAGATGACTTTACAAGATTCACTTGGGTCTTCTTTCTTAGAACTAAGGATGAGACCATGAGATTCTGAAGAATTTCATCTTAAAGATTGAGAATCAATGTGATGTCAAAACCATAAGATGTGATCAAGGAACTGAATTCAAGAACCAAATCCTTGATACATTTTGTGATGAAAAAGGTATTACAATACAATATAGTGCTCCCAGGACTCCTTAACAAAATGGTGTTGCTGAGAGGAGAAACAGGACACTAATTGAAATTGCAAGAACTATGTTGTCTGACTCTAAACTGTCCATCACCTTCTGGGCAGAGGCAGTAAACACTGCTTGCTATGTGCAAAACAAAGTTTTTAGTAGTTAAGACACATGGTAAGACTCCTTATGAACTTTGGCACAAGAGGAAACCTTTCATTGGTTTTCTCAGGTCATTTGGATGTCCTTGCACCATCTTGAATACCAAAGATCAAATTGCCAAGTTTGATGAGAAATCAGATGATGGACATTTAATTGGATACTCTTCCCAAGCCAAGGCTTATAGAGTATACAATCTTAGAACCAGAGTAGTTGAGGAGTCATCCAATGTGACTTTCAATGAGCACACTCCTAGTATGAAAGGTTCTGGTCCTGATTGGCTATTTGATCTTGATTTACTTACAAACTGTTTTAACAAGTCTTGTGAGCGTGTTTCAGGATCCACAGATATACTCCTATACGTGATCCTGACCCAAGATTTGAGTTGAGAAGACCTTCAAGCTACACAACTTCAGCTCCCGTACACACTAACCCTGCAAATGGAGTTTCTATCAGCACATAAATGACAAATCCTGCTGATACTTCTTGGGTGCCTTCGAATTCCAGCTTAGAGGAACAAAACCCAGAGGAAAGAGCTTAAAATGTTGGAGAAAATGGTGGTGGTGACAGTTATCAGGAATTTCTTGATACTGATAACCACTCCATTGAAAACAACATCAATGATGTCACACACTCATTAGATCAAGTCAATCTTGATAAGTGTGCTGATGTGGAGGGTGAATCTTCATTGCCAGATCAAAATTTTTCAAATTTAGATCTGTTCAAGCAACTTGCTGTGATCCCTTAGCTAATGATCCACAAGTCTTATCCTACCACAAACATCATTGGAGATGTTGATTCATGGGTAAGAACAAGAGGACAAACCTATGAAGCAAATGTTTGTCTTCACTCTTGTTTCTTGTCCCAGATAGAGCCAAAGAAAATTGATGAGGCTCTAAAGGATGGAAGTTGGGTTGAAGCTATGCAAGAGGAGCTGCTTCAATTCAAAAGGCAAGAGGTTTGGAACCTATGTCCTCTTCCTCAAGGGAAGACTACCATAGGAACCAAATGGGTTTTCAAGAATAAGAAAGATGATAGAGGACTTGTCATGAAGAACAAGGCAAGACTAGTTGTTCAAGGGTATACTCAAGAAGACTGAATTGACTACATAGATGTTTTTGCTCCTGTAGCAAGACTTGAAGCTGTTAGGATATTCCTAGCTTTTGTTGTTTCCAAGAACTTCAAGGTCTACCAACTTGATGTCAAGTGTGCTTTTCTTTATGGGGTGATTGATGAAGAGGTGTATGTTAGACAACCACCTGGGTTTGCAGATCCTAATCATCCTGATTATGTCTGCAGGCTTGATAAGGCTCTTTATGGGCTATACCTAGTGCCAAGGAAGTGGTATGTGTCACACCCCCGCTAAAAGCGGAAACACGGGGATGTAACGAGACCGGGATCGTCATAACACATGATAAGCGATAGAGAGCAATATAAATAAATGATGACAAGCGTGTCATGACGACACCCGACAACAAGGGGACTTGTGTCGTGTTTAGTCAATGTCCACAACACATAGCCATAAGCGTCATGATAATGATAACACATATACACATATGATGAAAATGTAAATGTTAATTCCCACAACCCGGGAAGAAGTTCAAAAGTTGATAATTGTTTACATGCGATAACATTGTTCAAAAAGATTGTTTATCAAACATGAGCTAAGTCCCAAAAATGCATCCTAGGGTCTCCACTAAGGCAGCACACCTAGATTCCTGGACTTGCATGATCACCTAAAAAGATATGCATAAAACGGTCAACAAAAATTGTTGGTGAGCTCGCAGGTTTATGTAATAAAAATGTAAGTGATGCTGTAATAAATAAGCGCGCCGGAATACCGTGAATACAGTTATTACACAAGTAAATATCACATGACATGAGCTTTGCAACCAAACCTAGCGACATACACAAAGAAATTGTCGGCATATATTCACCCAAGGGCCCGTTCCTGGCCACTGATGGTACCAACTAGTATACCATCGAACGAGGGTGGGGGTGTCAACCCAGTAGTACTACCAATACCTAACCGTCGGTTCCCACACTGGAATTAAATAGTTGCAAAGATAGAACCACACAGCAGACCCAAGCATGTATCAAATAGTACTTGCAACACAGTATCACGTTGATTCCTTGTATGTAAAATGTATGTAAGTTGTACAGCATAAAAATTGTGTAAGCATACTTTTCCCCCAATTTGTAAATGATTGAAATAGTGTATAAGCGTAAAAAGGGGCCACGAAACTCACTTGTTAGGTGGTAAGTATGTATGATCGATGTATCCCAAATATTGAATGCAAATAAACAGTCAAACACCTATTGACAGTTATTGTATAGCATTAATGATATGATATATGTATAAGCGTGCAATAATGATGGGTCGGTTCGGGTCGTATCGGATGGGTCACGCACAACACATACAGACTGACACACGTACTAGATCTTATGTAGATCCGAGTACAAGACATTGTTGCCACTAATGATGATATTTAAGTCAAAGTATCGTTGTTAATCGAAAGAATATTGAATAAGTGTCAATAGTTATAAGTCAATTTAGTCGTTCGTAAAGCGTTAGTTAAATTTGCTCAAAATAGTTTCTGTGCCCTTTCTCGCGTTGACTCTAATATTTGTGGCCAAACAATGGCATTATTGTG
Source organism: Flaveria ramosissima (assembly GCA_025215565.1). Taxonomy (NCBI): domain Eukaryota; kingdom Viridiplantae; phylum Streptophyta; class Magnoliopsida; order Asterales; family Asteraceae; genus Flaveria; species Flaveria ramosissima. The sequence goes on from CM046030.1 coordinate 37,790,122, forward strand.
TTAGTGTTACCTCGACACCACACGACATACTCACGCCACGCACAAGGGGTCAAACACAACAATTTCAGTCGCATAACAAGGTCAGACGCACGTCTCAACCTCCATTCGTGCGAATCAACCCTCAATCGTGCGAATCAGCTTCATTCGTACGATTGAGCCTTCATTCGTATGATTGGCCTTCAGTCGTACCACACAACACCCAATCGCACGACTCAACTTCCATGCGCACGAATCAATCTTCAATCGTGCGAATTAGCTACTTTCGTACGACTGAACCTTCATTCGTGCGATTGGACCCCAGTCGTGCGAATCACATTCATTCGCACACATTCAGTCGGTCACCTGACTCAATCGCACACAAACACTCAATCGCATGACTCAATCGCATACACTCAATCGCACGCATGACTCAATCGCACACAGACACTCAGTCGCACAACTCAGTTGCACGACATGCCTAGTCGCACAACTCAGTCGCGCGATTGACTTAGACGCATGATTCAGTCGCACGACCCAATCAGTCGCACGGCTCAATCGCATAGATGACCCAGTCGCTTGATCTGCAGAATCGCGACTGTGGTCGGGAGGAGCAGCCCCCGAGCTGCCCTAAACACGGGTTTTACACCACAAAGACCTCCAGGAACACACAACAGACATACACAAGCATAAAACACAAGCAAAGAGACCTCACACGCACCCATACGACCTTGTGTGTTCGGGTTGAACCCGAACACCCGAAACCCTAGTTTGGACAGCCGTGAAAAGGCTCAAAAATGGACAACCAAAGACAACTACCTGCTAAGGAGGGGTAGTCTAAGCTGTAGACGGTGTCAAGACAAGAAAACGAGACCTCTCGGGTCGGATTTGGTGCTAAAATGGAGATTTGGTGTGTGAAGAGGAGATGAAGATGAAGAAGATGGTGAAATGGTTTCTAGGGCTGATAAGGGGGTATTTATACCCAGCCCAAGTTTGCAAAATTACAAGTTTAGTCCCTGCACTTAACCCCCGAGTTTTCCCAAATTTTGTTCGGTTGAAAAACGACTTTGTTAGGTGTTTCATATTAATTGTAAAAGTTCATTTAATGTTGTCATGACTTAAGAAATGGTTATATTAAACATTTATTATATTTATAAAATGATATATTTAACGTTTTCAAAAATGAAAGTTTTAAAGGTCTTTTTAAGGTTCACACACGATTTTTAACGAATGCACACACAACGATAATATTGCACACATGATATCCACATAATGAGTCAAATAATGATGAGGAATGACCAAATATAGAATAGATGACGGACAAACACGTTAATTGACGGACCTTAAGGTGACGGATGTCACAGTATCCCCCAGTTGAGAGAATTTCGTCCCGAAATTCAGCTGGAGTTAGGTCCAAGAGTGTCATCCTCGAAGAGATGTGGATATTTGAATTTCATCTGATCATCACGTTCCCATGTAAACTCTGGCCCTCGTTTTGAATTCCACCTTACGCGAACAATAGGTATCCTACTGCGCTTCAGTTGTTTGACCTTTCGATCCATGATCTCAATGGGCTCTTCAACAAAATGAAGCTTGTCATCAATCTTTATTTCCTCGATTGGCACGTGAAGGGATTCATCGGCCAAACATATCTTGAGGTTTGACACGTGAAAAGTATCATGTACACCGCTAAGCTCTTGTGGCAACCTTAACCGGTAAGCCACTGGACCGATCCTTTCAGTGATCTCAAATGGTCCAACGTATCTTGGGGCTAACTTCCCTTTCTTTCCGAATCGTACGACTCCTTTCCAAGGGGAAACTTTGAGTAACACACGATCCCCTACATTGAATTCTAGAGGCTTCCGACGATTGTCGGCATAGCTCTTTTGACGATCTCGCGCGGCTTTGAGTCGATCTTTGATTTGGAAAATCTTGTTTGTTGTTTCTTGGATGATCTCTGGGCCTGTCAGCTGACTTTCGCCAATTTCGGCCCAACATACGGGAGATCTGCATTTCCTTCCATACAACGCTTCAAATGGAGCACATCCAATGCTTGTATGGTAGCTGTTGTTGTAGGAGAACTCAATCAACGGTAAATGAGCATCCCAGCTACCTCCAAAATCGTTTACACACGCTCTCAACATGTCTTCTAGCGTCTGTATAGTTCGTTCACTTTGGCCATCTGTTTGAGGGTGATAGGCTGTACTCATGTCTAACCGAGTGCCCATCGCTTTCTGTAGCATCTGCCAAAAACGTGAAGTGAATCTGCTATCACGGTCGGATATGATTGACAACGGCACCCCGTGCCGTGTCACGACCTCTTTGATGTACAATCTCGCCAACTTATCCATCTTGTAATCTTCTCGGATAGGCAAGAAATGTGCTGACTTCGTCATTCGATCAATAATGACCCATATCGAGTCATGACCGCTGCTTGTTCTAGGGAGTTTGGTAATGAAATCCATAGCTATGTTCTCCCATTTCCACTCGGGAATTTCAGGCTGCTGTAATAATCCCGATGGCTTTTGATCTTCAGCTTTGACCTTCGAACACGTCAAGCATCGACTGACGTATAAGGCAATGTCTTTCTTCATGCCTGGCCACCAGTACAGATCCTTAAGATCATGATACATCTTGTCTGCACCAGGATGAATAGAATATCGCATCTTGTGGGCTTCATCCATGACTAAGGTTCGAACACCTCCCCATTTGGGTACCCATATGCGATCCATGAAGTACTGAATACCGTCATCCTTGCGTATCATCTGTTTATCTAACCCCCGGAACTCTTCTCCCGCAAGGTCCTCTTCTTTCAATGCCTCACTTTGTGCAATTTAAATCTGAGCTTTCAAGTTGGTTTGGATGGTCAATCCCAACGCTCGTGCACGCAGTGGTTTCACACGTTCTTTACGGCTTAAGGCATCAGCCACCACGTTAGCTTTCCCCGGATGATACCGGATCTCACAGTCGTAGTCGCTAAGAAGCTCTACCCAACATCGTTGGCGCATGTTGAGTTCCTTCTGATCCAGAATATGTTGAAGGCTCTTATGATCAGTGAAGATGATGCATTTGGTTCCATACAAGTAATGCCTCCAAATCTTGAGTGCAAATACTACAGCGCCCAACTCAAGATCATGAGTGGTGTAGTTCTTTTCATGCACTTTAAGCTGTCGCGAAGCGTAGGCAATCACCTTGTCCTTCTGCATCAGTACACATCCCAATCCTTGATGTGACGCATCGCAGTAAACCACAAAATCATCTGTTCCGTCTGGGAGAGACAGTATCGGCGCGTTGCACAACTTCTCTTTCAACGTTTGGAACGCTTGCTCTTGTTCAAATCCCCAGTCAAACTTCTTGTCTTTCTGAGTAAGCAGGGTTAATGGTTGCGCGATCTTTGAAAAGTTCGCGATGAAGCGACGATAATAACCGGCCAATCCCAAGAATTGTCGTATCTCTGATGGTGTCTGGGGCGTATCCCATTTCTTCACCGCTTCGATTCTTGCCGGGATCTACGTGAATCCCGTCCTCATTAACCACATGACCCAAAAACTTCACTTCTCGCAGCCAAAACTCGCACTTTGAGAATTTGGCGAAAAGTTTCTCTTCGCGTAGCAGCTCCAGAATTGCCCGAAGATGTTCTACATGATCCTCTTTTGATTGGGAGTAGATAAGTATATCGTCTATGAACACGATCACGAACTTATCCAAGTAAGGTTTGCACACCCGATTTGTTAGATCCATGAACACAGCTGGTGCGTTAGTCAACCCGAACGGCATGACCAAGAACTCATAGTGCCCATAACGAGTTCTGAACGCAGTCTTCGGTATGTCGTCCTCGAAAACCCTTAGCTGATGATAACCAGAACGAAGATCGATCTTTGAAAAATACGAAGCTCCTTGCAGCTGATCAAATAAATCGTCGATCCTTGGGAGAGGGTATCGGTTCTTCACCGTCATCTTGTTCAGTTCACGGTAATCGATGCACATGCGGAACGATCCGTCCTTCTTCTTGACAAATAGTACCGGCGCTCCCCACGGTGAATGACTTGGTCGAATGAAACCCTTCTCCAGTAGTTCCTGTAATTGACTAGACAATTCTTGCATCTCGGATGGCGCTAGTCGATATGGCGTTTTCACTACCGGTGTAGCTCCAGGAACCAACTCAATACGGAATTCCACCTGTCGTGGAGGAGGTAAACCAGACAAGTCATCTGGAAATACTTCTGGGTAATCCCGTACCACTGGAATATCCACCAGTTTCCTTTCCTCGTCTTTCTTTTCAACCACATGAGCCAGAAAAGCGTAGCACTGCTTTCGTAGACTCTGGCGTGCTTTCATGCAGGAAATAAACTTCAAGTTCTTACCCGGTCGTTCTCCCTGAACCTTGAGTACTTCCCCGTTTGGCATAGGGATACGTACCACTTTGTCTCGACAGACAATCTCTGCTCCATTCTGCGACAACCAATCCATACCCACGATCACGTCGAAGCTTCCTAACTCGAAGGGTATCAAATCTATCTCAAAGGTATGATCCTCCAGCGTCAACGAACACTTCCTAATAATCTCATCGGCCTGGGCAACCCTACCATTGGCCATTTCTACTGAGTAGCTAGTTTCTAGCCTACTAGGACTCAAATCAAGTAATTGCACAAACTCAGAAGATATGAAACTATTGTCTGCTCCAGTATCAAATAATATAGATGCGAAGTGATGATTGAGTAAGTGCGTACATGTGACAACATTCGGGTCCTGACGAGCATCATTGGCTCCAATGACGAATGCACGTCCCCGAGCTGCGTTTCCCTGAGTAGCCGGGCCTTGATTCCCAGCGATAGCCAACACCTGCTGCTGGTTGTTGCCCTGTTGACCCGGTGCCCGATTCAGCCTGGGGCACATGTTCCTGTAGTGATCGGGGCTCCCACACTCAAAGCAAGCCCTTGCATTCCCGGCAGGGTTAACCGCGTTGACTGACACATACAGACTGACACACGTACTAGATCTTATGTAGATCCAAGTACAAGACATTGTTGCCACTAATGATGATATTTAAGTCAAAGTATCGTTGTTAATCGAAAGAATATTGAATAAGTGTCAATAGTTATAAGTCAATTTAGTCGTTCGTAAAGCGTTAGTTAAATTTGCTCAAAATAGTTTCTGTGCCCTTTCTCGCGTTGACTCTAATATTTGTGGCCAAACAATGGCATTATTGTGTTAGTGTTACCTCGACACCACACGACATACTCACGCCACGCACAAGGGGTCAAACACAACAATTTCAGTCGCATAACAGGGTCAGACGCACTACTCAACCTCCATTCGTGCGAATCAACCCTCAATCGTGCGAATCAGCTTCATTCGTACGATTGAGCCTTCATTCGTATGATTGGCCTTCAGTCGTACCACACAACACCCAATCGCACGACTCAACTTCCATGCGCACGAATCAACCTTCAATCGTGCGAATTAGCTACTTTCGTACGACTGAACCTTCATTCGTGCGATTGGACCCCAGTCGTGCGAATCACATTCATTCGCACACATTCAGTCGGTCACCTGACTCAATCGCACACAAACACTCAATCGCATGACTCAATCGCATACACTCAATCGCACGCATGACTCAATCGCACACAGACACTCAGTCGCACAACTCAGTCGCATGACATGCCTAGTCGCACAACTCAGTCGCGCGATTGACTCAGACGCATGATCCAGTCGCACGACCCACTCAGTCGCACGGCTCAATCGCATAGATGACCCAGTCGCCTGATCTGCAGAATCGCGACTGTGGTCGGGAGGAGCAGCCCCCGAGCTGCCCTAAACACGGGTTTTACACCACAAAGACCTCTAGGAACACACAACAGACATACACAAGCATAAAACACAAGCAAAGAGACCTCACACGCACCCATACGACCTTGTGTGTTCGGGTTGAACCCGAACACCCGAAACCCTAGTTTGGACAGCCGTGAAAAGGCTCAAAAATGGACAACCAAAGACAACTACCTGCAAAGGAGGGGTAGTCTAGGCTGTAGACGGTGTCAAGACGAAGAAAACGAGACCTCTCGGGTCGGATTTGGTGCTAAAATGGAGATTTGGTGTGTGAAGAGGAGATGAAGATGAAGAAGATGGTGAAATGGTTTCTAGGGCTGATAAGGGGGTAGTTATACCCAGCCCAAGTTTGCAAAATTACAAGTTTAGTCCCTGCACTTAACCCCCGAGTTTTCCCAAATTTTGTTCGGTTGAAAAACAACTTTGTTAGGTGTTTCATATTAATTGTAAAAGTTCATTTAATGTTGTCATGACTTAAGAAATGGTTATATTAAAACATTTATTATATTTATAAAATGATATATTTAACGTTTTCAAAAATGAAAGTTTTAAAGGTCTTTTTAAGGTTCACACACGATTTTTAACGAATGCACACACAACGATAATATTGCACACATGATATCCACATAATGAGTCAAATAATGATGAGGAATGACCAAATATAGAATAGATGATGGACAAACATGTTAATTGACGGACCTTAAGGTGACGGATGTCACAGTATGAGACTCTATCTCAGTATCTCTGTCAGCATTGATACAAAAGGGGTACTATAGATGGAACTCTCTTCATCAAAGGAACAGGAAATGACATAATGCTAGTTCAAGTGTATGTAGATGACATTCTTCAGGTCAACTAATCCAAAGCTCTGCAAAAAATTTGAGAAGCTGATGAAGGATAGGTTTGAAATGAGTGCCATGGGGGAACTCAATTTCCTTCTAGGAATTCAAGTGAAGCAAGTTGACAATGACATCTTCATAAGTTAGTCAAAGTATGTACAAGACATACTTAAAAGATTCAACATGACTGATTGCAAGGTTGCTAAGACACCCATAGCCAGAAATCACTCCCATGGACTTGATCTTGAGGGGGAGTGTGTGGATGAACATCTCTACAGGGCTATGATTGGGTCTCTTATGTACCTCATAACTAGCAGGCCTGATATCATGTTTGCAACATGTATTTATGCAAGATATCAAGCCAACCCCAAGATGTCACACCTAGTCACTATCAAGAGGATTTTAAGATATCTCAAAGATGCTCCAACACTTGGCCTTTGGTATCCAAAGAATTTTGACTTCAATCTGTATGCCTATACATATAGTGAGTATAGTGGCTGTAAGGCCCCGTTCCTAAGACACTCACAGTTTTCCAATCATCGCACATAAAACATAAAACATACCTTAACATTTACTAAAATACAACAGCGGAATCATTTAACTAAAAACTATTTCTTATATAAATAATTGCTTTTGCAAAATAATACATCATTGTTAAGTTACAAAATATCATTCGTTGTATTACATCACAAAAACATTATCATAATACAAAATGGATGCCATCCAAAACAAGCCAAGTAGCTCTGCCTGTGCCATCCTCAACAACTCTTTACTGCCAATTGGAAAATACATAAAAAGTCAGCTTTCCTGAGTGAGTTCTAGTTTTATTAAAAAAATACTTTACATTCGTTTAAAACCATTCTTTACTTTTGTTCGTGATCATGCATCATACGTACAAATAAATAATCTAATTATTATCTTTCATCATCATTCTTCATCGTACGTAACTCGTTATCATTCATTCATTCTCATACTTACCATACATTTCTTACATTTCATACGTTCCTCATTAACTTTTGATGCCATGTACTATACCCCGATCATTGTGCACAAAGCTGGCTACTGGGCCTAGGGCAAGTACATTCATCACTATCTTTCACTTTCCATTCCAGACCAGTTCCATGTGCTATACCCCGAACATTGTGCATGAAGCTGGTTACTGGGCGTAAGGTCTATCGATAGACCCCAAACATTATGCACGAAGCTGACTCCAGTACCTAGGGCAAGCAACAAATGTCCCATACATATGGTCAATCACAAAGATTGGACCCCAGTGTGCATCCTTCCGGGGTAGCTAACCCGCACACAGTTGAGCTAACACCCTTCATTGACTGTGAACCTCCTTACATTTGCTTGCAAGACTTTCTTACATTCATTCTTTCATTAATGCATGCATTCATTCATTCTTTGCGTTCCCCTTTTCATCATCATTAATTTCCGCTTTACGTTACATAATACTTTACGTTCATTTTCATAACCATACCACGCAAAGCCACGGAAGCATACGTAATAAGGAAGATAAAGGAATATAATATAATCATACATAACATCATCATAAACATTACATACAGCATCATACATCAACATATAATCATCATACATCAACCCCGGGAACATCCCAAGTCATAACCTAAAACTTCCTTTTTTTTCCAAAATTTCAGAAAAAATTCTAAGTCTTTAGGTGCATGGGCACTATGCAGGCGCATAGCCTTTCAGGCGCATGGGAACACTTAGGCGCATGGGGAACTTTTGGGCGCATGGGCACTATACGGGCGCATGGCCAACACTTAGTCATTCTCGGCAACTTTCTAGGCACATGGGCATTATGCAGGCGTATGAGCCTGACTTAGGCGCATGGGCACTTGGGCACATGGGCAGGTTGGGCGCATGTGAACACTTAGGAAATTAAGGCATATCCTAGGCGTATGGATACTATTTGGTTGCATGAACTTCAAGCGCATGGGACTTAGGCGCATGAACGACTAACTCATAACTAACATCATTTTCCAGTCCACAAATCAAATCCAAACATGTTCTAAGCATAGTTCTAACATCCTAAGCACCATAAACATGCCCACAAACATACATAATACCATGAATCACTCCAAACTTACACCTACCCACATACACTTAGACATATACATACGGGTAAACTCACCCAACATCATAAAAACATTTAAACATGCATTTCCAGCCCAAAAATCAGTTAAAACATTAAAAGTGGGGTTCTAGAACTCACCTTTGGAAACTTTTCGGACAGACTTCTTCAATACCGAATGCACTATGAGTTCAAGCACCTAAAACCCACCAAAACCCACATACGAACCCACAAGACACATATAAGCATAAAACTGATCTGAAAATCAGTCAAGAACACTTAAAAACATTGAATTCTTACCTCACATTCGACTTCTTCTTCTTCCTTCTTAAAAAACCCGAGAGCTTCACTTTCTCTCTCTAATAACCGTTTGCAAAAAGGTTGATTGTACAGGAGTGTGGGCGGCCATGCTCCTTTTGTACCAAATATTATTTAAATTTCGTCTTTGCACGCTTTTAACCCCTCCACTTGGGTTTTATTACTTTTCTTTCTTTTATTCTTCTTTCCTTTAAATTTCCAGGTGTTACAATGGCTGCAATATAAATGCAAAGTCTACATCAGAGGATGTCAATTTCTTGGTGGAAGGATAGTCTCTTGGCAATGCAAGAAACAATCCTGTGTGTCTGCATAACCTGCTAAAGATGAATGCATTGTAATTGCAAGCTGCTGTGCTCAAGTGCTTTGGATTCAGAATCAGATGTTGGACTATGGATTCAACTTCAAAGAGACTCCCATCCACATAGACAACAATAGTGCTATATCAATCACTTAGAATCCTATACAGCACTCAAGGACAAAACACATCAATATCAGGTATCATTTGATTAGAGATAACTTTGAAAAGGGGTTAAACAAAGTAGTTAAAGTTAGCACAAATGAACAATATGCTGATCTGTTCACCAAAGCTTTTGATGAGCAGAGATTTAAATATCTTGTATCAGCTATTAGGATGATTAACTTTGAGTTGCTTTTCTTAAAACTTAATCATATTATTTCTAAAACCTGTGTGTCCTAAGTTGTCTATTTTATCACCTTCATAAGCCCTTGTTTACGATGGAAGAAAAACCTTTTTTGAAAGACATTTCTTAGATTTTTGGAAATTTTGATCTTTTTATCCTTCGAGAGATATGAAATTTCCTTCGGAAGAAACTTATGTCTTAGAAAACAAATAACTACTTCAGTAGATTTACCTTCGGAAGAAATTTTAGAAATATCTTCCGAAGCTTAAATTTTACTTAAGTACTTGTATGTTTTTGAAGAAAATTTTTCTTCCGAAAGCAATTTACTATTGGAGGTTTTATTCTCCTTAGAATAAAATCTCTAAGTATTAAATCTCTTCCGAAGCAAAATTTTCAAAACTCTTTGAAATGTCTTCCGAAGTCATTTTGCCTTCGGAAGCTTTTCATCAACAACTTCTGAAGCTAAATTATCTTCGGAAGCTTTTTCGACTTCCAAGAAAACTACTTTTGGGCAAAAGCAAACTACTTTTCAGAGGTTGGACCGACATCCGGATTTCAAAGTTTATCCTCTTTCATTAACTTTGTCTTAAATCCATTTCATATATATACCCAACGGTTCATCCCTCTTTCAATCTCTTCTTCATCTAAACTATTCTCAAAACCTAAATTCACCCACAAACCGCCTTTGTTCTTCACTTTCTTTGTCTTTAAGCTTTTGAAATGGCCAACCTAAACCGCAGAAACAACCCTGATTTCTCCATGCAACTTCACAGGCAGCACAATCAGGTTGCCCAGTTGAACTCTTAGAAAGATGCTAGTTTCTCAGAGGTTTGTCAATTCTTGACTCTATCCAACTACTTCATCTCCCTGACCATTGATCCTACTCTCTATGAAAATCATCTGCTTGAATTCTGGTAGACCTGTCAAGAGGTCATTATGGATGGGGAGAAGGCATTGTCTGCCACAGTGCAGGGGAGGACAATCTTCATCATTCCAGCCATCATTAACACTCATCTTCAGCTGGAATGATGAAGAAGGTGAGTTGTCCTTTCCAAAGGAAGCAGTCAATCATTCCTTTGAGCAGATATGCTATGAGGGAGATTTCTCTTTAAAGACCTTTAGAAAAGGGAAGGTCTCATCCTAGTGGAAGTACCTGCTTCATGTGGTCATCCACAGCTTATCAAACAAGCATGGGGGTGGGACCAGATTCCTGAGGATCTCTCCTTCATAGTGCATGGAATGGTTCAAGGGGTCAAGATCATGTATTCTCAGTTTGTCTATACAAATTTACTTGCTAATTTGGACTCCTTAGAGTATTACATGTTTCCTAGATATGTTCAATACATTCTTAACTGTGAACTGGGCTCACAGTTGAGGGAAATAGGTAAGACTCTTAAATTAGGACAGATGAAGCCCAACATCTTTAAAATCATGAAGAAGCCAACTATTGGCTTCTCTAGGGTAGAAACAGCCAATGTTAGAGCTCGTTGCTCAAGGTGACAACCTAGCAACACAAGCTAGTGTTGAACCCACACCTTCTACCTTCAACCACCCAAACAGCCTCAAATCACCCACACCTACCAAAGAAAATCCAAACGAACCCCTACTCATGCTATTGAGCTTGTGCAGGCCCCCATATCATCACATGAGGATCAACCCACTCCCATCTCTTCAAGAATCAGTGCTGAGGTTCCTCATGCTCAGCCTAATAAGCTCATTAGTCCCTCAGCCTTAAGCCTTCACTCTAAGTCTCAATACTTAGGTAAATAACCTTCAAGGGAAAGTTACCATCCCCAGCCTCTAGATTTAAACCAACCCATTCCCAACCTAGAATTCTATGATGATGAAGACATAGGATTCAGTGAGTACCATGAGTCTCTCTACTCCTCCCCTACTCAAAGAGAGATGAGTGCTCCTGATTCTCCCATTCCTAGCCCACATTATTCACCCATCACTGAGGTGGGTCTAGCTGAAACTGTTCAGGAAGTCCATATGGAAGAGCCTTTCACTTTTGCAAGTAATTATATCAATCAGACCTCAACTATGGCAACTCAACCCATTGACACTTCAACTGAAGTTGTCAGTGAGCAGGGGAAATCCAACAACCAAGAACTTTATGCTGGTGGTCAGAGTGAGGACCTTGGTCCAATTCTCTCATCCCCCAATGATTCTTCTAATGAAGATGAGGGGAATTTGAAACTAAAGTGTAAAAACTGTCACAAACATGCACCTACCTAGTCTCTAAGGTGTGTCACATGGAATCTCAGGTGACTACCTTACAAAATAGGGTCAATGATAAACAACTTGAGACATCTTATCTCATGGAAATACTAGCTGGAAGACCTTTAAGGAGAGCTCATTCAGTAACATAAGAACATGTGGATGTGATTGACCTAACTCCTAACTCACCTATGCAAGAGGGTGATGCTACCAAAAAGGGGGAGAAAGTCATAGCAATCACAGAACCTGGGAGTTCTTCACAGAGTATGGACATTGAGGACTCACCATCCTCACTTGCCATTGTTCATACTCAACAACTTCCTTAAGTTCACATTGATGTGGACTCTCTAGACTCTCTTATTCAAAGTCTCTTTGAGGAAGTTATTCCAAGGGCTATGCCATCTCCAACTCAAGGAACTTCAAACTATATAATTGGATGGAGGTATGATGCTGACAGAAGAGCCCTCATTCTTCAAAGAGTTCAAGGGCAGCAAGAAGTCTTCAACTTTTAGACCTTGAACTACTATGAAGGTCTTGACCTGATCAACATGCCACTTGTCAATCCAAGCCAATCTAGGCAAGCTGGCAGGCTGGCTTAAAGGATTCAAGACAGGATTACTGAAGAGTTCAGCCTAAGAAGAAGACAAAGGCAATCAGGTAATGTCATTGGTCAACTGGATGTTGAGACAGACCCTGAGATTAGATTCAAAGGGAAAATCTTGACATACTTCAACAATTCATTCACTCAGTGACACACCTGCTGGTGAAGGTGTATCACAGCTTCTCTCTGGCCAGAGCTTGGATGCTACACTAGGCAATGAAGGCCAAAGCTTTCTCCACCCTGTATCACAAAGGTCTATGGGTGACAAAGGGAAAAGGATAATGACTCCTGAGAAGATGGAGGAGGAGGAGAGAGAGAGGAAAAGGAAGCTGAGAGGAGAAAGTTCCTCTGGGTCTTCAGGCTTCATGCAAGCTGCAATCAGGGCTGCCCCTCAGACCAAACACTCAAGATGATGAGTTAAGGGCAGTCAGGATTACTTACCTGCAGACCATGAACTATGACATTGATGAGATTATATCTCTCCCCTTAGAGGAACTAAATGAACTGGCAGACATGGAAAGGTCTAGGGAGAGAAAGGAAGCAGAGGATGCAAGGTTGCTCCTCCAGATCAAAGAAGAAAAGAGACAAAAAAGACTGTACAAACATGTTCCTACTCTCTCCCCAGTTCAAGAAAGCCATGTGCAAGAGACTGTGGTACCACAAGAACCTCGTGTAGACAAAGAAACTGATAGGCAAAACATGATCAACTACTTGAGTGCCATAGGTCTCTACCAGGTAGCTGCACTTCTTCCCTTGTCCTTTGAGTGCATTGAATTTGAGTATCTCAAACAACTTGAACTTAAGGTACTCAAAGAATAAAAGGCAACAAAGAGAAGGATAAGCTACAAAGTCAAGAGGCATTATCCAAAAGAGTATGAAAAAGTCTGCTGACAGACAAAGGATGATGAGCTTCTTGAAGCTGTATGGATTCTCTGAAAGGAGACTAGGCCCAATGTCTCTATCCACTATAGATGAGCACATCAGGGTAATAAAGCTATAGATCAAGAGAGGAGAGCTCATTGACTTACACTCCCCACCAAGTCAAGCCTCTCCTGAAGTGGTGGTTAAGGTTGAATAATTTGAGACAACAAAACATGGACCTCCTGCTGAGTCTCAGCAAGCTTCATCTTCTGATCCACAACAGGGTCAAACTCCCTCTCCTTCTAAACCTGTGAGGGAGGAAGACCCAACTGAGAAAGAAAAGATTGAATTACAAGGTGCTACAGGCCGGTCTTCTCAGTTAATGTTTTCAAAGAGGAGGTAAAGGATGGCCTCTAAACCCAAATTAAAGAAAAAGAAGAAGTCAGTGTTATCCACCTCCAAGCCTCAAGATGAATCAAATCATCCTGAGAGAGTGCATGAAGAGGCAGTCCAATCAACTCCAATCCAAGTGGCTCCTCTTACATTAGAAAGACCCATCATATCCTAGACCTTCACAACTAATCCAGAAAGATGGCATGTGATCAGTGATCAAGGTGGTGAAGATGTCTACACATGGCAAGACCTATTCAACCTACCTCTGCATGATCTCTTTGAGATGAGAAGACATATGAGAGTCTGAGTGATCCTGACCATCTAATGAAGAAGGGTATGGTCATCATCATGATGAGGACTGTCAAAATCTAAAAGTCTTTAAATGTTTTGGTAGCATCAGCCTAGGGGAAGTTTGTAAGGTTTCATATAAGGCTGATGCATCTAAAACATTTAAAGTCTTTCCTGCATGCTTCACTGAAGTACATAGTAGAAATGCTTCGGACGTTTTACACCATGCACTAGAAATATTCTAAGTGTAAAATCTTCCGAAGCCAAGACAAACATCTTCCGAAGCCAAAAGTGAAGTCTTCCAAAGCTACAAAGACAAAGTCTTCAGAAGCCAAGAAGCGAAGACAGATTTCTTCCGAAGACTTTTGAACACATGATTAATCTGATGTACTTTATCATAAAGCTGGACCATCTTTCCGCTGCAACTATGTTTAGTCACCAACTTACATGAGTTAGTGAAAAGGTCCATGCTTTTGGTAACTATACATTAAGGTCTTGAGTGTGCTTTCTACTTTATGTACTTTATCCTTTTTGTAATAATTAGGATGTGAGCTATGGCATGTCATAGTCACTAATCAAAAGGCAATATGCCTTTTGACTCTACATTTGATTTTGTTGTCTAGTTCAAATGTTTCCAGCTGGCCTTCAAGGTATGGCCGGCTGTAGGATGTAGTATAAAGTATCTCAGATCCTTGTAACTTTCTTTATGCTTTGTAATACTTGTAAAGAACTTGAGAGCAATATACAACATTCTTGAAAACCAATACTTGTGTTGTTTGCTTCTTGTTCTGTCTCATATTTACTTGTGTTCTTAGTATCAAAATTATAAGTTACCAGTTCCCTATTTGATCTATTAAGTGTTCTAAAGCTCTATCCTCATTGTGTGTTGAGTTGTAAGTGACCAGCCCTTGAACGGTCCTACATATTTCACTAGAGAAGAAGAGAGAATAAAATTACAGTGGAAACAAAACTAATCGACGTAAAATGAGATACGTAATGTGGGATTAATGAAAATGAAGACAAATCAAGTTAACATGTCCAGTTAAATAAGATTTATATTTATTTTAGCCAAAATTGTGCAACTACAGATTGGTGCATCATTGTATTCACAAAACCTTAACTAAATACATGGAAAAGGTACTAGTTATACAAAAACATTAAACAACACTAGTTCTCGCATGGATTGCTTTTGCTTTTGGTAACAACCTCAAATGCTATGGAGTTTTGATTCTCATGCCTTCTAAACACACTCCCAAACCAATCTAATCAAATCTGATTATAATCTTCATTTGAATCACACTAATCGATCACACATGGAACATAGGATCTATTGTTTAATCGAAACCAAAACCAACATGATACCACACGAACTACCCTTAAAATCAATCCACTTCTGCCCAAAACCTCTCGACAACACTCTGTAACCATCTTCGAACATTATTGCCTCAAAAATCCTTTGAATCAATCTAAATGACAACTATCGATCCACAGAATCCTTTTTCAACCATCAAAGGAAGGAAACGAGGTGCAAAGTACCAATAAAGTACTCGTATTTCACTAGAGAAGAAGAGAGAATAAATTACAATGGAAAAAAGCCTAATCAGACGTAAAACGATAAGCGTAATGTGGGATTAATGAAAATGAAGACAAATAAAGTTAACATGACCACTTAAATAAGATTTACATGTATTTAACCAAAATTGTGCAACTGCAGATTGGTGCATCAATGTATTCATAAAAGCTTAACTAAATACATGGGAAATGAACTAGTTATACAAAAACATTAAACAACACTAGTTCTCGCATGGATTGCTTTTGCTTTTGGTAACAACCTCAAATGCTATGGAGTTTTAATTCTCATTGCTTCGAAACACACTCCCAAACCAATCTAATCAAATATGATTATATTCTTCATTGGAATCACAATAATCGATCACACATGGAACATAGGATCTGTTGTTTAATTGAAACTAAAACTGAACACGACAGCACACGAACAACCCTTAAAATCAATCCACTTCTACCCAAAACTTCTCCACAACACTCTCTAACCATCTACGAACATTATCGCCTCAAAAATCCATTGAATCAATCTAAATGACAACTATTGATCCACATAATCCATTTCGACCATCAAGGAACGAGGTGCAAAGGACCAATAAACTACTCTTATTTCTCTAGAGAAGAAGGAAGAACAAATTACAATGGAAACAAGCTAATCAGACGTAAAAACGATAAACGTAATATGGGATTAATGAAAATGAAGACATATCAAGTTCACATGACCACTTAAATAAGATTTACATTTATTTTAACCAAATGTGCAACTATAGATTGGTGTATCAATGTATTCACAAAAGCTTAACTAAATACATGGGACAGGAACTAGTAATACAAAAACATTAAACAACACTAGTTCTCGCATGGATTGCTTTTGCTTTTGGTAACAACCTCAAATGTTACGGAGTTTTGATTCTCATTGCTTCTAAACACACACCCAAACCAATCTAATCAAATCTTATTATAATCTTCATTGGAATCACACTAATCGATAACACATGGAACATAGGATCTATTGTTTAATCGAAACCAAAACCGAACACAATAGCACACGAACGACCCTTAAAATCAATCCACTTCTGCCAAAAACTTCTCCACAACACTCCAAAGCCATCTTCGATCATTATTGCCTCAAAAATCCATTGAATCAATCTAAATGACAACTATCGATCCACAGAATCCGTTTTCGACCATCAAGGGAAGGAAAGGAACTGCAAAGGATCAATAAACTACTCGTATGTCACTAGAGCAATAGAGAGAATAAATTGCAGTGGAAACAAGCCTAATAAGACGTAACACAATAAACGTAATGTGGGATTAATTAAAATGAAGACAAATCAAGTTAACATGACCACTTAAATAAGATTTTCATGTATATTATCCAAAATTGTGCATTTACCTAAAGGTGCATCAATGTATTCAATAAAGCTTAACTAAATACATGGGAAAGGAACTAGTTATACAAAAACATTAAACAACACTAAGTCTCGCATGGATTGCTTTTGCTTTTGGTAACAACCTCAAATGCTATGGAGTTTTAACTCTCATGCCTTCTAAACACACACCCAAACCAATCTAATCAGATCTGATTATAATATTCATTGAAATCCTGCTAATCAATCACACATAGAACATATGATCTATTGTTTAATCAAAACGATAACCGAAAACGACATCACACGAATGACCCTTAAAATCAATCCACTTCAGCCCAAAACTTCTCCAGAACACTCCATAACCATCTTCCAACATTATTGCCTCAAAAGTCCATTGAATCAATCTAAATGACAACTATCGATTCACCGAATCCTTTTTTGTCCATCAAGTGAAGGAAACAAGTTGTAAAGGACCAATAAACTACTCGTATTTCACTAGAGAAGAAGAGTGAATAAAGTACAGTGGAAACAAGCCTAATCAGACATAAAACGATAAACGTAATATGGGATTAATGAAAATGAAGACAGACCAAGTTAACATGAGCACTTAACTAAGATTTACATGTATTTTAACCAAAATTGTGTAACTTCATATTGGTGCATCAATGTATTCACAAAAGCTTAACTAAATACATGGGAAAGGAACTAAGTATACAAAAAAAATTAAACAACACTAGTTCTCACATGGATTGCTTTTTCTTTTGGTAACAACCTCAAATGCTATGGAGTTTTGATTCTCATGTCTTCTAAACACACTCCCAAACAAATCAAATCAAATCTTATTATAATCTTCATTGGAATCACACTAATCGATCACACACGGAATATAGAATCTATTGTTTAATCGAAACCAAAATCAAACACGACATCACACGAATGACCATTAAAATCAATCCACTTCTGCCCAAAACTTCTCCGCAACACTCCACAACATCTTCGAACATTATTGCCTTAAAATCCCATTGAATCAATCTAAATGATAACTATCGATCCATAGAATCCTTTTTTGACCATCAAGGGAAGGAAACAACGTGCAAAGGACCAATAAACTACTTGTATTTCACTAGAGAAGAAGAGTGAATAAAATTACGGTGGAAACGAAACTAAATAGACATATAATGAGATACGTAATGTGGGATTATTGAAAATTAAGACAAATCAAGTTAACATGACCACTTAAATAAGATTTACATGTATTTTAACCAAAATTGTGCAACTACAGATTGGTGCATCAATGTATTCGTAACATGGGAAACGAACTAGTTATACAAAAACATTAAACAACACTAGTTCTCGCATGGATTGCTTTTGCTTTTGGTAACAACCTCAAATGCTATGGAGTTTTGATTCTCATGCCTTCTAAACACACTCCAAATCGAATCTAATCAAATCTGATTATCATCTTCATTGGAATCACACTAATCGGTCACACACAGAAGATAGAAGCTATTGTTTAATCAAAACCAAAGTCGAGCACGACACCACATGACCGACCCTTAAAATCAATCCACTTCTGCCCAAAACTTCTCCGCAACACTCCACAACCATCTTCGAACATTATTGCCTCAAAAATCCATTGAATCAATATAAATGACAACTATTGCAGGACCGTTGAATGGTATGCACTTACAACACAACAACAAAATGAGGAGAGTTACTTAGAACACTTAACAGATCAAATAGGGAACTGGTTAACTTTAATGAAAGATGCTAAGAACACAAGTAAGAATGAGACAGATCAAGATGACAAACAACACAAGTAATTGGTTTTCAAGAATGCTCTATATTGCTTCTCAAGTTCTATTAAAAATGTTACAAAGCATGAAGGAAAGTTACTACATCCTACAACTGGCCATACTTTGAAGGCCAGCTGGATACAAAAGACTAGACAACTTCCGAAGCTTTTCTACTTATGTTCATAGGTGCATGCATGCAGAGAGACTTTGGATGTTTTGGCTGCATCAGACTTATAGGAATCCTTACAAACTCCCCCTAGGCTGATGCTACCAAAAGATTTGAAGATCTTCAGTTGTTGGCAGTCCTCATAATGATGATGACCATGCCCTTCTTCATTAGATGGTCAGGATCACTCAGACTCTCATAATATCTTCTCATCTCACCACCTTGATCTCTGATCACATGCCATCTCTCTGGATTAGTTGTGAAGGTCCAGGATAAGATGGGTTTCTTAGCTGCAAGAGGTGCCACTTAAATTGGAGTTGATTGTGCTACCTCTTCATGCACTTCCTCAGGTTGATCTGACTCAGCCTGAGGTGTAGAGGTGGCTGATTCAGGCTTCTTCTTCTTCTTTGACTTTGGTTTGGAAGCCATCCTCTTCTTCCACTTTGAAGACTTTAACTTAGAAGACTGGTCTGCAGCACCTTATTGATCAGCCTTGTCTTGCTCACTTGGGTGTTCCTCCTTCACAGGTTCTGAAGGAGAGGGAGTTTGACCCTGCTGTGGATCAGAAGATGAAGCTTGCTGAGGCTCAATAGGAGGTCCAGGTTGTGTTGTCTCAGGTTGTTCAACCTTAACCTCCACTTCAGGTGGAGCTTGACTTGGATGGGAGTGTAAGTCAATTTGCTCTCCGCTCTTGATCTTCTGCTTGATTACCCTGATATGCTCATCCATTGTGGATAGAGACATAGGGCCAAGTATCCTTCTGGAGAATTGAAGATCATGTTAGGTTGGACTCACTTTAGCATAGATGTTTACTTTACATTGTAATAGGACTTGTGTTAGTTTCATTTTGTATTTTGTTAGTAATTAGCAGTTTTGGCAGTCCAGCGAAACTGTGAGCGAATCTATACATTCGCTCACAGTTTGCTGTTTTGGTTCACCCGGCGAACTTGTGTTCTGCCGGGCGAAACTATAGTTTCGGCATGACAGTTTCGCTGGTAGCGAAACTGTCAGCGAAACTATGACTGCTATATATACTATTGTCATTTCATTTTGCATGATAAGTTTGCAAAACCCTAATCGTGGAATTCTGTTGCAAACTATCATTTTCAAGCAGTTACTTCATTGAAATACAATTGTGCTTATTGTTATTGAGTGAGTTTGTTCATTTGAATATCAATTATGTCTTGATTCATCATATTCATCTCTCAATTGTTTGTTGTTTGGTTTGTGTATGTGATATTGATCAAATTATCCTATCAATTGTACTGTTCATCGATCACATGGACCAACAATATGGTATCAGAGCCTTAGTGCTCTTGATTTGTTGAGTTTTGGTGGTTTTGGTCAATATCTAGTTTCAATCAATTCTCATTGGATTATCAGCTGTTTTTGGGATGGAAATTGATTGAATTATGCTTGTTCTTAATTGAGGAAGATTCTACAATCATCAGATCTCAAATTCATTGAGTTTTGGATGATTTCAGATTGATTTTGAGGTGAAAAAGGGTTTTGAGATCGACCAGCGAAATTACTGTTCTTACAGCGAAACTGTCATCTTCATTCAGCGAAATTATGTGTTATTTTGGATCTGAAGTTGTTTTCTAGAGTTTCAGCGAAATTGAACGAAAGTTCACATTCTTTCAGCGAAACTGTAAAGTTATGCTGTCCGAGCGAACTTAACAGTTTCGCCATATCTTATCTAACTTCGCAATGACTAATCCTTATTTCACACACTTTCGTCTATATTTTCATGAGTCAGCGAAACTAATTTGTAATAGCGAAACTAAATTAATTTTTGGTGAAACTAATTGCGAAACTACTTTGAATCATTCTAATCTTGTCGAAAGTACTTTTGTTCTGCGAAATTAACAAGTTTCTATGAGCGAAACTATAGTTTCGCTCGTCGAAACTGTTTGTTTTTCTTGCGAAACTGTCTTTGATTCAGCGAACCTATCATGTCTTAGTGAGAGAAACTATTGTTTCGCTTGCCGAAATTGATTGTTTCTTTTGTTTTTGTTTTATTTTCTTATTTTCAGTATTTCTTATTCAAATTTATTTGTTGATCTTTTCAGGTTATTATGGCGAATCTCAAGTTTGACGAGAGGAATAATATCAATGCCATATTAGATGATACTTTGCCAAAGGCGGCCGGATTTCGTGATTGTATTAGATGGCTCCAAAGATCACCCATTGCATATGCTATCTCTCACTCACCCACTATCTATGATCTTCACATTAGAGACTTTTGGAGATCAGCTGAATACAACACCGGAGGAGATGTTCAGAGGATCACAGCTAGAGTGCTTGATCATGATATATCTATTACTGCTGAGAACGTGTCGAGAATTCTTAGACTGGAAGATGATACTGGTGATGAAGTTGATATGACGGAATCTGAAGTATTCCAAGCTTTCAGGCAAATGGGATATGAGGGACCAGTCTTTGGTTCGAGGAAAGAGATTAAAAAGTCCTTTTTATCTAAAGAATGGAGATATATAGCTCACGTGTTTATTATGTGCTTAGATCACCGTAAGGGTGGATCTGATGCACTTAACATTGACTGGGCCAAAGCTATGGTGATATGTTGCAAAGGGGAGAAAGCAAACATTGCTAGATTGATCTTTGCGTGTATGGCAGAAAATGTGATGGCGGTGAAAAAGGATAAATGGTTGTTATATCCTCGTTTTATTCAGATGATTATTGATGATTTGATTCCTGATGTTCCTAAACATGGTGAAGTTAAGAGATTAGTTAAGATGAACCCTCGGATATTTGCAGATTGCTGTGCTATACGCCATGATTTCAGTGGTAAAATAACCCATCTCCGGGAAAACATGTACCCACCAGAGCGATGGAATTATATCAGACGGGTCGATGAGTCTGAAAACAAAAGAGCTGAGGAAACAAGGGTGAAACAAGCTGATGCAGCTAAGAAAAGAAAGAGATATGCAAAAGAGAAAGATTATGATTTTGAAGAAGACATAGATACACAAGCAGAAGAGTTAAGGGTGGAGAAGGAACGAAGGTCTAAAAAGAGAACTGACTTTGTTGAGCCTGAACGAAGAACAAAACATAGACACGAGGGTTTCACAGCAGGGAGAGAAGCTAGTGCTGGTCTTGATGAGGATGTGATTCGTGGTCTAAATACTTCATTGGCAAATGAGTTAAGTATGATAAAGACTAAACTGATGAATCAGGAGATTAGGGAGCAACAGAAAGATGAGGTCATTGAAGGAATGAAAAAGATGTTGGTTGATCAGAATAGTTTGATTAAGAGGTTATTTGAAGAAATTACACAGATGAAAGCTGCTGCTGGCCTACCCAGTCAACTAACTCAATCTGAGTTAGATGATATGACTGATATATCTAAGTACCCATTCTTGAATGTGGGTACCTCATCCAAGGTAGGAGAGGGCACCTTTGGAGCAGCTGATACTAAAGCAAGAGAACAAGAGATTCCTAGAGAAGAGGCTGGCAGAAATGATGAAGATGAGATTGTTGAGGCTGGGTTTGTAAATCTACAGTTTGATTTTGATAAGGATATTTTGGGAGAAGAAGTGATCGTTACAGCTACTCATGAGGAAGTATCAGATAAAGGAAAAGGGTTGATTGATGAAGAAGAGGAGGATGAGCAGTTGGTTGATTATGATTCTGAACCGGAATTCTATGAAGTATATGAGAGACCTTTGGTGTATGTGGCTAAGAAGGGAGATGATGAGAATGATGTGTTTGAGATGGATAAGAGTGATTGGTTGGTAAAGGAGAAGGAGGCTGAAGAACTCACTCCTCTGTTTCAAAATATGGAGGGTTTGAGCAGAAAAGAGGCAGACAAGAAGATAATCAGCTGGTGTTATAATCCTTTCTTAAAGATGTTTTTGATTAAAAGAAGAGGAGGTAATATCAGTTACATGCTCAAGAGGAAGGCGTTTAAGACCTTGCCTAAATGGGATCTGAGACGGTTGGCTACCTTGCCTTTGATTAATGCTCATTTAAGTGAAAGGGCAGTATTTCTGGAGAAGGAGATTAAAAATGGCCTTAATGATAATTTTGAGTCATTTGGATTTATGAAAGCTGAACGAAAGAGATCGAAGAAAGATAAAGACTGGGAGACTGGGAAAGGGAGAATTGTTTTGAGAGTCAAACCACCTAAGACTGTAAACAGAGTAAGACTGGCTCATCCTCTTCCTCCTCGTTTACAGGACTTTGAGAAGTTGTTCTATGATAATAACACTGGTGAGGCTGTGATTAGAGCCAAACAAGGAAGAGAATTTAGGGTGTTTGACCCAATGGAGTTATTCAGCTTCTGTGATGAAGATCTCTTGATTCTCTGTGAAAATCATATAAAGGCCGGGGCAGGTGAGGAAACAAGAAAGGAGGCAAGCTTGTGTATGAATGTGGCGAACAAAATAAGGGGAGTATGGGCAGAGGTAAAGAGTTTGGCTGAAAAGGTGAGAGCACAAGATGACTTTGCCATGGATGTTCAAGACTTAACAAGGCAGTTTGCTAGAGCTAGTGGTCATTCGGAGGAAGCTGATGATGCAGGAACTAATCTTGGAGAATCAGTGGCTGAAGCTTCTAAAGACGTTGCTGCAGGAGGGGATGAAGATAGACCAACAGCAGCTGAGGGAACGGGAGCTGAAGAGTCAAACCAAGAGCAGTGAAGATAGTGAGGTCCAACCTAGGGGGAGTATTGAAGATCAAAGGGGTTTTGATTGTGATTATCATATTTTGATCTAATTCTTCATGATTTGATTCAAGTTTGATCATCCTGGATTTACAATTTGGAATCAGAGCCATTTTGGATCAAATTCACTGAAGATTTGAAGATTTTTAGAGAGAGAAGTTGAGATTTTGGTTGTTTTTGTTCAATATCAAGTTTTCATCAAATTCGGATCAGATTTGAGAGTTATTGATATGGAAATTGATTAAAGTTTGCTTGTTATTGGTTGGGAAAGCTCTGTTAATCATCAGATTTCAAATCCATTGAGATTTGGGCGATTTCAGATTGATTTCGTGTTGAAAAAGTTTTTCAGCTTCGTTCAGCGAAATTACCAGTTCATCCAGCGAAACTACGAGTTCTTCCAGCGAAACTACATCGGTTATCCTCATTGAAGTTGTTTTCTGCTGTCCTGCGAAACTAGTTTCATTGAACGAAAGTTCAACAATGCTTGTGTGCATATTACAAGCGAAATTGCTGTCGAAAGTATCTTTGAACGAAAGTTCAAGCTTGTTTTGTGCGAAATTGTCGACGAAACTAAGCAGTCTAAAGCATTTGGGTAGCGAAACTGCTGCCGAAATTGCCAGCGAAAGTACTGTCGGCTCAGCGAAACTATATTTTTCTGCGAAACTATATTTTTCTGCGAAACTGCTGCCGAAATTCCCAGTTGCTAAGATTGTCTAGCGTGACATTTAAAAAAATATATATTTTTCCCGGGGGAGAATTATTCTAAACTTTTTGGGAAAAATATTTTTGGGACGTTTAATTGTTCAAGATTTGTACAATCATGTCATCTTCAGAATATTTTAAATCCGATAATCTCACAACGGCACAAAGCCGGTTTGATTCTTTTGCAGCAATGAAGAAAGAAAAATTGTCAGATTTGATTGATCGATTCTTAAAGGTGGCAAATAATCTAAAGAAGCATGTTCCTGATCTCAGTAATCATGAACAGATTCAAAAGCTTCTAGACTCTCTTCCGTCTGCATGGAATCATCAAGTTAAAATGCTGAAGCAAGAAAGAGGTTATGTCGGCACAAAACTTATGGATATGATCAACAAGCTAAAATCTCTCGAGTTGGATATCCAAAGAAACAAATTTCAGCAAGCCGTGTTTCCACATCAAACCCACGCGCTTAATACTGATCTTGTGTCTTCTGTAACAAGAATACTTGATTACAAAACAGAGATGATTGAAAAGTTGAAGTTATTAAGAACTGATTCAGATTTAAACTCTAAATTCAGAAAAACTATTGAAGAGAATCGTGAAGCTTTAAGAGTCGACAATGACAGTAAACCAGAGTCTATGAGAACCGATGATGATAAGGCTGGAAAAGCTGATAAAAGAAAGAAAGAGTCTGAGGTTGACAAGATGCTGAAGGTCAAAGAAGAGGAACAACAAGAAATCACATGGGCTTGTAACTGTGAAAAAAGCTTAGCTGGAGAACGAACTATCATGGGTCTTCCTTATGAGACTGTTCAGGATATGTGTTCTTCGTCATGCAAAATCCGGTTATTTGGGTTTTATAAGGCAAACAGATTGTTATTGGAAAATGAAAAAGAATTAAAAACAATCAATCAGGAATTAAAGAAAAATGAAATTGCTTTTTCAAGAAAACTTAATGAAGCATTGGCTGAAAATGATCTTTTAAGAAGAACCATTTTGGAGCGTAACGTTGAAATTAATATTTTGAAAGAAAGGGCTGTTTTAGCTCAATTTGAAACAACTCAGCTTCAAACAAAGCTTGATAAATGGACCCTTTCACACATGAAAAAGGATGAGCTTATTGCTAAACAACAAGGGGTGCGGGTAAAACATGGGATTGGATATAAATCTGATGGTGAAACTGTATTTAATTCAGTTCCACCTCCTTCTACTTTATGTTATTCACCAATTCCCAGACCTCATTCAACAAATGATTTGATTGAAGCTGCAGAAACTAATCGTTTAAATGCAGGTCTAAGCAGTGTTAATCTTAAAGAGGTTAGAGATGTGCAGGATTCTCCTATAGGTTTGGGATTCCTCAAGCAAGGGTCTGATAAGAAGATTAATGGCGATTCCACTTCTGATGCTCAAACACCAATATCAGTTTCTTCTCCAACTTTCTTCAACAAATTCAAATCAGGTAACATTCCTTCGTTTGTTCCTGTCAGGTTTGTCAAAGAAGGAACAATTGTTGAGTCATCAGGCAATGAGAATCCTACAAGCGAAGCCAACACGATAGGAGATGTCATTCAAGATCCGTTGGAGATGATCTGTGTATACGAGACTGGATAAGCTCAGATGATGAATCAATCACAGAGGAGCGTGTTGGTTCCTCACAGATCAAGATATCTCCTGACATTGTCAAGTCACAAAAGCTTCCAAAAGCTGAATCAAGACCAATACGGATCTCTTCTCCAATTGCAAAGCATCCCAGTAAATCAGAAAAGATCTCATTCACTGCTCAGCACGAGAAACTACAGAACAAGCAAGAATCTGCTACAAGCTCCAAGCAATCCTCATCACCACCTCCACAACACGGGACTACAAAGAATCAAAAGCTTTTCAAGGCTTGTTTTGAGTGTGGAAAAGAAGGGCATGTGGTAAAGAAATGTCCTCAAAGGCTTGCTACGAATGGTAAAGGCAAAACAAATTGCTTCTCCGAATGTAAGTATAAAAAGAATATTCCAGACGGTAAAGGCAACACGGGTTGCTTCTCTGGATCAAGAGGTAAAAAGCACACATCTTTGAATGGTTGGATGAAAAACCCTCCATCCAAACCTTTTCATGTGAAGCCGGTTTCACATGATTCAAAGATTAAAATGACCAAAGGTTTCAAACCAAATTCTTTTCCTTCCGGTCTTAAACAGAAAATGATTTCCAAATTTAATTCATTCAAATCCAAGTTAATTGAACTGAAGCAAATTTGGCAAATTAAAAAGAAGGATACAACAATCCCCGATTGTTTAAACGGTTGTGTGCAGAAGCTTGTTAATTATCTTGATGAAAAAGGAACTTCCAGGACTACGATGGCCTGGGTTTCCCTTTCTAACTAATTTGTTAATGAGTGCAGGAACAATTCAGGGGGACTGTTAGTAATCCGGTTTACTGACAGAGATTGTTCTTGATTCAAATTTGAGGCAGAACAAACAGGTTAAGGTCATGGTATTTTATCCATAATCTGGATATTTATATACACAATCACCGTTCTCACTTCACAATCACTGCATATTTCTTGAGAATTCATTTCTTATATTCATATCAGTGTAGTTTGGAAGACCTTCTTTGATAAATTTTTATTTTTGTACAGTTTTATAAAAAAATTTAAAAGAAAATAATAAAAATAATAATAAAAAAAAATTAAAAAAAATTTGCAAAAATAAAAATTTAGGGGGAGAGTATAAGTAAATAAAAATGAAAAAAGAACTGGGAACTTGATTCGAGATGACTGAGAAATGATTGTATATCATCTTGAAATGATTGTATTTCTTTGAACGAAAGTTCAGTAGTGTTTTTGATCAATTATCAAGCGAAAGTGCTGCCGAATCTATTTCTGAACGAAAGTTCAAGCTTGTTTCCTGCGAAATTAGCAGCGAAACTAAGCAATTGTTGTCTCTGATTCAAGCGAAAGTGCTGCTGAAATTGCAAGAGAAAGTGTCTGTGTTTGCGAAAGTGTCTGCGATAGTATTGTTTCAGCGAAACTGTTAAGAAAGTCAGCTTTCTCAGCGAATTTGTTAGCGAATTTATCAGCGAATTTACTAGCGAAATTATCAATTTTTCTGCGAAACTATCATGTCGAAATTAACTACTCTCACACTTGCGGATCTTGAAAGTGTTGCTCCTAATAGACCTCCAAGACTCATTAATGGAGATAATTTTGAAGATTGGAAGAGATGTCTCAAAGCTCTCTTTTTCTACACAGATCATAATCAATGGGAATCGATTATTTCAGGTCCTCATATACCTACGGTTAAAGTTGGTGATGTCGTTTCTCAGAACAAAGATCCATCTTCTTATACTGAAAGAGATCTGAAACTGATTGATCGTGATCAAAAAGCATTTGGTGCTCTAACTCTCTGCTTGGCTCCTGACATCTACAATCGTTTTGCAGAGCATAAAAATGCTAAATCCATTCATGATGCTCTCTGTGAATTCTTTGATGGGAATGCAGATCTGGTGAAAGACAAGAGTATTCAAGCTGAAAAGGAGTTCAATTCGTTTGTAGGATATAAGAATGAAAGTTTGACAGATCTTACAAATCGTTTCTTAACTGTTTCAAGCACTCTGAAGAAGTATGATGAAAGACTCTCCAACAGTGAACAAGTTAACATGCTTCTCGATTCTCTTCCACCACAGTGGAGTCTTCAAGTGAGGATGCTCAAACAAGAAAGAGGTTTTACAGATTATAAGCTGATGGATATCATTAACAAGTTGAAATCTTTTGAATTGGATATGAAAAGAAGAGAATTTAACCAGACTATGATGCCCACACCTGGTTTTTCTCAAAATGCTGCTTTATTGTCATCCGCTGCAAACTCTCACATTCAGAATCCAATTCAAGGAGGGAGCAATACAAGTAATTTCTCAAGTGGTAGTAATCATGTTGGAAAGGAATTGGGAAATTCTAAGGTGAATGCTGAAACTACTATTCCATCTGAAACAATGGCTCTTTTTGGAATGTTTGTTCAGAGTTATGAAGCTCTTGTTGCTGGTGAATTGAAAGGTAAAGGAATGACTATGGAGGATATGTATCAGGTTGATCCTGATGATTTAGAAGAAACTGACATTCAATGGCAAATGGCAATGTTAACTTTAAGAGCTCTTGTTACTAGGATCTGTGACAATTGGTAATGGACATTCACGTTTAAAATGTCCCAATTGTTTACAATTAAAGCACCTCAATTTTGACTTATCAAATCCTAGTTTTGAGGTTGATGATTGACCACCTGGAGTACCAAGATTGACAGCATAGAAAGTAAAGGAAGAGGGAAATTCAAAAAAGGAGTCAGCCTTGATTTCAAATTTTGACTGGAGTGCAGAGGTGGAAGAAACAAGATCTGAAATAAATCATGCGTTAGTTGCTGAGATTGTGAAAAGTGATGAGATGGAAATTGAGAAAGATGAGTTTGTGTTGTTTAAGGAATTCAAAGGAGAGAATGAATCTGCAGTAAAAGAGAAAGAAGAGAAGGATGATGGAGAGAAGAAAGAGGAAATTACAGATTCAAAAGCTGTGAAAGGAAAAGAAAAGGATGATGCGGCCGCTACTGTTGAGGAAAGGAAATCAAGTACTCCAGTATGCATGTGCGATAAAGCTTTAGCTGCCGAAAAGATGGTAATGGGACTTCCTTATGAGGTAATACAGGATATGTGCTCATCTGCTTGCAAAATTAGACTTTTTGGGGTTTATAAGGCTAATCGTTTGTTAATTGATAATGAAAAGGATTTAAAACGAATTAATGATGAACTTAAAATGAATGAATCAAAATATTTTGTGAAATTAAATGAGGCTTTAAAAGAAACTGATCATTTAAAAAGAATTGTTTTGGAAAGGAATGTAGAGATTAATACTTTGACTGAACGGGTTGCTCTTGCTGAATTTGAAGCAAGCAAACTTCAGTCAAAGTTAGATAAATGGACTATTTCTGGAATGAAACATGATGATCTTTGTAAATCTCAACGGGGAGCAAGAATTAAAACGGGTTTGGGTTATGAAAATGTACAGGTTTATCCTCCTCCTAGTACATACTGTTATTCTCCTATGCCTATTCCTCATCCTTCTAATGATTTAATCAAATCAGATACTGACAGTATGTCTGCAGGTTTAGTTGGGAATAACTCTAAGTACATTCGTGAAGACTACGACTATGGACCAACTAGTGGGCTTGGATGCACTAGTTCTAGTACACCTGAAAAACAGCAGTCTGTTTTAGATAATAAGTCTAGTTTAAATTCAGTGTTTGTTTCTAGTTCAAATGTAACAGACTTGAATGTCTCATGTTCTCTTGATTGTTCTATTTCATCTTGTAATTCAAATCTTGATAGTGATGATTTTTGTTCTGGTAATGAATGCAATGAATCTGATGTTTCACCTAAAACAACTGAGCAACTTAAAACTAATTCTTTCGAAAAGTTCTTTTCTCAACCTATTCCATCTTTCATACCATTAAATATGACATCTTCAGAAAAATGCAGTTCGTCTTCATCTGAAACTGGTACCAATGGTACGAGTTTTACTGATTTGTCAGAAGAATCAAGTTCTGATTTTGTAAAGAATAACTCTGAGTCAAATAAACAAAAACATCGTGAGATGTATGAGACATTCAGTGATGTTGATTCTAGTTTGTCTGAATGTGAAGAGGAGATTATTATTGATCCTATTTTTACCTCATCACATCATCGACCTAGATTCAAACATCATTGTTTCAGGTGTGGTGAAGAGGATCATCTTATCAAAAATTGCCCTTTGATTGAAAGATCCTCTAATAGAAATTGTTTTGGGAATAAATTGACAAAATTGGTTAATAATTTCTTTCATAAAAAATCAGCTTCTTTAAAAACAAAAGTTGTTCAATCTTGGGTCCCTATTACTCCTGGCTAAATGATTTGTTCATTCATTTCAGGGATCTTCTTCAAAGATTGTCAACAGTCTGTGGCATGTTGATAGCGGCTGTTCCAAGCATATGACGGGCTTAAAGGATTTGTTGACTAATTATCGGATTATCGATGGAGGATATGTGGCATTTGCTGGAGACAAGAAGGGTGGAAAAATGATTGGACAAGGAGAAGTTACCAATGGTTCTCTTACTCTGGAAAAAGTCAACCATGTTCCTGAATTGGCATTTAATCTTCTGAGCGTCTCTCAAATTTGTGATAAAGATATTCCTGTTCTATTTAAATCTGACGAATGTTTATTTTTGAAATCAGAGATAGCTATTCCAGAAGATTTAATTCTCATGCGTGCTCCAAGGAAACACGATACATATCTTCTTGATATGAATTCTAATGAGTCCAAAGCTACTGCAACTTGTCTTCTCTCAAAAGCATCAACCTCTGAGTCACTCTTGTGGCATCGTCGATTAGGCCATGTCAATTTTAAGATAATTAATAAATTAGTAAAGAACAATCTTGTTAGAGGACTTCCTTTAAAAGATTTTTCTGTTACTGAAAAATGCATGGCATGTGCCAAAGGGAAACAACATAAGAAACCTCATAAGCCTAAACTTTTAAATAGCATATCAAGTCCTCTTGAGTTGTTACATACTGATTTATTTCGGCCAATTAGTGTTAAATCAATTGCTAAAAAGTCTTTTTGTCTTGTTGTTACAGATGATTTTTCACGTTATTCATGGGTGAGGTTTCTTGCTCACAAAAGTGAAGTTGCAGAGGAATTACAGAAATTAATCATTTCTATTGAATCAGTTAGTAAGAAAAGAGTTATGGGATTAAGAAGTGACAATGGCACTGAATTTAAAAATCAGATTCTTGATTCATTTTGTGCTCAGAAAGGGATCGTGAGACAATTTAGTGCTGCAAGAACACCCCAGCAGAATGGCATTGCAGAAAGAAAGAATCGTACTCATGTGGAAGCTGCTCGTACAATGTTGATAGAATCATCATTACCAGTTATTTTCTGGGCTGAAGCCGTTAATTGTGCATCTTATGTTCTAAATAGGGTGCTAATTGTGAAAGATAAAGTGAAGACTCCTTATGAACTTTTTCATAAGAGGAAGCCACTAATTGATTTCTTTCGCCCATTCGGTTGTTCTTGTACTCTTCTGAACACTCAAGCTTAAAAGACAAAATTTGGTGCTGTTTCTGACGAGTGTTATTTTGTTGGATACTCTTCTTCACAAAAGGCATACCGCGTTTATAACAAGAGAACACGTATTGTTCAAGAGTCATTTTATATTGACTGGCAAGAATCAAATCCTTCTGAAGTTAAATCTGAACCTGCATGGTTCTTTGATTCCGATACTGTGTTCAATTCATTTAATTTGCCAGTTTTCGATGATGATACGTCAATTCCATGTACTCAAACGAATATTATTCCATCATCTTCATCGTCTGTTCCATCCATTCCACAAGAAAATGATGCTGTTTCAATTGATGTTAGCTCATCGTCTCCGATGCCTGATCAAGCTCCATTATCTGATTCTTTATCTCCTACATCACCTAACTTACCTGATTCAACACCTGTCATTGATACACCTTCATCTACTCTTTCTCCGGCGGCGGATACTTCTTCAACTATCTTTCCTCTTCAAGTGATTATAAAACTTTGAAAGATCATCCGCTTGATAATGTGATTGGATCTGTTTCTGATGGTGTTCACACACGAAGTCAATCCGGTCTGATTAATGTTTGTCTTTTCTCATGCTTTATTTCTCAAATTGTTCCTAAAAATGTTCATGCTGCTCTACAAGATCCTTGTTGGGTAGAGTCTATGCAGTTGGAACTTCAACAGTTCCGGAAGCTTAAGGTTTGGACTTTAGTTGATTTACCTCCCAACAAGTATCCAATTGGTACAAAATGGGTATTTAAGAAC
Source organism: Flaveria ramosissima (assembly GCA_025215565.1). Lineage (NCBI taxonomy): Eukaryota > Viridiplantae > Streptophyta > Magnoliopsida > Asterales > Asteraceae > Flaveria > Flaveria ramosissima. Next base: position 37,822,332 of record CM046030.1, read on the forward strand.
AAATCAGATGATCGGGGTGTGGTGGTGCGAAACAAATCTAGACTTGTAGTGCAAGGCTTTGCTCAAGAAGAAGGAATTGATTATACAGAAGTCTTTGCTCCAGTTGCTCGTCTTGAAGCAATCCGTATATTTCTTGCTCATGCTGCTCATAAACAGTTCAAAGTGTAACAGATGGATGTGAAATGTGCTTTTCTTTACGGCGACATTGATGAAGAGATATATGTGTGTCAACCACCAGGCTTTGAAGATCCTGATTTTCCTGATAAAGTGTATAAGCTTGATAACTCTTTGTATGGCCTTCATCAAGCACCCAGAATCTGGTATGAGACTCTTACACAATATCTTTTAAGCAATGGCTATTCTCGTGGTACCATTGATATGACCTTATTTAAGAAGGAGGTGAATGGTGAAATGATCTTTGTTCAAGTGTATGTCGATGATATTATTTTTGGATCCACAAATTCTCAACTGTGTAGAGAGTTTGAAGAAGTGATGAGCCAAAGGTTTGAAATGAGTATGATGGGTGAAATGTGCTTTTTTCTTGGCTTGCAAGTTGAACAACAGAAAGAAGGAATTCTTATTCATCAAGAGAAGTACATTAAAGATATTCTGAAGAAATTTAAGATGGATGATGCGTCTACTGAAATGACTCCTTTTACTGCTCAGACGTGTCTCACTCCAGATGAAAATGGAAAACCAGTTGATCCTCATCTTTTTCGGTCTATGATTGGCTCTCTCATGTATCTTACTGCAAGTCGTCCTGATATCACTTTCGCTGTTGGTTACTGTGCTAGATATCAGTCGGCTCCAAAGGAGTCTCATGAGAAAGCTGTCAAACGAATATTTCGTTATCTCAAAGGATCATCTCGTCTCGGACTGTGGTATCCATATGGTGGAAATTTTGATTTACATGCTTATTCTGATAGTGATTCCAATGGTTGCAGGTTAAACAGAAAATCTGTGTCTGGAGGTTGTCAATATTTGGGAAATTGTCTGGTATCTTGGCAGAGCAAGAAACAAACTACTGTTTCTCTTTCTACAGGGGAAGCTGAATATATTGCTGCATCTAGCTGCTGCTCTCAAGTTCTCTGGATCCAACACCAAATGATTGATTATGGAATTAATTTCCTTCATACACCTTTATTCTGTGATAATGAGGCTGCCATTGGAATTGCTAAAAATCCCATTCATCATTCTCGTACAAAGCATATTGAAACCCGAATTCATGCGATTCGTGATGCTCAGGAGAAGGGTTTCATTAATATTATTCCCATCGATACAAAAAATCAAAAAGCTGATCTTTTCACAAAAACGTTTGATAAACCTCGTTTTTATGAATTGATTTCTATGCTTGGGTTAATATCTTTCTAAATTTTCATTTTCTATTTCTTTGATAATAATTATAAAAAAAAAATAAAAAAAAACAATAAAAAAAATCAAGTTACAATTTTATTTATAATTATAGACAAATGAAAATAAAAATTTGGGGGAGTAATATCATTATTCTGAGATCGGATTTAACATGATGAGAAATGATTGTATATTCTCTAAATATTTCTTATTTACATGACCAGTAATTCTATGAGAAATGATAGTATCTGTTACTAGATTCTGTTTCACATTAAAATAAAAAGAAATGGATCAGATTCTTTGACGATATGCTTGATAGACTCAGCCTGATGAATGAAGTAGACAGCAGCTTTATGATTAAATTAAACTTTATGCTTAAGAATGCCTGGATTTACTCATTCATTTTGGATTGCACAAAAACTGAGTCCTGACAAAAATTGGATTGAGAATGAATCTTTCGTTCATTTTGCTTTGTTATGTCATCATTCTCTGCTGGTTTATTTTGTGTCAAGATGTCTTGTGTCTGTGCTTATCTCCTCTGCTGTACGTGAGTACTGACCTGGAGTGATGATCTCCTCTGCTGTACGATAGTACTGACCTGGAGCTCTCATCAGCACATGTTCAAATGGTTATCTCCTCTGTTATACGTGAGTATAGATCTGGAGCTCTTACCATTTTGATATAATTATGTCAAATCATCTTATCGATGAATTTCTCTCAGAATGAAATATTCTGTGTATAATCATTTGCACACTTATCCATAAATCTTGTTTCATGAAGATTGATTCATAATTCAATAAATCCTGAGGTTGGGTGAGGGTTTTTTTACCAAATGATTGTGGGGTCTTTGCATTCTAAAGCATCTAATCGAACCTTAAATGAATCATTAGCTGTTGTTTGAAAAAGGATAAGGCATGAGTTTAAGTGGACAATTATATCAGCAATCGTTATTGATTTGTTCTAATTTCAGTGTTTCTATGCAGATTGTGATCAGATCTTGTATTCAGTATGATCTCATGACTGGTAGATGATTTTTAATCATCATTATGTTCTAAAATATTTAGAGAATGTGATCTCTAATTATTTTAGATCTCATTATGTGATATGCTTCCTTTGTGTATTATAATAAAAAAAAAATAAATAAATAAAATAAAAAACAGTGCGAAATTATTCTTTCGCTAACAATTTCGCAAAGCGAAACTGCAATTTCGCTAGGTTTGCTAATAAATTGTTAATCAGTTATCTCCTAGCGAAATTATAGTTTTACTGGGCGAAACTGTAAATTCGCTAGACGAATTTATAGTTTCGCTGCCAGCGAAACTGTTGGCTATATAAGTCATTTTTGCGAAATTTCTTTCATAACTTCGCAAAATTGTTCAGTGTCGACTTTTAGGGTTTTATAGTTTCATAATCGGCGATTTTGATTTGTGATTGTGTTTTGGACTGATTTTGAGTGCTATTCACTTCGTATGTGAGTTTCGAACTTTGATTGACTCTTTAATCTGGATTACATCACGTATTCATCAGCAATTTGGATTATGTCGCTTCGGTGGTTTCGCTGTTCGTTCAGCGAAACTACTGAAGTTTCAGCGAAATTGAACGAAAGTTCACATTCTTTCAGCGAAACTGTAAAGTTATGCTGTCCGAGCGAACTTAACAGTTTCGCCATATCTTATCTAACTTCGCAATGACTAATCCTTATTTCACACAGTTTCGTCTATATTTTCATGAGTCAGCGAAACTAATTTGTAATAGCGAAACTAAATTAATTTTTGGTGAAACTAATTGCGAAACTACTTTGAATCATTCTAATCTTGTCGAAAGTACTTTTTGTTCTGCGAAATTAACAAGTTTCTATGAGCGAAACTATAGTTTCGCTCGTCGAAACTGTTTGTTTTTCTTGCGAAACTGTCTTTGATTCAGCGAACCTATCATGTCTTAGTGAGCGAAACTATTGTTTCGCTTGCCGAAATTGATTGTTTCTTTTGTTTTTGTTTTATTTTCTTATTTTCAGTATTTCTTATTCAAATTTATTTGTTGATCTTTTCAGGTTATTATGGCGAATCTCAAGTTTGACGAGAGGAATAATATCACTGCCATATTAGATGATACTTTGCCAAAGGCGGCCGGATTTCGTGATTGTATTAGATGGCTCCAAAGATCACCCATTGCATATGCTATCTCTCACTCACCCACTATCTATGATCTTCACATTAGAGACTTTTGGAGATCAGCTGAATACAACACCGGAGGAGATGTTCAGAGGATCACAGCTAGAGTGCTTGATCATGATTTATCTATTACTGCTGAGAACGTGTCGAGAATTCTTAGACTGGAAGATGATACTGGTGATGAAGTTGATATGACGGAATCTGAAGTATTCCAAGCTTTCAGGCAAATGGGATATGAGGGACCAGTCTTTGGTTCGAGGAAAGAGATTAAAAAGTCCTTTTTATCTAAAGAATGGAGATATATAGCTCACGTGTTTATTATGTGCTTAGATCACCGTAAGGGTGGATCTGATGGACTTAACCTTGACTGGGCCAAAGCTATGGTGATATGTTGCAAAGGGGAGAAAGCAAACATTGCTAGATTGATCTTTGCGTGTATGGCAGAAAATGTGATGGCGGTGAAAAAGGATAAATGGTTGTTATATCCTCGTTTTATTCAGATGATTATTGATGATTTGATTCCTGATGTTCCTAAACATGGTGAAGTTAAGAGATTAGGTCAGATGAACCCTCGGATATTTGCAGATTGCTGTGCTATACGCCATGATTTCAGTGGTAAAATAACCCATCTTTGAGAAAACATGTACCCACCAGAGCGATGGAATTATATCAGACGGGTCGATGAGTCTGAAAACAAAAGAGCTGAGGAAACAAGGGTGAAACAAGCTGATGCAGCTAAGAAAAGAAAGAGATATGCAAAAGAGAAAGATTATGATTTTGAAGAAGACATAGATACACAAGCAGAAGAGATAAGGGTGGAGAAGGAACGAAGGTCTAAAACGAGAACTGACTTTGTTGAGCCTGAACGAAGAACAAAACATAGACACGAGGGTTTCACAGCAGGGAAAGAAGCTAGTGCTGGTCTTGATGAGGATGTGATTCGTGGTCTAAATACTTCATTGGCAAATGAGTTAAGTATGATAAAGACTAAACTGATGAATCAGGAGATTAGGGAGCAACAGAAAGATGAGGTCATTGAAGGAATGAAAAAGATGTTGGTTGATCAGAATAGTTTGATTAAGAGGTTATTTGAAGAAATTACACAGATGAAAGCTGCTGCTGGCCTACCCAGTCATCTAACTCAATCTGAGTTAGATGATATGACTGATATATCTAAGTACCCATTCTTGAATGTGGGTACCTCATCCAAGGTAGGAGAGGGCACCTCTGGAGCAGCTGATACTGAAGCAAGAGAACAAGAGATTCCTAGAGAAGAGGCTGGCAGAAATGATGAAGATGAGATTGTTGAGGCTGGGTTTGTTAATCTACAGTTTGATTTTGATAAGGATATTTTGGGAGAAGAAGTGATCGTTACAGCTACTCATGAGGAAGTATCAGATAAAGGAAAAGGGTTGATTGATGAAGAAGAGGAGGATGAGCAGTTGGTTGATTATGATTCTGAACCGGAATTCTATGAAGTAGATGAGAGACCTTTGGTGTATGTGGCTAAGAAGGGAGATGATGAGAATGATGTGTTTGAGATGGATAAGAGTGATTGGTTGGTAAAGGAGAAGGAGGCTGAAGAACTCACTCCTCTGTTTCAAAATATGGAGGGTTTGAGCAGAAAAGAGGCAGACAAGAAGATAATCAGCTGGTGTTATAATCCTTTCTTAAAGATGTTTTTGATTAAAAGAAGAGGAGGTAATATCAGTTACATGCTCAAGAGGAAGGCGTTTAAGACCTTGCCTAAATGGGATCTGAGACGGTTGGCTACCTTGCCTTTGATTAATGCTCATTTAAGTGAAAGGGCAGTATTTCTGGAGAAGGAGATTAAAAATGGCCTTAATGATAATTTTGAGTCATTTGGATTTATGAAAGCTGAACGAAAGAGATCGAAGAAAGATAAAGACTGGGAGACTGGGAAAGGGAGAATTGTTTTGAGAGTCAAACCACCTAAGACTGTAAACAGAGTAAGACTGGCTGATCCTCTTCCTCCTCGTTTACAGGACTTTGAGAAGTGGTTCTATGATAATAACACTGGTGAGGCTGTGATTAGAGCCAAACAAGGAAGAGAATTTAGGGTGTTTGACCCAATGGAGTTATTCAGCTTCTGTGATGAAGATCTCTTGATTCTCTGTGAAAATCATATAAAGGCCGGGGCAGGTGAGGAAACAAGAAAGGAGGCAAGCTTGTTTATGAATGTGGCGAACAAAATAAGGGGAGTACGGGCAGAGGTAAAGAGTTTGGCTGAAAAGGTGAGAGCACAAGATGACTTTGCCATGGATGTTCAAGACTTAACAAGGCAGTTTGCTAGAGCTAGTGGTCATTCGGAGGAAGCTGATGATGCAGGAACTAATCTTGGAGAATCAGTGGCTGAAGCTTCTAAAGACGTTGCTGCAGGAGGGGATGAAGATAGACCAACAGCAGCTGAGGAACGGGAGCTGAAGAGTCAAACCAAGAGCAGTGAAGATAGTGAGGTCCAACCTAGGGGGAGTATTGAAGATCATGTTAGGTTGGACTCACTTTAGTATAGATGTTTACTTTACATTGTAATAGGACTTGTGTTAGTTTCATTTTGTATTTTGTTAGTAATTAGCAGTTTTGGCAGTCCAGCGAAACTTTGAGCGAATCTATACATTCGCTCACAGTTTGCTGTTTTGGTTCACCCGGCGAACTTGTGTTCTGCCGGGCGAAACTATGACTACTATATATACTATTTTCATTTCATTTTGCATGATAAGTTTGCAAAACCCTAATCGTGGAATTCTGTTGCAAACTATCATTTTCAAGCAGTTACTTCATTGAAATACAATTGTGCTTATTGTTATTGAGTGAGTTTGTTCATTTGAATATCAATTATGTCTTGATTCATCATATTCATCTCTCAATTGTTTGTAGTTTGGTTTGTGTATGTGATATTGATCAAATTATCCTATCAATTGTACTGTTCATCGATCACATGGACCAACAAGAATCCATACACCTTCAAGAAGCTCGTCATCCTTTGTCTGTCAGTAGACTTCTTCATACTCTTTTGGATGATGGCTCTTGACTTTGCAGCCTCTTCCCTCATCTTTCTCTTTGTTGTCTTTTGTTCTTTAAGCAGTTGAAGTTCAAGCTGTTTGAGATACTCAAACTCAATGTACCCAAAGGACAATTGAAGAAGTGTAGATGCCTAGTAGAGACATGTGCCACTCAGGTAGTTGATCATGTTTTGCCTATCTGTTTCCTTATCTACCTGAGGTTCTTGTGTAGCTGCCACAGCCTCTTGCACAGGGCTTTCTTGAATTGTGGAGAGAGTAAGAACATGCTTGTATAATCTTTTCTGTCTCTTCTCCTCTTTGACCTGGAGAAGTAGTCTTGCATCCTCTGCTTCATCTCTCTTGACACTTCCATGTCAGCCAGTTCATTTAGTTCCTCTAAGAAGAGAGATATAATCTCATCTATGTCATAATTTCTGGTCTGCAGGTAAGTAATCCTGACTGCCCTCAACTCATCATCTTGAGTGTTTGGTCTTGGACAGCCCTGATTGCAGCTTGCATAAAGCCTGAAGACCCAGAGGAACTTTCTCCCTTTAGCTCCCTCTTCCTCTCTCTCCTCCTCCTTAATCTCCTCAGGAGTTAGAATCCTTTTCCATTTGTCACCCACAGAACTTTGTGACACAGGGTGGAGAGAGCTTTGGCCTTTATTGCTTTGTGTAGCATCCAAGCTCTGGCCAGAGAGAGGTTGTGAGACACCTTCACCAGCAGGTGTTTCACTGAGGGAATAAATTTCTGAAGTAGTTGTTCGTGTGACAGGGCTCTCAGGCTCTATCACTGGGCCTTCAGCCAAGGTTTTCCCTTTGAAGCTAATCTCAGGGTCCGCCTCAACATCCAGTTGACCAATGGCATTACCTAATTGCCTTTGTCTCCTTCTAAGACTGAACTCTTCAGTAATTTTGTCTTAAATCCTTTGTGCTAACCTATCAGCTTGTCTAGATTGACTTGGGTTGACTAGTGGCATGTTGACCAGGTCAAGACCTTTATATCAATTCAAGGTCTGAAAATTGAACACCTCTTGCTGCCCTTGAACTCTTTGAAGATGGGGGCTCTTCTATCAGCATCATACCTCCACCCAATAATGTAGTTTGAAGTTCCTTGAGGTGGGGATGATATAGCCCTTGGAATGCCTTCCTCAAAGATACTCCTAATGAAAGAGTCTATAGTGTCCACATCAATATGAACTTGAGGAAGTTGCTGAGTATGCACAATTGCAAGTGAGGATGGTGAGTCCTCAATGTCCATACCCCCTGAAGAACTCCCAGGTTCTGTGACTGTAATGACTTTCTCCCCTTTTTTGGTAGCATCACCCTCTTCCATAGGCGAGCTAAGAGTTAGGTCAATCATATTCACATGTTCTTGTGTTCCTGTGTGTTCCCGATATGAACATGAATGATGAGCATGGATCTTAGGATTCATATTGATAATAACAAGACTTGAATGATTAGATGCTAAAATATAATAATGATGAACATGATGAAGAACACAAACTTGTTTAATGATTGATGTTTATTTATATGTTGTTGAAATCATCATCCATGAAGGATGATGATATGATGTTGTTGGTGATGGACCTAATTCACCCTAACAAGTGGTGAATTATTCACACTCATAAGTGGTAATATGTTCTAATATATATACTAGTCTAGTATTTACAATAATTACAAAACAAACCCTATACTAATATTTTGTTGCTATTCTTCTTCAAATCAACAATTTCAATAATGTTGGAAATCTTCAATTTCTTCAAAGGTAGAATACCCAACAATACTCCCCCTAAATTGTAGATTTCCAATGAGAATTGAAGCTTGATCTTATTTTTGTTGAATAGTTGTCCAAAGTTATGAAATTTTGTTGTTGTTGCGGAAGCGAGGTCTTCAAAGCTTTGGTACCACTATATTATGTAATAATGTCACTTGTTTTTGTTGATGAGAGCCCGAATACGAACCCCAAATTTGTTTTGTTGATCAATAAGCCCAATCTTCAACGCTTGAGCCCAATTCCAACTAATGTTTTTGTTTAATAATGGAGCCCAAATACGAAGCCCAAATTTGTTTTTTTGATCATAGGCCTAATCTTCAACACTTGAGCCCAATTCCAACTAATGTTTTTGTTTAATGATGGAGCCCAAGAAATCAACCCAATTGTGTTCACGAGCCCACTTGCAACCCTAGGTTGCAAACCCTAATTTTGCAACCCTAATGTGGCCGCAAACGAACTTTGGTTCAGCAACCCTAATTAGGGCAGCCCTAAGTCGCATGAGGCTCTACTTGGCAGCCGCATTTGGCAGCCATGTTCGGCCACATCACTTTGTTTCTCATTCGGCAGCCATTGTTTTGGCAGCCCCCTTCGGCCGCAAGAGGTCCCTTCGGCAGCTTCATTTGTGTTCTGAAACAGCCCTCATTCGTAGGGAGTTCAAATAGGCAGCCGCATTTAGAAGCAGCCCTAATCGGCAGCTATAGTTGGTTCGCAAAAGCTGCCTTCGGCAGCTCCCTTGATTCGCAAGGGACATCTTTGGTAGCTGCCATTGCAGCCTACAAACTTTCGACACAAGCTGCCTACGACATCTTCTTTTGCAACCATGATTTGTTAGATACTTGAGACGGGATGTTGATTGATTGTTGAATGGTTTTCTTCAAATCTTCAATAATTTCAGCAAACTAAACATAAAATCCATCAACTCCAGCTCTGATACCACCTGTGAATCCAAGGATCGTCAACAGGAATTATCATTGTCATAATGTCAAGTCAACGTTTGCGGAATCAACGTTGATTTGGTTTAATTGTTTGAAATAACTTTAAATATCAATAAATGTTCAAGAACACACGTAACAAAACACAACTAATAATTAATCAGTATTTCATTAGAACATGTTAATGATTACAAATATAATGAATGAATGATATCAAAGTATGTTATGATGTGACGGCTGCTAGGGTTTGATTGAGAGACTTTGAAGTGATTGTCGTATTGCTATTGCTGTTGTCGATCAATCAATCGTCTAACACAATCGTCCTTGAATCGAAACCTAGGATCCATATATATAGACAATGATGTTTTAGTTATAGGAAACACCGGATCTCTTGGGATTTGATTTGTTTCAGTTAAGGAATCATCGGATTTCTCGGGATTCGGATAACTGCCTTGTTGACTTGTTGACTTGTAACACTTGTATTATACAAGTGTTTGGACTCCGCAGGAATAGTCTTCAGTAGAAATTTGTTCTTTTGTAGATGATTTGTTCTTCTGTAGATGATTTGTTCTTCCGTAGATGATTTGTTCTTTCGTAGAAGTCTTGTTCTTCCGAAGGAGTCTTGTTCTTCACTTCTGGTTGTTCATGGCAGAGGATCTTCGGATGTAAAGTTACTTGTAAGAAATATATCTACGGAAGAACAAAATGTTTATCCGTAGATGTTTCATACACTTGGTCAATTTCATAAATTGACAAAGTATAATGTTTGTACCTGCAACCATACATAAATCAACACACACATAAATGGGTTAACATATATATTTAATGCATACACAATAATGAATTACAAACATTCATTACAGATATTAATTCAAGTACTAAGCCTATACATAATGAACTAGATCAACTGATCCTAGACCTAACAATACTCCCCTTTAGGCTTAGATACTTGCAATCAGTTCTTCAAAACTAAAAGTTCCTTGACTCTGGCAATGATCTTGTTGTAGAAGTAAGACACAGCAGTCTTCTGATCATCATACTTGTAGTTGATCTTCATCTTGCTGAACTTCTTCAGAGTCTCAAAACTTATCCCCAGAACATCTTCCTCCGTAGTGAGTGTGTCTAACACATTGTTGTTATTCACCACTTCTAGCTCATCTTGCTCTGAAATTCTGAGTTCTGTTACTTCATCAAAAGTTGTTCCCTTTAGCAGTCCAGCATTGAATCTTCTTTTTTTGTAGGCTTTGGCATGTAATTTGTCAATCACTTGGATCACATGGACATGCAAGAACAAATCATTTTGAGCTTTTTCATCAGTTAGCTTGGGAAAGAATTTGTCATTGAGATACAAGGTGTAGCTGGGGTGGAGTAATTTGATTTCCACAGGATCAAAAATCCTGATCCTGTCAGCTTTCTTGTTTTCAGCATTTCTCAGCAGGACCAACTCCTTTGTCTTCTCAACATAACCCCATTCTGTGATAGGGTATGTGAATTGAGTCCCTTCAATGCATTTGATTGCTGCTTTATTTCTACTTTTGTAGCCAACCCTTTTCAAGAATTCATCATCTACATATTCTGAGGCATTGGACTTGTATCTTTTGAGCCCTTTGATTCTCTTCTGATGCTCTATATCTTCTCTTTTAGTTTCTATGAGGACATCATCTTTAAATTTAGTCTTGAGCTTTCCCAATGGAGTTGAGAAGTCTCTTCCTCTAGGGTGAATTGGATAATTGCAGATGATCAGGCTTTGAAGATCTTTGATGTCATTCTCTGGCAGACTCACCACTGAGAATACATCATGGAAGTATTCAACTCTTCCAGATGTTCTTTTAATAATGGCACAATCCCAGTCTGGATCATATTTCCAGGCCATGATCCTGTTCTCTTCCACAGAACTGGGAGTTGTGACGTGGTCTATTAGTTGTATCAGAGTGGACTTCTGTTCAGTTATCTCCCTCACTGTAGTCCCAAGTGGCCATACTTTGCCCGGTATTACTTCTCTTGGCTCTCTGATCAATTTGTCCTTCCCCTTGTGTTGATCTTTAGATTCAACTGTTATAGGTTCAGCAAGAAGTTTGCTTTGTTGCTCATAAGATGGATGTGGAGCTTCAGTTCTGAATGTTACACCAGTATCCAGCTCAACTTTTATCACATGCTCCATCATCCTTCTAAGTTCTCCTACTGATCTTCCCTTAAGCTCATGAAGTTTGTAATTATGGCCTTGTAACCAGCAAGTCATGTTGTATTTGCTCAGCTTAGCTGTGTTAGAATGTCCCAACTCCTTCTTTGTCTTCTGGATGGATTGAAAGGTGCTGAAAGCTTCATAGTCATAATTTGGAATCATAAAGCATGCAAGCTCAAATTTTTTCAACAGATTCTTCATCTCAGCCATGTTTAGCCTCTCAACCATGTCATGAGGGAAACCATGGTTTATGAGTGTCATGAACATGGTTGATTCAGGCCTCTCTTCTAATATGTCTTTTGTAGTCAGAAGATCATCAACCTTCGCGACTTCTTGTTCTGATGGAGAGTCTTCATTGATCAGCTCTTTCCACTCTTCATCACTATCATAATCCCGGTGAGAGATAGACTTCACAGTAGATAAATCTACTTAAGGTGTGTGTTTAGGAGATGTGAGCTTTTGTTTCTTGGAAGAACTTTCATCAATAGTCATGTTCTTCTCTGCAGTACCAAGATACTTTCTCTTTCTTGAGTACAGAATCAGCTCTTTTGAAGCCTCGGTAGATTGTTTTGTTTGAATAGTTGAAGCATTAGCATTAGATTCTAATGTATAGATCTTCATTTTCAGCTGCTCAATCTCTTCTTCTTTTCTTTTTATCACATTTGACTGATCAGTCATAGTGCTATTTGCTTGTTCAAACTTCATCATCATCCTTTCTTTTTCTTCCTTTTCAGTTGCTGCTGACTCTTTAAGCTCAGACTCCTTATCAAGTAAAGCATCAATGACTTCCTTATCCCATTGAGCATCTTCTCTCAGCCTTTTTATTCTAGCTTGTTGTCTCATCAACTCTTCATCCTTTTCTCTTATCATTCCCTTCAGCTCCTGTATTGTTTGCCTTCTTTTGTTTGATTTCAGCACTAGCTTGTTATACTCAGCAACCAGATAACTCTTGCTGACAGGGATATCATTATCACTTAGATCATCTTCATTGTAGGCAATAATATCAACATAGTCTGCTTCTACATCTTCTTCCTGATGTTGAGCATCAATCTCATCATCTTTAACTTCTTCCGGATCAACACTTGCTGAGCTTGAACTGGGCTCAATGGCTTGATCTACAAGTTCTTGATGAGGTTGTTGTTGTTGATGATCAGTCACTGGAGATACTTGTTCAGTTTCATTTGAGAGTACAGGGGATTCAGTTTTGGATAATGACAGTTTAACTGTACTTGCTTGTGAGACTAACTCTGTCTCCCCAGTGTTTATGCTCTCAGTGGCTGAATTTTCTGGATTTGGAGAGATTGGTTCTGTGTTTTGGCTGGCTGGAGATTATGGTTGGGATGTTTGCTGTTGATTTGGTGATTGATGGTGGATAGGTGAGATTGGTTCTGTGTTTTGGCTGGCTGGTGATTGTGGTTGGGATGTTTGTTGTTGATTCGGTGATTGATGGTGGATAGGTGAGATTGGTTTTGTGTTTTGGCTGGCTGAAGATTGTTGATGTATGGGTGATGTATCTGGTGAGTGAGTGTCTTGAACAGAGTTGGTTGGAGAGTTCTCTTGTTCACCTTCCCACACAAGCTCGTGAGGAATGTTTGTAGTAGCATCCACCACATTTGCAAACATGTCCATGTCACCTCCTTCATATTTCCCAGAAATTTTGTTCAGAACAGATCTGGCAAGGTGTGCTTGAATAAACACACCACCCTCCACAGACGTTACAGGAAAATCTGCATTAATGATTAGTTGAATAAACCTTGGAAACATATACATCTTATCAACCTTGTGTACTTTAATGTGATCACATAGACAGTTGACAATGTACTTTGAGTAATTGTAGGTTCTTCCCTCAAAAATACCAATGATGCCAGAGGAGATATGTCTTGAAAATCTATCAAGCCCAGATTTTCTGTTTGAAATGCACTTCAGATAAGTGTGACACAGAAATCTGTATGGCTTACAGAGTCTTCCTTTCTTGATTTCTCCCTTTTCAAAATCACCATCATACCCCATCATGAGAAAAACTTTTTCTATGTATTCGTTTTTGAACACATCAGGGTGTCCGGCTTCAACATCTCCCAATTCAAGAACCCTTCTTATTGTTTGTTCATCGATTCTCATCCTTCGATTTTTAACATCAGCAACAATACCTTCACCATCTTCTTCTACATATGCAGAGTTCAAGAAATCAGTGATATGTGATCGATAAATCACAGGCTCTGTTGATAGGGCATAGAACAGCCTCGATCTTCTTAAATATCTGATAATTTCTTGACACCCTTCTGAAACAGGATCATCAGGGTTTAAGAAGACACACACATTGTGTTCTCTCGCAAATCGATTATCCATCTATTCATAAGAAAAAGACTTTGTTAAAATCACATTATTGATATGAGAATACGAACAGTTGTGAGATAAAACAAGAATCAAATGGTTCATTCTTGAATATTACGACATGTGTTACCTTAATAACAGCGGATTAAGAACACAGATATGTGTTTGTTTAATGTTTTGATTTGGTAAAATTGAATGATGCTGAAAGTGGGAAAAAAATTTGTTGAGTGAGTTTTTCTAGGTCTGAAAAGTGAGCTGAAAAAGCGAATAATGAATTTGAAAAGTCAAACCACATCATTTATACTCTCAGACACATTAATTTTATCTTATTTATTAAGTGGGACCCTCAATGTATTCTTCCGTATAATTAATTTATCTCATTTATTAAATGATCCTCAATGCAATCTTCCGCAGAACATCTACGGATCAACAACATCTGCTGATGATGTGAAACTGTAACATTAAATTACATTTGTTTATCTTTATTCGTCCGTAGTTTACCAATCTACGGATAAACATTTAAGATTTCCACATTGTAGCTTCTGCTGATGCTTAAAGTAGCACAATGCAGAAAAATATTGTTGTATGTATGGTCCAACTCCATTGGTTAGAACCATTTATTGCTTTAGGATCTTCTTGGCTTTGTATACATGGCAATTTAGTACAAGAAAGTTTAAAATGATTTTTACTAAAATTTTCATGTATCCAGAAGCTAAGATGATGCTCAGATTCCAATTCCATCAAATTGATAATGATATAGACATTGCTGCTGCTGTTTGAGACACTTAACTTCATGTATTCTACTCCCCCTAAATTTGTGATTAATGGTGAAATTAAGCATTTATCAAAAATTTCTTTAAGAGGAATGACATGATTTTTTCTGTATGATAATGAGCAGATATATATACACATATGATGGGATCATACTATAATACTAAGCCTCTTCCTGATGAGTTATTTTGTTGATTTGATTACCTGAACAAGTTCTGATTGCAAGTATATTGTCCACATAAATCCATACAAGAGCTTATGTATAAACTAGGCATGCTGTTTATCATGTTTTCATATTGATTTGGAAATAACTGTTATGGGCTTCATATTCAATTCACAAAGGTTTTGTCCTCCTTTGCAAGTCAAACCATCACTTTTTCACACTTAAGACTATGTACTTTAAGTTATAAGATCTATCTTGAGATGCATTTGGCATCTCATTAATGCATTGATGTAAAAGCTTAAGATAATATACAGTTGATCACATAGGATTCTTTTGAGAGCTTAGATATGATCATCATCAGGTCACCATGTCTTTACTCACATAAAATAGTGGTTCTTTTAACCCAGGTCTTTGTTTACACAAAACAGAGGGATGATGAGGATCATGATCTTTTCACCTTTTGTAACTGATATTCAGTATGGTGATCATACACCCAGGTCTTTGTTCACACAAACAAAGGGAGTATGATTTGCACAGATAGATATTATAAAGTGTTTTACATAGTGTGTTTAGATGAGTGATTTGGTCATATTAGAATAAGACTCACTTTGTATTCTCAAAATGAAGTTTCCCACAAACAATCATTTTAGCATTATGTTTGGCATGCACTCAGTTTAGTTTCCACTCAAGATGAATCTACTCACATATCAAGAAACTTGCTGAGATTTATTGTTATTTATTTATTCAGGAATAGGCAAAGCTATAGTGTACTATCATTTCCCACACATATGTCATGCTGAAGCATCATTACACATAGTATTTTGGTTGTTTAAACTTGATTAATCTAAGCTAATCATGCCTAGAGACTCAACCAGAAAGTTAAATCTGACTGAATCAAAGGCTTTAGTGAATAAATCAGCTAGCTGATTTGATGTATCCACTTTGAGTAACTTAATCAACCCCTTTTATGAGCAATCTCTCAGAAAATGATATCTTATCTCAATATGTTTTATTTTACTATGTTGCACAGGATTAGCAGTGATAAACATAGCAGCAGAATTATCTATATAGATTGAAGTTTGAAGAAAGTTATAACCATAGTCAAGCAATTGGTTTTGCAACCAAAGAACTTGAGAGCAACCTACTGAAGCAGCAATGTACTCAGCCTCAGCTGTGGATACAGAAACATTGGTTTGTTTCTTGCACTGCCATGATACTAGCCTTGGTCTAATGAATTGGCATCCACCGGTTGTTGATTTTCTGATACTGTTACATCCACCATAGTCACTGTCTGAGTATGAGTAGAGTGTAAAGTCTCCATCCTTTGAATACCAAAGACCAAGTCCTAGTTTTCCCTTGAGGTATCTGAAAACTCTTTTTACAGCATTGAGATGAGACTCGTTGGGATAAGATTCGTACCTAGCACATACACACACAGCAAACATAATATCAGGTCTACTGGCAGTTAAATACATAAGTGAACCTACCATTGATCTATATAATTTTTGATCAATAGATTTTCTAGAAGGATCAGGAGCAATCTTATCAATTGTTCATGCTGGTGTTTTGCATGAGGATACTTCAGCAAGATTGTATTTCTTCAGAATTTGATGTATGTATTTCTCTTGGTTGATGAATATCCCATCTGGTTTTTGATGAACTTGAAGGCCAAGAAAGAAGGTTAATTCACCCATTGAGCTCATCTGAAATTCAGATTTCATCAGCTCTTCAAAATTCACACACAATATCTTATTAGTTGAACCAAATATAATGTTATCAACATATACTTGAACTACTAAGAGATCTTGATGTTCTTGTTTGAGAAAGAGTGTCTGATCAATAGTTCCTCTTTTGTAGCCATGCTTGAGTAAGAAAGATGATAGTGTTTCATACCCTTTTCTTAGTGCTTGATGAAGACCATATAAGGCTTTATCCAGTTTGTATACCCTATGAGGATAATGAGGATCTTCAAAACCAGGGGATTGTGACACATAAACTTCCTCATCAATCTTCCCATATAAGAATGAACACTTGACATCCATCTGATACACAGTAAACTTCTTATATGATGCATAAGCCAAAAACACTCTTATGGCCTCAATTCTTGCAACTGGTGCAAAAACTTCATCATAGTCTATTCCTTCTTCTTGAGTGTATCCTTGTGCAATCAACCTTGCTTTGTTTCGTACAATAATCCCTCTATCATCCAGTTTGTTTTTGTATAGCCATCTTGTTCCAATAGGATGTTGACCTACAGGCAAATCAACAAGAGACCACACTTTTTGCTTTCTGAATTGTTGAAGCTCTTCTTGCATAGCTTCAATCCAGCTATTGTCTTTTAAAGCATCAGTGATGTTTGGAGGCACCACTTGAGAAAGAAAACAGTTGAAGAGACAAAGGTTGGCTGTACTACTTTGGCTCCTTGTAGTTCTCTTTTCAGGATTTCCAATGATGTTGTCAAGTGGATGAGTCTTATGGATTCTCATTGAAGGAGTTTATTCAACTGGAATAGACGATTCCAGGTTAGTCATTTCCATTGCCTCATATTGATTCAGCTCACGTTGAGAATTTAAGAAATAGTCAAAATGTTCAACGGGAGTTGAATGATCATGAGAGTCTCTTGTATGGGCTGCAGGAGTATCTCCAGTTTTGTTTTGCTCTTCCGCAGGAACTTTTTCGGAATCATTTTGCTCTTCCGTAGGAACTTCTCCGGATGCATTCTGTTCTTCCGTAGGAACTTCTCCGGATGCAAAGCGGGACATGATCATTCCAATGTTTATTGTATTCATTTGAGAGCCTGGTTCTGTTGAAGCCACAACATTCACATCTCCATCTATAGCATGTTCATTTCCATATGTAGTATCTGCTTCTACTGAAATGTTTTCATCCGAAGATGGGCGTATCCTTGGAGGATCAGCAGATAAGGTTACTTCAGTCATAAGAGGTGGAACAAATGGATAACATACTTCATCAGATCCTGCATTGTTCAAATGATCATAGTTAAATGATTTGGATAAAGCATCTATGTCAAACAACCATGATGAACCTTTAACTGACTTTGTAAATACAGTTTCATCAAGAGATACATTAGGAGTCTCTTCCGCAATGTTATTTTGTGGAATATACACTCTATATGAATTTGATGTTGAAGAGTATCCAACAAAGAACCATCATATCTTTTTCTTGAAAATTTTCCCAATGACTCTTTTATGTTCAAAAAGTTACATGACATCCAAAGACTTTCAGATATCCTATGTATGGTTTTCTTTTAAATAGGAGCTCATAAGGAGTTTTGTTATGTTCTTTGACAATTAATGTTCTGTTTTGAACATTGCATGCAGTATTCACAGCCTCAGCCCAAAAAGTGATAGGTAGTTGTGAATCAGCTATCATGGTTCTTGCTGCTTCAATGAGAGTTCTATTTCTTCTTTCAACAACTCCATTTTGTTGTGGAGTCCTTGACGCACTGAATTGTCTTGCAATACCTTTGCTCCTGCAAAAGGAATCCAGTTCAAAATTGACAAATTCAGTACCATTGTCACTCTTAAAAATTTTAACTTTTGTATCAAGTTGATTCTCAATCTTGATCACAAAGTCCATTAATGTTTTGATGTTTCACTTTTTGTTTTAAGAAAAAGACCCATGTAAATCTTGTGAAATCATCAACTATCACCAGACAATATTGCCTTTTTCCAATGCTCATTACATTGGTAGGACCAAACAGATCCATGTGAAGCAATTTGAGTGGTGTAGTATTAGTATTGATAGTTTTGGATTTATGTGACACTCTATGTTGTTTTCCTTTGTAACAAGAAGAACAGTGAGTTGAGCAATGAAACTCTTTGTTTGGCAATCCAATGACCAGGTCATTTTTCACCAATTTATTCATGTTCTTCATGTTAGAATGGACAAGCCTTCTATGCCATAATTGAGACAAATCTTCTGATAGTTTAGATATAAGGCATGTTTCATGTTTTGTGAGTGAAGTGTTGTTCATGTCCAAAACATAAGTGTTTCCTTTTCTTGTTGCTTTGAGGAGGATCCAATCTTCTGGAACAATAAATCCTGGCTTAAGAATGTAACAGTTAGTATCATCAAACAATGTAGTATATTTTGATCACAAATTTGAGACACACTAAGTAGATTATACTGTAAATTTTTACAGTAATTTACTTTATCAAATTTGAGTACACCATTTGTTATCATCCCTTCAAAACAATTTTACCTCCCATTTATCCCCACCAAATGCCACATAAGAAGCATTTTATGTTTGAAATCATGGAGAAGAGAACAGTTTCATGTCATATGCCTGGAACAACCACTGTCAACATACCACTTGTTGTCAGCTCTCCAATATTGTTCCTGCATTCAGAAAAAAATCAGTTAGAAGTGACAACCCAAGTCTTAGTGATCTTGGGTTTGTCAACAGAGTCTAAAATAGTTACTCTTTCATGAATAATTTTTGAAGTTTCAGTTTTAGATTTGGTTGATTGATTCTGATTTGATTAAGATGAGGATGATTCTGCTGAATGGGATGTTGATGAAGTAGATTCTTGTTTCTCAATTTCTGCTTGATTCAAATCAACTTCATTTGTTTGAGTCTTTTGTTTTGATAATGAAACTTTAAATGTCTCACTATATTTTATTTTTGAAAGAGGTATTTGAATTCCCTTTTCAAATTTATCAAAAAATGAATCATCATCCTTTGATTCCTTATTTGTCAAATCTACCCTTTTGTGTGGTGTTTTTGACTATTGACCAGTTGTTCTTTTCTTCATTGGATGAACACTTGATGACATTTTATCCTTTGATTTTGACTTTGATTTTAGATCAGGCTTCTTCAATTTTGACCCTTTTTCACAGTCAGTATCCGTTTCAGACTTATCTGACTCTTTCTTCTTTGTGCCTTTTGTTTTGTTCTTTTTGTTGAAATAACATTCCTGAGTGGAATGATTATTTTTGTTGCAGATGCCACAATGTTTGTTGAAGTAACATTCAGCTGTCATGTGATTGTTCATATTGCAAATGGAACAATAGCTACTGAAGTAACATTCTTCAGTATTGTGATTTCTCATGTCACACCATTTGCAATATTTTCCATCTGATTCTTTTTTAGAATCATTCTTATGGTTTGCTGACTTTTCTTTCTTCTTCGGCTTTGGATGTGCTTCTTCTCTTTCAACTTTATGTTTCTGATTGATTGATACCGAATTTCTCTTCCGTAGATCAGCTGCTGAAGTTTTCTTTTTCGGTTGATGATCTGCTGATACCTTTTTCTTGCCTTTTTCCTTGAATCTCTCTCTTTCCTCGGTGATGGCAGATTCATCGTTCAATTTCTTGGAAGAGTCTTGTTGCTGACTTAGTTTTTGAAGACCTTCATTCAATTGAGCTATTCTCTTGCAGATGGTCTTCAGCATGTTTCTTTGTTTTGGAGGATATGGCAACTTTGTTTCTTCAAGCACTTTTGGAATATGTGTTTTAAAATGAACATTCTTACCAGAGGTTATTTGATCAACATCATGTTCATCAGAATCATCCAAGTCATCACAATTATCATAATCAAATTCTGAATCATTTTGATTTAAAGATTCTGATTCAGAGGATTCAGTTTCACTCACCTCAGCTTCATCATTAATTTTGATTTGAGTTGATTCTTTTTCAAACTTGGTGCTAGGCACAAAATGATTTGACAGAGTGTTGGTCATTGTTGTAGGTAAAGATGTGTAATTATCATTTATAGGTGGTGCAACCGCATTATAACCCAACCTAGACCTTTTCTTTGATTCAATATGAGAATTTAGTAATTTCTCATATTGCTGAGATGATAATTGAAACTTCTAAAGTTTCACTTCAGTTGATGCATGATCAGCCATGGATTTTGTTAAGGAAGTGGTCAGATGCTCAACTTGGGCTTTTAGGCTATAGTTTTCAGAAACAAATTTTTCTAAATCCTTTTGCAAAGAGTTAATTTTTAGTTGATACAATTTATGTTCTCTAACATGGGATTTATTTAAAATCATAGTTTCTTTTACTTTGTCAGCCAACTGTTAAGCATGGACTCTATATCGTTCAACTTTCTCAACACATGTTGATGAACACAACCTTTCTTTTGCCTCTCTTGCCATTGGTGGTACTGTTTGATCCATATGAGCCATCAATGCTTGATTCTCTTCCAAAACGTCCTTTTCATACACACTCCAGTCACACGTTCCATCTTGAAGTATGATCAGCCCTGACTCCTTTGAGTTGCTAGGTCCAGCTCATTCATTGGTGGCTGGTGGGGATGCATTGATCAGTTGAGATTGTTTGTGCAGATGTCTTTGAGAAGTTGATTGTTGATGAGGTTGAATCTGATGTGATCCTTCTGATGTTGTCTCATCTCTAGATATGACTGTTGATTGCATTCTCTTGAGAAATGTCCATAGTGATTGCATTTGAAGCATCTTACCTTTGATTTGTCAACGCCAATCTTTGATGTTTTACTTGCTGAAGCCAAGTTCTTATTTCTCCTGAGATATTGCTTTGCTTAATAAGCAATCATGGCCATCTGCCATTGTAGATCCATTTCTTCCACTACATCAGGAGGTAGTTCTTCTAAGTCTTGTTGGCAGATATTTGCTGACGTTAGAGAGTTTCCCAGATATGCTTGAAAACTGGAACTAAAAGCTGCAAAGGCTGCTCTTTGTTCTTCAGAGTCCAATATCACTGTAATTGGTTCTGACTGATTGGCTGAATGTGAAGACTTAGCTGTTGCTGCAGTTGTATCTTGTCGATCAGCAGTTCTTCCTTTATACTTTTGATTCTTATCTTGAGATGATTTCTTTGAGGGTTTAGAAGCATAAAAGCTAACTTCCTCCTCATCATCACTCCTAGCACAAGAGTTATCACTTTGAGGGTTCGGAAGAAAGTTGTTCTTTTAAAACATAAAAGTACTTAAGTTGATTTTAAACTTCGGAAGATATTTCAGAAGTTTCTTCCGAAGGTAAAAATTACTAAAGTAGTTATTTGTTTACTAAGACATGAATTTCTTCTGAAGATAATTTTAAATCTTCCGAAAAGAAAAGAGATCAAAATTTTCAAAAATTTAAGAAAAGTCTTTTGAAAATATTTTCTTCCAAATTGAACAAGGGCTTATGAAGGTGATAAAATAGACAACTTAGGACACACAGGTTTTAGAAATAATATGATTAAGTTTTAAGAAAGAAGACCCAAGTGAATCTTGTAAAGTCTAATGTGATTACCAAACAATAAGAGGTCCTTCCTAGACTCATTACACTGGTGGGGCCAAAGAGATTCATATGTAATAAGTGTAGGGGATTAATGATAGAATTTCTTTCCTTTGGCTTATGTGATACCTTGTGTTGCTTCCCTTTCAGGCATGCAACACAGTGGTCATCACTTGTAAACTCTTTCTTTGGTATTCTAGTTACCAAATCATTCATAATTAGTTTATTTATGTTTTTAAAGTTTACATGACACATTCTTTTGTGCCAGAGGAAAGATTCATCATTATTTGCTTTAGACAGAAAGCATGAAACTTCTCTTGGGGGAGATGTTTCTTGAAAATCCATCTTGTACATGTTCCCTTTTCTGGGGCTCTGAGCAGGATGTGATCATGAGGAATGACCAACCCGGGCCTGAGAACAATGCACTCATGCTTAGTGAAGAGCATGTTATGGCTCTGATACCAAACGCAGGACCGTTGAAGGGTATGCACTTACAACACAACAACACAATGAGGAGAGTTACTTAGAACACTTAACAGATCAAATAGGGAACTGGTTAACTTTAGTGAAAGATGCTAAGAACACAAGTAATAATGAGATTGAACAAGATGGAAAATAACACAAGTAATTGGTTTTCAAGAATGTTGTATATTGCTTCTCAAGTTCTATTACAAATGTTACAAAGAATGAAGGAAAGTTACAAGTACTTGAGATACATATACTACATCCTACAGCCGGCCATACTTTGAAGGCTAGCTGGATACATAAGACTAGACATGTAAGGCCCCGTTCCCAGGAAGCCTCACAGTTGGTTAATCGCATAAAATCAGTTTAATAACAAAACATTGCAGCGGAAATAATCAGACATTCATTTAAAACTTAGAAACCATATCGTACTCACACATTTGTCCTTTAATTGTAAACAAAACATATTACTTGTTCTTAAATTACAATAAAGATTTCATAAACAGGAATGCCATCCAAAGCTCCTCAAGTAGCTCCATGGTGCCATCCTCAGCATCAGCACTTACTTGCCAACTATTATGCATAAAAGTCAGCTTCGCTGAGTGAGGTATTGCTTTAAATAATATAAGAAAATATAAACTTTATCCTTCATATAATGACCATCCATACAACATAGTACATAACATTACTTGCATCATAATAAGCATGTTCATTTTCTTTCATTCTTTCATTATCTTTCACATTCATCATAAACGAGATTGCACAAAGCAAGAGCTCCATGTTGATCGACAACAAATGCCAATCCCTGTCGGTACACATTTTTCATGGTAGCTAACCCCCGACAGTTGATCCATACTGCAAGGCACATATCCCACTCATGAATACAGATCAATCATCATACATCAGACTCACCTAAGTGAAGTCTATCATAGTGCTTGCAAGACTTCACATCATCAAACGGGCCTAGGGGTAATATTTATTAAGTTTCACTTTTCATTAATATCATCTTCCACTTTAATATATATAATACTTAACTAATTAAGTACACAACATGCCAAGTACTAGTCATCATAAAACATAACTGACCCTCCGCGGGACAGCGGGGGTTTGTGGGCGGCAACCCCTGACAACGGGGTCCTAGGGGCAGCAACCACTAGTGGGGTCCAAGGGGCAACACCCTTGGCTGGGGATCTAGAAAAATTGTTCTTCCTGTTAAGACCTCTTATAATCTTGGTCATTTAAAAACGTATATTTAGTATGCATAATAGCCCAAAAACATTGAAAAACTTATAAATAGGGGATCTAGAACTCACCTAGATACCGAGACCAACTTCAAAACTAAGCTTACAAGGCTAGGATCACACTACAAAGCCTGCAGATAAGTTCACACTTAAAGGGGTTAATTTCTACCTAAATTCGCTGATAATTTCGCTGCAAGATCAGCAATTTTGCAGCTAGATTCGCCAACAGTTTCGCTGCCACCTTCGCTGGCAGTTTCGCTGGCAGTTTCGCTGGCAGTTTCCCGGCCAGTTTCGCTGCCAGTTTCGCCCAACTTTCGTTGGATAACCATGTCTGTGAAACTACCTGCGAAACTATAGTTTCGCAAGAAGTCCTCATAGTTTCGCTGTTTGAATATGCAAATTCGCTGGATGCATATACAGTTTCGCAGATCGCATAATTACGAATCAGCCCGTTTTTAACCCAAAATCATAACTTTTTACGTCCAATCTCCTAGTTAGTCATCCATGAGGCTATATCTAAGCTTTTTACATGTTTTCATATGTAAAAATGTGACCTTTATGCGATTTTTTGCAACTTTTCAAAATCCAAAACCCTAGAATCCGGGTTTGATCTACAGAAGTGTTTAGAGGCCGATTCTTACCTGGATTTGTTGCTTCTTTCTTAGGTCTTGATGCCCCAACACCCAGATCTTCAATCTCTTAACCTTTGAAGCTTCAAATCTTGAGTTTTCTCCACTTTCTCTCTCTACTTTCTCTCTCTATGAATTTTGGGAGCTGGGGTTCAAAGTGAGGATGGTGGTGGCTGGTTAGGTGGGTAAGATGGCTGGTTATGGGCCTCTAATCAATTAGTCTCTTGCTCATAAGCCTCATTAGCCCATAAACCCTTTTCTTCCTTTATTAAATACCCACCAATTAAGCACATTATCCTTGGCGACTCGTTTTGACTTTTCGGGGTGTTACAAGATACAAAATCAAATGTATAGTTAAAAGGCAGATTGCCTTTTTACTAGTCACTATGATATGCCATAGCTCACATCCTAATATATTACAAAAATGATAAAAGTACATAAAGTAGAAAGCACAGACTCAAGACCTCAATGTACATTTACCAAAAGCATGGACCTTTTCACCAACTCATGTAAATTGATGACTTTACAGAATTGTAGCGGAAAGGTGGTCTAGCTTTTTGATAAAGTATATCAGATAAAGACATGTCTCTAAAAGTCTTCGAAAGAAATCTTTCTTCACTCTTTGGCTTCGGAAGACTTTGTCTTTGAAGCTTCGGAAGACTTCACTTTTGGCTTCGAATTAAGTTGGTCTTGGATTCGAAAGCTTTTACACTTAGAATATTTCTAGTGCATGGTGTAAAACTTCCGAAGCATTTCTACTTATGTTCTTTAGTGCATGCATGCAGAGAGACTTTGGATGTTTTGGCTGCATCAGAATTATAGGAATCCTTACAACTATCAATCCATATAATCCTTTTTCAACCATCAAGGGAAGGAAACGAGGTGCAAAGGACCAATAAACTACTCGTATTTCACTATAGAGGAAGATAGAATAAAATTACAGTGGAAACAAACCAAATTAGACGTAAAATGATAAACGTAATGTGGGATTAATGTAAATGAAGACAAATCAAGTAAACACGACCACTTAAATAAGATTTACATTTGTTCTAACCAAAATTGTGCTACTATAGAATGGTGCATCAATGTATTCATAAAAGCTTAACTAAATACATGGGAAATGAACTAGTTATACAATATCAATAAACATCACTAGTTCTCGCATGGAATGCTTTTGCTTTTGGCAACAACCTCAAATGCTATGGAGTTTTGATTCTCATGCCTTCTAAACACACTCCCAAACCAATCTAATCATATTTGATTATAATCTTCAATGGAATCACACTAATCGGTCACACACGGAATATAGAATCTATTGTTTAATCGAAACCAAAATCAAACACGACACCACACGAATGACCGTTAAAGTTAATCCACTTCTGCCCAAAACTTCTCCGTAACACTCCACAACCATCTTCGAACATTATTGCCTCAAAAATCCATTAAATTAATTTAAATGACCACTATCGATCCACAGAATCCTTTTTCGACAATCAAGGGGAAACGAGGTGCAAAGGACCAATAAACTACTTGTATTTCACTAGAGAAGAAGAGAGAATAAAATTACGATGGAAACGAAACTAAATAGATGTATAACGAGATACGTAATGTAGGATTAATGAAAATGAAAACAAATCAAGTTAACATGACCACTTAAACAAGATTTACATGTATTTTAACCAAAATTGTGCAACTACAGATTGGTGCATCAATGTATTCATAAAAGCTTAACTAAATACATGAGAAATGAACTAGTTATACAAAAACATTAAACAACACTAGTTCTCGCATGGATTGCTTTTGGTAACAACCTCAAATGCTATGGAGTTTTGATTATCATCCTTCTAAACACACTCGCAAACCAATTTAACCGAATCTGATTATAATCTTCATTGGAATCACACAAATCGGTCACACACAGAATATTGAAGCTATTGTTTAATCGAATCCAAAGTCAAACATGACCCTTAAAATCAATCCACTTTTGCCCAAAACTTCTCTGCAACACTCCACAACCATCTTCTAACATTATGTTAGGACCTGGTATTTGAACGAAATACCGAATGATTAACGTGTAAACCTAACCAAATAGTGCGGAATCCTATTTGATTGGCAATCCAATCAGTGAGAACGCACGTAGAATCAACAAAGTATTGAATCAAACGTTAAGAATCGATTAGGAATCGATCTACAGCGTTCTATGAACTTGGAGTATAAACTTGGAGGTTTTTGGACGGCTAGGGTACGTCTGGAGTCGAAATAGAATGAATGCTTACGCTTTTCCATGAATTGGGTTGTATTTATAGGTTAGTGTTGTTCATTCGTGCGACTGAACCATTAGTATGGTTCAGTCGTGCGATTGAACCATGCGGTTGATCCATCCGCATGACTGAGTGTTCAATCGTGCGACTGAGCCAATCTTATGTTACAATCATACGACTGATCCAGTCTCCTGGTTCAGTCGTGCGACTGAGTCATTCGTATGGAGTTATTCATGCGTATGGTCCATTCGTATGGGCCATTCACATTATGTGTATCAATTCAAAAATCACAAACCTATTTAACCAATTCAACATCGACTCATTAATAAAATATTAAACATTATAAATCACAAACAACCAATATCATTTCATTAATATTCCAAACATTACATCAGTATCAGACAAACAAGATCTATTACATTCATATCATGATCTACGTACATACATGTATCAACAAACTCCCCCTTGGACCTAAATCTCTCTAATGTCTTGTTTTCTGCATTACCTCCTCATACTTCTTGTACTTATCCTCTTTTGTGACTCCTGCGTGAATCTCAAACGCAAAACAGTGTCTTATGACGTTCTGGAACTGGAGGGCTTGTACTATATCATGCGTGTCATAGAACAGTGGCCACTTGTATAGAGTGTAGACATCATTAGCTGACAAGTTGGTAAGCCACATTGGGTCAAATACCCTGTAGTATCCATTTGTCCCTCTTTATTTAGGATTATGACCGCTTCTCCTGTCCTCCAATCGTAGTACCACCACTTAAAATGTGGAGTGAAGTCCTGAGGCATTTCCCTTAGAGGGATTCTTGACATCGTGCGTGGAGGACTCCACTTCAGCACTATCTTTGGTTTTCCAGTAATGGCATCAACTTCAGACCTTCTGATGTACCTAGTAGGTTGTTGGGGTCTGAAGTTAACCCACCTGGTGTGGTACTCCTTCCTAAGGGCAGCCTCAAACCAGCCTGACATCTTTCTTGGGTCAGCATACAACAGCTTCAGTTTGGCCGGCTGGTTGAGCTCAAAACCTGGTAGAGTCTTTAGATCATGTGGAAATCTAAAGTACTCTATGCCCTTCTCTCTCTTAACTGCATAGACATTTAGATCCTTAAAATATGCCCACGCTATAATTCTGCCCGACACCTTATGATGTTTCTTGACTCTGTAGAGTTTGGTGTAGACGTTCTGTTTAGGTGCAGCGCGTTGGGCTCGAACTTCTTCAAAACAAGCAGCCCATTCAGCCTTTCGGATGTCAACATCATCGTTTGAGGCTTGGGCCGTTCCTTCTGTCTTCTCTGACTCCTGCTCCATCTTATCTAACACCTCAAACGTATCACTGGCAAGGGATTCACCCAGATTGGGGACCACATTTCCCTCGTTGTCAGCATACTGAGGGTAGTGCTCGGCTGAGACATCTTCTATCTCTATTTCATCAACATCGTTTAGCTCTTCGTCACTTGTCGAGTCACATGTTGGAGCATCCTTTACAATCTCATCGGGATTTAGCTTGAAGATCTCAGCTAGTTGCTCATTTGATAGATCATGAATTATTTCCCCTTCTTCAGGGGTATAACTCACCAACCTCCTGACGATCCCTTGCAGATCAAGAATCATAGTTAACTGAGTCTTGACCTGCTGAAGGGGAGCAACATCGAATTCATCCCTTTGATAGTTTGGATCTGTTTGATTTAAACATGCAACACATCAACCATTAGTTAATAATCAAAACATAAATGCATTAATCTTAATATAAACATCGAATACATAATTTTAAATACATAATTCAAATACAAAAGTAATCAAATACATAGAAATCTAATCATTACTTTTGTCTTGGATCACTGGATCATCGCTTGGTGGAGCAGAGGAGGAAGCTCGTTGGTCTTGGTTCTTCTTAGATCTCCTTTCCTGACCTTGAGCAGAGGCAGATGCAGCTGCATCTCCTCCTTCTTCATCATCATCCTCATTCCTCTCCTCTGTCCCCTCTTCCTCAATCCCCTCATCATCATCAGACTCATCATCATCATCCCCATCATCATCCTCATCATCATCATCACCATCACCATCTCCCTCTTTAATCTTTAGTGGCTCATCTTTAGATCCCTTAAGCTTGAGCATGATGGTCTTCTTAGCCTCCTCCAACTCATCAATCTTCTTAGCAGATGTGACACTGTGCTCTTGGAGTTGGGCGATCTCGTGGCTCTGAGCAGCCATTTGTTGGGCCTGCTCCTCGATCAGCCAAGCCTGCTCCGAGATCTGCTGAGACTGCGCCGCAGTAAGATCTGTCAGGTGACGGATCTGCGCTGTCTTCTCCTCATCAGCAGCTAACAAACGCATCACCATCCGGTTCAGCGCTGAAAGCTGTTCCTCTACCCTAATTGGAGGTAGAGGTGATCCGCATATATGTGAGGGATGTGAAGAGGGTCCTTCTTGGTGGCTAGTGGTGGTGGTGGTGGCTGTGGTGAAGATGGGGTTGGGTCTGTGAGATAGTGGAGGTGATGTAGGAGTGAAATATATGGTGGTGGTTGCCATATGTACAGTGGTGGGAGGTGTGGTGGTGGTAGTGGTAGCTGTGGTGGCTGTGGTGGTGGATGGTGTGGCTGTAGAGGTGGTGGTGGTGGTGGTAGCTGTGGTGGCTGTGGTGGTGACGAAGGTGAGTCGTCTCTTCTTCTTATTCTGGCCGTGGGGCTGAGCCATCCTTTTATTCCTCGATCCAGTCGAGGTGGATGCTCCCCCTAGAAAACGGCTAGAAGGCTCTGGAGCATAGTTGGGATCTGCAGCAGTCTCTCCCAAATCCCTGGGGCGTTCACCAACCACCCGTAGTCCATGCTCTGTGTGAATAACCTTGCTTCCCACAGTCCTCGTCAAAGGCTCCTCATCCGACTCTTCTTCCTCCTCACCAGGTATGAAGTCCTGGTGGAATCCAGCCGACTCAGCTATGTCGCCTGTGGGGGCAGATACTGGAGGTATAACGTCTGTAGCTGTGCCCCTCGGTGGAATGGGCATGTCATCTCCAGCATCCCCACTGTCATCATCATCTGAATCATGCTCTGGGAGCAATAGCCTCTCATCATCTGAATCGCTGTCATCATGACGCCACTTGCGTCTACCCGGCGCCACATACCTCTCATTGGCCAGATGGCCGATCAATCTCTTCACCTGGGGCTTTACCTGCTTACCCCGATACACTCTCATACGACCCAGAGTCGTGTCATCCATAATCTCCAAGGCAACAGCATCATGGCTCTCCTTGGGAAGTGATAGCAGCTTCTCGTTGAATATCAGCTGCAGAAATCTAGGGTACATATAAAAACCCTCCTTCCCCTTGGCCTCCAGATTCTCCACCAGATATGAGAAGATCATGCTCGAGAAGCTGAAGGGGTGGTTCAGCACCAGTGTCACATAGGCATTCTGAATCTGGTCTGACAGGTCATCGAACCCACCCATCCGAGAAGTAATACACTTCAGGATCACATGTGCCAAGTACTTATACTGGGGACACAGGTTGCTCTTGTTGAGCACGCCTGAGTTGATGTCCCCAGCGTACTTAATCCTGAGAAAGCAACCTCTGACTGTAAGTGGATGTAGTCTGGTGGGGTGATCAGTATCGTCCCCAAAATCAAGTACTCTCTGGATGTCAGCTACTGTAATCTCAATATCATGACCAGGAATGGAGCTCCGTATGCTGTAAGGCTCACGTGAACGATCAACGGAGGCATTCTCCCAGAATGCCTGATGTAACGACCTGTAAGGAGTACACGGTGTAGAAATATCCTTATGGATCCGAGAACCTCGAAGGAAGGCAATAATCTCTGTAAACTCGGCCCCATTCCGAGTCGTATGGTCCAAATGAGCACATATATTGTGCTTTGGGTTGATGGACCATCTATCAGCCATTGACCTGGAATACAAGACACAGAACCATTAGAAAGTCATACATCACAATTCAGTTCTAAGTGTATTGTTTAAATTCCTTCTGATTCATTCGTGCGAATGAATCATGCGACTGAAGTCAGTTGGTTGTCCTTTCATGCGACTGAGTTCATTCGGGTGAATAAGACATGCGACTGAGTTCAATCTGTTGGCTGAGTCTGCGATTGGTTCAGTCGGCCGACTGAGCTCATTCGCATGGTTCATTCGGCCGATTGACCCAATCGCAAGAGTCAATCGTGCGATTGGAGTTCATCTGGACGACCAGTCGCTTGTCTCACTGTTCAGTCGCCTGTGGTTCGAATCTTGATCAAAACAAGTAATTTACCACGGTTTAATGGTCCATTAGACTCGCCATCTCGTCACTAATAACCTATTAAACTTAATTATAACATGTTGCTTAGTTTCAGTTGGTTATTAGGTCGTTTAGAGTCTGATTCTTGTTTCACTTGAATATCACAAATTAGGGTTCAATTTCTTCTGATTTCGGTGAGATTTCACTTCAATCTACCTGTATAAATGTCAACGCACGTCAGAAGATCAATAAAGATGTAGAAACAAGGGCTAGAGAAATTTTGGCAGAGTAATGGTACGAGGTGCGATTTAGGAGCGATTGAGGGTGATGAGTAAAATGCGATCGACTATGACCCTTTAAATACTGAAGCTGAGTTCAATTGGCCGACTGGCCTCATTCGCTCAGTTCATTCGGGCGACTGAAGCTCAGTCGTGCGATTGGCCCAGTCAGTCGCATTCAGTTGGCCGACTGAGTCTCAGTCGGTCGACTGACTCATTCGTGCCCTTTCATTCGCACCTTCAGTTGACCGACTGAGGCTCAGTCGGTCGACTACTCATTCGCACCCTTTCAGTCGGTCGAATGGATCAGTCTGATAGGCCATTCTGGTGAATGGTTCAATCTCATGTCCAGTCGTGCAAATGGGACCCATTCGCATGATTGGTCCATACTCATGGTCCAGTCGTGCGAATGGGTTAAACTTATGAAATTTTCTGCCATTTTGACCATTTTACATTTAAACCCTTTTTAACTGTTGAAATTAACATTATGAGCATTTGATCATCTCAGACATGATCATTTTTAACTTGAAAACTTTTGATCACCTAAGACGTGATCCTTTTAAACAATTTGTCACCTCAGATGTGACCCATTTATACTTTGAAAACACATGTGGTCATCTCAGACATGACCCTTTTAGGTTAGTTGATCCCATACTGATTTTCATGATGTATTCCGACAAACAAACAAACTAAAATGACTAAATAACTTAAAAATTAAACTAAACTACAAAAATTAAACTTGTTTTTGACTTTTTGTGAGAGATAAATCCTCAGATAGAAATCTACTGGATTTGGTTCTGGAATAGGCAGCTTCAATTTAGTTTGACCACACCTGGACCAATTCAATTTTGGAATCATACAGGCAAGTCAAATCATTTGGGACTCGTTATCAAAACCTTTTGATGCTCAATTCTTGGTTTTCATCCAGAGTCGTTAGCACATTTAGGAACTCATACTGGTACTATTAGATTCCCACATTGATTTGAACTTTCAATAATTGTAGCCACAATGATTGTCAGTATATTTTGTCCTCTTAAATCCATACACAGACTTTTGACATAAACTGGTGATAGTTTTAGATTTAATTATTTCAACTAACATTTGTGGATCCCACACTTATATGGTAATCAACATTCCTCAGGAGATTTTGAGCGGTCTACGGGTATTTTTACAAGAAGAAACTATTCTTAGAGCTTTCAAAGAGAAGCCAATCCTCAAGTCAGTGCCATCGCACAGCAGAGAGGCGGCAAACAACAATGAATTCTAGAATATCTAGGTTATGCTTATCCTCAGTCAGTGCCATCGCGCAGCAGAGAGGCACACAACCTATCTTCTTTATAGGGCAGCTTAATTTTCTTTTGCACAGAATGCACCAACAACATAAGTCATTAGCTTGATAGCATTTGTCTTTCATTTTTTTCGTGCTTTGCTCTATTTATGGTCATCCGCGCACATTTGTGGCGTTTACATGCTCATTACCCCTTATTGGAATATTGTTGATTGTGTTAACCAGTGATAAGATGGAAGCCCACAGTCAGTTGAACAACTTAGTTTGATCTTGAGATCGCCAGTTAGGTCTACTCATCTATTGTGTTGAATCTACCGACATATCATATGTGGTCTAGCAACCTCTAGGTCTACTTTCGTTGTGTTACCTTAGTAGTTACCAGTTTTTCTATCATCTTTCCTTTTATATTGCTCAGACTACACAGACTTATACTTTGAATTTTGCATCTTTTCTAAATTAAATTTTAAAGTCCCCCTTGATTTGTTCCTGTGTACTATCATTTTCCAAAGGGTTTGAATCGGTATCACAGATACGATCTACCTTATATCAGCTATCCACTCCTTCTCCCTCGTTTCTTTTTTTAATGTTACTGGCTGACTTATTCTCCTCCTAAAATTCTAAAATCATAACTGGTTTAATTATTTTAGGATTTTAATAGACAGCTAGATAACATGAATTTAATTTAAACAAAACATAAAATAAATAATGAAAATAAAAAAAATAACTATACTGCATCGGACTACACATGATCATCATCAGGGATAACATCACTTTTCTTTTTAACGCCGTTGACCTCTAACAAATATAGAAAACGTGGTTTGTCAAAAGCTTTTGTATAGAGGTCAGCGCGTTGAAAATCAGTATTAATTTTTACCACATCGATTAAGTTCTTTTCAAAACAGTCTCTTATAAAATGGTATTTAATACCGATGTGTTTGGTCTTTGGATGTTGTACCGGATTTTTCGTTACTGCAATTGCAGCAGAGTTATCAACAAAGATAAGAGTAGAAGAGAACTTTAAACCATAATCCCGCATTTGCTGTTGAATCCAAATGATTTGAGAACAGCAACTTGCAGCAGCAACGTATTCGGCTTCACAGGTTGACAATTCAACCGATGTCTGCTTCTTACACTGTCAGGTAACTAATCTCCTCCCAAAGAATTGACACCCTGCTGATGTAGACTTGTAGTTCATCTTGCAGCCCCCGTAATCCGAGTCACTATACGTCGTGAGCTCAAAGTCATCATCATGAGGATACCACAACCCAAGTATGGGTGTACCCTTCAGATAACGAAATATCCTCTTGACCCCGATCAGATGGTTAACCTTAGGCTTAGCCTGATATCTAGAACATAAACATGTAGCATACATGATATCAGGTCTTGAGGCAGTGAGGTACATGAGGGATCCAATCATTCCTCGGTACATTGTGGCATCTACCAGATCTCCATTTTCGTCAGGTGCTATATTATGATTTGTAGCAAGTGGAGTCCCAGCAGTAGAAGCATTCTCCATGTCAAACCGACTGAGAATCTCTCCCACATACTTGGTCTGATGTAGAAATATCCCATTTGGTGTCTGATCCACCTGTAACCCAAGAAAGAATTTCATCTCCCCCATAGCACTCATCTCAAACTCTTTCTTCATAACCGCTTCAAACTCTTTGCATAATTCTTCGTTCTTTGAACCGAAGATTATGTCATCGACATAGATCTGTACTAGCAGTAGGTCTCCATCTTTTTCTTTGATGAACAGCGTGCAGTCAATGACTCCCCTGCGAAAGCCGTGTTTCACAAGATGAGTCGAGGGTTTCTCGTACCAGGCCCTTGGATCTTGATGGAGACCGTATAAGGCCTTTTCGAGTTTGTAAACTCTGTCCTGATGATAAGGATCTTCAAATCCCTCAGGTTGACAGACATAGACTGTCTCTCTTATTTCCC
Source organism: Flaveria ramosissima (assembly GCA_025215565.1). Lineage (NCBI taxonomy): Eukaryota > Viridiplantae > Streptophyta > Magnoliopsida > Asterales > Asteraceae > Flaveria > Flaveria ramosissima. The sequence goes on from CM046030.1 coordinate 37,856,591, forward strand.
CATGAAGGAATGCACTCTTCACATCTAATTGATAGACTTTAATCTTCATATATGATGCATAGGCAAGTAAGATACGGATGGCTTCCATCCTTGCCACGGGTGCAAACACTTCATTGTAGTCAATCCCCTCAACCTAGAGAAATCCCTGAACCACCAGTCGCGCCTTGTTCCTGATAATGACCCCTTGGTCATCCTTCTTGCATTTCAAGACCCATTTGGTGCTAATGACCTTAACACCTTTAGGTCTATCTACCAGAGTCCATACACCTAACTTCTTGAACTGAAGAAGTTCTTCTTGCATGGCACTCACCCACGCCTCATCGTTTAGTGCTTCACTGACGTATTTTGGCTCAAACTGCGAGACAAAACACCGATAAGCACCATCATGAATGTATCCTTTTTCCATAACAGAGGCATAATCAGCTGAGTGCAGCTGATTTCTGGTTTGTACTCCTGATCTGACATCCCCAATGACATTGTCTAGGGGATGATAGACGTTTAGACGTGATCCTGGAGTAGTAGGAACAGCTACCTCAGAGCCAAGAGTATGAACATTTGGTTCGGCATCTAAGGTAGATGGAGTTTGAGGTTCCGAAGTCGAAGGAGCATCACTATTAGATGCTTGTGGACTTGCAGGGATTGGAACCTGTTCCTCCTGACTGTTCTAGTCATCTTCTTCAGCTTCATCTTCTGAGGAGGAGTCACTGTCGTCGACTACTCCCCCTAACTGAGTAGATGATTCTCCCTATGAGCTCGATGATGTTGAATCAACAGATGGTGTATTCAAGATATCATACATCATTCGAGTAGCCAACTCGTCATCAGAAGGAGAGATAGGGATGTTGAAGGACTTGACGAATCCATCATAGTCGAAAAAGTAGGCGGGTCCTTTGCCAGTAGGTGGTGTGGTATATCTCTGAACATCAACATTACACCACACTTCTACTAAACCCATTGAGTTGTTGTAAACTCTCTTGTTCGGTATGTTGTATCCTAGGAAGATTCCTTCATCAGCCTTCTCGCTGAATTTACCTTCTTGAGTCTTCTTCAGAAGTGTGCACGGCGCGCTAAATGGTTCGAGGTACTCCAGATTAGGTTTACGTTGTTGTAGTAGCTCGTAACATGTCTTTCCGTGGCGCTTGACTATCAGAACTCGATTCAGTGTATAACATGCATTAGCCACTGCCTCATTCCAGAATTGGATAGGTAGTTTCGAGTCTGCCAGCATTGTTCGTGCAGTCTCTATCAAGCTTCTGTTCTTTCTCTCAGCAACACCATATATCTGAGACGTGTAGGCAGAAGTGAATTGATGCACAATTCCCTTTTCCTTGCAGTAAGCCTCCATCCACTGATTCTTGAATTCAGTCCCGTTGTCTGAGCGTACATGTCTCACTTTCAACTTGTAGAAAGATTCCAGTGTGGTTACTAACTCCTTGAATGACTCAAATGTTTCTGATTTGGACTTCAGAAACATTACCCAAGAGAATCTTGAGTAGTCATCAATAACCACAAAACAGTACAAGTCGCCTGCAATGCTCTTTGTACTGACTGGACCAAACAGATCCATGTGAAGAAGTTCAAGAGGAAGTTCTATTGAATGAACTTTCGTTTCCTTATGAGACTTCTTCGTCTGTTTGCCTTTCTTGCAAGCAACACAAAAATCAGGAAGTTGGAAATTCTTGACGTTAACTCCTCTCACAAGATCCTTCTAGATCAAGTGATTCATCTTCAGTTAATTAATGTGTCCCATTCTCCTATGCCAGGAGATGGAGTCCTTCTCAGTGGCTTTTGATAGAAAGCACTGAACTTCATGATCCGTTATAGAAGCTGTTGACAGATCCAGAACATAAATGTCTTTATATCTTAAAGCTGTCATCAGAACTTGGTCCTCCGGAATCACGTAGTCTTTCTTAAGGAAATAACACTTCTTGTTGTCGAATGTGTCTTTAAATCCCTTGTCACAATTGGGAAACAGAAAGTAAGTTGTTTTGAAGTTGTTGAACGTAGTTCACCTTATCAAACTTAACTTTCTTATTTCCAACCTCTCCCTGAGCTGTGATATAGCCTCCCTTGTTTCCAGCAAATGAAACATGCCCTCCTTTTATTTGTTTGACTTTTGATAAAAGAGCCCTGTTTCCTGTCATGTGCCTGGATGCTCCGCTGTCTACAATCCATGTGTTGGTTTCAGCACTGTAGCGAACACCCTGCACATACAATGTAAAACATTAGTTTAGGTTAGGAACCCAAGCCTTTAATGGCTTGGGTTTCCCAGAGGCATCACACATCATGAATTCAACCCATTGACCCTTAAAGGGTGAGGGTAGCTCAGGTTCCTTCTTGTCATCATTATCAGACACAGAGGATGACTTTTCTTTCCATAAGCCAGATTTGTGTAAGGCCTGTTTGTGATAAACAGTCGACTGGCTAATGGGTTGAACTTTAGGTTCACTAGTTCTTCTAGGTGGAGTTAAAGAACTCCTCTTAGAAGACCTAGGTTTTGAATCCTGAAGTTCAATCTTCTTCCTAGGTGTCTGATAGTAAGGACAAAAGGAACAATGTGTCCACACTCTCCATAGTTGTAGCATGACCTGCTATCAACTTTATGATTAAACTTTCTTTGTGGAGATGTGTGTGACACTCTGGTAACAACACTTAGTTTGGGTTTTGACTCTGTTTCTTTTGATGTTTTCTCTTGTTTAACAAAATTAATTGTTTAACATTTTTAACATCTTTTTCTTTTTGGTTAACTGGTTTTTGACATGAAACTTGTGATAGATTAACATTAGCAGTCCTTTTAGATTTAGATTTGACTTTGTTTGACCCGGACTTTATATTAACCTGTTCAAACTTTTTTTCCAGATTAACCGAAGGCATTTTACCCTTTGCCTTTGAAGTGGCCTCCTTTTGTTTTGTTCCAGATTCAATTGATGAACATGAGGAATCTGGATCACTAACAAGAGGAGTAGACACCACATGATCCTTGATGGGGTTATTATTTATTGGTCTACTCTTAGTGTTCATCAAGGTCTCAGGTGGTGGTGTAACCACTTTATAACCCAAACCCTCCCCATTGTTACGTTCTCTCACTAAGTGTTGGAGAATGTGTGATGAACTTGTCCAACTGTGCAGTTTTTGCTTTAAAGAGTTTACTTCTACTTCTAAAACTGCCTTTCGCTTCTTAGTGTCTTCTAGGGAGTTAAGATAGTACCTAATGTCATTAGCTTGGTGAAATGCTACTACTTCAGTTTCCCTAAGTTGTTTAGTCAAAAGGTCTATCTTTTCTTTGTAACTATACTCATTTTTTTTTAAAACTCTATTAGCCTCAGTGCACAGTTGCAAATCCTTTACTAAGTTATCATTATGATCTAATAACCTAGCAAATTTCTGATCTATTCTATCTCTAAATGAATTACAATCAGAACAAGCATGATTTTTAAACAGTTGGTCAGTGGTACTTACCTGAGAAGATTCTGAAGAGTTAGCCATCATCGCAGCATCAGATGTCTCTGGTTCTGGTGATTCTGTGTTTGCTGTAGACGTCCCTTCTTCAGGCTTGTAGCTGACCTCAGTTGCATTTGTCTCTTCACTATTTGACATCGCTATCTCAACTGCAATATCTCCTTCACTCGCCGAATCATCATCTAAGTCTTCTACGCTTGCAATATTAGATTCCCCCGGAGAGACAAACCGAAAGCTCCAGTCTTGTCCTTCATCATCATGGGCAGTCAAGGCTTTTGGATCCTTGCTTGATGAAGTAGAACTGCTAGCTTGTTTGTCTTGACGAGTGAAGGACGAGAATGGGTTCCCGTTCCCCGTCTTCTTTGGCTTCACACATTCTCTCTTGAAGTGCCCCTTTTCTCCACAGTTGAAGCAGGTCACCTTTATCTTGTCAAAGCCAAATGTGGTATCCTTAGTAGCAACCAAGTTCTTTCTGGTATCTTTCACAAATTTCTTCGCCCTCTGGACAGCACTTGCTAAGGCCCACATAATGTCCATCCTCTCCAGTTCCATTTCATCCACCTGCTCGTAGTCCTCATCTGCCAGATGGCAGTTTCCAATCTTCCCAGCAACAAGTCCATCATAAGAATGCACCACTGCTGCCAAGAGATCCATGTGCTCTCGAGCTACTTCCACAGTCACATTACCGAGGTTCTCGGTCTTCAGTCTAGTAGCATTTGCTTCAGATCCAATATAATGGGTACAAGAAGACCCTGACATTTCTGATCCTGAAGGAGAAGCTTGTGAAGGACCAGATGAGCTAGACACAAATGCAGTCTGAAGAGGTGCTCCAGATGTCTTAGCTTGAGGAGTGGCATTGTACAAAGCTAGATTCTGAGTGTATGAAGACTTCTGAGCTCGGTACTTCATCCTAAGTGCTTCTTCTCGCAGCTTTAGAATGAAGTCATTGATATCCAACTTTGCCAACATCTCATTTTGTCTCAGATTTGACACAAATGAAGCCCACTTTTCTGGCAATCCGTCTGCAAAATTTGACACTTTTTCTTCCATGGTAGTAGCAACCCCATGTGTATGCAGTTCACTCATCAGATGGTAGAATCTATCAATAACATCGTCCAAACTCTCGTTTCCCATCGATGAGAAGTTGTCAAATTCTTTCTTTAGCTCCTTAGCTTTAATTGCCTTCAGCGAAGCATTCCCGTCATATCTCTTTTCCAGCTCATCCCACAATTTCTTGGCCTGCTTATTCTTCGAGTACTGGTGGAAAATATCTTTAGGAATAGACTATGTGATTGATAGGATCGGATCAATTAGATTTGAATTTTGCAGCGGAATATAACACAATAAGATCGAATTCAAGCAAGAAAGTTATGAATATGCAAACACTCAATCACAATTATAGAGAGAGAATATTTTTGTTAAAGGAATGTTTTCATTCACGCATAATGCTTCGGTTGGAATACAGCTAGGTCAACATCCCTTATATAGAGGAATGTGACGTCTGCTGATGTCACTTGATAGTGACATCTAACAGAATTATACAAAACAACTGAATTAATGCAAACTACTGAAATGTTCTCAACAACTGATCACATCTCAGAGAATGCTAAGTACAAAATACATAAAACTACTGACTAAAACTACTGAAACAATAAACTACTGAAAGGTAAAATTACAAGTACTGAAAAGTAAAACCATCACAACTACTGAAGTTAACAACTTTAGCTGTTGTGAAAACTACTGATCACTCTGGTCTTCAGTCTTTGTCTTCAGTACTTCACTTTCAGACTTTGTCTTCAGTTCTTCACTTTCAGACTTTGTCTTCAGTTCTTTACTTTCAGACTTTGTCTTCAGACCTTTGTAATCAGCTGATGTCTTCAGCTGTTGTGATCTTCTTCAGCAGTTGTAATGTCTGTGGGACTTAGAGGTTTTTCTGATCAGGCTCATTGGTTCTTTTGGTCCAACAAACTCCCCCTGAACCAATACAGCCAAAACCTCTAACTTTATTGATGATCCCACTTATTCTTTGGCAGAAATACTCTCTTGATCAGCTTCAGAGGTAAACAAATAAGCATAGGCCGGGAAAAGGTTTCTAATCTTTTGATTGGCTAAGTATGGAAGGGAACTCTGTCTTGGGGAAACTGGACACAGAGTCTTGTCCCAACCATGAAAACTATTTCCCATTGATGAGTCTGTAAGACTCCCTTGCATAGGCCTCAAGGAGAACAACTTGTTCCTCCTTGGTGAGTTCTTCTGCTTCTCCCTCAAAGAAGAATTCAGGCCCATAGTATTTAGACAAATACCTTATTGTCTTCCCATTCTTCAACTCAACAGTTGTTATCTCTCTGTAAGCAAATTCATCTGGATGAGAGCCTTTAAGCAGCAACTGGAGTTCACTCTTTTGAAGATCTTCAAGTATTTTATATAACAACCCCTTCTTGATCATTTTGTTCTCAAGAATAGACATAGGGGTTGATTTTGAGGTGTGTGCTCTCTTGAATTCTTCAATAATTTCCCAGGGTGAGACTACCATGGCCAACATAATTGCAGCATTCAAAGTCTTTCTTACTTGGCCATGATATCTACTTGGTAAGTTTTTCTTGTGTATTATGGAACTTACCCTGGGGTCTGGCCAAATCCTCACTCTTTCTTTTTGATGTTGGAAGGTATGTCTAAGAGTGTACATCCTCTGAGCTTGTTTCTTCATTGCTTGAATGGATGAGGACTGAGGGAAGTCCTTGTCAACCATTTTAAGAAATTGCTCATCATGCTGCTTCTGCTGTTCTTCTTCTTCAATTTTGACTTTAACCATTTGCCTTTGAGTTTCAGGAGTTATTGTTTGTGATTGACTCCTAGGCTTAAGTTTCTTCCTTTCAAGAATAGCAAATATTGGCAGATTATCCTCTTCATCCTCATCTTCTTCTTCTTCCATCCTCAGCAGCCTTCTTTTTCTTTTAGGTGCATCACTGGTGGTAGATTGAATGGGTTTCTTAGGTAAAGGGGTTGGCTTAGAGGGTTGTGAGGTTGGTTGTTTTGAGGATTGTGAGGGTAATGGTTTTGGAGGTTGAGAGGTTGGTTGTTTTGAGGGTTTTGAGATTGGTTGTTTTGGTTGTGAGGTTGGCTTTGAAGGTTGTTTTGGTAAAGGAGATTTTAAGAGCTGCTCTATCATTTTGTTGGTGAGGGTGGCTTTGGATAGCTTAGCCATGTCAGATCTCTTCCCAGCACCAGCTTCATCCAGAGCTTCAATGATTAAGCCTTTGTTGAAGCTTTCAGATGAGCATATTTTGGTGGTTATCTCCAAGATGCTATCTCTGGACCATGACTTGATCTCAATGATAGGTCTTCCCAAGTGTTTGGATAGGAATCTAATCATAGCCTCCAATCTCTCCCTCTCTTCTTCATTGCAGCTTGCCCATCGATTCTCAATCTCCTGAATCTCAAGTCTTCTGATCTCTGAATCAAGTTTGGCAGTATCAAATCCTTGCCTGAAGAGCTGATCAATGATCCTGTCCATGGATCTGCTATGTTGCTCATCAGCTTCTTTGATCATCTCATCCAAACTCTTCTCATCTTCAGTTTGTTCACCAACACTCTTCTTTCTTTTGTAGGTAATGATCTCTTTGCCTTTATTTTCCTCCTTAGCTTCTTCCTCTTCAACTCTTTTCCTTTTATCATCATTCACTGACTTAGACTCCCCCTTTTTGGTTGCATTGGGTTCAGGGGTTTGAATGTCAGAAAGTTTGTGTGACACAGCATCATCCACAAGAGCTTTTAGATCTAAGGAAATCCTCTCATCAATGGTTTGAGTGGCTCAGTGTTTGGTAAAGCTTCAACAGAAGCTGCCATCTGTGGGTTAATTGGGGCAGATGGACTTGATTCCTGAGACATGTTAGTAAGCAGTTCTTTTAATCTGCAAACTTCAGTCTCAAGAATGGTGTTTTGGGCTAAGACTTCAAAGAAAAAGCCCAGGTCATCATCAGTATAAGCTGAATCAGCTGACCTCCTGAGTGAATCGGGATGAACATGTGCTGAGTGTAAATCAGTAATCACATGTGCCCCTTTGTCTTGGAACTGGGGACTTCCTGCCTCAGGAGCAAGTCCTTCATTGGCAGTTGCCTCTGGTGAGGTCTTAGAGATGATACCTGCTTCATCCTGTTCATGTGTTGAAACAGGGGAAGTGGTAGCCTCACCAGATGTTCTAGTCTCCACATCTACACTAGGAGATTGAACTTTAGAATCCCTATGCTGTGGGTTGTCAACTACATTTTGGTCCTCTCCCTCAGCTGTTGAGGTTTTCGTGTTAACAGGTTTCTGGGGAGGGGTAGAGGAATGTAGTTGAGTCAGCACTTGTGCAATAACTGCAGTTGGGCTTGTAGGGGTGGTATCAGTGGGAGATGGAGATGAAAAGGTTTGCACCTGGGGAGAGTGGTGCTCTTCAATGGCAAACTTCTCAAGTGAGATAGATTCCAGTAATGTGGTTTCCCCAATGTTGGTTGCATCAGGATCCTGTTGAGAGGATACCTGAGCGGTTTCAGCTGTTGGATTCATTGAAACTACAACGGGATTAAGGCTTGTAGTTTCATCCTGCGTTTGTGCTGCAGGGGCATCATCAGGGGACTCAACTCCCTGAGTAGCCTTTTTGGTTTTCTTTGGTTTTGGTTTGGAGGGGACTTTAGATTTGGAGGTGGAGGCTGTAGGTTCCCTCTGCTTGGGTTTGAGCAGTTTGGCAGCCCCTTTGAGTTGTGGGTTTGTGTTGTGCCTGGAGTATACCTCTGGCAAAACCACCAGAGCAGGGAGTCCAAGGCCAACAAGGCCATCAGATTTTAATTGATTTAAAATTATAGCCATAAGAAACCTTGGATATAATATCCATCTATTTGCCACAGGTTTCATTGCCAAATCTTTCAATTCCAAAAAGATAATTTCAGAAAAATTTAGATTTTGATGTTCAAGGATAGAGTATAATACCTGTTGCCATCTTGAGGACATTTGATCCCATGAGGATGTTTTGGGAGCAAGACAAACATTGATCATGTGGAAAATGAGTCGCTCAGCATCATGAAAGTGCTTCTTCAGAATGGTAGTAGCACTTAGGTCACCCTCATAACCATGATTAGCAAAAGATAGATCAATGGTGCCTTTGGGGTATTTGGTGGGATAGGTCGCATCATTCAGGTCTAGGGTTTGACGAATGATCTCAGGAGTGATGACCACCCGTTTCTGGTTGACAAACGACTAGAGAGTGATGGTATCATCATTCTCAGCAGTATGAACAGTGACGTTTGTCTAGAATTGGCACAGGGTATCGGGGTAGATGGTAGGATTTAAGAGAAAGGCTATGCAGTATTGGGAATCAACCATCAAATCTATGGCAGCATCAAACTTGTTCCAAAAGGGTGATTTGGTAAGGTGAGCAACATAGTTGTGTCGAGGTTTGATTTGCATGGTCGCCATTAATGGAAGATGAACGTTTGGAAAGTGGGTTATGAAAAGTTTGAAGTTAGGGTTGGGTATATAGGTTATGAAACGGCTGTGAGAAAACAACTGAAAGTGTTGGCGTTAGTCATCAGGTGTTAGAAAACAACTGAAGACATGGTTTTAACTTTCAGATGTTGTAAACAACTGAAGACTTGGTGTTGGTCATCAGTAGTTGTAAAACTACTGAAGACTTGGTTTTGGCTTCAGTTGTTTGGAAATGAAACAGTAGTTGTCGTCAATTCACAAAGTTCAGCTGTTTTAATGACCTTAACACTTACTCATCAGATCATCTGATTTTCAGATGTTTCATTGGTCATCAGTACTTATTTATTATAAAAGACATCACTAGTTTGAACTACATCAGTACTTTCTAACAAATTAAGTACTTCAATACTTTTAAGTAATTTTAGTCTTCAGTAGTTATAAAACTACTGAAGATAAGATGACTTATCAGCACTTATTTTTGACAAAAGTATACTAATGCTCATCAGTAGTTATTGACTAAGAGCATCAGTAGTTGTCAAATTATTCTAGTTGCAGCATACCAAGCCTGAGTACAAGATTATGAAAAGTTGCACTATCCAAAGGCTTAGTAAATATATCTGCAAGCTCATCAGCACTAGGCACAAACTTTGGATCAATCAGACCTTTTTCATAGCAATCCCTGATGAAATGATGTCTGATCTTAATATGTTTGGTCCTAGAATGCTGGACAGGATTCTTAACAATACAAAGAGCTGAAGCACTATCCATTAATAATGGAGTCTTAGTCTCTGTAATGTCATAATCCAATAACTGATTTTGAAGCCAGAGTACCTGAGATGTACAGCTTGCAGCTGCAATATACTCTGTTTCAGCTGTGGATATAGCAACTGAAGTTTGTTTCTTACTCTTCCAAGAAACCAAACAGTTGCATAGAAATTGGCATCCACCAGAAGTTGATTTTCTGGTTAACTTACACCCTGCATAGTCACTATCAGAGAAAGCAACCAATTTACAAGAGTGCCCAGTGGAATACCATAGTCCTAGAGATTGAGTTCTTTGCAAATATCTAAAGATCCTCTTGACTGCAATCATATGGGAATCTTTAGGAGCAGCCTGAAATCTAGCACAGACACAAGTTGCAAATATAATGTCTGGTCTAGAAGCTGTTAGGTACATCAAGGAACCAATCATACATCTGTAAAGAGTTTCATCAACTACTTTACCTTTTTGATCAGCATCCAGTTGTGTGTTGCTGCACATGGGAGTAGACCAGGGTTTACAGTTTTTTAAATCAAACTTGGTTAACAAATCTTTTTGTGTATTTTGACTGATGAATGAAAGTTCCATCAGTCAGTTGTTTGATTTGCAAACCCAAAAAGAATTGTAATTCTCCCATGGCACTCATTTCAAACTTTTGTTGCATCAATGTAGTAAATGCATCACACAACTGTGAATCAGATGATGCAAAAATATTGTCATCAACATAAATTTGAACAAGGAGCTTATGCATGCCTGCTTTCTTTATGAACAAAGTTTTATCTATGGAGCCTCTAGTGAAATTATTTTGAAGAAGAAAGTTAGATAATGTCTCATACCAGGCTCTGGGTCTTTGTTTTAACCCATAAAGAGCCTTATCAAGCTTATACACCCAATCAGCGTGTTTATGATCTTCAAAACCTGGTGGTTGACACACATAAACTTCTTCTTTTATTTTACCATATAAAAATGCACTTTTGACATCCATTTGAAAAACTTTAAAGTTATGAAAAGCAGAATAAGCCAAAAACAATCTAATTGCCTCCAGTCTGGCTACAGGGGCAAAGGTTTCATCATAATCAATACATTCTTCTTGTGAAAACCCCTGTACAACCAGTTTGGCCTTGTTCTTGACAATTTGGCCTTTTTCATTAGTTTTATTCCTAAACACCCATTTAGTGCCTATTGCACACTTACCTTGGGGTAGAGGAACCAGTTTCCACACTTGCTGTTTTTGAAATTGAAGAAGCTCAAGCTACATGGCTTCAACCCATCCATTGTCCCTTAAGGCCACATGATAATTCTTTGGCTCTTGCTGACTGATGAAGAGAGCATAGAGACAGAAATTGGACAATTGACTTCTTGTTGAAACACTAGCATTAATGTCACCAAGGATCTGGGACATGGGATGATTCTTCAATTCTTGATATGCAATAATATCTGTGCAAGTGTTTGTAGGAGATTCAGCAGCAACAGATGTTGATTCAGACTCTTGAAGCCTAGACTGAGATGGCAGTTCAAATGAAGTAGAGGATTCAGAGATTTCATCAGCATTTGTTGTGGATGGAGCTGCTGAGGCTACAGGAACATCAAGTGTAGTAGAAACAGGCAGATGATCACTACAACTTGCATTTGTATCATCAGATGGAGAGGATGGAACTTCAGAAACAACAACAGGTGGAGGCTGATATGGAACATATTGCAGTATGTCCAAGTCAAACATCTCAATAGGGTTTTGAGGAATCTTGTCTTTTGGAGATTCATTAAACTTGACATGTAGTGTTTCTTCTACAATCTTTGTTCTGCAATTGAAAACTCTGTATGCCTTGCAAGTAGATGAATACCCAACAAAATACCCTGCATCCACCTTAGATTCAAACTTCTGAAGTATATTCTTTGAGTTAAGAATATAACATGGACACCCAAATGCTCTAAAGAATGAAATCAAAGGGGCCAAATGATGTAAGAGCTCATAAGGAGTCTTCATCAACCTCTGATTCACTAATACTGTATTCTGAACGTAGCAAGCTGTGTTGACAGCTTCAGCCCAAAGGTTAGTGGCAAACCAGAGTCAGCCAACATTGTCCTTGCGGCTTCAATAAGGGTCCTGTTCTTTCTCTCCACCACTCCATTTTGCTCAGGAGTTCTTTGAATACTATATTGTCTTTTGATTCCCTTAGACAAATAGAATTCATTAAGAGTGTGATTCCTAAACTCTGTCCCATTATCACTTCTCACACATTTGACTGGAAGGGAATGTTGCTTTTCCACATGTAACACAAAATAGTGATACTTTGAGCAGCCTCATCCTTGGAATGCAAGAAGAAAGTCCATACATATCTGGAATAATCATCCATAATTACCAGACAGTACTTTTTCTTTGCCATGCTCATTACTCTCACAGGACCAAAGAGATCCATATGCAGTAATTGCAAGCAGGCAGTGGACTTAGGTTCTTCTATAGGAGGGAATGAAGCTTTGTGTTGCTTTCCTTTTAAGCAAGCTGGATAGTTATCATCACACTTGAACTCCTTCAATGGCAAACCTCTCACTAAACCATGATGAATGAGCTGATTCATGTTCTTAAGATTCACATGACCAAGCCTTCTATGCCATAGTTCAGATTCTTGAGGAGAGGCTTTGGAGAACAGACATGGATGGCCTTTTAGATCAATTTTCTTTGATTGATCTAAAGCATATACTCTTCCAATCATGTTGGCCTTCAGGAGAGTATATTCATCCAATATCTTGTCAATCTTGTGCAAAACTTTGGAAGACAGAATCCTACATTTCTGACTTGTGAAAAGTGCAACATGCCCTTTATCACACATTTGACTGACACTCAAAAGATTTATTTGAGGTTCTCCACATGGTTAACATCATCAAATCTTATCTCCCCATTTGAGACAAAACCCTTCCCAATGATGTAACTCTTGGCATCATTTCCAAAAGAGACAAATCCTTTCTTCCTTTGGGAATAGTCATGAAGAAGAGAGCTGCTCCCTGTCATATGCATGGATCCTCCACTGTCCACATACCAGATGCTTCTTTGGCATGTTGAAGAACCCTGCATTTATCACAAACATTAGTTAGCCTTTGAGACCCAAACCTTTTTGGTTTTGGGTCTGTTTTTATCAACAGATGTTACACTAACAGATTGTGCAAGATTAACAGCTTTTGAAGATGTAGATGGTGCTGAAAAGGATTCCTTGGATTTTGGCTTAGGTGTCCTTTTCAGTGGTTTAATCACAGAAACATCTAATTGGTTAACTCTCCCCAATAGATGTTGAACCATCATCACAAGTTGTGTCTGATTGGTTGACAGAGTTTTCAACTCAGTTGACACATCAGTACTTGTAGATGATTTGTTCTTGTGATTCACTACATCCTTCTTTTGAAAAGTCACAGACTTAGTCTGAGTTTTTAATATTCCCTGAAGAATAATTTCAGCTGTTGTTTGACAAACCCCTTCATTCTTTGTGACTTTTTGAGAAAGCTTAGGTTTATCAGAATGAGATGATTGTGGTACAAACTTAGTTTGAAATTCATTTTTAATTTTATGCATTTCCTTCTTAATGATTTTCTCTTTATTGAATTTTAAACCCTTGTTATACCAACATTCATCAGTAAGATAATTGAACAAACCACGTATTTCACATGGCTTGCTTTTCATCTTTTCTTGATCAACTGCTGAAGTTGATGAAACTACAGAAGCTTTGTTCTTCAGTACTTTCTTCCTTTCAGTACTTTTGGGAAGGACTGAAGGATTTTCAACAACTTAAGATTTCTTCTTCAGAGGTTTTCTATCAGTACTTTTTAGAATCCTGATAGATTCTTCAGCAGTTGTCAAGGAATGCTTGTTTTCCTCTAATTTGAAATGCTCTTTAGGTGTTGTGTTTTGCCCTTCAGTACTTTGAGTACCTTGTGGAACAACACCTGAATTTCTCAGCCTCTTCTTGATCAAGTGTTTCGAAGCAGTGGGACCATCAATAATTTGAATAACTGAGGTACTCACACTATCTTCATCCTCAGATTTTGAATTATCATTTGAGGATGAAACACCTGAAGATGTGGTTTGGGAATGACAGTCAACCTCAGATTTTACTTCTAACTTGGGAGTAAAATCTATGGGAGGTATGGTATGATTATACCCAATCCCAAACTTCACATTGGAAGCAGTTTGCTTACTGAGAAGCATTTCAAATCCCTTGCATGATGTTACCCAGCGTTCACAATCAACTTGGGTAGCTGCAAGTGTTTCTTTGAGATTCTTGTGATTTTCTAGAATGACCTCTACCTTTGCTTTTTCATCAGTAATTTGACACTTAAGTTTATAAATCTCCTCATCCTTCTCTTTTAAAACAGATTCAAACTCAGCTTTTCTTTTGGAAATTGCTTTTTCTAGGCCAAGGTTTTGATTAATTAAAGCTACATTTGCTTCCCTAATAGAAACAAAAGCAGCTATGCATGATTCAGAACATAACTTGGCCTTAGCCTCAGAAGACACCTGTGGTACCTGTGATGATGAAGGATTTTCATCAGTAGATTCCAAGGCCATTAAAGCAAGATTTCCAAACGGGTTTTCACCACCATGTTTACCAGCACCAGCAAATTGTTCAGAATAACCAGAGACATCATCTGGTAAGCTGCTCCAGTCAACAACCTCAAGGGTGAAAAAGCTCTGATGAGATTGAGATTGAGATTGCTGATTTGTTTGAGATGGTTGAGGATGAGGTAGAGCATGTGGTTCTTGAGCCATGGGTACAGAAACTTGACCAGACTGAGGCATGTAAAAACATGGATAAGGATATGGCATTGGGATTTGAGGGACAAAGTATGCAGGAGATGATTGATGTTGTGAATGATGATCAGAACTGGTAGAATGTTGCCCTTTAGATTGTGAGCTATTGCTTGGAAAAGTCACAAAGGGTGCATATGAGTTAGATCCAGATGATCTACACTCTCTAGCAAAATGTCCAAGTCTATGGCACTTGTGACATCTCAACTTACTCTTGTCAAAACCAACCTTGGTTTTGCCAGAGAGACCAGGGAATTTTCAACCTGTTCTTTTATAAAACTTTTGAGATCTGATATTAATCAATGCCATTTGGCTCAGAATATCCATCTCTTCTAGATCATCATCAGCAATTCCTTTCAAATCATCCATCATAAAACACAAATTATCAACATTAAACCTGAGTTTCCCTCAACTCCAACAAAAGCATGATTTCCATTGTTTGAAGAGAAATCAATATGCTCATCATATGAACTTTCAGATGAAGCATATTCAGACTCATGACCAACCAGAGCAGTGTTACCTGGTACAAAGTCATCAGTGAGCTTTCCAGATGAAGATAGTTTCCTTTTCTGTTCTATCTCTCTCTCAAATGTTAAGAGTTTACCATGAAGTTGGGTGAGAGATAGAGTATCCAGATTTGCACTAGAGCGTAGGACAATGGTGTAAGTGTCCCATCTCTCAGGCAGGGATTGAGGAATCTGTTATTCATCTAGTTGTTTGTGTATTCATGTTGAACCATTTTAAGCTCAGAGATCAAACATGAAAACCGCTCAAACTGTTGAGTCAATGTCTCACCCTTCCTATAAGAGAATGTCTCATATTGCTGGGCAAGGATTTCTCTGTTGTTTGCTAAGACCTCATCAGTTCAGAGATCATAAGCAGTTTCATGATGCATAAGCCCAGAATAGATTTCATTAGGCAGTGCCATGGCTAGAATTCCATGGGCTTTAGCATCAATCTCAAACAGTTTTAAATCCTCATCAGAATATTGTTCCTTCTTTTTAGGAACCATCTCATTGGTTTCAGGATTACTCACCATAGGCTTGATGGTCCATGAACCACATACTTCTAACAACCTGAACTGTTAACAGACAGGTGATGGAGCATTCGGCGTTGTCATATGTTATACTCACTCCTAACAAGCATTGGAGGCTTAGTTGAGGAGCCAGTATTGTGAGGATCATTGATTGAAGTAGTCATTTTCACTAATTCAATCGAATTCAATGAGATTAAAATCAGTCTAGTTTGAAAACTCAGCAACACAATTAGAAAACACAATTAGAATCTCAATTAATTAACCGGAAGCAACAGAAAATCAATCTCTATAATCAATTCTTGCAAAAATGCTAATTCGATCAACCTTCGCTATCAAAAGAGCAGTTTCAATGATCAATTGTTAGATCGATCAATGATTAACCAGCTCTGATACCATTTGATAGGATCGGATCAATTAGATTTGAATTTTGCAGCGGAATATAACACAATAAGATCGAATTCAAGCAAGAAAGTTATGAATATGCAAACACTCAATCACAATTATAGAGAGAGAATATTTCTGTTAAAGGAATGTTTTCATTCACGCGTAATGCTTCGGTTGGAATACAGCTAGGTCAACATCCCTTATATAGAGGAATGTGACGTCTGCTGATGTCACTTGATAGTGACATCTAAGAGAATTATACAAAACAACTGAATTAATGAAAACTACTGAAATGTTCTCAACAACTGATCACATCTCAGAGAATGCTAAGTACAAAATACATAAAACTACTGACTAAAACTACTGAAACAATAAACTACTGAAAGGTAAAATTACAAGTACTGAAAAGTAAAACCATCACAACTACTGAAGTTAACAACTTCAGCTGTTGTGACAACTACTGATCACTCTGGTCTTCAGTCTTTGTCTTCAGTACTTCACTTTCAGACTTTGTCTTCAGTTCTTCACTTTCAGATTTTGTCTTCAGTTCTTTACTTTCAGACTTTGTCTTCAGACCTTTGTAATCAGCTGATGTCTTCAGCTGTTGTAATATTCTTCAGCAGTTGTAATGTCTGTGGGACTTAGAGGTTTTCCTGATCAGGCTCATTGGTTCTTTTGGTCCAACAGTGATCAATGCATAGACTCTCTTCTCTGCATTGTACTTAACTTTCTGAGCATCAGTCATCCCTCCCAAAGTAAGCTTTACCCCATCGGCTCCCACTGGCATACTGTAACCTATCTCGATAGCTTCCCACAAATTTGGATCCACTCCATTGAGGTAGATCTCAAAACGTTGTTTCCAGTGGGGAAACTCATCTAATGTTAAGAGCTTTGGTGGTTTATTATGATTCCCCACCTCACTCTCAAGTAACAGTAGGTTCTGGATCCTTGAGTCCTTCCCGGCAGTAAACGCTAACATCTGATCTTCCATCTCGATTAACTTTAAGTCTACTAAACAAACTGTCGACTGGTGCGACTGGAGTGATGCGAATGGGCTATCCGTGTGAATTAAATATGCGACTGGTTCAATCGTGCGGCTGAACTAAGCGATTGGTTCATACGTGCGAATGAAGCTGATGCGTATGAACACTGCGAACAGATGGTTCAGTCGTACGAATGAAGATGCGATTCAGTCCAATCGTGCGTCTGGAGTATGCGAATGAAGTCCAGTCATGCGAATGGCTCACTCGTGCGATTGAAGCTGCTGTTTTGCGAAAATTTCTAGGTTAAACGTGTTTTGGCCGTAAAAATTCGAACTTTCGCCTACCCTAATCGCCTAATGCCGTAGAAACCGAAACTTGAGGAGCAGGAGACGTCCAAGACAACTTTTGACAAAAAAAGATTGCGTTTTTAGAGTAAAAACACAAACTTTGTATCAAACTTGATTGAATCACACGTAATCAAGAGCCAAAGCTCTGATACCACTTGTTAGGACCTGGTATTTGAACGTAATACCGAATGATTAACGTGTAAACCAAACCAAATAGTGCGGAATCCTATTTGATTGGCGATCCAATCAGTGAGAACGCACGTAGAATCAACAAAGTATTGAATCAAACGTTAAGAATCGATTAGGAATCGATCTACAGCGTTCTATGAACTTGGAGTATAAACTTGGAGGTTTCTGGACGGCTAGGGTACGTCTGGAGTCGAAATAGAATGAATGCTTATGTTTTTCCACGAATTGGGTTGTATTTATAGGTTAGTGTTGTTCATTCGTGCGACTGAACCATTAGTATGGTTCAGTCGTGCGATTGAACCATGCGGTTGATCCATCTGCATGACTGAGTGTTCAGTCGTACGACTGAGCCAATCTTATGTTACAATCATACGACTGATCCAGTCTCCTGGTTCAGTCGTGCGACTGAGTCATTCGTATGGAGTTATTCATGCGTATGGTCCATTCGTATGGGCCATTCGCATGAGAACTTCATTTTGTTAAGTTTGAATGTATTAATTAATATAACATTATGTGTATCAATTCAAACAATCACAAACCTATTTAACCAATTCAACATCGACTCATTAATGAAATATTAAACATTATAAATCACAAACAACCAATATCATTTCATTAATATTCCAAACATTACATCAGTATCAGACAAACAAGATCTATTACATTCATATCATGATCTAGGTACATACATGTATCAACACATTATTGCCTCAAAAATCCATTGAATCAATCTAAATGACAACTATCGATCCACAGAATCCTTTTTCAACCATCAAGGGAAGGAAACGAGGTGCAAAGGACCAATAAACTACTCGTATTTCATTAGAGAAGAAGAGAGAATTAAATTATAGTGGAAACAAGCCTCATCAGACGTAAAATGATAAAAAAATATGGGATTAATGAAAATGAAGACAAATCAAGTTAACATGACCACTTAAATAAGATTTACATGTATTTTAACAAAAATTGTGCAACTATAGATTGATGCATCAATGTATTCACAAAAGCTTAACTAATACATGGGAAAGGAACTAGTTATACAAAAACATTAAACAACACTAGTTCTCGCATGGATTGCTTTTACTTTGGGTAACAACCTCAAATGCTATTGACTTTTGATTCTCATGCCTTCTAAACACACTCCCAAACCAATCTAATCAAATTTGATTATAATCAGTGTTGGAATCACACTAATCGGTCAAGCATAGAATATAGAACCTATTGCTTAATCGAAACCAAAGTCGAACACGCCACTACACGAAGGACCCTAAAAATCAATCCACTTCTACCCAAAACTTCTTCCCAACACTCCACAACCCTCTTCAAACATTATCGCCTCAAAAATCCATTGAATCAATCTAAATGATAACTATCAATCCACATAATCCTTTTTCGACCATCAAAGGAAGGAAACGAGGTGCAAAGGACCAATAAACTACTCGTATTTCACTAGAGAATAAGACAGAGTATAATTACAGTGGAAACAAACCTAATCAGTCATAAAACGATAAACGTAATGTGGGATTAATGTAAATGAAGACAAATTAAGTAAAACGATAAAAGTAATGTGGAAACGAGGTGCAAAGGACCAATAAACTACTTGTATTTCACTAGAGAAGAAGAGAGAATAAAATTACTGTGGAAACAAGCCTCATCAGACGTAAAATGATAAAAGTAATGTGGGATTAATGAAAATGAAGACAAATCAAGTTAACATGACCACTTAAATAAGATGTACATGTATTTTAACCATAAGTGTGCAACTACAGATTGGTGCATCAATGTATTCACAAAATCTTCACTAAACACATGGGAAAGGTACTACTAATACAAAATCAATAAACAACACTAGTTCTCGCATGGATGGCTTTTGCTTTTGGTAACAATCTCAAATGCTATGTAGTTTTGATTCTCATGACTTCTAAACACACTCCCAAACCAATTTAATCAAATTTGATTATAATCTTCATTGGAATCACACTAATGGTCACACACAGAATATAGAATCTATTGTTTAATCGAAACCAAAGTCGAACACGACCCTTAAAATCAATCCACTTCTGCCTAAAATGTAACAACCGACCTTTAGGTCATAATTCTAACCTTTAACCTTCTGCATCATTATCCATATAATTAATATTATTATTATTAATATTATTATTATTATTAGTATTAATGTTATTATTGTTACTGCATTATCTTCATTTTTATTATTTCATGTGCCATTTGAAATGAAATAGCTAAGTCTAGCGTTAGCATAGAATAAATTTGGATTCTGGGAAAAAAGAATTAGCACCCTAATAATTCTGGAACATAACTGAAACAATTAAATTGTGTACTCACACACATAATTCACGGACAAGGCATGCACGTTCATGCACAATACTTAACATCTAACTAGAACTATCATCTAAAATACTACACTACACTAAAAAACTACACTACATAATAACCATTTTACAATTAAAAATATAAAACAAAAACTCTCCACTACAAGACAAGCTTCGGCCGCCCCCCTCTCCGCCTATCCTCTCCTCTCTTCTCTACTAAACACCACCACTTCAACCCTCCACTCCCATTTCATGCAAACTACACACACCTCTGATTCACACACCTCTCATTATTGCCTCTCACTCTCTCCAATTCTCTCTAACTGATAACACACACACACGGTTTTTATCACCCATTTAACAATATTTTCGAAGAACAACAACAATCTAGCATCATCCAAGCTTCAAACAAGCAAGAAAGTGCCATTTGGTGAACTATTGTACACGGTTCTTGCTAGGCCGACTCCCTCCAGCATTTGTTCGATAATTTAAAGCTCATATTCTCCTTCTAGTCTCCCCAAGCGTGAACCACTCAAAGTGTAGGCATCTACACAGCCAAACCATGTACATCATGTGTTATTCTTTCATTTATCTACCAAAAACCTTACATTCTTTTTTCTAACAGAAACTTGCTGCTACAACCTTGTTCTTGAGAAGCTTTTAACATACTTGAAGGTATCTCATTTGACATTGGTTATTCTATGGGTGGAACACGAGTTACACCATGAAAACCCTCCTTTTGGGTGACTTTTGCATCATCTAACCTTTATGCCTTGTAACCTCCGAACCAAAGCTTGTAACCTGCTTATAAATGGTTTATGAAACTCTTAATAACCTGTTTTGAAAGTGTCTAGATGATTTGGTAATGTTTAAGCATGATCCGCAAGGTTTTACACATGTGTAATGGGTTTAAATGGTGAAAACACACAACTACAAGCTTATTTCATGGTTACATGTCAAATCCGTATGTTGGAGCTATTTTTCAGTACGTTTTGAGTTATTAGTTGTGTATAAGGTGATGTTAATGGCTGAAAATTATAAAAGTATGGACTTGTAGGTATTTTGAGCTTATTCTGGGGCCCAAAAGGTGGTAAAATGACTTAAAAAGAAGAAAATTAAGAGTATATAACCATATTAAAAAGTATTCAAGGCTCTAAAAGGGTTAAAAAAGTGATTTGGATCGGATTTGTTGATTAAATGGTCAATGGAGATTTAAATGGAATTTTTAGCTAAAAACGGGTCCTAACCGGGAAACTTTTGGAAGAAATCTTGGAAATAAAAGGATAAACCTAAAATCTATGGAAACCATGTTATTTCAGTAATTTAGGAACTATAAGACTTAAAGCTGGTGAAAAATTGGTCAAACAAGTTTTTGAACGGTCGATTTCGGGTAAAAATGTGTTTTAACGGGTTAAATTTAAAAATGAGACTTCCAACTAAATGAGGCTTAAAATAAATTCTAAAAATATTATAAAACTTATTAAAAGTCCTTAATATAATATTTAAAGATTAAAGACTTAAAACCGTAATATTTAATACATAACCGTTAAAAACCTTTAGTTTTACCGTAACCGGTAATGTAAAAACATAAGTTTACAAAATTCAAATCTAAATTATGAAAATTTGGGATTTTAACTTATTATTAATGTAATGTTTAACACTAAAAGTCTGACAATGGGCCATAAAGGTCAACAAATGTAAAAAACAAACTTTAGGGTAGAAACTGTAAATTGTAAAACTTGAAGGACTAACCTGTAATTCTGCCAAAACTCTATCAATCGACCCTATGGACTATAAATCACTTGGTAAACTTAATTTAACTTGTATCAATGACCTAATAGTGTATAAAACTGTATTTTCCTTAAGCAACCATGACTTTCTGTAAAAGGAAACTTTTAAATGCAAGCCTTAGAAAATATAAGCTTGTTCAACATTTAACTTCTTAACACACTTTATCCACCTCTTATGACCTTAGATCTAGTATCTTATCAACTTATTATTTATGGTAAGGTACTAGACTTGAACTTTCCCGATACGCGAAGAATTTGTTGCTTGAAACCTAAGGTGAGTTCTAGTGTTCCCTTTTTACTACTGTTTTAGGATGAAACATGCTATGTTAAACTGAAATTTTTTATGCTCTCTAGTATGATGCTTGTATGTTGTGGAAAATGTTAGAACCTGCTTTTACTTATCACGATCATTAATTCTTGTGTGAACCGCTTGTACTAAATGGGTAGATCTACTTGGGGAATCTCTACACACAGTGCCTTCCGTGATGAACGGGAAGGGTACCACACTGAGATCTTGTGGGGTCGTTTGTGTCATGTGACAGGTTTTTATAAAATACTAGGATGAACCATCCGGCAGGTATGGTCCACTGCTTGAGGCTCAGTTCTTCCTTTGGGATTAACCGGTATAACATAACTTTTGAATAGGCTAGCCGCGACTGAGTGCAGGGTTGATTGTGATCCCCACAACAATGAAATATGATTTTTTTTAAATCAAATGTGGATTCTATTGAATCCTTTTGTTTTTAAACTTTGAGCACTTGAATTCACCAACTTTTTAGTTGCCACAATTTTCTTTTGAGCATGTTTTAGGTAATCCTTGATAGGAGTCTAGCTGATGTAGAAGACCTTGACCTAGCACCTTAATCCATGGCAATTTGATTGTTGGGTCATTAAAAACATTGGAACAAATTTTAATTGGTTTATGTTAGAAACAATTTGTACTGATGAATTATGTACTTGTACTTGGGCTGGGCCTTGTACCAGAACAGTTTTTCTTTAAGCTGTAATGACATTTGATGTTCTCTCCTTTTGTGCTATTATGATGGTTAGTTTCCGTTGTCATATGTTGTTGCTAGTCTATGTCGTCCCACCCTACCTGGGCCCGGGGTGTGACAGATTGGTATCAAAGCTAAAGGTTGTAGAGAAGTCGGTAATACCATAGTAGACCCTATGCTACAACCCTGATACTTTAAGACCGTCCTTGTGGGAAAGTGTTGGGATGATCGGGTTGGGTAAATTGATGATTACACTTGATCAACGTAATCATGAATTTACCAGACGTGTAAATTCTAGCATGGACCTTTAGGTAATGATTGGACCTTTTCTGTTTGAAACTTTGTGATTTCTGAAATTTTCTTTGAGTGGTGTAAAGGTTTTTTTAAAATAAACTACTATACATGTTATTATTTGAAGAGACTACTGATTTTTGATACTATTGATTACTGATACCTCTGATTATTGATACGGTTGGGATATCTGATACTATTTTCATCACTACTACTATAAGTACTATTATTATTACAATCATGAGCTATGAGAAACCAAATTACTCATGATATTTCTTACAGGACATCGAAGCTATGGCCGACAAAGGGAAGGCACCTGCGTACCCAACTGACGGTACTACACCAGCTGGGACCCTTAAGAAGGTGACGCCGCGGACAAAGTATGAAGAATACTTGAGGTGATGTGGACATCCAGGCTGGATATCTGGTACATCTGACGACACTGAGCCATTAGAGGACTCTTCCTCGACATCCCCCTCAAGGAGCCGAACGCGCTCCCATTCACCGCATGTTGAAGCTCCTACCCACTCACCCGTCCCATCTATCAGGGAAAGGGTTGCACGTGTTATCACAAGTCCACACAAAAGTGCTAGGCTAGGACCCTCAGTCTCCATCTGGATGCCACCTCCTCCTCCGTCACCTACTAGGACTCCGACACCTACAACACTGGTGTTTGACCCGCTCCGACACCACCCACGCGATGAGTACTGGATGCCATCAAGGCACATCATGTATGATGGCCCAAGTGTACTAGCTGGTGACCCGTACTCCTGGCAAGCGACGTAGGTCCCTCTTATGTTGCACTGGACGCGATTTTGAAGACAGTCCGTCGTCACGAGTTGACACTCTCGCACGCCACCCGGACCTCTTAGTCCGCCCAATTACAGGCCATGATGGCTTCGCATGGGGTCCAGCGATTGGAGCAAGAGCAAAGGAAGAAGAACTCAGGGTGGCTAGGGTGGCTAAAGAAGAAGTGGTTGTGAGAGTGTGGAGAAGAAGTGGGATTGTTTGTCTTTTAGACAGTTGAAGGAAACAATTTTCATTATTATTAGATACTACTATTATTTATTATGGGGGTGATGGCACCTTTCAACTTGTGAGACTATAACTCAGATGCATTTGTGTTTTGTGATACTATTAACCCTATCTATTAATGAAATTGTTTCTATTGATGGTATTTTCACAGGGTAATTTGTATTGAATTGCAATGTGTAGGTCATGTGTTGGAAATTTTGACATGCGTCCTTTTTGGGCGAATTGCCCTAAATTAATTTAATGGAACATATTTAGATGTATATAGTGGCGTGTATATTACAGTTCCTCCTTTTAGAATGCGGTATTTTAGGATAAGTGATGCATGAGCTACTTGAAACCAAAAACTATGAGATGCTAAACGAACTTATCTATGATGCTACCAGAATGCCGACCAGACGAGGAACCCGTATTGGAAGGCAAGGAGCTACTAGAAGTCATCGTGAGGGAGCTAGACAGACCGGCAACCAACCCCCTAGTCCACCAGGAACTCCTCGTGGAGAGAATGCCAATCAGGGGAACGATGAGAGAATTGCCAACCTCGTAGCACAACAAATTGCTAATGCCATTCCGACCATCATTGCTCAGATCAATGCGGACCGGAGCAACCCCGGCGGAAATGATGGATTCGGGAATGATGAGGGCAACAATGAGGAAGCTGAACCATTAAGGAATGGATGCTCCTACAAAACCTTCATGGCGTGCAAGCCAAAGGATTTATATGGCACCAAGGGTGCGATAGAGACATACCGATGGATCGATGAAATGGAAGTCGTTTTAGATATCAGCGAATGTAAGACGGAACACATGGTGAGGTTTGCATCCCAATCACTCAAGGGATTGGCACTGGAATTGTGGAAGACTATTATTCAGCCACGGGGAAGAAACGATGTTAACCGAATGAGTTGGACCGAATTCAGGGAGTTGATAACCAACAAATATGCCCAATCAATCAACTAGAAAAACTGGAGTCTAAATTCCTGAGCTTGGAAATAAAAGGTCCTAACTACACTGAGTACATCAACCGCTTCTTAGCCCTGTCTCGACTAGTGCAACACCTAGCGACATCGAAATCCAAGGGCGTAGCATGTTTCATTTGGGACTACATCCTAGAGTTAAGGGTATGGTTCGATCCTCCAGGCCCTCAACTTTACAAGTTGGGGTTGACTTCACCAGTAGTTTGACCGATGATCTAGTCAGGGCTAGATGGACTGAACAAACCAATATAGAAGAAAAGAGGAAATCGATGGGTGAGAAGAGAAAGTGGTTTGATGTGAAGAAATAAATCGGTAGCAGTAGTGGGTCAAGCAAGAAGGGTGTTAAAGGTATGAGGCGTGATGACTAGAATGGAAGGGCTCGAAAGCTATACTTGGGTACAAGCCCATTCTGCAATAGGTGCAAACTATATCATCAAGGGGAGTCCAACCCGATGCCCTGCTTCTGATGCAAACGACCAGATCACTTAATTAAGGATTGTACGTATGCGCTAGGTAAACAATGCTATGAGTGTGGAGATCCAGGGCACATGGGGAATAAGTGTCCTAAGCTGGGGGGAGATAAGGACGCCAGACCCAACAAGCCCAAAGGAAGAGCATTCGTGATGGATCCAGCCGGTGCTCGTAAGGAACCTCATGTGGTCAATGGTACGTTCCTTATAAACAACCATCCTGCTACCGTTCTATTTGATACTGGAGCAACTGCTACTTTTGTCTCTACTACTTTTAGGCCTTTGATTGACTTAAGTGCATGTATCCTAACTGATACATTTACCGTAGAATTAGCTGACGATAACATATTAGAAACTAATGAAGTCATCAAGGATTGCTTAATGAATCTAGAAGGTAGTACATTTAGGATAAATCTAATGTCGATTAAGCTAGGAGGATTCGATGTGGTTGTTGGTATGGATTGGCTGGCTAGGCATAGAGTTGAAATCGTGTGTGATGAACGCCTACTTAAGATACCTTTGAGCGATGGGAAAGTGCTAGTTGTTCATGGTGAAAGAAGTAACATGTTATATCCTATGATATCCCATCTAAAGGCTACCAAGAGTCTCATGAAGGGATGCCCAGCTTTCATAGTCTATGTGATGAAGCAAAAGAGGAAAAGAAGATCAAGGATATACCAGTGGCTTTTGAATATCCAGAAGTATTTCCTGAAGACTTATCGGGACTCCCTCCAACCTGACAGGTTGAGTTCTAAATAGATCTATTGCCTGGTGTTGTGCCAGTAGCCAAGGCACTGTACCAACTTGCCCCACCCGAGATGGAAGAACTAATGCTACAAATCCAAGAGCTACTCGACAAGGGATTCAACGACCGAGTGTTTCTCCATGGGGTGCTCCCGTATTATTTGTGGAAAAGAATGATGGAACTCTACGTATGTGTATTGACTACCGGGAACTAAACAAGCTGACAATAAAGAACCGTTACCCTCTTCCGAGAATCGACGACCTATTCGATCAACTGCAGGGAGCAAGTTATTTTTACAAAATAGATTTAAGATCAGGGTACCATCAACTGAAGATAAGAGAGGAAGACATGTCCAACACAGCCTTTAGAACTAGATATGGACATTATGAGTACCTGGTCATGCCTTTTGGGCTGACTAATGCACCAACGGCATTTATGGCTCTCATGAACCGTGTTTATCGACGACATCCGGATCTACTCCCGTAGTAAGGAAAAGCACGAGAAGCACCTTAGGCTGATTCTCGAGTTCCTCAAGAATGAGCAACTATATGCCAAGTTCTCCAAATGCGAATTTTGGATGCGAGAGATCCAATTTCTAAGGCATGTCGTAAATAAAGATGGGATTCAAGTGGACCCTTTGAAGATAGAGGCTATTGAGAACTGGAAAATTCCTGAAACTCCTACCGAGATAAAGCAATTCCTTGGATTGGCCGAATACTACAAAAGGTTTATCAAGGACTTCTTGCATATGTGCAACCGTTAACTGCTTTGACTAAGAAGAATACAGCTATTGTGTGGGAACAAGAGCAAATAAAAGTGTTTGAAATGCTTAAGGAGAAACTGTGTAGTGCACCAATCCTCGCCCTACCAGAAGGAGTAGAGGATTTCGTAGTCTATTGTGACACCTCGCGTTAGGGACTAGGATCCGTGCTAATGCAGCGCAACAAGGTAATTGCTTATGCATCAAGACTGTCGAACGATCATGAAAGCAACTACACAACACATGATCTAGAATTGGGTGCCATGGTGTTTGCACCCAAAATGTGGAGGCATTATCTCTATGGCATGAAGTGCATTATCTACACTGACCATAGAAGTTTGCAACACATTCTTGATCAGAAAATGCTAAACATGTGTCAGAGAAGATGGGTTGAGCTATTGAATGATTACGAATGCGAAATCCACTACCATCCTGGCAAGGACAATGTAGTGGCAGATGGCTTGAGCAAGAAAGAAAGAGAAAAATCCCTTCGTGTCCATGCCTGAAGGATGTGCGTGTATACCGACCTTATTGCAAGACTAAAAGAAGCTCAAGGTGAAGCACTAAAAAAAGATAAATTAGCAGGGGAAATGTTAACAGGAATGGAGAAGCATTTAGAGTTGAGTAACGATGGTATATATAAACATGAAGGGAGAACGCGGGTACCCAAGTACGGGGAATTAGAGAGGTGATCCTAGACGAAGCCCACAAATCTAGGTACTCGATTCACCCCGGAAGTGACAAAATGTACCAAGACTTAATGGCATTTTTCTGGTGGCCTGGAATCAAGAAATCAATCGCCATTTATGTTGGGAAGTGTCTGACGTGCGCCATGGTAAAGGCTGAAAATCAAAAACCGTCAGGAATGTTACAACAACCCGAAATTCTAGAATAGAAATGGGATAACGTCACGATGGATTTTGTTACAAAGCTACCTAGAACTTTCAGAGGCCATGATGTTATCTGGGTAATAATGGATTGGTTAACTATATCAAGTCACTTCTTGCTGATTCGAGAAGACTACGACATGACAAAGCTGGCCCAACTATACATCGATGAAATAGTAACCAGACATGGGGTGCCACTATCAATCATCTCCGATCATGATAGTCGCTTCACTTCTCGTTTTTGGGAATCGCTCCAACAGGCTCCAGGAACCTGTCTGGATTTAAGCACTGCATACCACCCACAAACTGACGGTCAAAGTGGAAGAACCATCCAAACCTTGGAAGATATGCTAAGGGCTTGTGTGATTGACTTTGGTGGGAACTTGGACAACCATCTTCCTCTAGTAGAGTTCTCCTACAATGATAGTTACCACGCAAGTATAAAAGCAGCTCCGTTTGGTAGGAAATGCCGATCATCGTTGAGTTGAAATGAGGTTGGTGATAGCCAAGTAATGGGACCCGACATCGTGATGGAGACAACTGACAAAATATTTAAAATCAAGGAGCGCTTAAGAGCAGCTAGAGACCGTCAGAAGAAATACGCTGACAATAGTTGAAAACCTTTGGAATTTCAAGTGGGTGACAGAGTAATGATAAAAGTAGCACCATGGAAGGGAAGCGTGAGGTTTGGAAAGAAAGGAAAGTTAAGCCCGAGATACATTGGACCATTTGAAATTGGTCCCGTGGCGTATCAATTAAAGCTACCTAAAGAATTAAGTTACATGCATGACACCTTCCATGTGTCAAATTTGAAGAAGTGCATGGTAGATAAGACCATGGAGTTACCTATGAAGAAAGCGAGGATTAATGACAAGTTGAACTTCGTGGAAGAGTCTATAGAGATCAATGACTAGTTGGTCAAGAAACTCAGACGAAGTAGCAAACCCAAGGTCAAGGTAAGATAGAATTCTAGGCGAGGACCAGAATACACTTGGGAGCGAGAAGATGAGATGAGAAATAATTATCCGCACCTCTTCAAACCCACTCGTTCTGGAATTAATCGAAGCTCGAAAATTTGGGACGAAATTTCCTAAACAGTGGTAGAATGTAACAACCGACCTTTAGGTCATAATTCTAACCTTTAATTTCTTGCATCATTATCCGTATAATTAAAATTATTATTATTCTTATTAGTATTAATTTTATTATTGTTACTGCCATTATCTTTATTTTTTTATTTCATGTGCCATTTGAAATGAAATAGCTAAGTCTAGCCTTAGAATAGAATGTTAGATCTAGGAACAATAGATCTAGATCATTTTGTATAGGCTTATAACTTTAAACAATACTTGTAATGAATGATTATAATTCATTATTTTGATGTATGCATTGTGTATATAGGTTAACCCATATGTGTGTTGATCTGTGTATGGTTGCAGGTACAAACATTATTCTTGGTCAATTACTAAAATTGACTAAGTGTAAGAAACATCTACGGATGAACATTTTGCTCTTCCGTAGATATGTTTCTTACAAGTAACATAAATCCGAAGATCATCTGCGGATGAACAATCAGCTTTGGAGTTCAAGTGAAGTCAATCAAAGAGTTCAAGTGAAGACTCCTGCGGATGAGCAAACACCTTCGGTAGAATGAATACCTTCAGAAGAACAGGTACCTTCAGAAGAACAAACACCTACGGAAGAATATGCAGCTGCGGAGTCCAAACACTTGTATTTAAATAATGCAAGTGTTACAAGTCAACAAGTCAACAAGACAGTTATGCAAATCCCAAGAGATCCGATGTTTCCTTAACTAAAACACATGTGCCTATAAATATGGATTCTAGGTTTCACATAAAGAAACGACACACGAACGCAAACAACCAAGCAACAATACGGCAAACCCAAACATCACATCAATTCACACAAACATAAACCCTAGCAGCTGTCACATCAACATCAACACGTTCGAAGCGTTCATTGTTCATTATTTATTCATCTGTATTCATTAAACAATTTAATGAAATACATTTGAATAAAATCCTTTTTGCTTATTAGTTGTGTTCTTCACATTGTGTTCGTTATAATCATTAATCATTATATTTGATATTTATTTATTAAAACAATTAAACACGGTTAATGTTGATTCCACAAACATTAACTCGATTCCCTATTAACACCGATAATTCCTGATTGCGATCCTTGGATTCACAGGTGGTATCAGAGCCAAGTGCTCATTGATTTAGATCAGTGCATCTATCAGTGTTAATAGTGTTTAATTGTTTGCTTATTTCACTAGATTTGTCAGTTTTTCCTGATTAGATCTATTGTTTTTAAGCAAATCGTTTTTGATGTGCATTGATTAAAATAGTGAATTGTCCTTCAGCAAGTATTGTTTCATTGCTTGATTAACTTGGGTCAATATTCAAATCAATTGAATAGTAGATCTTGCTTATTGATTGACATTCATCAATTGTTCAAGTTTATTTGAACAAATACATTAACAAATTTTTGATTCAACAAATCAAAACATGAGTAACTTTGGTGGATCATCATACCAACCTCCAAAGTTGGAAACAAAAGCAGATTTTAAACCCTGGAAAATCAACTTCAGGAATCATGTGAATTATACAGATTCTGACTTATGGCTTTCAATAACTGAAGGTCCTTATATTCCACCCACTCTTGGGCCGGATTATAATGACAATAAATAACCCATAAGTACAAAGGATCTGTCACCTTATGATATTAAGAAGGTTAAGGTTCATATTAAGGCATACAGCTTGCTTAGTATGGCTTTACCTGAAGAAATATTAATCAGATGTGAGAATAATAAAACAGCAAATTCCTTGTGGAAGATTTTTCATACACTCTGTGAAGGGAGTGATTAAATCAGAAGCATTAGGAAGGACACCATTCGTTCACAATATGAAACCTTTCATCATATTGAGGGTGAATCAATTCCTCAACAACTCCATAGATTTATGCAACTTGTAACAGAGATGAACATCTTGGAGTTGAAATATACAAATGAGGAATTGAACAATAAGATTGTAAGGCCTCGATCCCGGGACGCTCACAGTTGGACAATCATCACACATAAAACATAAAATATACATTTACATCTATGAAAAACATCGCAGCTGTGACAACCGACCTCCAGGTTGTTACCCTAACCCTAGATTACTTGCATCATTATCCATGTTATGAGTGCTAATAATTGAAACTATACAACCCTACTATGGAATTGGAAACAAATCTTGCTATTTGATGTAAATTATGATTTCATGTGATTTTTATTATTGACTTTTAACCAAATTAGGTTTCTACCTTTTTTTTTAAAAAAAAAAAATTAGTGTTCCGGGAATGTCAACTAGTCACCCTTACAAAATTTAACTCAAGAGAAGGCAATTAAAATGTGAGCATGCACACTCACACTTACATAATTTCGGCCATGCATGCATGGGCATGCATTAGATACCTCAAACCACCTTCCACTAAATAATACATAATACCCAATACTACAAAATAACACTACACAATATAAATTTCAATTAAAATTAAATCAAAAACCCTTCCCCACTACCCTCCAAGAACGGCCGCCCCCTCCCTCACCACTCTCCTCTCCTCTTCACCACCACCCCTCACACCCACTAATCTTTCATGCATTTCTCTCCATCTCTCTCTCTCTCTCTCCCTTTATTCGAACCAGCTGAACCAAGACACACACACACATCTCACAATACTCTCCAACTATTCTCTCTAGTCTTGTGAAGAAAAATTCGAAGACCACACCAAGAACCATTCGGCCAAGAGCAAAACCGCAAAGGAGTGGCCTTATTTGCAAGATTTGGTCACACAACCGTGTTTGTTCCACCTTTCCAGCCTTAGTTCGAGTTTCTCCATTCAAGTCCAAGGAGTTTCAAGCCATTCACGGCCATCAACACCTTCTAAACCGTGAGTTACATCGAGTGTAAGCTCAAGATGTCGGTTTTGTGACATTTCTCTTGTTTTCATCATTTAACATCTAAGAACCGTGTATTTCCTTGTTGTAGCAGAAACATCTCACCATCATCTCATTCTTAAGGAGTTCCCAATGTTCTTGAAGGTAAACTTCATGTTATGTTAGTAATTCTTGAGGTGGAAACCGATTTCCACCATGAAAACCCTCATTTTGAGTGTTTTGACATCATCTAACTTGTGAAAGCTTAAACTCTTGTAAACCAAACTTGTGACCTGCGTTTTTATGACTAAATGGACTCCCAAGAACCTGTTTTTAAAAGTTCCAAGTGGCTACATACTCAAATCCACGGTTGATACATGGATCTCACCTTGAAACCCTCCTTTCTACATGTAACAACACCTTTTAAGCATTTGTTTGAAAAATCCTTTTAACCAAGACCCATAACCTACTCATGAACGACTTAATGACACCTTAATAATCTGTTTATGAAGTTAAATGAAGTGTTGGTAACATTTAAACTCAAGTTATGATTGGTTATGGCATTTTCTACATATTTGAAGCATATGGATGTATAGATCAACTAGGCAACATGTTGGGACTGAAATTACAGTAGGTTTTAGTGAATATTAGAAGTGTTAGCAATGTTTAATCTCTGGAATAAAGGACATGTTGTGATTTACCCTCTTTTAGTCACTTTCGGGACCCGAAAACATGGTAAAATGACTTAAAAATAGTAAGAATACAAGTTTAACATTCTTAAAAAGAATTCCAGGCTCAAAAATGATAAATAAAGTACTCTGGAGTCAATGGATAATTTAAATGGTCAAAGATACAAATAAATGACATTTTAACTAAAAACGGGTACAAACCGAGCATAGTTTTGAGAAAAATCTATAAAAATAGAGTTCAAAACTAAGATTTATAAAAAATCATATGATTTCAGTAAGATGAGTAATAAAGGACTAAAAGGATTTAAAAATTCGGTCAAATGAGCTTTAAATGGTCAGACCCGGTCAAAACCGCGTATTAACGGGTCAAACGTAAAAACAAGATTTTTAACTATAAAAGGCCAATTTACACAATTTAAGGACTTAAAAATTTATAAAGAAATATTTTAGAAAATACCTACTGGTCCAAGATTTAAATATATGAAAACTCCAAATTACTGTTAAAACTATCCGGCTTTTACCGTAACCGGGAGCGTTAAACGCGCAGTTTTTAAAAATCGAACCCGTAGACTAAAGTTTTGAATCACTTACTCCATAATAATCATAATATGACTCTAATAATCTGATTTTTGGTCTTAAATGACATAAAAGGCAAGAAATTAAACTTAAGGGTAGAAACTGTCAATTTTGAAACTTGAGGGACTAAACTGTAAAATTTTTTCAAACCTTATAACCGACTTCCAGGAAGCTAATAAACACTTGAACAACAAAATCTCTTAATATACTTAATCTAATGAAGTGAAAATCCCCAATTTTCATGAAGACGCCTTGACTTGCCATAAAAGGAAACTTTTTATACAAACCTTCACGAAACCAAAGCCTTACCCAATAGCTAAACTCTTGACATCAATGTTGCACTTTGAATGAGTTTAGGGCAGTAGCTTATTGCTTAATATGTACATGTTAGGGTGCTAGACTTGTGACACTTCCCGGCACACCAAGAGACTTTGATTTGGAAACCTAAGGTGAGTTCTAGTGATCCCCCTTTTTACTAATGTTTTGGGATGAAACATGCTCTACTTTTTATGAACTATGATTGTGCTTTATTTGATGATTCTATGTGGGATTTGTGGTTACCTGCTGATTCCTATATCATGATCATTAATTCTTTCGTGAACCGCTTGATTTATATGGATAGATCTATTTGGGGAATCCCTCACACACAGTGGCTTCCGTTCCAGGAAGGTTACCCCACTGAGATCCTGAGGGATCGTTGTGGCATGTAACAAGTTTTGCTAAGATTCTATGGTGAACCATCCGGGCAGGTAGGGTTCACTGGTATGGGGCTCAGTTTCTTCCTTCGGGAATATCCGGTAAAAACAACTTTAGAAGAGGCTAACCGGGACTGAGTGCAGGGTTGATTATGATTTTATTTTCCCACGATGATAAACAATGATTATTTTCTTTTAATCAAAGAAGGATTTAATAAGTCCTTTTGTTTTTAAACTTTAAGCACTTGAATTCACCAACTTTTTAGTTGACACAATTTTCTTTTGAGCATGTTTCAGGTAATATATGAAGAGATCCTAGCAGTTGTGAAGACCTAGACTTATCCCCGTGACATGGCATTGGCTTATTTCCTTGATGAAACAATTGAACAATTTATATTTTGTGTTGAACAAGTACAATTTTATTTTTATGGATGATTGTAAAACTCATTTGGGGCTTGATATGTCTCTAGCCCTGTTAACTTTTTAAAACTTTAATGCCATGTGATATTCTCTCCTTTGAGCTCTTATAATGGTTTGTTTCCGCTGCCATATGTTGTTGCTAGTCTGTGACGTCCCACCCTACCTGGGCCCGGGGTGTGACAGATTGGTATCAGAGCCAAAGGTTGTAGAGAAGTCGGGAATGCCATAGTAGACCCTAGGCTACAACCCTGATACCCTAGGACTGTCCTTGTGGGAGGTGTTGGGATGATCGGGTTGGGTAAATTGATGATTACACTTGATCAACGTAATCATGAATTTACCGGACGCGTAATTTCCATCACTGATCTTTAGGTTATGGTTGGACTTTTCTGGTTTATATTGATGATTTGAAACTAATTTTTTTAAAGGGGATTTAAATGGTTTTTATGATAAACTATGTTATCCGATACTACTTGAAGAAACTATTGATCTGGGCAAAACAGACAGCTATATGTTGGAATACAGATACTATTGCCATCACTACTATTATTAGTACTATTATGTAAATCATGAGCTATGAGAAACCAAATTACTCATGATGTATTTCTTACAGGATAACGTCAATGGCTGATAAAGGAAAGGCGCCTGCTCACCCCGACACTGAGACCGCTCCTACCGGACACCTGAGGAGAGAGAAGCCCCAGACGGAGTATGAGGCGTACCTCCGGAGATGCGGACATCCAGGGTGGATATCCGTCACGTCCGAAGACACTGAGGCTTCCGAGGACTCTTCCTCCACATCACCTTCCCGAAGCCGAACGCGATCCCACTCTCCTCAAGTAGCTGCTCCGACCCTCTCACCCATCCCACCTATTGGGAATAGGGGTGCGCGTACTGTCACCCGACCTCGCAAAAGCGTTAGGCCAGGATCCTCCGTATCCTTTAGGATGCCTCCTCCTCCTCCCCCGCCTGTTAGGATTCCGACATCGGTACCCCCACTGTTTGACCCTCGTGACGAACGCCTGATGCCGCCGAGACATAGTATGTATGACGGCCCTACTGTACTGGCTGGTGATAGGTACTCCCAGTCGAGTCGCCGGGCAAGTGATGTAGGACCCTCCGATGCGACATTAGATGAGATTTTGAGGACTGTTCGCCGTCATGAGCTGACTGTTCAGCACGCCACTCGAACTTCTCAGTCGGCTCAGTTCCAGGCGATGATGGCTACACAGGGAGTGAAGCGTTTGGAGCAGGAGCAGAGGAAGAAGGGTACAGGGTGGTTTGGATGGCTAAAGAGGAAGTGGATGTGAGAACTGGAGTACTCAGTGGGATTTATCTGTCTGTGGACAGTAGAAGGAAACTATTTGAATTCTTATTCGAGACTATTATTTTATTATTATGGGGGTGATGGCACCTTCCAAATTGTAAGAGCATGACTCTGATTCTATTTGTTTGGATGATACTATCGTTAACTGCTTTTAGGATGCTAGAATTATTAAACTGTCTGTATTGAATTGCTATATGTTTTGTTGTGCCTTGAAATTGTCTGTGCCTTTTCTAAATGGTTGCCCAACTGTTATGTCATGTTTTGAATTGGACTTTTAAGGTTTTTAGTGGGTTGTAAATACATATGTGCATGCCATGATCCCTCTTCCGAGGCATGGTGTGATAGGATAATGATGCCTAGGCTATCCGAAACAAAATTTATGAGATGCTAAACGAATCTATTTGTGATACTATCAGAATGCCGACTCGCAGAGGAACACGTTTTGGTCGACGTGGAGCCACCAGGGGCCGCCATGAGGAAGCAAGGCCTATTGGAACCCAACCTACTCCACCAGGGACTCCCCACGGGGAGAATACTAATCAAGAGAGTGATGAAAGGATTGCTAACCTCGTAGCTCAGCAACTGGCCAACGCCATTCCGACTATCATTGCACAGATAAATGCAGACCGGGATAACACTACTGGTAATGAACGGCCGGTAAACGATGAGAGCCACGACGATGAAGCTGAGGCGTTAAGGAATGGGTGCTCTTACAAGACCTTTATGGCATGTAAGCCCAAGGACTTCTATGGCACCGAGGGTGCTATAGAGACTTACAGGTGGATCGACGAAATGGAAGCCGTCTTAGACATCAGCGAGTGCAAGATGGAGCATATGGTGAGATTTGCATCACAATCTCTCAAGGGATCAGCTCTTGAATGGTGGAAGTCCATTACTCAGAGCCGTGGAAGAAACGTGGCTAATCGAATGGGTTGGACTGAATTCCGAGAGCTAATGACCAACAAATATTGCCCCATCAATCAACTCGAGAAGCTGGAGACAGAATTTTTAAGCTTGGAGATGAAGGGACCCAACTACACCGAATACATCAATCGTTTCTTAGCCCTGTCCCGACTTGTGCCACATTTGGTGACGCCAGAAGCCAAAGGTGTAGCACGGTTCATCTGGGGACTACACCCAAGAGTTAGGGGTATGGTTCGTGCCTCTCAGCCCTGCAAGCTGCTGTCGACCTTACCAGCAGTTTGACTGATGATCTAATTAGGGCTGGATGGACCGATCAAGGAAGGGCTGATGAGAAGAAGAAGTTTGTTGGTGATAAGAGGAAGTGGTTTGAAGCGAAAAGAGCGGTTGGAAGTAGCAGTGGGTCAAGTAGAAGGAGTTCTGAAGGAGTGAGACGTGATGATCAAGGAAGCAAAAACCGGAGATTGTATACGGGGACAAGCCCACTCTGCAGCAAGTGCAAGTTACATCATCAAGGAGAATGTAACCCGATGCCCTGTTTTAGGTGCAAGAGAACAGCCATTTAATTAAAGACTGTACTTATGTACCGGGGAAACAATGCTACGAGTGTGGAGACCCAGGGCATATGAGGAACAAGTGTCCTAAGCTGGGTAGAGACAAGGATGCCAAGCACAACAAGCCTAAGGGAAGAGCTTTCGTTATGGACCCAGCAGGAGCTCGTAGGGAACCCGACGTGGTCAACGGTACGTTCCTTGTAAACAATCATCCCGCTACTGTACTGTTTGATACTGGAGCGACTGCTAGTTTTATCTCTAGTACTTTTAGGCCATTGATTGACTTAGACGCGTGTACCTTGACTGATACATTTACCGTAGAATTAGCTGACGGTAATATTTTAGAAGCTAACGAAATCATTAGGGATTGCCCCCTGAATCTAAAAGGAAATATGTTTAAGATTGACTTGATGCCCATTAAGTTAGGAGGATTTGATGTGGTCGTGGGTATGGACTGGTTAGCGAAGCATAAAGTCGAAATCGTATGTGATGAGCGACTGCTCAAATACCGTTGAGCGACGAAGAAGTGTTAGTGGTAGAAGGTGAAAGGAGTAACACTCTATACCCTATGATATCCCACTTAAAAGCTACCAAGAGCTTGAAGAAGGGATGTCCAGCTTTTATAGTATATGTGATGAAAGCCCAAAAGGAGAAGAAGATCGAAGAGATTCCCGTGGTTTCGGAATACCCAGAGGTGTTTCCGGAAGAACTACCAGGACTTCCCCCGAATCGACAAGTTGAATTCCAGATAGACTTGTTGCCTGGTGCTGCACCAGTAGCCAAGGCACCGTACCGGCTCGCCCCACCTGAGATGAAGGAGCTAATGGTACAAATTCAAGAACTACTGGACAAGGGATTTATACGTCCGAGTGTCTCTCCATGGGGTGCCCCGGCGGTACTATTCGTGAAAAAGAAAGACGGAACCCTGCGAATGTGTATTGATTACAGGGAATTGAATAAGCTGACCATAAAGAACCGTTACCCTCTCCGAGAATAGACGACTTATTTGATCAACTGCAAGGAGCAAGTTATTTCTCCAAAATAGACTTGAGGTCAGGATACCACCAGCTGAAGATAAGAGAAGAAGATATACCCAAAACCGCCTTCCGAACTAGGTATGGACACTATGAGTATTTGGTCATGCCCTTTGGACTGACTAATGCTCCAGCAGCATTCATGGACCTCATGAATCGCGTTTGCCGCCCTTACCTCGACAAGTTTGTGATCGTGTTTATCGACGACATACTGATCTATTCTCAAAGTAAAGACGAGCACGAGAAGCATCTCAGGCTAATTCTTGAATTGCTCAAGAATGAGCAACTATATGCCAAGTTCTCGAAATGTGAATTCTGGATGCGCCAGATCCAATTCTTAGGTCATGTGGTAAATAAGGATGGGATTCAAGTTGACCCTTCCAAGATTGAGGCCATAAAGAATTGGAAGATTCCTGAAACTCCTACGGAGATAAGGCAATTCTTAGGACTGGCTGGCTATTACCGAAGATTTATAAAGGACTTCTCACGTATAGTGCAACCTTTGACCGCACTAACCAAGAAAAACACAACCTTTGTGTGGGAGCGAGAGCAGAACGAGGCGTTTGAAACGCTTAAAGAGAAATTATGCAGTGCACCTATCCTTGCTCTTCCAGAAGGAGTAGAAGACTTCGTGGTCTATTGTGACGCTTCGCGTCAAGGGCTAGGATGTGTATTGATGCAACGCAACAAGGTGATTGCTTACGCGTCGAGACTGCTGAATGATCATGAGAAGAACTACACGACGCACGATCTGGAGTTGGGTGCCGTGGTGTTTGCCCTTAAGATGTGGAGGCATTACCTTTATGGCACAAAGTGCATTATCTACACTGACCATAGAAGCTTGCAGCATATCCTTGACCAAAAGATGCTCAACATGCGTCAGAGAAGATGGGTTGAGCTATTGAACGATTACGAGTGCGAGATCCGCTACCATCCTGGTAAGGCCAATGTTGTGGCGGATGCGTTGAGCCGAAAGGAAAGAGAGAAACCTCTTCGAGTACGAGCCTTAAGGATGAGTGTGTATACCAACCTTATAGCAAAACTGAAGGAAGCTCAAGGCGAGGCATTAAAGGAAGAAAAATTAAAAGAAGAAGGATTGACTGGAATGGAAAAGCAGATGGAGATAGGGGACGATGGTACATATAGATATGGTGGAAGGACTTGGGTGCCAAAACACGGAGGAATTCGAGAAGTAATCCTCGATGAAGCACACAAGTCTAGGTATTCAATTCACCCTGGAAGTGATAAGATGTACCAGGATTTAAAGACACTTTTCTGGTGGCCGGGAATCAAAAGATCAATCGCTGTTTATGTGGGGAAATGTTTAACTTGTGCCATGGTAAAAGCTGAGAACCAAAAACCATCAGGAACGTTGCAGCAACCTGAAATTCCAGAATGGAAATGGGATAATGTTACGATGGATTTTGTTACCAAGTTGCCTAAACGTTTAAAGGTCACGA
Source organism: Flaveria ramosissima (assembly GCA_025215565.1). Taxonomy (NCBI): domain Eukaryota; kingdom Viridiplantae; phylum Streptophyta; class Magnoliopsida; order Asterales; family Asteraceae; genus Flaveria; species Flaveria ramosissima. The sequence continues at coordinate 37,895,902 of CM046030.1, forward strand.
TGCTATCTGGGTAGTAATAGTGGATAGATTAACGAAATCAGCTCACTTCTTGCCAATTAGAGAAGACTACGACATGACGAAACTGGCCCAACTTTATGTCGACGAGATTGTAACAAGGCATGGAGTGCCTCTGTCGATCATCTCAGACCGTGATAGCCGTTTCACCTCTCGTTTCTGGAAATCGTTCCAGCAAGCTTTAGGAACCCGTTTAGATCTTAGCACGGCTTACCACCCTCAGAGACGAACGACAGAGCGAAAGAACTATTCAAACGATGGAAGACATGTTGAGAGCTTGCGTGATGGACTTTGGCGGAAACTGGGATAACCATCTTCCTTTGGTGGAATTCGCCTATAACAATAGTTACCACGCGAGTATCAAAGCGCTCCGTACGAGGCCCTTTATGGCAGGGAAATGCCAGATCACCCTTGAGTTGGAATGAGATAATGGCAAGAATTGGCCCAGTGGCATATAGTTGAAACTACCCCCAGGATTGAGTCACATACACGACACCTTTCATGTGTCAAACTTGAAGAAAGAGCATGGTAGACAAAACCCTGGAACTACCATTAAAAGAAGCAAGGATAAGCGACAAACTGAACTTTGTGGAAGAACCTGTGGAGATCACGGATCGTTTGGTCAAACAACTCCGGCGGAGCCGCATACCCAAGGTTAAGGTTAGATGGAACTCCAAGCGAGGACCTGAATTTACTTGGGAGCGTGAAGATGAAATGAGGAAGAACTATCCACACCTCTTCAAACCCACCCGTTCAGTCTCTAATCAGAGTTAAAATTTCGGGACGAAATTTCCTAAACGGTGGGAGAATGTGACAACCGACCTCCAGGTTGTTACCCTAACCCTAGATTACTTGCATCATTATCCATGTTATGAGTGCTAATAATTGAAACTATACAACCCTACTATGGAATTGGAAACAATCTTACTATTTGATGTAAATTATGATTTCATGTGATTTTTATTATTGACTTTTAACCAATTTAGGTTTCTACTTTTTTAAAAAATTAGTGTTCCGGGAATGTCAACTAGTCACCCTTACAAAATTTAACTCAAGAGAAGGCAATTAAAATGTGAGCATACACACTCACACTTACATAATTTCGGCCATGCATGCATGGGCATGCATTAGATACCTCAAACCACCTTCCACTAAATAATACATAATACCCAATACTACAAAATACACTACACAATATAAATTTCAATTAAAATTAAATCAAAAACCCTTCCCCACTACCCTCCAAGAACGGCCGCCCCCTCCCTCACCACTCTCCTCTCCTCTTCACCACCACCCCTCACACCCACTATCTTTCATGCATTTCTCTCCATCTCTCTCTTCTCTCTCTTCCTTTATTCGAACCAGCTGAACCAAACACACACACACATCTCACAATACTCTCCAACTATTCTCTCTAGTCTTGTGAAGAAAAATCAAGACCACACCAAGAACCATTCGGCAAGAGCAAAACCGCAAAGGAGTGGCCAAGAACCATTCGGCCAAGAGCAAAACCGCAAAGGAGTGGCCTTGTTTACAAGATTTGGTCACACAACCGTGTTTGTTCCACCTTTCCAGCCTTAGTTCGAGTCTCCATTCAAGTCCAAGGAGTTTCAAGCCATTCACGGCCATCAACACCTTCTAAACCGTGAGTTACATCGAGTGTAAGCTCAAGATGTCGGTTTTGTGACATTTCTCTTGTTTTCATCATTTAACATCTAAGAACCGTGTATTTCCTTGTTGTAGCAGAAACATCTCACCATCATCTCATTCTTAAGGAGTTCCCAACGTTCTTGAAGGTAAACTTCATGTTATGTTAGTCATTCTTGAGGTGGAAACCGATTTCCACCATGAAAACCCTCATTTTGAGTGTTTTGACATCATCTAACTTGTGAAAGCTTAAACTCTTGTAAACCAAACTTGTGACCTGCATTTTTATGACTTAATGGACTCCCAAGAACCTGTTTTTAAAAGTTCCAAGTGGCTACATACTCAAATCCACGGTTGATACATGGATTTCACCTTGAAACCCTCCTTTCTACATGTAACAACACCTTTTGAGCATTTGTTTGAAAAATCCTTTTAACCAAGACCCATAACCTACTCATGAACGACTTAATGACACCTTAATAATCTGTTTATGAAGTTAAATGAAGTGTTGGTAACATTTAAACTCAAGTTATGATGGTTTACACTAGTGTAATTGTCGGTTATGCATTTTCTACATATTTGAAGCATATGGATGTATAGATCAACTAGGCAACATGTTGGGACTGAAATTACAGTAGGTTTTAGTGAATATTAGAAGTGTTAGCAATGTTTAATCTCTGGAATAAAGGACATGTGTTTACCCTCTTTTAGTCACTTTCGGGACCCGAAAACATGGTAAAATGACTTAAAATAGTAAGAATACAATTTAACATTCTTAAAAAGAATTCCAGGCTCAAAAATGATAAATAAAGTACTCTGGAGTCAATGGATAATTTAAATGGTCAAAGACACAAATAAATGACATTTTAACTAAAAACGGGTACAAACCGAGCATCGTTTTTGAGAAAAATCTATAAAAATAGAGTTCAAAACTAAGATTTATAAAAATCATATGATTTCAGTAAGATAAGTAATAAAGGACTTAAAGGATTTAAAAATTCGGTCAAATGAGCTTTAAATGGTCAAACCCGGTCAAAACCGCGTATTAACGGGTCAAACGTAAAAACAAGATTTTTAACTATAAAAGGCCAATTTACACAATTTAAGGACTTAAAAATTTATAAAGAAATCTTTTAGAAAATACCTACTGGTCCAAGATTTAAATATATGAAAACTCCAAATTACTGTTAAAACTATCCGGCTTTTACCGTAACCGGGAGCGTTAAACGCGCAGTTTTTAAAATCGAACCCGTAGACTAAAGTTTTGAATCACTTACTCCATAATAATCATAATATGACTCTAATAATCTGATTTTGGTCTTAAATGACATAAAAGGCAAGAAACTAAACTTAAGGGTAGAAACTGTCAATTTTGAAACTTGAGGGACTAAACTGTAAAATTTTTCCAAACCTTATAACCGACTTCCAGGAAGCTAATAAACACTTGAACAACAAAATCTTTAATATACTTAATCTAATGAAGTGAAAATCCCCAATTTTCATGAAGACGCCTTGACTTGCCATAAAAGGAAACTTTTTATACAAACCTTCACGAAACCAAAGCCTTACCCAATAGCTAAACTCTTGACATCATTGTTGCACTTTGAATGAGTTTAGGGCAGTAGCTTATTGCTTAATATGTACATGTTAGGGTGCTAGACTTGTGACACTTCCCGGCACACCAAGAGACTTTGATTTGGAAACCTAAGGTGAGTTCTAGTGATCCCCCTTTTTACTAATGTTTTGGGATGAAACATGCTCTACTTTTTATGAACTATGATTGTGCTTTATTTGATGATTCTATGTGGGATTTGTGGTTACCTGCTGATTCTTATATCATGATCATTAATTCTTTCGTGAACCGCTTGATTTATATGGATAGATCTATTTGGGGAATCCCCCACACACAGTGGCTTCCGTTCCAGGAAGGTTACCCCACTGAGATCCTGAGGGATCGTTGTGGCATGTAACAAGTTTTGCTAAGATTCTATGGTGAACCATCCGGGCAGGTAGGGTTCACTGGTATGGGGCTCAGTTTCTTCCTTCGGGAATATCCGGTAAAACACAACTTTAGAAGAGGCTAACCGGGACTGAGTGCAGGGTTGATTATGATTTTATTTTCCCACGATGATAAACAATGATTATTTTCTTTTAATCAAAGAAGGATTTATTAAGTCCTTTTGTTTTAAACTTTAAGCACTTGAATTCACCAACTTTTTAGTTGACACAATTTTCTTTTGAGCATGTTTCAGGTAATATATGAAGAGATCCTAGCAGTTGTGAAGACCTAGACTTATCCCCGTGACATGGCATTGGCTTATTTCCTTGATGAAACAATTGAACAATTTATATTTTGTGTTGAACAAGTACAATTTTATTTTTATGGATGATTGTAAAACTCATTGGGGCTTGATGTGTCTCTAGCCCTGTACCTTTTAAAACTTTAATGCCATGTGATATTCTCTCCTTTGAGCTCTTATAATGGTTTGTTTCCGCTGCCATATGTTGTTGCTAGTCTGTGACGTCCCACCCTACCTGGGCCCGGGGTGTGACAGCAGCAGAATAATTTAAAATCATTTCATACATTAATGACTGCTTTTGCAAAATAATACATCATTTTTAACAGTTACAAAATATTATCGTTTGCATTACATCATAAAAACGTCATAGTTATACAAATGGATGCCATCCCAGAAAATGCCGAGTAGCCGCCTCGTGCCATCCTCAGCAACATTTACCTGCCAACTGGAAAATGCATAAAAGTCAGCGTTACTGAATGAGTTCTAGTTTTACAAAAACATTATATTACCTTTCATTCGTTAAACATTTTCTTTCTTTCGCACATGATCACACATCATACGTACAACAAGGTAATAATTATTATCTTCCATCATCGTTCGTTTCGAACATATCACACGTTTCGTACTTATCGCACTTTTCGTACATTTATTATTTTTTCACTTCTATCTAGATCTTGGTGTGTGCTTAACCCCCCTCTTGAGCACAAAGCCATATCATCTAGGGTTAAGCGACAAGGATCCCATATCGCACATATCGCCATATCGCATGTATGAGTAGTCACATAGACTAACTCCCCCTGTGTGTGAACCCTTAAAGGTTAGCCAAGATCGCACGCTGTAAACACACAGTTGAGCTAACAACTCTCAATGAGTTATGAACACCCTTTCATTTGCTCGCAAGACTTTCATTCGTTCACTCATTATGTTCCACTTTCATTATCTTAAATCTTTCACTTCGTTAAGATACTACTTTACGTTCATTATCATAATCACACCTCGTAAAGTCACATCATAATACGTAGTAAGGAACAAAAGAAAACATATCATACATAAGCATAGCACCACATAAGCATCACATACCCCATCACACATCATAAACATCATGCATCATAAACATCATGCATCATACATTCACATACATAAATATATGCACAACAAGCATAAGTCATTATAAAACACAACTGACCCTCCGCTCTGGGGTTCAGGGGCGGGCCCCTTCCCCTCCTAGGTAGAGTTTGCCTCTGATAGGCAATAGGCTCCATGTCGGGTAGCAGCCACCAGTGGGTTCAAGGGGCCTAATTTCGCTGCTAATTTCGCTACAAGATCAGCAGTTTCGCTGCTAGTTTCGCCAGCAGTTTCGCTGGCTGTTTCGCTTGCATCTTCGCTGCCAGTTTCGCTAGCATCTTCGCTGCCAGTTTCGCTGCTAGTTTCGCCCAATTTTCATTGGAAATTCAAGTCTGTGAATCTACCTGCTAAACTTAGTTTTGTCCGGAGCTCCGTAGTTTCGCTAGTTTAACCATAATTTCTCTGGATGAACACCCCAGTTTCGCAAAACCGGCTGAAATTACGAACCAGCCCATTTTTGACCCAAAATTCAATATTTTACACCCAAAACCTTGGTTTATCATCCATGAAGCTATATCTAAGCTTCTTACATGTTTTCTTACACAAAAAACGTGAGTTTTGGGCGATTCTTTACCACTTTCAAAAACCCCAAGCCCTAGAATCTGGGTTTACATCAAAAGGAACGAGTAAACAATGTTTCTGACCTGGATTCTTGGTCTTTTATTGTTGTTTGGATGCCCACGAACACCGATCTTCAATATCTTGATCAACCAAGCCTTGAATCACCACTTTCTCTCCACTTTCTCTCTCTACACTCTCTCTCTAGAAGTAGGGTGTTGAGTTGCAGATGAGAGTGGATCAAGATGATCCGCTTATATATACCGTGCGTTCCTGGGACCTTAAACTCGCCGAACACATAACCCGGGAGGTCTACTCTGTCCACACCCCATTTCTCGCTTATTTTATTCAATAATCACGGCTAAGCCCATTATTATTAATTGGCTCGTTTCGACTTTATTCCGGGCGTTACAAAGATGCTCCATACTTTGCCTGAAAGTTAGAAGCAAACTGTGTCCATGTTCAAGAACACCATTGACCTCAAAGCAACTGGTTTAGATACATTGGTAGCTAAAGTTGAGGCTCTTGAAATGGATGAAAAATCAAGAAACAAGAGTGTGAGAACACATGTCTCGCCCTATCACTTTAAAGAAACAAAAAGTGCTCGAAGTGCCTTCATTTCCAACAATGATTTGATAACTCTTGTACTTTGAGTGAAGATGAAGAGGAAGTAAGTTTCTATGCATCAAAGCCTTCAAAGAAATCTTCTCAAAGTAAGTCAAGAAAAGAAAAAGGAAGAACTTATGATCGAAGAGATACATCATCAGCAAAGTCTTCATAAAATAACAACCAATCAGAGCCCATCAATGTCATACTGGTCTCTAAAGAACAAAAACAGCTTTTGCAGCTTTCAGTTCAAATTTTCAAGCTTACCTGGGAAGCTCATTAACATCTGCCAACGTTTGCCAGCAAGACTTGGAAGAACTACATCCAGATGTAGTAGAGGAGATGGATCTACAATGGAAAATAGCAATGATGCTTTTAGAGCCGAACAATATCTCTGGAGAAATAAAAATTTGGCTGCTGCAAGTATATCATCAAAGATTGGTGTTGATAAGTCAAAGGTAAGATGTTTCAAGTGCAATCTCTATGGATACTTTTCTAGAGAATGTAATCAACAATCAAATCCTGACTTTACACAACATCAGCAACATCAGTCTCACCAACCATCATCATCTCAAAGATCTTTCAGACAACCACAACTTACCAACTCATCCCCACCAGCCACAAATACATCAGCAGGAACAAGTAACTCTAAAGAAACTTGGCTGATCATACTTCAAGATGGAACCTGTGACTGGAGTATGTATGAGAAGGAAGTCTTGGAAGAAAATCAAGCTTTAATGGCTCACATGGAAAACAAAGTTTCACCCATGGCTAGAGTGGTAAGAGATAGGTTATGTTCATCAATATGTGTTAAGGAAGTTGAAAGATATAGAGTCCATGCTCAACAACTGGCTGATAAAGTTAAAGAAACAATGATTTTGAATGAATCTCATGTAAGAGAACATAAATTATATGAAATCAAAATTAACTCTTTACAAAATGATTTAGATAAACTTGTTTCATAAATTTACAGTTTAAAAACACAAGTTGAGCATCTGACCACTTCTTTAACTAAATCCATGGCTGATGATCATGCATCAACTGAAGTGAAACTTCAAAAGTTTCAACTTTCATCTCAGCAGTATGAGAAATTATTAAATTCTAATATTGAATCAAAGAACAGGTATGGGTTGGGATATAATGTTGTGGCACCTCCTATAAACAATAATTACTCACATTTACCTATATCAATGACAAAAACCTTGTCAAATCATTTTGTGCCAAGCACCAAGTTTGAAACAAACTCTAATCAAGTTAATCATAATAAAACTGAGGTGAATGAAACTGAGTCTTCTGAATCAGAAAAGATTAATAAATGACTCAAAATTTGACTTTGATGAGTGTGATGACTTGGATGATTCTGATGAATATGATGATGATTTACTGAACATTGGTAAGAATGTTGCTTTTGAAACAAACATTTGAAAAGTCCTTGAAGAAACAATAATTCCTAAAGTTTTTGAAGAAAACAAGTTGCCATATCCTCCAAAACAAAGAAACATGCTGAAGACTATTTGCAAAAGAATAGCTCAGCTAAATGAAGGTCTTCAAGAACTTCATCAGCAACAAAAAATCTTCAAATGAAGAAATTCAAAAATGTGCACCTACTGAGGAAGTACACACAGTTTCGATAGATAAATGAAAGAAGAAGCAATCAACATATCCTCAGCGGAAGAAGAAACCTTCTTCAGTAGGAGATCTGCGGAAAACCAAATCTACTGATTCAGTAGATGATCTACGGAAGGCAAAATCAGCAGCAAACAAATCAAAGCCTTAAAAGCTGAAAGAGGATAAATCAACTACAAAAATGGAAAAGGATGCAAAGCCTCAGAAGTTGACAAAGAATCAGAGGAGATGTATTGCAAATGGTGTGGTATGAAAAACCATAATACTGAAGATTGTTACTTCAGTAGTTATTGTTCTATTTGCAATATGAACAATCACATGACATTTGACTGCTACTTCAACAAACATTATGTTATTTGTAACAAAAATAACCATTCAACTCATGAATGTTATTTCAAGAAAAAGAACAAGACAAAGAGCACAACGAAGAAACAATCTGATAAAGCTGAATCAGACACTCAATCTATTGATTGTGAAAAAAAATCAATAACTAAGAAGCAGCAACAAAAACAAAAGCCAAAACCAAAGGAGAAAACATCCACTGATGTTCAACCTTTGAAGAAAAGAACATCATTTCAGCAATCAAAAACACCTCACAAAAAGGTGGATTTGACTGAAAAAGAAACAAATGCTCATGATGCTTTATTTGATAATTTTGAAAAGGGAACTCATGTACCTCATTCAAAATCCAAAGATAATGAAACTTTCAACAATCAAGATTCATTATCAAAGCATCAAACACATAAAAATAAGGTGAATGAAGAAGAGATTGAGAAACTAGAACCTAGTTCAACAACCTCATCTTGAACAGAATCATCCTCACCTGAAACAACTCAGAATGAATCAAATAAAACTAAAATTAATACTGAAACTTCAAGACTTATTCATGAAGGAGTAACAATTTTAGACACTGCTGGAAAACCCAACGTCATTAAGGCTTGGGTTTTCAGTTCTAACTGATTTTTTTTGTTTGCAGGAACAATCTTGGAGAGCTGACAACAAGTGGTATGTTGATATGGTTCAAGCATAAAAATGTCTCATATGTGGCATTTGGTGGGGATAAGAAGGGAGGTAAAATAGTTGGTGAAGGAATGCTAACTAATGGTGTGCTCAAATTTGAGAAAGTAAACTATTATGAAAATTTGCATTATAATTTACTGAGTGTGTCTCAAATTTGTGATCAAAATTATACCATATTATTTTATAACACTAATTATTACATTCTTAAGCCAGGTTTTTCCGTTCCAGAAGATTGGATCCTTCTTAAAGCATCAAGAAAAGGAAACACATATGTTTTGGATATGAACAACACTTCACTCACAAGACATGAAACATGCATCCTATCTAAGTCATCAGAAGAGGAATCTTAATTGTGGAATAGAAGGCTTGTTCATTCTAACATGAAGAACATGAACAAATTGGTGAAAAATGACTTAGTCATTGAATTGCCAAAGAAAGAGTTTTATTGTTCAAACCATTGTCCTTCTTGTTATAAAGGAAAACAACATAGAGTGTCTCATAAATCCAAAATTATCAATACAAACACTACACCACTCAAATTGCTTCACATGGATCTGTTTGGTCCAACCAATGTGATGAGCATTGGAAATAGGCAATATTGTTTGGTGATAGTTGATGATTTCACTAGATTCACATGGGTCTTCTTTTTAAAAGAAAAGAAAGAAACATCAGAAACATTAATGGACTTTGTCATCAAGATTGAGAATCAACTTGATTTAAAAGTTGAAATTTTCAGGAGTGACAATGGGACTGAATTTGTTGATACTGACTTAGATTTTTTTGCAGGAATAAAGGTATTTCAAGATAATTCAATGCACCAAGAACTCCACAACAGAATCAAGTTACTGAAAGAAGAAACAGAACACTTATTGAAGCAGCAAGAACAATGCTAGCTAATTCATAATTGTCAATCACCTTTTGGGCTGAAGCAGTGAATACATCATGCGATGTTCAAAATAGAGCATTGATTGTAAAAGAACATAATAAAACACCTTATGAGCTTTTATTTAAAAGAAAACCTTACATAGGATATCTTAGAGCTTTTGGGTGTCACGTATCTGTTTTAAACAAAAAAGAACAATTAGGAAAATTTTCAGAAAAAGCCTATGATGGTTTCTTTGTTGGATATTCTTCAACATCTAAATCTTAGAGGATCTACATTCCATAACATAACATTATGGAAGAAACTCCTAATGTATCATTTGATGAATTCTTATTTCTGTTAGATCTAGAAAGGTTGGTGCAACTGCAGCCCAAATAACTTAGACTATTTTAGTGCAACTAATAAAGGACTTTCAAAGTTAAGTGTGGAACTTCCGAAGGAAAAGGAGCTCTTCCGAAGACAAAGCGTAAGATCAACTTCCGAAGGAAAACTCCAACTTCCGAAGACAAAGTATTTACTTCCGAAGATCAAGACTTTGAGTGAAAGATCAGAAGTCAACTTCCGAAGTATGAAAGAAGCCCTCAAGCCTCGGAAGTATAGTAGCCTCTTCCGAAGTATAAGTGGCTTCGGAAGAACTTGTTCTTCCGAAGCCAACTTACCTTCGCAAGACACTACTATTATACAGTGGACATAAGTATGGTCTCTCTGACACTCCGCTGCAGACCTCTGAGATACTGCATGGTGGTTTCTCAAAAGCCATGTAGTTGACCATACTTTATTCCACTGTTTACCTTTATCAGTTAGTACAGTTGCAAACTTTAGTTGGTGACAAAAGGTAAGTCATGCACATGTCATGACTACCATATCTTAGATAATACTTTACCTAGGATACATTAACTTTAGCATTGTAGTATATGCTTTAGTCTTAGGTTTCCGGCTGGTATCAAAGTATATCCGGCTGTAGGATCTAGTATATATAGTTTCTTATTGTAACTCTTGTTTCATGCTTGTAATAGTCTTGTAATACTTTGAGTTGAGAAGTAATGTATACAAGTACCTTGAAACTTATTTCCTTGTGTTCTTTGTTACTTATTATATTATTATCAACTCTTAAAAGAGATTCTACTTCATCTGATCAGAGGGTAGTATAAATGAGTTTGAGAGAAATCCAAGTGTTAAGTGACAAAACCCGATCCTGCAATTGGTATCAGAGCTTTCTAGGCTCTTGATTGTGAGATCTTACCATCCTAATCAACCTGTATTTCACTCCTCCTTACACGACACTCAAAATGGCCCTCAACAAGTCTGAAGTAGAGATGGGGACGATGACTAAAGCACCGATCATCACCCCTGAAAACTTCAGGTCATGGAGCAGACGCATGGAAGGCTTCATCAGGTATCAAGACAGCAAGATGTGGCAATCTATTGTCAATGGCCCGTATAAGCCAAAGGTGGCAGGTGGAAATGGTGCTACGATAGCGAACGCCGTTGAAGACTACTCTGATGAGGACCGGAAGAAGCTGGACATTGATAGCAATGCTATGACTGTTCTCAAGACTGCAATTCCCACTCCATCATGGTAGGGTTTGAGCATTGCAAGTCAGCCAAAGAACTGTTTGATGCACTTGCTCACATGTACTCCAGCTCCAATGACTCCAAGAAGGACTCACTGAAGCAGCAGTTCGAGAACTTCACATACATTGCTCGAGAGACCCTCAGCCAACAATACTTCAGGTACATGGATCTCATTTCTCCCCTTCAGTCTGTGGGAATTGCTCTTGAACTTAGTGACCTCACAAGAAAGTTCATGAGTGCCTTCCCCAATGATTGGACGTTCTACTGTGTCTCCATCAAGAGAACAGAAAATTTGAACACCCTCACCATGACCAAACTCTATGGCATCCTTGATGGATACCGTTTGGAAATGGAGAACAAGAGAGGCCATCAGACAAGCAGACCCTTGAGTCTTCCTGCTAGCAACGCTTTAATGTTTGCTGAAGGCTCATGACCCTCCCAACCTTAATAGTACCTGACTTACACCCAGCAGCCATCCTGTTCTTCTGGGATATACATCACATTTCCTGAGACTCCAAGGTCTCAAAAAGCTCAGCAAAGTTCCTTTCAGGACAACTATTCTTTTTTCTCAGGAAGTGGGAACTCTAGTGACTATCAGTATTGCTTTGATGATCTAGAGGCTTTAGCCTAGATGACGTGGAATATGTCGACATAGCCCAACAAATGGCTCTCTTAACCTACAGAGCAAAGAAGTTCTTCAAGAGAACTGGAAGGCAATTTCCCCAGAACCCAATCAACAACAAATTTGGTTTTGACAAAACCAAGGCCAAATGTTACAACTGTAACCAACTTGGTCTTTTTGCAAGGGAATGCAAGGCTCCAAAGTCTAATCCGGGAACCCCACAGGCCTCCACACATCCCTCTACACCAAAGCCCACTGGAAAGTTAACAGAGCTTCATGGTACAGGATGTGACTCCTGCTCAAGCACTCATGGCCGGAACAGATGACAATAAGGTATATAAACATCTCTGTACTCCTGCCTGTATTGCTAAGGTTAAATTATATCAGGACTACAATATGGAGATTAAATCCGATATTGAGTATTTAAATGTTTTAAAATCTGATTTTAAAAGGGACGAACCTGACTATCAAAGAAAAATTGAGGAGTTGGAGAGAACTGTGTCCTTATTAAAACATGAACACACAAACTATAAGACTCAAATAAAGGATTTAATATCCAAATTGTCTGAAGCTCAAACCCAGCTTGTCACAGCTGAGGCTCAAGCCAGAAAGTATGCTATTTCTGAGTAAAACTTCCAAGTTATTCTTGCATCATCCTCTCACTCAAAACTTTGTTACCAAAACAAAGGTGGGTTGGGAACCAATGAAATTGCTCCACCACACTCTTATGAGTCTGTGAGACAACCAAGGTGTGGTACTGAAGAGCAAGAGGTTTCATCTGCTGACCCACCATCTCATGAGTCAAAGAGTGATGCAACCATGGAGACCATCACAGGGAAGAACCAGGTAATTTTACCCACTCCTACAAATGATGTTCAACCCCTGACCACCAAAGCCAGAAGAAGCAGAGCCAAGGCAGCCAGAAAAAATGCCAAGAAAGTGGCTGAGTCTAAACTGAAGATAGACCCAAAGCAAACGGGTGTATTCATCTTAGCTGGAATCTAGGTGGTAGGAAATTCTAATTCAGGAAAGGAGTGTAGTACCAGCACTCCTGTCCTACCAAAGGATCAGAAGTTAAAGGGAAAGGTTGCTGATGAAGAGAAAAAGAACAAGAAACAACAATCCTCAAATCCCCAAAAGATTAACATTGCATGCATAATGTATGGTCTTCAAAACCACATGGCCAAAGATTGTTACTACAATCCTGCTAGCACACATTATGCAAATAATGTTAAAAAGAAAGGAATCAGGGAAGGTTTCTCATTTGGACCATATCAAATGGTTCAAGTGATGAAAAAGGGAAAGCTTTTTTCCGAAGCAAGGTTGCTTTGGGAAGAAAGTCCTTCTTTCGAAGGGAAAATGGCTTTGGAAGCTAAAGCTGTCAAGACTCAAAAGAATAAAAGAGTCCCCTTGACACCATACCAGAAGAAGACTACTTCGGAAGAAAATGTGGTGAAGGCTTATTCCGAAAAGAAAGAAGCTTCGAAAGAATGCCATGCTGCAAAAGCTTCAAAAAGCTCATCCTCCATGATCAAACAAGGGATGGAATGGAAGATCAAGGAAGATGCTGCAGCCCAAACCTCTTCTTCAAAGACATCCATTGAACCCCCGTGCATAAATTTTGGTTCAATTATGTCACTATCATTGCAAGAACCCAAGACCAACAAGGCTTGGGTTTCCAATCAAAACTAATCATCTCATCTTATGTGCAGGGACATCCATATGACAAGAATAACAATGTTTGGATTGTGGATAGTGGATGCTCCATGCAGATGACAGGGAACAGATCTCTCCTTCAACAATTTCAACATTTTGATGGAGGTCCTGTCCAGTTTGGAGGTGAGGCCGGAATATATATTTCTGGCAGAGGAAGTATATCCAATTGAAAATTAAAAGTTTACAATGTTTACTTTGTCAAATAGCTTGAACACAACCTGTTAAGTGTTTTTTAGTTATGTGACCAAAAGCATCAAATGCTCTTCACAGAACATGAGTGCATTATCCTCAAACTCGAGATGACAATTCCTTAAGAATTAGTGCTTCTTAGATCTCCCAGGAAAGGGGATATGTACAAGCTGGATATGAACAATGCTTCCCCAATGGGTGAAGTATCATGCTTTCTTTCCAAAGCTGATGGTGATGAGTCAACACTATGGCATAAACGAATCTGTCATGTAAATTTTAAGACAATGAACAAATTGGCTAAAAATAACTTGGTACATGGTTTGCCTAAAAAGGAATTTTTCTGCAAAGATAGCTGTGTTGCATGCCTGAAAGGGAACAAAACAGGGCATCTCATAAATCCAAAGCTGTTAACTCCATCACCACTCCATTACACTTATTGCACATGGAACTATTTGGTCCTACAAGTATAATGTGTATTGGAAGGAAATCATATTGCCTTATGATTGTTGATGTAACGCCCGGAAATTTATTATTTTGAAGCCGACGAAGAAAGAAAAGAAATAAAGTTCAAAGTCGAGGGACCAAACTCGCCAACGAAGAAAAGTTAGGTAATGTGGTGATATGTGTAGGGAGAGGGCAGCCCACTCTCCCCACACTTCACATATTTTCAGATTTGAGAGGAAGAGAAGAGAGAAAGAAGAAAAAAGGGAGAAAAGTGGTGTTTCGGGTGATTCGAGTGTCCAAATCCGTCGAGTAGCAAGCCAAATCGAAGCTCTTGTCTTTGTGCTCGATTGTGTGAGTTCTAGGACCCCACTTTTACTTGTTTTCAACTGATTTTGGGGCTGTAAGATGTTCAAAACCCGTTTTTATGTATGTGTGTGTTTGACCCATTTGGGTGTGATGTGTATGATGTGTTTAGAGTATGATTTCGGGCTTGTGTGTGCTTGTATGGTGTTATGGTATGCATTCCTAAGGTCCAGGAGGGTTAATTTAGGCTTAGAATGTGTTTGGATGAGCTTGGAGGCCGAAAATGGCAGATTGGGTTCGGGATGAACTCCATTCTGCATCAGCTAGGGCTAGGCGACCGAATGAAGGCCATACGGCCGAATGAGGGCGATTGAAGGTCATTCGCACGATTGGGATTCATTCGCACGATTGAGGGTTCAATCGCACGACTAAGGTTTCAGTCGCACGACTGGGAGTCCAGTCGAATGAGGATTGCACGGCTGAGGGTTCAGTCGCATAGATGCTTAGTCGCATGAGTCCATTCGCATGAGGTTAGTCGCATAGGTGCCCATTCGCAGTAATCCCATTCGCACAAGGTCCATACGCACGATTGAATGTTCATCCGCATAGATGACCATCCGCATGAGTCTAGTCGCATGATGTTCAGTCGCATGGAGGCCATGCGACTGAAGGGTGTCCATACGCCCGAATAGGGTTGTTGCACTCGAAGGAATGTGTAGTTTGACTTCTAGCCTTCGGGGAAAGGTGCAGATGTAAGTTTGGATGTAAGGTAACCCGTAAGAGCATGTAAGAGGATGGTTATGGCCTTGGAGTGCATGTAGGGCATGATGATTATGATGTTGCATGTTTATGCATATTATGAATGTATGATGTTGCCCTGTATGATGATGATGAATGTGTAAGTTATGTTCCTTATTATGATGTATGCTTATCTTTCTTGTGGCTTTACATGTCATGCTAATGAATGAATGAATGAATGAAGTATTATGTAATGTAAAGCGAAAGATAATGAAAGAGGAACATGAAGTAAGAATGCATGCATTAATGAATGATGAATGAACGAAAGAAAGGCTTGCAAGCATATATATTGGGGTGAGCGACTTTGTGTTGCAAAAGACTCGGATGAAGTGCAATCATTTAGATTGCCTATGAGGTGAGCAACCTTGTCGTTGCAAAAGACTCGAGTAAAGTGCTATCGTAATGTTGCCTTGGGGTGAGCAACCTTGTTGTTGCAAAAGACTCGGATAGCTTGCTATCGTGATGGGCAATTGGGGTGAGCAACCTTAGGGGTGCAAAAGACTCGGATAGCGTGCAATCATTGAGATTGCCATTGAGGTGAGCGACTATGTTGTCGCAAAAGACTCGAAAGACAGAATGAACGAAAAGAATGAAAGATAATAATGACATTATCTGTGTATACGTATGTTGAATGATCACATGATAAAGGAATAGTTTTGATGAAAGTAAAGTATGTTTATTTTATAAAACTAGAACTCACTCAGCAACGCTGACTTTTATTACATTTTCCAGTTGGCAGGTAAGTGATTGCTGAGGATGGCACGGCAAGGCTACTCGGCTCTTTTGGGATGGCATCCATTTATGAAGCTTTTGTGTTATAATGCAAACATGTATTTTGTAATCGGATAATGATGTATTATTGGGCAAAAGTATTTATAATGAAATGAGATGTCGTTTTTGAATGTTTCCGCTGTAATGTTTTCTTAATGCAAGGTAATTATGTTTTATGTGCGATGAATGACCAACTGTAAGCGTCCCGGGAACGGGGCCTTACAAGTTGGTATCAGAGCCAAAGTTTAAGTGAAATGGGTAAATTTTCAAAATAAACCTTAACTTAAACTGAGAATGGGACGAATGGGGAATGGGATGCCAAACTGAGTAGCTGCGTGCCATCAGGTATTTTCTTAAAGTTAACCGGTTTTATGTGCGCATGGTATATGTTATGTGTTGTATGTAGATTTGAATACTGATGTAGTCAGGACAGGTAGTACTTGGGGTATGAAGAGTACAGTAAGTGGCTAATCACAACTGGCCACTGTAATTAGGGACTTACTATACTTGACATAAACTGAGTTGTTTCCTTGAATGACCGTGTTGGTGTTTGAATCTTTCAGTGTGATAGAGTATGGCTGGGGGTAGATCTTCTAGAGCTTCTAGGGGTGGAGGCCGTGATGGCCCTGTTGCTGAACCACGCCCTAAAAGAGGAAGGCCTAGAGCTGAGAAAGAGGTTCCTGCAGAACCTGAGACTCCTCATCCAGAAGCTGGGGATGAGAGTGCGAACTTGAGGGCCTCGGTAAAGGAGGCTGTTGTTGAGGAAGTACATCAGGTCATGCAGACGATCTTACCGTCTGTGGTGACCGAAGTCATCAAAGCTGTGAAGGAGGGAGAAAGGAAGGAGAGAAACCGGGCCTCGGGGGAGCAACCGGAGCCTGAAACGATTTTCTCCGATAATGAGGAGGAAGAGGAAGAGGAGCCTGTGCGAGAGGTGGCACGAGGCTGTAACTACGGGGTGTTTATGCGATGCAAGCCCCCTACTTTTGACGGTAATGGCAATGCTGCCGCTGCTCACCGATGGGTGAGAGAAATGGAGGCTGTTCTCGACATCAGCGAGTGCCGAGAAGATCAGAAAGTCAAGTTTGCCACCCACTCCTTCGTGGACTCGGCACTATGCTGGTGGGACAACATTGTCCAAGCAGAGGGTAATCGGGCGATCGGGAGAATGAGGTGGCCCGAACTGAAGAAGATGGTGATCGAGGAGTTTTGTCCTCATCGGGAAATGGATAAGGTTGAAAGGGAGTTTCTGCAATTGGAGGCGGGAACCATGACACACCAACAATACACCACGAAATTCAACGAGATGGCACGTCTGGTGCCGGATCAAGTGACGCCTCTGTCCCGAAAGATCAAGAGGTATATACAGGGTTTGCCGGCGGATATTCGCAGGCACATGATCGCCGCCCGGCCGAGCACGTTTAGGTCGGCGGTAGATTTGGCGGGAAGATTGTATGATGAAAGAACGGTGGTGGTGACTGATGGTGGCAGAAAGAGCGGTGGTGAACGAGGCTGGCAGGAGAAGAGATTTGGTCGGGGCAATGCCTCGATGGGTAATAAGAAGGCACGGGTGGATGATCGCCGTGTGGTTATGTCAGGTGCGGGATCGAGAAGGTGTGGAAAATGTGGACGGGAGCATAGCGGGGAGTGCAGGTTTGGGTCGAACTTGTGCTTCAGGTGTGGAAAGGCGGGACACATGGCAAAGGACTGTCGTGCGGTCCGATGCTTTAACTGTGGTGAAGAGGGTCACGTGCTCAAAGATTGTAAGAAGCCGAGGGCTGAGAGTTCAGGGGCAAAGAGGACGGGAGGTGATGGACCGAGGGCAGCGCCAGGGCATTCACCATGACACAGGAGGAAGCTAGAACGGACCCTGATGTCGTGTTCGGTACGTTTCTGGTGAACCAAACTTTAGCTTCTGTGTTATTTGATTCGGGTGCTAGTAAGAGTTTTATTTCTGCTGCTTTCTGTGCTAAGCTGCCTGTTAGTAGTAGATGTGTTGATGCGCCCTTCGATGTAGAAACTGCCATAGGTAAGTCTACCAGGATTTTGAGATGATAGAGAATTGTGATGTGGAGCTCGAAGGTCATAAGTTTCCTGTTAGACCGTTTGTGATGACCTTAGGTGGTTTTGATTTGGTTCTTGGGATGGATTGGTTAGCGGACTTCGAGGCGAACATTGTGTGTCGCAAGAAGATGATTCGGTTGTTGGCGCCTGACGGTAGTTCAGTGACGGTTTATGGTGATCGGGTTACTACGATTCCGAAGGTGATCTCGATGGCAGTGGCGGGAAAGTGTATGAGGCGTGGATGTAGTGCCTACTTGGCCTATGTAAAGGATGTGGATACGCCATCACCACAACTAGCCGATGTACCGGTTGTGTGTGACTTTCCAGATGTGTTCCCAGAAGACTTATCAGGAGTGCCACCTGACAGAGAGGTTGAGTTTCAGATTGACCTGATACCGGGTGCCCAACCTGTCGCCAAGGCACCGTATCGGTTGGCTCCGACCGAGATGAAAGAATTGATGGAGCAGTTGCAAGAGTTGCTTGATAAGGGGTTCATTAGACCGAGTATCTCTCCTTGGGGTGCTCCGGTCCTGTTTGTAAAGAAGAAGGACGGTAGTATGAGGATGTGCATCGACTACCGCGAGCTGAATAAGTTGACAGTGAAGAACCGATACCCCTTACCGAGGATAGATGATTTGTTCGATCAGCTTCAGGGTGCCAGTTGGTTTTCAAGGATAGACCTTCGATCTGGTTATCATCAGTTGAAGGTGAAGGAGCAGGATATTCCTAAAACAGCTTTCCGTACGCGCTACGGTCACTACGAGTTTCTTGTCATGTCCTTTGGCTTGACCAACGCGCCAGCTGCTTTTATGGATTTGATGAACCGTGTGTGTCGGCCTATGCTGGATAAATCAGTGATTGTGTTCATTGATGATATCCTGATTTATTCGAGGAGCGAAGCAGAGCACGCCGGTCACATTCGGGAGGTTCTAGAGACGTTGAGGAGGGAGAAGTTGTATGCTAAATTCTCCAAGTGCGCGTTCTGGTTGCGCGAAGTTCAGTTCTTGGGTCATGTGGTGAACCCTGATGGGATTATGGTGGACCCGGCGAAAGTGGAGGCGGTTATGCAATGGAAGTCGCCAAAGACGCCATCCGAGATTCGTAGCTTCTTGGGTTTGGCGGGTTACTATAGAAGGTTCATCCAAGACTTCTCCAAGATTGCTTCTCCACTAACTAAGTTGACCCGAAAAGATGTGAAGTTCGTATGGGGTCAAGCTCAAGAGAAGGCGTTTGAAGAATTGAAGGCGAGATTGACTCAAGCTCCTGTTTTGTCGTTACCCGATGGGAGTGAAGATTTGGTGGTTTATTCCGATGCTTCTTACTCGGGGTTGGGGTGTGTGTTAATGCAGAGAGGAAAGGTTATAGCCTATGCATCCCGACAGTTGAAGGTTCATGAGGTCAATTATCCTACTCATGACTTGGAGCTAGCAGCCGTGGTCTTCGCATTAAAGATTTGGAGGCACTATCTGTACGGAACAAAGTGCACCATATTCACTGACCACAAGAGTCTGAAGTACTTCTTTGAGCAGAAGGATTTGAACATGAGGCAGAGGCGGTGGTTGGAACTTATAAAGGATTATGATTGTGAGATCCACTACCATCCGGGCAAGGCCAACGTGGTGGCTGATGCCCTTAGCCGAAAAGAGAGGCCCGAGCCGATTCGGGTGAAAGCCTATCAGTTGATCATGACCTCCGATGTGATGAAACAAGTTAAAGAGTTTCAAGATGAGGCATTGAAGGAAGATCATCTCAACTCTGAAAGAATGAGAGGTCTGGTTGGAGAATTGGGTGAAAACACGTTCGGTGTTAGAACCCGATTCGATCGTGTGTGGATTCCTCGTTTTGGGGATCTACGGGGGAAGATAATGGATGAAGCTCACAAGACTCGGTACTCCATTCATCCTGGTGCCACGAAGATGTACCATGATATGAAGAAAGATTATTGGTGGCCGGGTATGAAGCGCGATGTGGTGGAGTACGTGAGTAAGTGCCTTACTTGCTTACAGGTGAAGGCCGAGCACCAAAAGCCGTATGGGAAGATACAACCTCTGGATATACCGGAATGGAAGTGGGAGCACATCACCATGGATTTCATTACAAAGCTGCCGCGTACCCCGAAAGGGTATGATGCCATATGGGTGATAGTTGACCGTTTGACGAAGAGTGCTCACTTCCTACCGATCCGCGAGACATATTCATCTGAGAGGTTGGCTGATCTGTTCATCAAGGAAATTGTGACTCGTCATGGTGTGCCGGTGTCTATTGTGTCGGATCGCGACACTCGGTTTACATCTAAATTCTGGAAGAAGTTCCACGATGCTATGGGGATGAAGTTGCATATTAGCACGGCTTATCATCCCCAGACTGATGGTCAGTCCGAAAGGACCATTCAGACACTGGAAGACATGCTTCGGGCATGTGTGATTGATTTTGGTGGAAGTTGGGATGACCACCTACCGTTAGCCGAATTCTCATATAACAACATATATCACGCCAGCATTGGCATGCCTCCATATGAGATGCTATACGGTAGGAGATGCAGAACACCCGTTTGTTGGGGTGATATTGGTCAGAAGGAATTGGGGAGCGTCGAGGTAATCGAGGCTACGACTGAGAAGCTTGAGAAGATCAAAGCCTTCATGAAGGCAGCCAAAGACAGACAGAAGTCGTATGCTGATAAAAGGCGCAGGCCGATTGAGTTCCAGGTGGGTGACCGGGTTATGTTAAAGGTCTCTCCTTGGAAGGGTATCATTCGCTTCCGAAAGCGGGGCAAGTTGAGCCCAAGGTATATAGGCCCTTTCCGAATCATTGCTCGAGTAGGAGAGGTGGCCTATAGACTGGAGTTGCCAGATGAGTTAAGTGGAATTCACCCGACATTCCATGTATCTCATCTAAGGAAGTGCTTAGCAGATGAAGATATGATTGTCCCATTGGAAGATATCGAAGTAGATGAGCGGCTCAATTATGTGGAGCAACCAGTGGCAATCATCAACCGAAAGGAGAAAAGGCTAAGGAATAAAGTGGTTCCTCTTATGCGTGTACAGTGGAAGCACAGGAAGGGATCCGAGTCAACGTGGGAGACTGAGGAAGAAATGAGACAACACTATCCGCGTTTGTTCGAAGAATAACAGGTTTCGGGGACGAAACCTATTTAAGGGGGGTGGACTTGTAACGCCCGGAAATTTATTATTTTGAAGCCGACGAAGAAAGAAAAGAAATAAAGTTCAAAGTCGAGGGACCAAACTCGCCAACGAAGAAAAGTTGGGTAATGTGGTGATATGTGTAGGGAGAGGGCAGCCCACTCTCCCCACACTTCACATATTTTCAGATTTGAGAGGAAGAGAAGAGAGAAAGAAGAAAAAAAAGGGAGAAAAGTGGTGTTTCGGGTGATTCGAGTGTCCAAATCCGTCGAGTAGCAAGCCAAATCGAAGCTCTTGTCTTTGTGCTCGATTGTGTGAGTTCTAGGACCCCACTTTTACTTGTTTTCAACTGATTTTGGGGC
Organism: Flaveria ramosissima; assembly: GCA_025215565.1. NCBI lineage: Eukaryota > Viridiplantae > Streptophyta > Magnoliopsida > Asterales > Asteraceae > Flaveria > Flaveria ramosissima. Next base: position 37,917,666 of record CM046030.1, read on the forward strand.
TGGAAGATGTTCAAAACCCGTTTTTATGTATGTGTGTGTTTGACCCATTTGGGTGTGATGTGTATGATGTGTTTAGAGTATGATTTCGGGCTTGTGTGTGCTTGTATGGTGTTATGGTATGCATTCCTAAGGTCCTGGAGGGTTAATTTAGGCTTAGAATGGGTTTGGATGAGCTTGGAGGCCGAAAATGGCAGATTGGGTTCGGGATGAACTCCATTCTGCATCAGCTAGGGCTAGGCGACCGAATGAAGGCCATACGGCCGAATGAGGGCGATTGAAGGTCATTCGCACGATTGGGATTCATTCGCACGATTGAGGGTTCAATCGCACGACTAAGGTTTCAGTCGCACGACTCGGAGTCCAGTCGCATGAGGATTGCACGACTGAGGGTTCAGTCGCATAGATGCTTAGTCGCATGAGTCCATTCGCATGAGGTTAGTCGCATAGGTGCCCATTCGCAGTAATCCCATTCGCACAAGGTCCATACGCACGATTGAATGTTCATCCGCATAGATGACCATCCGCATGAGTCCAGTCGCATGATGTTCAGACGCATGGAGGCCATGCGACTGAAGGGTGTCCATACGCCCGAATAGGGCTGTTGCACTCGAAGGAATGTCTAGTTTGACTTCTGGCCTTCGGGGAAAGGTGCAGATGTAAGTTTGGATGTAAGGTAACCCATAAGAGCATGTAAGAGGATGGTTATGGCCTTGGAGTGCATGTAGGGCATGATGATTATGATGTTGCATGTTTATGCATATTATGAATGTATGATGTTGCCCTGTATGATGATGATGAATGTGTAAGTTATGTTCCTTATTATGATGTATGCTTATCTTTCTTGTGGCTTTACATTTCATGCTAATGAATGAATGAATGAATGAAGTATTATGTAATGTAAAGCGAAAGATAATGAAAGAGGAACATGAAGTAAGAATGCATGCATTAATGAATGATGAATGAACGAAAGAAAGGCTTGCAAGCATATATATTGGGGTGAGCGACTTTGTGTTGCAAAAAACTCGGATGAAGTGCAATCATTTAGATTGCCTATGAGGTGAGCAACCTTGTCGTTGCAAAAGACTCGAGTAAAGTGCTATCGTAATGTTGCCTTGGGGTGAGCAACCTTGTTGTTGCAAAAGACTCGGATAGCTTGCTATCGTGATGGGCAATTGGGGTGAGCAACCTTAGGGGTGCAAAAGACTTGGATAGCGTGCAATCATTGAGATTGCCATTGAGGTGAGCGACTATGTTGTCGCAAAAGACTCGGAAGACAGAATGAACGAAAAGAATGAAAGATAATAATGACATTATCTGTGTATACGTATGTTGAATGATCACATGATAAAGGAATAGTTTTGATGAAAGTAAAGTATGTTTATTTTATAAAACTAGAACTCACTCAGCAACGCTGACTTTTATTACATTTTCCAGTTGGCAGGTAAGTGATTGCTGAGGATGGCACGGCAAGGCTACTCGGCTCTTTTGGGATGGCATCCATTTATAAAGCTTTTGTGTTATAATGCAAACATGTATTTTGTAATCGGATAATGATGTATTATTGGGTAAAAGTATTTATAATGAAATGAGATGTCGTTTTTGAATGCTTCCGCTGTAATGTTTTCTTAATGCAAGGTAATTATATGTTTTATGTGCGATGAATGACCAACTGTAAGCGTCCCGGGAACGGGGCCTTACAGTTGATGGTTTTACTAGATTTACGTGGGTATTCTTTTTACGAACTAAAGATGAAACTGCTTAATCTTTAAAATCTTTAATTCTTAAAATAGAAAATCAAATTGATCACAAGGTTAAAATAATTAGAAGTGATCAAGGGACTGAGTTTAAGAACCACGTTCTTGACTGATTCTGTAACTCAAAAAGGATTGCCAGACAATATAGTGGTCCTAGAACTCCTCAACAAAATGGTGTTGCTGAGAGGAGGAACAAGACACTTATTGAGGCTGCTCGGACCATGTTAGCTGATTCAAAGCTGCCTCTAACATTCTGGGCAGAGGCAGTCAACAATACATTCTATGTGCAGAACAGGGTTCTTGTAGTTAAGCCACATGGAAAAACCCCTTATGAGCTATGGAACAAGAGGACACCGTTCATTGGCTTTCTAAGGTCCTTTGGCAGCAGGTGTACCATACTTAACACAAAAGACAATTTGGTAAAATTTGCTGAAAAGTCAGATGATGATATCCTTATTGGATATTCCTTTAACTCTAAAGCTTATAGAGTTTATAACATTAAAAATCAACAATTTGAGGAATCTATCAACATTGTAGTTAATGAGCACACTCCTTGTGTTAGGGGGAATGGCCCTGATCATATATTTGATTTAGAATTGTTTCCAAACTATTCTAAACTATCTTGTGAGAATGTTTTGTTGGATCTAGAAAGGCTGTTGCAACCAAAACTAAGTCACTTAGAAGATTTTGAGTACAACATACAAAGGACTTCCGAAGCTAAGTATGGAACTTCCGAAGGAAGAAGGAACTCTTCCGAAGTCTAAGTGTAAAATGCACTTCCGAAGGAAAACTCCAACTTCCGAAGACAAAGAACCTACTTCCGAAGATCAAGACTTAGAGACAAAGATCTGAAGTCAACTTCCGAAGTACAAGAAGTCCTCAAAGCCTCGGAAGCATAGAAGCATCTTCCGAAGTATAAGTGGCTTCGAAAGAACTTGTTCTTCCGAAGTCAGTTAACCTTCGGAAGACACTCCTATTATCCAGTGGACATAAGTATGGCCTGTCTGACACTCCGCTGCAAATCTCTGAGATACTGCATGGCGTTTTCTCAAAAGCCATGTAGTTGACCATACTTTAATCCACTGTTTACCTTTTTATGTTAAGTACAAATGCCATCTTTAGTTGGTGACAAAAGGTAAGTCATGGACATGTCATGACTACCATATCTTAGATAGTACTTTATCTAAGATACCTTAACTATAGCATTGTAGTATATGCTTTAGTCTTAGGTTTCCAACTGGTATCAAGTATAACCGGCTGTAGGATCTAGTATATATAGTTTCTCATTGTAACTCTTGTTTCATGCTTGTAAGTGTCTTGTAATCTTAAGTTGAGAAGTAATATATACAAGTACCTTGAAAATATATTTCTGCTTGTTCCTTTGATTACTTATTATATTATTATAAACTCTTGTTAAAGGCATTGCTTCATCTGATTTGAGTGTTATTATAAGCGAGTTTGAGAGAATTACAAGTGTTTAAGTGACAAACCCGATCCTGCAATTGGTATTAGAGCTTTTTAGGCTCTTGATTGTGAGATCTTACCATCCTAATCAAACAGTTTTTCACTCCTCCTTATACCTCACTCAAAATGGCCCTCAACAAATCTGAAGTTAAGATGGGAACGATGACCAAAGCTCCCATCATCGCTCCTGAAAACTTCAGGTCTTGGAGCAGAAGAATGGAAGGCTTCATCAGGTACCAGGATAGCAAGATGTGGCAATCCATCGTTAATGGCCCGTATAAGCCAAAAGTAGCTGGTGGAAATGGTGCCATGATCGAGAAAGCCGTTGAAGATTATTCTGATGAAGACAGGAAGAAGCTTGACATAGACAGCAATGCTATGACTGTTCTTATGACTGCAATCCCAAACTCCATCATGGTGGGGTTTGAGCATTGTAAGTCTGCCAAAGAACTCTTTGATGCTCTTGCTCAAATGTACTCAAGCTCGAATGATTCAAAGAAGGACTCACTGAAGCAGCAGTTTGAGAACTTCACCTATGTTGCTGGAGAGACTCTTAGCCAGCAATATTTCAGGTACATGGATCTCATTTCTTCCCTTCAATCTGTGGGAATTACTCATGAACTCAGAGACCTTACTAGAAAGTTTATGAGTGCTCTACCCAATGAGTGGACATTCTACTATGTCTCCATCAAGAGAACAGAGAATTTGAATACACTCACCATGACCAAACTCTATGGGATCCTTGATGGATACCGTTTGGAAATGGAAAGCAAGAGGGGTCACCAGACAAGCAGACCCTTGAGTCTTCCTGCTAGCAACGCTTTAATGGTTGCTGAAGGCTCAGGCATCTCCCAGTCTCAGCAGTACCTGACCTACACCCAGCAGCCATCTTGTTCCTCTGGGCCTTACATCACATTTCCTAAGACTCCAAGGTCTCTACAAGCTCAGCAAAGCTCCTTTCAGGAGGGCTGTGCATTTGTCTCAGGGAATGGACACTCAAATGATTATCAATACTGCTTTGATGATCTAGAGTGTTTTAGCCCGGATGACATAGAGTATGTGGACATAGTCCAACAAATGGCTCTTCTAACCTACAGAGCGAAGAAGTTCTTTAAAAGAACTGGAAGGCAATTCCCTCAGAACCCAATCACCAGCAAATTTGGGTTTGACAAAAGCAAGGCCAAATGTTACAACTATAACCAACTTGGTCATTTTGCAAGGGAATGCAAGGCTCCCAAGTCCAACCCGGGAACCTCACAGGCCTCCACACATCCGCCTACACCAAAGCCCACCGGAAAGTCAACTGAGACTGCAGCAATGGCTCAAGAAGTTGACTGGAGCTTCATGGTTCAAGATGTGACTCCTGCTCAAGCACTCATGGCAGGAACAGATGAAAGCAAGGTATATGAACATCTCTGTACCCCTGCTTGTATTGCTAAGGTTAAACTGTATCAGGACTACAATATGGAAATTAAATCTGATATTGAGTCTTTAAATGTTTTAAAATCTGACTTTAAAAGGGCTGAATCTGACTATCAAAGAAAAATTGAGGAGTTAGAGAAAACTATGTCCCTCTTAAAACATGAACACACAAACTACAAGACTCAAATCAAGGATTTAATATCCAAATTGACTTTGGCTCAAGCCCAGCTTGTCACTGTTGAGGCTCAAGCCAGGAAGTATGCTATTTCCGAGCAAAACTTCCAAGCCATTTTTGCATCATCCTCTCACTCAAAGCTTTGTTATCACAACAAAGGTGGGTTGGGAACCAATGAAATTTCTCCACCACACTCTTATGAGTCTGTAAGACAGCCAAGGTGTGGTACTGAAGAGCAAGAGGTTCCATCTGTTGACCCACCTTCTCAAGAGTCAAAGAATGATGCAACTATGTAGCCCATGACCATCACAGGGAAGGAACAGGTAATTGTGCCCTCCCCAGCCAATGATGATCAAACCCTGACCACCAAAGCCAGAAGAAGTAGAGCTAAGGCAGCCAGAAAAACTGCCAAGAAAGTGGCTGAATCCAAGCTAAAGATAGACCCAAAGCAAAAGGGTGTATTTATATCAGCTGGATTCCAGGTGGTTGGACCTTCTGATTCAGGAAAAGAGTACAGTACCAGTACTCCTATCCTACCAAAGGATAAGAAGTTAAAGGGAAAGGTTGCTGATGAGGAGAAAAAGAACAAGAAACAGCAATCCTCTCATTCCCAGAAAGTTAACATTGCATGTATAATGTGTGGTCTGCAAAACCACATGGCTAAAGATTGTTACTACAATCCTGCTAGCACACATTATGCAAATAATGTTAAAAGAGAAGGAGTCAGGGAAGGTTTCACATTTGGACCATATCAAATGGTTCAAGTGATGAAAAAGGGAAAGCTTGTTTCCGAAGCAAGGCTTCTCTCGGAAGAAAACTCTTCTTCCGAAAGGAAAAAGGCTTCGGAAGTTAAAGCTGCAAAGACTCAGAAAAATAAAAGAGTCCCCTTGAAACCATCCCAGAAGAAGACTGCTTCGGAAGAAAAGGTGGTGAAGGTCTCTTCCGAAAAGAAAGAAGCTTCGGAAGAATGCCAAGCTACAAAAGCTTCAACAAGCTCATCTTCTATGATCAAACCAAGGGATGGAATGGAAGATCAAGGAAGATGCTATAGCCCAAACCTCTTCCTCAAAGACATCAATTGAACCCCCTTGCATAAATTTTGGTTCAATCATGTCACTATCATTGTAAGAACCCAAGACCAATAAGGCTTGGGTTTCCAACCAAAACTAATTATCTCACCTTATGTGCAGGGACATCCATATGACAAGAATAACAACATTTGGATTGTAGATAGTGGATGCTCCAGGCACATGACAGGGAACAGATCTCTCCTTCAACAATTTCAACATTATGATGGAGATCCTGTCTAGTTTGGAGGTGAGGCCGGAGGATATATTTCTGGCAGAGGGAGTATATCCAATGGAAAGTTAAAAGTTGACAAAGTTAATTTTGTCAAACAGCTTGAACACAATTTGTTAAGTGTTTCTCAATTCTGTGATCAAAAGCATCAAATGCTTTTCACAGAACATGAGTGCATCATCCTCAAACCTTGGATGACAATTCCTCAGAAATTGTGCTTCTTAGATCTCCCAGGAAAGAGGACATGTACAAGCTTGATATGAACAATGCTTCCCCAAAGGGAGAAGTATCATGCTTTCTTTCCAAAGCTGATGGTGATGAGTCAACACTATGGCATAAACGAATGTGTCATGTCAATTTTAAGACAATGAATAAATTGGCTAAAAATAACTTGGTACATGGTTTGCCTAAAAAGGAATTTTTCTGCAAAGATAACTGTGTTGCTTGCCTGAAAGGGAAACAACACAAGTCTTCTCATAAATCCAAAGTTGTTAACTCTATCACCACTCCATTACACTTATTGCACATGGATCTATTTGGTCCCACAAGTATAATGAGCATTGAAAGGAAATCATATTGCCTTGTGGTAGTTGATGATTTTACTAGATTTACATGGGTATTCTTTTTAAGAACTAAAGATGAAACTGCTGAAACTTTAAAATCTTTTATTCTTAAAATAGAAATTCAAGTTGATCACAAGGTTAAAATAATTAGAAGTGATCAAGGGACTGAGTTTAAGAACTCTGTTCTTGACTCATTTTGTAACTCAAAAGGGATTGCCAGACAATACAGTGCTCCTAGAACTCCTCAACAAAATGGTGTTGCTGAGAGGAGAAATAGGACACTTATTGAGGCTGCTCGGACTATGTTAGCTGATTCAAATCTGCCTCTAACATTCTGGGCAGAGGCAGTCAGCACTGCATGCTATGTGCAGAACAGAGTTCTAGTAGTAAAGCCACATTGAAAGACCCCTTATGAGTTATGGAACAAGAGGCCACCGTTCATTGGCTTTCTAAGGTCCTTTGGCAGCAGGTGTACCATACTTAACACCAAAGACAATTTGGCAAAATTTGCTGAAAAGTCAGATGATGCTATCTTTGTTGGATATTCCTCCTATTCTAAGGCCTACAGAGTTTATAATATTAAAAACCAACAATTTGAGGAATCTTCCAACATTGTAGTTAATAAGCACACTCCTTGTGTTAGGGGGAATGGCCCTGATCATATCTTTGATTTAGAATTGTTTCCAAACTATTCTAAACCATCTTGTGAGAATTTTTCAGCTGGAACAGGTGCTCAAAGTAATTCTGATGAGGATCAACTGTTTGAGCTTCCCAGACCTATTCCAAGTTCTCCAAGAGCTGCAACAAATAAAGCTCCCACTATTGAAAGATCTGATAGCATAACCATTTCAAGAGATAGTGGAACTTCAACAAGGGATTCACCTGCTGATTTTCAAATCATTTCAGGTGATCCTGCACAACACCAAGCTGATGGAAGCAACATTTTGAAGGAACAGGCAACTGTTAATGATGCTTCACAGAAAGAAATGATGATGTTTCTCTTTCATTCAATCAGTCCTCATTGAATGAGCTTGAAACAACAGCTGGACCAAGTATTCAAGCTCCTGAGCTAAATATGTCCAACTTGGACTTATCTTTGCAACTAGAGGTGATTCCAAGACTCAGAATTCACAATACTCATCCAGCTGAAAACATCATAGGGGAAGTCTCTGAGGGTGTGAGAACAAGAGGACAAACTCATAATGGGAATGTCTGCTTGTACTCATGCTTCTTATCCCAAATGGAACCTAAGAAGGTGGAAGATGCCTTGAAAGATAGTAGCTGGGTCGAATCAATGCAAGAGGAGCTGCTTCAATTCAAAAGACAAAAGGTTTGGAACCTATGTCCGCTACCATCTGGTCAAGTACCTATAGGAACCAAATGGGTATTCAGGAACAAAAGAGATGATAGAGGCTTGATTATCAAGAACAAGGCAAGACTGGTAGTTCAAGGATACACTCAAGAGGAAGGAATCGATTATACTGATGTCTTTGCACCTGTTGCAAGACTTGAGGCAGTTAGGATCTTCCTTGCTTATGCTGCATCCAAGAATTTCACTGTCTACCAGCTTGATGTCAAGTGTGCCTTTTTATATGGGATATAGATAGGGAAGTTTATGTATGCCAGCCTCCAGGATTTGAAGACCCACAACATCCAAACTATGTGTGCAAGTTGGATAAAGCTCTATATGGGCTGCACCAAGCACCTAGGCTGTGGTATGAGACATTGTCTCAATTTCTCCTGAAGAATGGTTATACTAGAGGTACCATTGATAAGACTCTCTTCATTAGAAAGTCTGGGAAAGACATTTTGCTTGTTCAAGTCTACGTTGATGACATCATATTTGGTTCCTCAAATGACCAAATGTGCAAAGACTTTGAGAGCATTATGAAGAAGAAGTTCGAGATGAGTTCCATGGGAAAAATGGACTTTTTCCTTGGAATTCAGGTAAAGCAATTGAAGGAAGGGTTCTTCATCAATCAATCTAAGTATGTCAACGATATCTTAGAGCGATTTGATATGAAGGATTGTAAAGCAGCAAAGACACCTATACCCAGAAACCATGATCTCTGCCCTGATTCTGAGGGGGAGGATACTGATCAACATCAGTATAGAGCAATCATTGGTTCTCTGATGTATCTCACAGCAAGCAGACCTGATATCATGTTTGCAACTTGCATGTGTGCAAGATATCAGGCTGCTCCAAAGGTGTCTCACCTAATTGCTGCCAAGAGAATCCTCAGATACCTCAAAGGAGCACCTAAATTAGGTCTTTGGTATCCAAGAAATAGTGATTTTAATCTCTATGGTTACTCTGACAGCGATTATGGTGGCTGCAACATCAACAAGAAATCAATATCAGGTGGATGTCAATTTCTTGGTGGAAGGATCATCTCATGGAAATGCAAAAAGCAATCATGTGTCTCTACATCAACTGCTGAAGCTGAATACATTGCTACTGCTAGTTGCTGTGCTCAGCTGCTGTGGATTCAAAACCAAATGATAGACTATGGATTCAACTTCATGAGCACTCCTATCCACATTGACAACAACAGTGCTATATCCATTACTGAAAATCCAGTGAAGCACTCCAAGACAAAGCACATTGATATCAGGTATCATTTCATTAGAGATATTCATGAGAAAAATCTTATCAAACTAATCACAGTTGATTCAAATGAACAATATGCTGATTTGTTCACCAAAGCATTTGATGAACAGAGATTTAAATATCTCATTACAGCTATTGGGATGATAAACATTGATTAGTAAATCTTAATTGAAAACCTTTTAATGTGTAAAGTCTTATGTCAAAACAATCTAAGCCCTGTTACAAAAGATCTTTTCATAAATTTATCTAAGTATAAGTTCTTCCGAAGAGAAATTAACCCTCGGAAGATATCTTGCATATCTTCCGAACCAAATTTCTCACAGGATAATTTTCTTCTCGGAAGAGTGTTAAGTCTCGGAAGAAGCGATTGAGTTCACCTCAGATCTACTTCCGAAGCACTTAACACACTCCATCGAAAGCAACATATACTCTCGAAAGTAAGCAATTTACCTTCGGAAGTAGATTTGCCTTCGGAAGAACTTTCCCTTCGGAAGATGCTTTATACTCGGATGTCACACCCCGGGCCCAGGTAGGGTGGGACGTCACAGACTAGCAACAACATATGGCAGCGGAAACAAACCATCATAAGAGCTCAAAGGAGAGGACATCACATGGCATTAATGTTTTTGAAAAGATAGCGGGGCTAGAAACACATCAAGCCCCCAAATGAGTTTTACAATCATCCATAAAATAAATTGTACTTGTTCAAGACAAATATAAAATTGTTCAAATGTTTCATCAAGGAAAATATGCCAATGCCATGTCACGGGGATAAGTCTAGGTCTTCACAACAGCTAGGATCTCTTCATACATTACCTGAAACATGCTCAAAAGAAAATTGTGTCAACTAAAAAGTTGGTGAATTCAAGTGCTTAAAGTTTAAAAACAAAAGGACTTAACAAATCCTTCTTTGATTAAAAGAAAATAATCATTGTTTATCATCATGGGAAAAATCATAATCAACCCTGCACTCAGTCCCGGTTGGCCTCTTCTAAAGTTGTGTTTTACCGGATATTCCCGAAGGAAGAAACTGAGCCCCAAACCAGTGAACCCTACCTGCCCGGATGGTTCACCATAGTATCTTTATAAAACTTGTTACATGCCACAACGACCCCTTAGGATCTCAGTGGAGTAACCTTCCTGGAACGAAAGCCACTGTGTGTGGGGGATTCCCCAAATAGATCTATCCATATAAAACAAGCGGTTCACGAAAGAATTAATGATCATGATATAAGTATCAACAGGTAACCACAAAATCCCACATAGAATCATCAAGTAAAGCAAAATCATAGTTCATAAAAAGTAGAGCATGTTTCATCCCAAAACAATAGTAAAAAGAGGGATCACTAGAACTCACCTTAGGTTTCCAGTCAAAAGTCTCTTGGTGTACCGGGAAGTGTCTCAAGTCTAGCACCCTAACATGTACATATTAAGCAATAAGCTACTGCCCTAAACTCATTTAAGGTGCAACAATGGTGTCAAGGGTTTAGCTATTGAGTAAGGCTTTGGTTTCGTGAAGGTTTGTATAAAAAGTTTCCTTTTATGGCAGGTCAAGGAATCTTCATGAAAATTGGGATTTTCACTTCATTTGGTTAAGTATACTAAGAAATTTTGTTGTTCAAGTGTTTATTAGCTTCCTGGAAGTCGGTTATAAGGTTTGGAAAAATTTTACAGTTTGGTCCCTCAAGTTTCAAAATTGACAGTTTCTACCCTCAAGTTTAGTTTCTTGCCCCTTTATGTCATTTAAGACCAAAAATCAGATTATTAGAGTCATATTATAATTATTATGGAGTAAGTGTTTCAAAACTTTAGTTCACGGATTCGATTTAAAAACTGCGCGTTTAACGCTCCCGGTTACGGTAAAAGCCGGATAGTTTTAACAGTAATTTGGAGTTTTCATATATTTGAATGTTGGACCAGTAGGTATTTTCTAAAAGATATCTTTACAAATTTTTAAGTCCTTAATTTGTGTAAATTGGCCTTTTAATGGTGAAAACTTGTTTTTACGTTTGACCCATTAAAACGCGGTTTTGACCGGGTTTGACCATTTAAAGCTTGTTTGACCGAATTTTCAAATCCTTTAAGTCTTTTATTACTTAACTTACTGAAATCATATGATTTTTATAAATCTTAGTTTTGAACTCTATTTTTATGGATTTTTCTCAAAAACGATGCTCGGTTTGTACCCGTTTTTAGTTAAAACGCCATTTATTTGTGTCTTTGACCATTTAAATTATCCATTGACTCCAGAGTACTTTATTTATCATTTTTGAGCCTGGAATACTTTTCAAGAGTGTTAAATTCATATTCTTACTATTTTTAAAGTCATTTTACCATGTTTTCGGGTCCCGAAAGTGACTAAAAGAGGGTAAATCACAACATGTCCTTTATTCCAGAGATTAAACATTGCTAACACTTCTAATATTCATTAAAACCTACTGAAATTTCAGTCCCAACAAGTTGCCTAGTTGATCTATACATCCATATGCTTCAAATATGTAGAAAATGTCATAACCGACAATTACACTTGTGTAAAACATCTTAACTTGCGTTTAAATGTTACCAACACTTCATTTAACTTCTTAAACAGATTATTAAGGTGTCATTAAGTCGTTCATGAGTAGGTTATGGGTCTTGGTTAAAAGGATTTTTCAAACAAATGCTTAAAAGGGTGTTGTTACATGTAGAAAGGAGGGTTTCAAGGTGAAATCCATGTATCAACCGTGGATTTGAGTGTGTAGCCAATTGGAACTTTAAAAACAGGTTCTTGGGAGTCCATTAAGTCATAAAAATGCAGGTCACAAGTTTGGTTTACAAGAGTTGAAACTTTCACAAGTTAGATGATACCAAAACACCCAAAAAGAGGGTTTTCTTGGTGGAAATCGGTTTCCACCTCAAGAATGACTAACATAACATGAGGTTTACCTTCAAGAACGTTGGGAACTCCTTAAGAACAAGATGATGGTGAGATGTTTCTGCTACAACAAGGAAATACACGGTTTTTAGGTGATAAATGAAGAAAACAAGTGAAATGTCACAAAACCGACAACATGAGCTTACACTTGATGTAACTCACGGTTTAGAAGGTGTTGATGGTCGTGGATGGCTTGAAACTCCTTGGACTTGAATGGAGAAGCTCGAACCAAGGCTAAAAAGGTGGAACAAGTATGGTTGTGTGACCAAAACTCGCGAACTAGGCCACTTCCTTGCGGTTTGCTCTTGGCCGAATGGACTTGGTGGTGTTCTTCGAATTTTTCTTGCACAAAACTTAGAGAGAATTGTTTTGAGAGTGTTGTGAGGTGTGTGTGTGTGTGTGTTGGATCAGATGGATTCGAATAAGAGGGAGAGAGGGAGAGAGGGAGAGATGTGCATGAAAGGTGGTGGGTGTGTGGGGTGGTGGTGAAGAGAGGAGAGGAATGGTGAGGGGGGGGGGGGCGGCCGATTTGGAGTGTAGTGGGGGGATTTTCCATTTAAATTTTAATTGTAATTTGATATTATGTAGTGTAATTTTGTAGTATTGGGTATAATGTATTATTTAGTGGATGGTGAATTGAGGTATCTAATGCATGCCCATGCATGCATGGCCGAAAATTATGTAAGTGTGAGTGTGTATGCTCACATTTTAATTGCCTTCTCTTGAATTTAATTTTGTAAGGGTGACTAGTTGACATTCCCGGAACACAAATTTTTAAAAGGTAGAAACCTAAATTAGCTAAAAGTCAATAATAAAAATCACATAAAATCATAATTTACATCAAGTAGTAAGAATTGTTTCCAATTTCATAGTAGGGTTGAATAGTTTCAATTATTAGCACTCATAACATGGATAATGATGCAAGTAATCTAGGGTTAGGGTAACAACCTGGAGGTCGGTTGTCACATTCTCCCACCGTTTAGGAAATTTCGTCCCGAAATTTTAACTCTGATTAGAGACTGAACGGGTGGGTTTGAAGAGGTGTGGATAGTTCTTCCTCATTTCGTCTTCATGCTCCCAAGTAAATTCTGGTCCGCGCTTGGAGTTCCATCTAACCTTAACCTTGGGTATGCGGCTCCGCCGAAGTTGTTTGACCAAACGATCCGTGATCTCCACGGGTTCTTCCACAAAATTCAGTTTGTCGTTTATTCTTGCTTCTTTTAATGGTAGTTCTAGGGTTTTGTCTACCATGCTCTTCTTCAAGTTTGACACATGAAAGGTGTCGTGTATGTGACTCAACCCCGGGGGTAGTTTCAACTTATATGCCACTGGGCCAATTCTCGCCATTATTTCGAATGGTCCAATGTATCTTGGGCTTAGTTTTCCTCTCTTTCCGAACCTCACCGTTCCTTTCCACGGTGCTACTTTTTGCATCACCCTATCGCCCACTTGGAACTCTAGAGGTTTCCGCCTCCTATCAGCGTACTTCTTCTGTCGATCCCTGGCTGCTTTCAGTCGCTCCTTTATCTTATAGATCTTGTCGGTGGTATCCAACACTATGACGGGTCCCATCACTTGGCTGTCACCAATCTCATTCCAACTCAAGGGTGATCGGCATTTCCTGCCATAAAGAGCCTCATACGGAGCGGCTTTGATACTCGCGTGGTAACTATTGTTATAGGCGAATTCCACCAAAGGAAGATGGTTATCCCAGTTTCCGCCAAAGTCCATCACGCAAGCTCTTAACATGTCTTCCATCGTTTGAAAAGTTTTTTCGCTCTGTCCGTCGGTCTGAGGGTGGTAAGCTGTGCTTAGATCTAAACGGGTTCCTAAAGCTTGCTGGAACGATTTCCAGAAACGAGAGGTGAAACGGCTATCACGGTCGGAGATGATCGACAGAGGTACTCCATGCCTCGTTACAATCTCGTCGACATAAAGTTGGGCCAATTTCGTCATGTCGTAGTCTTCTCTAATTGGCAAGAAGTGAGCTGATTTTGTTAATCTGTCCACTATTTCCCAAATAGCATCATGACCTTTAAACGTCCTGGGCAATTTGGTAACAAAATCCATCGTAACATTATCCCATTTCCATTCTGGAATTTCAGGTTGCTGTAACGTTCCTGATGGTTTTTGGTTCTCAGCTTTTACCATGGCACAAGTTAAACATTTCCCCACATAAACGGCGATTGATCTCTTGATTCCCTGCCACCAGAAAAGTGTCTTTAAATCCTGGTACATCTTATTACTTCCAGGGTGAATTGAATACCTAGACTTGTGTGCTTCGTCGAGGATTACTTCTCGAATTCCTCCGTGTCTTGGCACCCAAGCCCTTCCACCATATCTATATGTACCATCGTCCCCTATCTCTAATTGCTTTTCCATTCCACTCAATCCTTCTTTCTTTAGTTTTTCTTCCTTTATTGCCTCGCTTTGAGCTTCTTTCAGTTTTGCAATAAGGTTGGTATACACACTCATCCTTAAGGCTCGTACACGAAGAGGTTTTTCTCTCTTCTTTCGGCTCAATGCATCCGCCACAACATTGGCCTTACCAGGATGGTAGCGGATCTCGCACTCGTAATTGTTCAATAGCTCAACCCATCTTCTCTGACGCATGTTGAGCATCTTTGGTCAAGGATATGCTGCAAGCTTCTATGGTCAGTGTAGATGATGCACTTTGTGCCATAAAGGTAGTGCCTCCACATCTTGAGGGCAAACACCACGGCACCCAACTCCAGATCGTGCGTCGTGTAGTTCTTCTCATGATCATTCAGCAGTCTCGATGCGTAAGCAATCACCTTGTTGCGTTGCATTAATACACATCCTAGCCCTTGACGCGAAGCGTCACAATAGACCACGAAGTCTTCTACTCCCTCTGGAAGAGCAAGGATAGGTGCACTGCATAACTTCTCCTTAAGCGTTTCAAACGCCTCGTTCTGCTCTCGCTCCCACACAAAGGTTGTGTTCTTCTTGGTTAGTGCGGTTAAAGGTTGCACTATACGCGAGAAGTCCTTTATAAATCTCCGGTAGTAGCCAGCCAGTCCTAAGAATTGCCTTATCTCCGTAGGAGTTTCAGGAATCTTCCAATTCTTTATGGCCTCAATCTTGGAAGGGTCAACTTGAATCCCATCCTCATTTACCACATGACCTAAGACTTGGATCTGGCGCATCCAAAATTCACATTTAGAGAACTTGGCATATAGTTGCTCATTCTTGAGCAATTCAAGGATTAGCCTGAGATGCTTCTCGTGCTCGTCTTTACTTCGGGAATAGATCAGTATGTCGTCGATAAACACGATCACAAACTTGTCGGCAAACACGATTCATGAGGTCCATGAATGCTGCTGGAGCATTAGTCAGTCCAAAGGGCATGACCAAATACTCATAGTGTCCATACCTAGTTCGAAAGGCTGTTTTGGGTATGTCTTCTTCTCTTATCTTCAGTTGGTGGTATCCTGACCTCAAGTCTATTTTGGAGAAATAACTTGCTCCTTGTAGTTGATCAAATAGGTCATCTATTCTCGGAAGAGGGTAACGGTTCTTTATGGTCAGCTTATTCAATTCCCTGTAATCAATACACATTCGCAGGGTTCCGTCTTTCTTTTTCACGAATAGTACCGTGGCACCCCATGGAGAGACACTTGGACGTATAAATCCCTTGTCCAGTAGTTCTTGAATTTGTACCATTAGCTCCTTCATCTCAGGTGGGGCGAGTCGGTACGGTGCCTTGGCTACTGGTGCAGCACCAGGCAACAAGTCTATCTGGAATTCAACTTGCCGATTCGGGGGGAAGTCCTGGTAGTTCTTCCGGAAACACTTCTGGGTATTCCGAAACCACGGGAATCTCTTCGATCTTCTTCTCCTTTTGGGCTTTAATCACATATACTATAAAAGCTAGACATCCCTTCATCAAGCTCTTGGTAGCTTTTAAGTGGGATATCATAGGGTATAGAGTGTTACTCCTTTCACCTTCTACCACTAACACTTCTTCGTCACTCAACGGTATCTTGAGTAGTCGCTCATCACATACGATTTCGACTTTATGCTTCGCTAACCAGTCCATACCCACAACCACATCAAATCCTCCTAACTTAATGGGCATCAAGTCAATCTTAAACGTATTCCCTTTTAGATTCAGGGGGCAATCCCTAATGATTTCGTTAGCCTCTAAAATATTACCGTCAGCTAATTCTACGGTAAATGTATCAGTCAAGGTACACACGTCTAAGTCAATCAATGGCCTAAAAGTACTAGAGATAAAGCTAGCAGTCGCTCCAGTATCAAACAGTACAGTAGCGGGATGATTGTTTACAAGGAACGTACCGTTGACCATGTCGGGTTCCCTACGAGCTCCTGCTGGGTCCATAACGAAAGCTCTTCCCTTAGGCTTGTTGTGCTTGGCATCCTTGTCTCTACCCAGCTTAGGACACTTGTTCCTCATATGCCCTGGATCTCCACACTCATAGCATTGTTTCCCCGGTGCGTAAGTACAGTCTTTAATTAAATGGCCTGTTCTCTTGCACCTAAAACAGGGCATCGGGTTACATTCCCCTTGATGATGTAACTTGCACTTGCTGCAGAATGGGCTTGTCCCCGTATACAATCTCCGGTTTTTGCTTCCTTGATCATCACGTCTCACTCCTTCAGAACTCCTTCTACTTGACCCACTACTACTTCCAACCGCTCTTTTCGCTTCAAACCACTTCCTTTTCTCACCAACAAACTTCTTCTTCTCATCAGCCCTTGCTTGATCGGTCCATCCAGCCCTAATTAGATCATCAGTCAAACTGCTGGTAAGGTCAACAGCAGCTTGCAGGGTTACAGGCTGGGAGGAACGGACCATACCCCTAACTCTTGGGTGTAGTCCCCAGATGAACCGTGCTACACCTTTGGCTTCTGGCGTCACCAAATGTGGCACAAGTCGGGACAGGGCTAAGAAACGATTGATGTATTCGGTGTAGTTGGGTCCTTTCATCTCCAAGCTTAAAAATTCTGTCTCCAGCTTCTCGAGTTGATTGATGGGGCAATATTTGTTGGTCATTAGCTCTCGGAATTCAGTCCAACCCATTCGATTAGCCACGTTTCTTCCACGGCTCTGAGTAATGGACTTCCACCATTCAAGAGCTGATCCCTTGAGAGATTGTGATGCAAACCTCACCATATGCTCCATCTTGCACTCGCTGATGTCTAAGACAGCTTCCATTTCGTCAATCCACCTGTAAGTCTCTATAGCAACCTCGGTGCCATAGAAGTCCTTGGGCTTACATGCCATGAAGGTCTTATAAGAGCATCCATTCCTTAACGCCTCGGCTTCTTCGTCGTGGCTCTCATCGTTTACCGGCCAAACGTTACCAGTAGTGTTATCCCGGTCCGCATTTATCTGTGCAATAATAGTCGGAATGGCGTTAGCCAGTTGCTGAGCTACGAGGTTAGCAATCCTTTCGTCACTCTCTTGATTAGTATTTTCCCCGTGGGGAGTCCCTGGTGGAGTAGGTTGGTTTCCAATAGGCCTTGCTTCCTCATGGCGGCCCCTGGTGGCTCCACGTCGTCCAAAACGTGTTCCTCTGCGAGTCGGCATTCTGATAGTATCACAAATAGATTCGTTTAGCATCTCATAATTTTGTTTCGAATAGCCTATGCATCATTATCCTATTACACCATGCCTCGGAAGAGGGATCATGGCATGCACATATGTATTTACAACCCACTAAGGAAACCTTACAAAGTCCAAATCAAAACATAACATAACAGTTGGGCAACCATTTAGAAAAGGCACAGACAAATTTCAAGGCACAACAAAACATATAGCAATTTAATACAGACAGTTTAATAATTCTAGCATCCCAATAGCAGTTTACGATAGTATCATCCAAACAAATAGAATCAGAGTCATGCTCTTACAATTTGGAAGGTGCCATCACCCCCATGATAATAAATAATAGTATCGAATAAGAATTCAAATAGTTTCCTTCTACTGTCCACAGACAGATAATCCCACTGAGTACTCCAGCTCTCACATCCACTTCCTCTTCAGCCATCCAAACCATCCTGTACCCTTCTTCCTCTGCTCCTGCTCCAAACGCTTCACTCCCTGTGTAGCCATCATAGCCTGGAATTGAGCCGACTGAGAAGTTCGAGTGGCGTGCTGAACAGTCAGCTCATGACGGCGAACAGTCCTCAAAATCTCATCCAATGTCGCATCGGAGGGTCCTACATCACTTGCCCGGCGACTCGACTGGGAGTACCTATCACCAGCCAGTACGCTAGGGCCGTCATACATACTATGTCTCGGCGGCATCAGGCGTTCGTCACGAGGGTCAAACAGTGGAGGTACCGATGTCGGAATCCTAACAGGCGGGGGAGGAGGAGGAGGCATCCTAAAGGATACGGAGGATCCTGGCCTAACGCTTTTGCGAGGTCGGGTGACAGTACGCGCTAGGGTCTACTATGGTATTCCCGACTTCTCTACAACCTTTGGCTCTGATACCAATCTGTCACACCCGCGGGCCCAGGTAGGGTGGGACGTCACAGACTAGCAACAACATATGGCAACGGAAACAAACCTCATAAGAGCTCAAAGGAGAGAAACATCACATGGCATTAATGTTTTTGAAAAGATAGCGGGGCTAGAAACACATCAAGCCCCCAACTGAGTTTTACAATCATCCATAAAATAAATTGTACTTGTTCAACACAAAATATAAAATTGTTCAAATGTTTCATCAAGGAAAATATGCCAATGCCATGTCACGGGGATAAGTCTAGGTCTTCACAACAGCTAGGATCTCTTCATACATTACCTGAAACATGCTCAAAAGAAAAATTGTGTCAACTAAAAAGTTGGTGAATTCAAGTGCTTAAAGTTTAAAAACAAAAGGACTTAACAAATCCTTCTTTGATTAAAAGAAATAATCATTGTTTATCATCGTGGGAAAAATCATAATCAACCCTGCACTCAGTCCCGGTTGGCCTCTTCTGAAGTTGTGTTTTACCGGATATTCCCGAAGGAAGAAAGAGCCCTAAACCAGTGACCCTACCTGCCCGGATGGTTGACCATAGTATCTTAACAAAACTTGTTACATGCCACAATGACCCCTTAGGATCTCAGTGGGGTAACTTTCCTGGAACGGAAGCCACTATGTGTGGGGGATTCCCAAAAGATCTATCCATATAAAAACAAGCGGTTCACGAAAGAATTAATGATCATGATATAAGTATCAGCAGGTAACCACAAATCCCACATAGAATCATCAAGTAAAGCAAATAATAGTTCATAAAAAAGTAGAGCATGTTTCATCCCAAAACAATAGTAAAAAGAGGGATCACTAGAACTCACCTTAGGTTTAAGTCAAAAGTCTCTTGGTGTACCGGGAAGTGTCTCAAGTCTAGCACCCTAACACATACATATTAAGCAATAAGCTACTGCCCTAAACTCATTTAAGGTGCAACAATGGTGTCAAGGATTTAGCTATTGAGTAAGGCTTTGGTTTCGTGAAGGTTTGTATAAAAGTTTTTTTTATGGCAGGTCAAGGAGTCTCATGAAAATTGAGATTTTCACTTCATTTGGTTAAGTATACTAAGAAATTTTGTTGTTCAAGTGTTTATTAGCTTCCTGGAAGTTGGTTATAAGGTTTGGAAAAATTTTACAGTCTGGTCCCTCAAGTTTCAAAATTGACAGTTTCTACCCACAAGTTTAGTTTCTTGCCCATTTATGTCATTTAAGACCAAAAATCAGATTATTAGAGTCATATTATAATTATTATGGAGTAAGTGTTTCAAAACTTTAGTTTACGGATTCGATTTAAAAACTGCGCGTTTAACGCTCCCGGTTACGGTAAAAGCCGGATAGTTTTAATAGTAATTTGGAGTTTTCATATATTTGAATCTTGGACCAGTAGGTATTTTCTAAAGATATCTTTACAAATTTTTAAGTCCTTAATTTGTGTAAATTGGCCTTTTATAGTTGAAAATCTTGCTTTACGTTTGACCCGTTAAAACGCGGTTTTGACCGGGTTTGACCATTTAAAGCTTGTTTGACCGAATTTTCAAATCCTTTAAGTCTTTTATTACTTAACTTACTGAAATCATATGTTTTTATAAATCTTAGTTTTGAACTCTATTTTTATGGATTTTTCTCAAAAACGATGCTCGGTTTGTACCCGTTTTAGTTAAAACGTCATTATTTGTGTCTTTGACCATTTAAATTATCCATTGACTCCAGAGTACTTTATTTATATTTTGAGCCTGGAATACTTTTCAAGAGTGTTAAATTCAATTCTTACTATTTTTAAAGTCATTTTACCATGTTTTCGGGTCCCGAAAGTGACTAAAAGAGGGTAAATCACAACATGTCCTTTATTCCAGAGATTAAACATTGCTAACACTTCTAATATTCATTAAAACCTACTGAAATTTCAGTCCCAACAAGTTGCCTAGTTGATCTATACATCCATATGCTTCAAATATGTAGAAAATGTCATAACCGACAATTACACTTGTGTAAACCATCTTAACTTGCGTTTAAATGTTACCAACACTTCATTTAACTTCATAAACAGATTATTAAGGTGTCATTAAGTCGTTCATGAGTAGGTTATGGGTCTTGGTTAAAAGGATTTTTCAAACAAATGCTTAAAAGGGTGTTGTTACATGTAGAAAGGAGGGTTTCAAGGTGAAATCCATGTATCAACCGTGGATTTGAGTGTGTAGCCAATTGGAACTTTTAAAAACAGGTTCTTGGGAGTCCATTAAGTCATAAAAATGCAGGTTACAAGTTTGGTTTACAAGAGTTGAAACTTTCACAAGTTAGATGATACCAAAACACCCAAAAAGAGGGTTTTCTTGGTGGAAATCGGTTTCCACCTCAAGAATGACTAACATAACATGAGGTTTACCTTCAAGAACGTTGGAAACTCCTTAAGAATAAGAGGATGGTGAGATGTTTCTGCTACAACAAGTAATACACGGTTTTAGGTGATAAATGAAGAAAACAAGTGAAATGTCACAAAACCGACAACATGAGCTTACACTTGATGTAACTCACGGTTTAGAAGGTGTTGATGGTCGTGGATGGCTTGAAACTCCTTGGACTTGAATGGAGAAGCTCGAACCAAGGCTGGAAAGGTGGAACAAGTATGGTTGTGTGACCAAAACTCGCGAACTAGGCCACTTCCTTGCGGTTTGCTCTTGGCCGAATGGACTTGGTGGTGTTCTTCGAATTTTTCTTGCACAAAACTTAGAGAGAATTGTTTTGAGAGTGTTGTGAGGTGTGTGTGTGTTGGATCAGATGGATTCGGATAAGAGGGAGAGAGGGAGAGAGGGAGAGGTGCATGAAAGGTGAGTGGGTGTGTGGGGTGGTGGTGAAGAGAGGAGAGGAGTGGTGAGGGGGGGGGCCGATTTGGAGTGTAGTGGGGGGATTTTCCATTTAAATTTTAATTGTAATTTGATATTATGTAGTGTAATTTGTAGTATTGGGTATAATGTATTATTTAGTGGATGGTGAATTGAGGTATCTAATGCATGCCCATGCATGCATGGCCGAAAATTATGCAAGTGTGAGTGTGTATGCTCACATTTTAATTGCCTTCTCTTGAATTTAATTTTGTAAGGGTGACTAGTTGACATTCCCGGAACACAAATTTTTAGAAGGTAGAAACCTAAATTAGCTAAAAGTCAATAATAAAAATCACATAAAATCATAATTTACATCAAGTAATAAGAATTTTTCCAATTTCATAGTAGGGTTGAATAGTTTCAATTATTAGCACTCATAACATGGATAATGATGCAAGTAATCTAGGGTTAGGGTAACAACTTGGAGGTCGGTTGTCACATCGGAAGAAAGATTTTACTGTGTAACGGGAATCTTTTGGGCCCCACACTGTAAAAAGTAAAGATTTTGTTAATGATGTCGGATTATTTAAATGGTCTAACCTTACCGCCCATGTCACATCATCCACTGAACCCTCACATCATCTTATCCAAACCACCCTTTAAACCGCTATTTCACCCATTTAAATACTTTCGGTTAATCACTTACACTCTTTTACCCAAATTACTGCCCTAAAAGCTTTCTTCTTCTCCAATTTACCTTACTCCGAACTATTCTTCTGTCATCTTCTTCAATGGGCTTAAACTCTCAGCACAACCAGGTCGCACTCCTTGACTCTTCAAGGGATGCTGACTTCTCAGATATCATTTCTTTCCTGGCCCAATCTTCATACTACACTGTTTTGACCGTAAACCCTACCATCTACTCAAACCAAATGTCTGAATTTTGGGCAAATGGTCGGATTGAAATCCTAAACGGGGTTTGTGTCATAAGGTCAAGTATTTGTGGCCAAGAGTTGGTCATCTCTGAACAGATCATCAGGGAGCATCTCGAGCTCCATGATGAGGGCGCTCCAACGGAATTCCCCAAATCAGATTTAGATAGTTCTTATCTCCAAATGGGATACGGTGGAGATGTTAGCAGGTCAACGGTCTACAAATTCAACTTCTCCTACAAGTGGAAGTTCCTGCTGCATGTGGTTCTTCACTGTCTATCTAACAAATCTGGGGGATGGGATCAAATCCCTTATGAACTTGGATGCTTAGTTCACGGGTTGGTACAAAGCCTCCGCTTCAACTATTCAAGTTTGTGCTGACTAACCTTATGGGAAATCTTCAAAGGGACACATTCTTTATGTATCCCAGGTTTCTCCAGCACATCATCAACTGTGAGCTGGATCAGGGTAAGCTTGTCTGTGCAGCTGCTCTGTTTGCTCCCAAATGAGGCCGACCATTTCAAGATCTTGAAGAGAATGTCAACCAACTACACTGGAAGAGATACCGCAATACTTCCAGGTATGATTGAGCCAATGGCTCCTGGTGACATCCCTGTTCACCCCACAGGTGATGAACCCACACCAGCAACTACCCTCACCATCCCAAATCTACCTTCTCCACCTATTACTGTTACATACCAGAGACGTCCCAAACGAACCCTTGTTCAATCTACTCTGATGAACAAGCCCCTCCTCTTCAATCCAAAAAGGCTAGAGTGGAACAAAGGGCTCCCACTCAGCCAGAGGTCCACCCATCCTTCACTATTGACCTCAATATGGGTCCTAAGTCTCCTCAGTCTCAGACCCATGAGCCCAAAACCCTAGCTGATATCCCTCAGGGTGAGTCTCTATACTCCCCTGAGCAGCCACAAAGGGACAGCTCAATGCCTTTTGACATTGATCAAAGTCCCAGGTCATTAGGTCTTCACTCCTTTTCTTTTACTGACCTTTTGACCGGAGCTGATGAAGAGATTATTTCTCTTAAAGGCAATGAAGTTGATCCTCAACACCCTCTCAAGGATCAACAGAGCCTAGAGAGACCCCTTATCTCTAGCCCACACCAGCAAAGCCTTACTGAGGTGAGTCCCACTGATGTGGAGGGGACTCATGTAGATTCAGCTGCCACTACTGAAGGAGCCTCAATGGATCCTCAGGACAGTGGTAACGACAGTGAGACTGAATCTACGGCAACCATGCCCTTTGATGCCTCTGAAAGAAACCACATCTGGTGGTGAGGATGAACATACCAGGTATGTTACCTCATCTCCCTATGATTCTTCAAAAGAAGATGAGGGAAGTATGAAACTCATCATTCAAGACCTACTTTCTAAAGTCTCAAACCTTGAATCAAAGGTTAAGACTTTAGAGGATAGGTCTGCCAGTCAGCAACTTGAGATTGAAACTCTCAAGGCGAAACTAGCTGAGAAAAAGATTGAGAGATCTGTTAGGCATGTACCAGTTCAGGTCTCCTTGACCTCTTCCTCTAGCTCATCTAGCTCTCAGGATGATGCTACCAAAAAGGGGGGAGAGTGTTGAGAGACAAAGCCAAAGACAGGAAACCCAAAGTCAAGCTCTTACTTCTTTGAGCTCAAAGTATCCAATGCAACAAGCTACCATCTTCCCTGGGCCTCCTCCAGTTGTCTTTCAAGTGGATCAAAGGATGCTCCAGGACCTCAATAGATTCTTCAACAAGTTCCTTTTGGAATCCCTCATAGAACAGCCAAGCCCAGATATGTCTGTGATTTACTTCGGAGCTCAAGAGCTTCAGAGGTTGAATGCCTTTCCTACCACTGTTGAGGAAGTTGGTCAACCTAAGGTCCAAGTGGAACCTGAGATTAACTTCGAAGGGGAAACTAGGACTGATGGCCCAGCAACCGGAACAGTTGGGACAGAAAGTGTATTTTCACAGACTTCCGAAGCACAATTCAAAGCCTCGGAAGAACAAGCTCAAACTTCCGAAGCTGAGATTGCTGCTGCGGAAGGACTATTTTCCCTTTCCGATGATCTAATAGTCACAGATGCAATTCTTGAACTTGCATCTAAGGTTAATAAGGAGGACTTTCTCAGGCAACAATTGGCTCTAACATCTGCATTGACTCCAGCTCCCACCTTTACTACCCAACCTGGATCTTCTATCCAAGAACCCCCAAAGGCTAGCACTTCCGAAGACATAAAGGGCAAGAGGAAGATGACTTCGGAAGAGCTTCAGGAAGAAGAAAGGTTGGAGAAGCTCAAAAGGAAAGGTAGACTACCAACTGGGAAACTGTTAGCTGCAAGTACCAAAGCAGCTGCAGCCAACCAGGAGGCAGTCAACAATCGAAGAAGGGTAGAGGTTATAGACAGACTTGTCAGTCTAGGGGCTGCAACTGAAGATGTACTCCTGCTACCATTAGAGGAGTTGATAGAGTTGGAAAAGGCAACCTTACTGCTAAAACAGCAAAAAGAAGAGGCTGCAAGGTTGGCCTTAGAAGAGGAAAGGCAAAGAAAGGAAAGGGAAGCTGATCTGCAGATCAGGAGAGAAAGGATCACTTTCCTACTCTCAAGAGGATTCTCTCAAGAGGAGTTGTCTCCACATAACAGTGATACGATCTTATGGCTCTTCAACAAAGAGCAGGATCAAATGGAGAAGGAGAGAAAGAGAGCTGCAAGGGAGAAGCTTGTGGAAAAGAAGAAGAAAGAAGAAGAAGCTAGACTGTCTGCTGCCAAGAAGATAGGTGAGAAAGCCTGGATGAAGAGTTATCTCAAAGCTCACGGCTTCTCTGGCAGGCAGGTGGGTCCATGTCTGAGAAGACTCTCCAGCGACATGTCAGTGACATCAAGGCTGACATTCGCGCGGGGAGAAGGAAAGAGATGTATAGAAGGGGACAGGGGATGACCTTCAAAGCAACCTCTCAACCCAAAATCCAAACCCAACCTCAACCTAAACCTATACCCTTTCCCTTCCCAATCAAAACCGAACCCACTTCTGAACCATTCACCCCTGAACCTACACCATCACACCTACCAATCTCTTCACCTCAACCACCTAAATTACCCATCATCCAACCCAAAACCTTAGCCAGAACCCAAACTCCTCAACCTACCCAACAACCAATCAAACCATCCCCTCAGCCTTCCAAACATCTCTCTATGGAGGAATTCAAGGCGGTCAAGACTAAGCACATCAACTGTACAACTCTGAGCGACATCTCCTGTGAGGAGGATTCAGTCAACTTGACTTATGTTGATGGATCCTCAAGTTCCCTCACAAGAGATCAATTTCTTGATCTGCCCAGAGGAACTTTGGACCAAGCTGCAAAACTCCTTGGCCTCAATTCAGATACATTGAATGAGGAAGAAAAGAAGCTGAGGAGAAAGCTGGTGACTCTACTGGATACAAAGAAAGGAGACATGGTACCAAGACAACCTCTTGCACCCAGAAAGAAGATCATCCAGTGGAGGTTCAAAGACTCTTCTCACAACTTTGTTGTTGAGAGAGAGAATGGAGAGCTCAACAGGCTGAGTGCCTCATCTCTGCTACACTTAAGCAGGTTTAACATTGCTGAGTTAGCAGAGAAACCATTCTCCAACCCTTCAAACTCCGATGTAGCTGCCCACATCAGAAATCATCTAGGCAGCCTTCATATGGCCGAGCTTACTGCTAGAAGCAAGGTTGAAGAGGAGTTGAAACTGAGAGAGGAGGAGGAAAGAAAGGATCAGCAACCAAAGGCAAAGCCTTTCTTCAAATGGTTGAAGGTCCTGAACATGAGACCATAGTTAGATGGGAGTTTGACTATAACTCCCGTCAACTAAACTCTCTTCAGGGGGCACAACAGAGGGTACATGTCATTCAAAGTGATAGACTGGATCTCCTATCCACGAATGACTTGTACAAGCTTCTCAGCACTACTTCCGGAATAACAGAGAGACAGACAATATCTTTTGTCCCTGGTGCTGAAAGCTTTGAGAAGCAGAAATAAGTGAAGTTTTGGTAGCATCAGCCTAGGGGGAGTTTGTTGGATCTAGAAAG
Source organism: Flaveria ramosissima (assembly GCA_025215565.1). Taxonomy (NCBI): domain Eukaryota; kingdom Viridiplantae; phylum Streptophyta; class Magnoliopsida; order Asterales; family Asteraceae; genus Flaveria; species Flaveria ramosissima. The sequence continues at coordinate 37,944,199 of CM046030.1, forward strand.
GCTGTTGCAACCAAAACTAAGTCACTTAGAAGATTTTGAGTACAACATACAAAGGACTTCCGAAGCTAAGTATGGAACTTCCGAAGGAAGAAGGAACTCTTTCGAAGTCTAAGTGTAAAATGCACTTCCTAAGGAAAACTCCAACTTCCAAAGACAAGAACCTACTTCCGAAGATCAAGACTTAGAGACAAAGATCTGAAGTCAACTTCCGAAGTACAAGAAGTCCTCAAAGCCTCGGAAGCATAGAAGCATCTTCCGAAGTATAAGTGGCTTCGGAAGAACTTGTTCTTCCGAAGCCAGTTAACCTTCAGAAGACACTCCTATTATCCAATGGACATAAGTATGGCCTGTCTGACACTCCGCTGCAAATCTCTGAGATACTGCATGGTGTTTTCTCAAAAGCCATGTAGTTGACCATACTTTAATCCACTGTTTACCTTTTTATGTTAAGTACAGTTGCCTTCTTTAGTTGGTGACAAAAGGTAAGTCATGGACATGTCATGACTACCATATGTTAGATACTTTATCTAAGATACCTTAACTATAGCATTGTAGTATATGCTTTAGTCTTAGGTTTCCAGCTGGTATCAAGTATAACCGGCTGTAGGATCTAGTATATATAGTTTCTCATTGTAACTCTTGTTTCATGCTTGTAAGTGTCTTGTAATCTTGAGTTGAGAAGTAATATATACAAGTACCTTGAAAATATATTCTGCTTTTCCTTTGATTACTTATTATATTATTATCAACTCTTGTTAAAGGCATTGCTTCATCTGATTTGAGTGTTATTATAAGCGAGTTTGAGAGAATCACAAGTGTTTAAGTGACAAACCCGATCCTGCATGTTTTAGCTGGAACATGTGCTCAAAGTGATTCTGATGATGACCAGCTGTTTGAGCTACCCAGACCTATTCCAAGTTCTCTAAGAGCTGCAACAAATCAAGCTCCTACTATTGGCAGATCTGACAATATGACTATCTCAAGGGATAGAGGAGCTTCAACCAGCGGTTCACCTGTTGACCCTAAAACTTCATCAGGTGACACTGCACCAAGCTGATTGAAGCAACATCTTGAAGAAACAGGCAACTGTTAATGCTGCTTCACAGCAAACAGATGATGTGATGTTTCTTATTCATTCAATCAATCCTCATCTAATGAGTTTGAAACAGCAGCTGGACCAAGTGTTCAAGCTCCTGAGCAAAATATGGCCAATCTGGATCTATCTTTGCAAGTGGAGGTAATTCCTAGACTTAGGATTCACAACACTCATCCAGCTGAGAACATCATAGGGGAAGTCTCTGAAGGTGTGAGAACAAGAGGACAAACTCACAATGGGAATGTTTGCTTGTACTCATGCTTTTTATCCTAGATGGAACCCAAGAAGGTGGAAGATGTCATGAAAGATAGTAGCTGGGTTGAATCAATGCAAGAGGAGCTGCTTCAATTCAAAAGACAAAAGGTTTGGAACCTATGTCCGCTACCATCTAGTCAAGTACCTATAGGCACTAAATGGGTTTTCCGAAACAAGAGAGATGATAGAAGCTTGATCATCAAGAACAGAGCAAGAGTGGTGGTTCAAGGATACACTAAAGAGGAAGGAATCGATTATACTGTTGTCTTTGCACCTGTTGCAAGACTTGAGGCAGTTAGGATCTTCTTTGCTTATGCTGCATCTATGAATTTCACTGTCTACCAGCTTGATGTCAAGTGTGCCTTTCTATATGGGGATATAGATAGGGAAGTCTATGTATGCCAACCTCCAGAATTTGAAGACCCACAGCACCCCAACTATGTGTGCAAATTGGATAAAGCTCTATATGGGCTGCACCAAGCACCTAGGCTGTGGTATGACACATTGTCTCAGTTTCTCCTGAAGAATGGTTACACTAGAGGTACCATTGAAAAGACTCTTTTTATAAGGAAGTCTGGGAAAGACATCTTACTCGTTCAAGTCTATGTTGATGACATCATATTTGGTTCCTCAAATGACCAAATGTGTAAAGACTTTGAGAGCATCACGAAGAAGAAGTTTGAGATGAGTTCTACGGGAAAAATGGACTTTTTCCTTGAAATTCAGGTGAAGCTAATGAAGGAAGGGTTTTTCATCAATCAATCTTAGTATGTCAATGACATCTTAGAAAGATTTGACATGAAAGATTGTAAGGAAGCCAAAACACCTATACCCAAAAACCATAACCTCAGCCCTGACTCTGAGGGGGAGGATACTGATCAACATCTGTGTAGAGCAATTATTGGTTCTTTGATGTATCACACAGCAAGTAGACCTGATATCATGTTTGCAACTTGTATTTGTGCAAGATATCAGGCTTCTCCAAAGGTGTCTCACCTAGTTGCTGCTAAGAGAATCCTTAGATACCTTAAAGGATCACCTAAATTAGGTCTCTGGTATCCAAGAAATAGTGAATTCAATCTCTACTGTTACTCTGACAATGACTATGGTGGCTGCAACATCAACAAGAAATCAACATCAGGTGGATGTCAATTTCTATGTGGAAGGATCATCTCATGGCAATGCAAAAAGCAATCATGTGTCTCTACATCAACTGCTGAAGCTGAATACATTGCTGTTGCTAGTTGCTGTGCTCAGCTGCTGTGGATCCAAAACCAGATGATAGACTACGGATTCAACTTCATGAGAACTCCTATCCACATTGACAACAACAATGCACATCTTCCATCATTACTGAATATCCAGTGAAGCACTCCAAGACAAAGCACATTGATATCAGGTACCATTTCATTAGAGATATTCATGAGAAAAATCTAATCAAGCTAATCAAAGTTGACTCAAATGAACAATATGCTGACTTATTCACCAAAGCCTTTGATGAACAAAGATTCAAATATCTCATTACAGCTATTGGGATGATAAACCTTGATTAGTTTTTCACATTTGAAAACCTTTTATTGTGTAAAGTCTTATGTCAAAACAATCTAAGCCCTGTTACAAAATGTCCTTCTCTGAAATTTTCACTAAGAAAAATCCTTCCGAAGAGGAATTAACCTTCGGAAAATATTTTACATATGTTCCAAATCAAATTCCTCCCAAGATAATTTTCTTCTCGAAAGAGTTTTTAGTCTCGAAAGAAGCGATTGATTTCATATCAGATCAAATTCCGAAGCTTATAACACTCTCCAATTAGAAAACAATATTTACTCTCGGAAGTAAGAACTTTACCTTCGGAAGTAAATTTGCCTGCGGAAGAACATTACCTTCGGAAATACTTTATACTCGGAAGAAAGACTTTACTGTGTAACGGAAATCTTTTGGGCCCCACTCTGTATAAAGTAAGAATTTTGTTAATGATGTTGGATTATTTAAATGGACTAAACCTAACCGCCCCTGTCACATCCGCCTCTGAAACATCCCATCATCTTGTCGAAACCCCTTAACCGCCATTTCACCCATTTAAATAACCCCGGCTAATTACTTTCATATATTTACCAAATTTACTGCCATAAAAGCGTCCTTCATCCCCAATTCACCTAATTCCGAACTATCTTCCTGCAACTTTCTCAAATGGCACTTAACCCTCAGCACAACCAAGTCGCACTCTTGATTCTTCAAGGGATGCCGACTTCTCAGATATCATCTCCTTTCTTACCCAATCATCTTATTACACTGCTCTAACTGTTAACTCCACAGTTTACTCAAATCACATGGCTGAATTTTAGGCCAATGGTCAGATTGAAACCCTAAATGGGGTTAGGGTAATAAGATCGAGCATCTGTGGCCAGGAGTTGGTCATTTCTGAACAACTCATCAGTGAGCATCTCGAGCTTCATGATGAGGGCGCTCCTACAGAGTTCCCACAGACAGATTTGGACAACACCTATATCCAAATGGGATATAGTGGAGATGTAAGTAGATCAACAAGTTTAACTTCTCTTACAATTGGATTTTCCTGCTGCATGTTATTCTTCATTGCTTGTCCAACAAATCTGGGGGATGGGACCAAATCCCATATGAACTAGGGTGCCTAGTTCATGGATTGGTGAGAAGCCTCCACTTTAACTACTCAAGGTTTGTGCTGACCAATCTTATGGGAAATCTCCAACAGGACACATTCTTCATGTATCCCGGGTTCCTTCAGCACATAATCAACTGTGAGCTAGACCAGAGTCAGCTTGTCTGTGCAGTTGCTCTGACTGTTCCTCAAATGAGGCCGACCATCTTCAAGACTTTGAAGAGAGTGTCCACAAATTTCACCGGAAAATATATAGCACTTCTTCAAGGTATGACTGAGCCAATGGCTCCTAGTGACATCCCTGTTAACCCCACAGGTGATGAACACACACCAGCAACTACCCTCACACTACCAAATCTACCTTCTCACCCCATCACTATTACATATCAAAGACGCCCCAAACGAACCTTTGTTCAATCTTCTCTGATTGAACAAGCTCCTCCTGTTCAATCCAAAAACACTAGAGTAAAACAATGGGCTCCCATTCAGTCTGAGATCCAACAATCCTTCACCATTGACCTCAATATGGGTATTGAGTCTCCTCAGTCTCAAACCCATGAGTCACAAACCCAAGATGAAAACCCTTAGGGAGAGTCTTTATACTCCCCTGAGCAGCCAAAAAGGGACAGCCCCACCATAGGCTCAATGCCTTTAGACATTGATCAAAGTCTCGGGTCATTAGGCTTAACCTTTATATCCTTTACTGACCTACTAATAGGAACTCATGAAGAGATTATATATCTTCAGGGCAATGAAGTTGATCCACAACACCCACTCAAGAATCAACAGAGCCCAGAGAGATCTCTTATCTCTAGCCCCCATTAGCAAGCCTTTACTGAGGTGAGTCCCACTGATGTGGAGGGGACTCATGTAGATTCTGCTGCCACTACTGAAGGAGCCTCAATGGACCTTCAGGACAGTAGTAACATTACTGAGAGTGAATCTACGGCAACCATGCCCTTTGGTGACTCTGAAAGAGACATCATTCGCCAAGAAACCACATCTGGTGGTGAGGATGAACATACTAGGTATGTTACCTCATCACCCTTTGATTCTCCAAAAGAAGATGAGGGAAGACTACAACTCACCATTAAAGACCTACTTTCTAAAGTCTCAAACCTTGAATCTAGGGTTGGGACTTTAGAGGATAGGTCTGCCACTCAACAACTTGAGATTGAAAATCTCAAGGCCAAACTAGCTGAGAAACAGATTGAGAGGTCTGTTAGGCATGTACCAATTCAAGTCTCATTGACCTCTTCCGCCAGTTCATCAAGCTCTCAAGATGATGCTACCAAAAAAGAGGAGAGTGTTCAGGGACAAACCCAAAGACAAGAGGAACCACAGAGTCAAGCTCTCACTTCCTTAAGTTCAAGATACCCTATGCAACAAGCTTTAGTTTTTCCTGAGCCTCCTCCACTTGTAATTCAAGTGGATCAAAGGATGCTCCAAGATCTTAACAGGTTCTTCAACAAGTTCCTGTTGGAATCTCTCATTGAACAGCCAAGTCCTGACTTGTCTGTGATTTACTTCGGAGCTCAAGAGCTTCAGAGGTTAAATGAACCTTCTACCACTATTGAGGAAGTTGGTCAACCTAATGTCAAGTGGAACCTGAGCTTAATTTCAAAGGGGAAACAATGACTGATGGCCCAACAATTGAGACAGTTGGTACAGATAATACATTCTCACAGACTTCCGAAGCACAAGTCAAAGCCTCGAAAGAACAATTTTAATCTTCCGAAGCTGAGATTGCAGCCGCGGAAGGACTATTCTCTTTATCCGATGATCTAATAGTCATAGATGCAATCCTAGAACTTGCATATAAGGTTAATAGGGAGGATTTTCTCACCCAACCCCTAGTTCAAACATCAACATTAGCTCCAGCTCCCATTTCCACCACTCAACCTAAACCTTCCATCAAAGAACCCTAAAGTCTAGCACTTCCGAAGATGTCAAAGGAAAGAGGAAGATGACTAAGGAAGAGCTTCAGGAGGAAGCAAGGTTAGAAAAGCTCAAAAGAAAAGGTGGACTTCCAACTGGAAAGCTGCTAGCTGC